>OY997274.1:335619774-336293407 GCA_963921465.1 Triticum timopheevii | reverse complement strand
GAGAAGAAAAGCTTTTAAGCAAAAGAGGAGCCACAAAGAGCTTATAAGCAATAGAGTTGAGCCATTTGGATAGTTATATCATCTTGGTCATTGCATATATACCATAGTTGGGATTGAAGACGGCACGGTTCTCTCATAGGTAGGTGCTCGAGCATATCTTGCCCATTTGAGCAATCAAGCTAGTGTTCTCGAGCATTCGCACAACAAGAGCATTTTCCGTGGTTTCACATTTTGAGCTCACTCCTTGGTTGTGCGGATCCCATCTATCTTCCGTGCGTGTGTACCTAGTGATACCTTTGGGTTTGATCTATTTGCTTTACTTGCATTTTTGTGAACCTTCTCAACCTTATCGATATCTTGACTAATATTTTCTTGAAATTTTTGCCACCATCCTAACCGAGCTACTCCATAAGCCTCTTAATTGTAGGTGTGAGAAACAAACCCGGTTCCAATTCTCCTATTGTGGCATTAAATTGAGTGACACTTGTGACATCCTCAATCCTCGGAGAAGGTAACTTTGGTATTGTTCTCTCATTTTCCTACTCACCCCACTTGGTTATGATGGATAGGCCAAGATCATCGTCGAACCCACTTTTCAAGGAGCAAGGTGATGATTCTGGCTTCGTCTCCAAGAACCACTTCTTCATCGCGCAACGAGCGCTTCATCAAGAACACGTCGCATTGGGTGAATGCTTGGAGCAACTCACCACCGACCTTCGTCAAAACATCGACGACAAATTCAACATACAAATGGAAGAGCTCCACAACATGATCGTGCGACGCCCATCTCCTCATCCGCTTCTTCAAGACGGCGCGACTCAAGTCACCATACCAGTCGGCAATCTTCGAACTACTCCTCTTATGATGCAAGTCCGCCACGAGCTCGCCTTCCTTGACGTGATCATCCTCAAGATCACCACGCTCAAGAAAATCCATTCCATGGCAATGGCTTACAAGATCGAGTTCGAGCACGTGAACGGATGCGACAGCAAGTCCCTCCAGGAGCAATGGAGCAAGAGCCAATACCTCCACAAGTACCACTTCAAGTCCCTCAAGACGGTGATGCACTTCGACAAGCACAAGAGCACCATGAAGCACATGCCCTCGAACGTGAAGCTCAAGAACTTGAAGCACAACAAGCTCTACGCAAGGCCACTAGAGCCGTTGAAGTCTGCAACCGCCAAGTGCGAGAACAAGAGGAAGCTCTTCGTCGCGAGATACAAGAAGAAGCAGCCCGACGCGAAGAGCAACAAGAAAGGCGCAATCAAGCACACATTCCTCGCCCTCCTCCAAGACAAGAGCGACACCAAGTGGAACAAGTGCTTCAAGACCCTCCTCCACGCCAAGAGCGACATCACGAAGAATGAGCATTTGAGGACTTTCCAAGGCAAGAGCGATATCAAAACCACTATCAAGATGAAGAACTCCGCTATGGCAAGCTCAAGTTCACCATGCCAAAGTTCTCCAGAAGCAATGATCCCGAAGAATACCTCTCTTGGGCATTGAAGGTGGACAAGATTTTTCGCCTCCACAACTACGATGAAGAAAAGAAGATCGCCATGGCCTCCCTCGAGTTCCAAGACTACGTCCTCATTTGGTGGGAACAAGTGATCGAGCGACGACATACAAGAGGCGAACCACCAATCACAACTTGGGAAGCAATGAAGGAAGTCATGAGAGCCCGCTTTGTGCCTACTCACTACACTCGAGATCTTTTCAAGAAGTTGCAACTCCTCAAGCATGGCACAAAGACGGTGGAAGAATACTACCAAGAAATGGAGATAGCCATGATACGAGCCAATGTCAAGGAAGATGACGAGCAAATAATGGCACGCTTCTTGAATGGCCTCAACCACCCAATCAAGCGGATCACGGACTTCCAGCCATACTCCAACCTTCTTGAGCTAGTTCATCAAGCGACCAAGGCCGAGCGACAAGTGCAAGATGACTTCAAATACGCCAAGTACTTGTCCAAGAACTACGGCTCCTACTCTCAAGCTCCTGCGACTTTGGCACCTCCTACATCAACTCGAGCATCACCAAGTACCTGCAACAAGTCAAGTTCCAAGCAAGTGGCACCTTCCTCGACTCGTCCTCCGGCAACCACCTACAAATCCAAGCCTCCTTCATCTTCGGCACCTCCTGATGATCCCGTCAAGACAAGTTCATTAAAATGCTTCACATGTGGCGGCCGAGGACACAAGTCCTTCCAATGCACCAACAAGCGAACAATGATCTTCAACGATGACGGCACATACGACTCAATGAGTGAAGAAGAAATGGAAGCCATTGATCACGTGGCCATGCACCGGCGCGTGAACGAAGATGAAGATGATCAAGTCTTTCATGACAACGATTCAAGTCCCTCTCTCGTGGTCTCCAAGGTCTTGATGCTCCAACACCACCAAGACGAAGACCAACGATGCCACATCTTCCACACCAAGGCCGGCATTAATGGGCGCTCCGTCAAGGTCATCATCGACGAAGCATCCGCACCCTTACAGGGTTCAATGGCTAAGTGACTCCAGCACTATCCGAGTTGAGCGTACGGTCCAACTCTCCTTCAAAATTGGTGCATATGAGGACACTTTGGAGTGTGATGTGGTCCCAGTGACCATTTGCCACCTCCTTCTTGGTCTACCATGGCAATTCGACCATGGTATCATCCACAATGGGCGTACCAATCACTATAGCTTCAATATGAAAGGGAAGGAATATGTGCTACGACCTATGTCTCCTAGTCAAGTGATAGCCGACAAGCAATCCACCCATCATGGAGAGAAGAGTGAGAAAGTTATCCACCCAAAAGTGAGTGAGAGCCACATGCTAAACTCGAGTGCCTCTTCGCCTAGAGAGAAAAACCTCATACTATTTGCCACAAAAAGTGAGATGAGAGAAGTGTGTGAGAACCCATCGAGTGTGATGCACTTTGTCCTCGTGTGCAAGGATGGAGAACCAAAAACTAACACCTCTCACGAGCTACCTTTGGTGTTTCAATCTCTTTTGCAGGAATTTCAAGATGTTTTCCCCGATGAGCTACCTTCGGGTCTACCTCCTCTTCGAGGCATTGAGAATCGAATCGACCTCATCCTCAGAGCGCCACTTCCAAACAAAGCTCCATACCGTGTCAACCCAGAAGAAACTAAGGAGATTCAATGGAAAGTACAACAACTCATCGACAACGGTCTTGTACATGAAAGCTTAAGCCCTTGTGCCATTCGCGTTATACTTGTGCCTAAGCAAGATGGAAGTTTCCACATGTGTTCCGATTGTAGACCTATAAATGCTATTACCATTCGCTATAGGCATCCCATTCCTCGCTTAGATGATATGCTTGATGAACTTAGCGGAGCCAACTTTTTCTCAAAAATTGATCTTAAAAGTGGCTATTATCAAATCCGCATATAAGAGGGTGATGAATGGAAAACTGCTTTCAAAACCGGATTTGGCTTATATGAGTGGTTAGTTATGCCTATGGGTTTATCGGAGGCTCCCGGTACTTTCGTGCGTCTTATGCATTTTGTGCTTCGACCTTACATTGGAGTCTTTGTTGTGGTTTACTTTGATGACATTCTCGTGTTTAGCAAAACCATGAAAGAGCATATTAATCATGTTAGGGCTGTTTTTCAAACCCTTCGCAAGGAACGTCTTTATGCCAACATGAAAAAGTGCACGCTTGGTGTTGACAAGCTAGTTTTATTGGGTTTTGTTGTCTCTTCCAAGGGTGTCCATGTTGATGATTCTAAAATTGAAGCAATTAAAACTTGGCCCCAACCCACCAATTTGCAACAAGTGCGTAGTTTACTTTGTCTTGCGGGTTTTTATCATCGCTTTGTGAAAAACTTTAGCACTATTGCTGCTCCTTTGCATGCTTTGAGTAAGAAGAATGCTCCTTTTGTTTGGGGACCTCTGCAATCAACCGCTGTTGATGAGCTCAAGTCTTTGCTTACTCATGCACCGATTCTTGCTTTGCCCAACTTTGAGAAAACTTTTGAGGTTCATTGTGATGCTAGTGGTACCGGAATTGGAGGAGTTTTGATGCAAGAACAACGAGCAATTGCATACTTTAGTGAAAAACTCTCCGGTGCTCAACTTAACTATCCCATATATGACAAAGAATTGTATGCTTTAGTGTGTGTGCTACATGTTTGGGAACATTATCTTAGGCCTCATGAGTTTGTCATACATACCGATCATGAAACGCTTAAGTACCTAAAAGGTCAAACTAAGTTGAACAAGCGTCATGCCAAATGGAGTGAATTTATTGAATCTTTCTCCTATGTGATCAAGTACATTAAGGGTAAGGAAAATGTAGTTGCGGATGCACTTTCACACATATGCACGCTTGTCACTAAACTTGAGTTGAATGTTATTGGCTTTGAGCACATAAAAGACTTGTATGCTCATGATCCATATTTTGCTACTCATTATGCTAAATGTTTGACGCATACATCTTGGGAACAATATTACATCAAGGATGGTTATCTTATGAGAGCTAACAAACTATGCATTCCCGAGTCTTCTCTTCGTTTGCTCCTTTTGCAAGAGGCTCATGGAGGCGGACTCATGGGACACTTTGGACGCGACAAGACTTTCGCCACGCTCTCCAAGAACTATTATTGGCCCAAGATGTTTCGCGATGTCGCCCGTTTCACCAACCGGTGCTCTACATGTTGCAAAGCTAAGTCAGACTCTCAATCCCATGGTTTACATATGCCTTTACCTATTCCACATCAACCTTGGGAAGACATTAGCATGGATTTTGTGCTTGGATTACCTAGGACTCAAAATGGCAAGGACTCCATTTTTGTTGTTGTGGACCGATTCTCTAAAATGGCTCATTTTATCCCATGCAATAAGATATACGACGCTTCACATGTTGCCAATCTTTTTTGTAGGGAAATCTTGCGGTTGCACGGTGTACCAAAGACAATTGTGTCAGATCGAGACGTCAAGTTCTTAAGCTACTTTTGGAAGACGCTATGCGCCAAGCTTGGGATCAAGCTACTATTCTCCACGGCATATCACCCTCAAACCGATGGCCAAATGGAAGTCACCAACCGGACGCTTGCAACTCTGCTACGTGTGTTTATCAAGAAGAACATCAAGGAGTGGGAGGAGTGCCTACCCATCGCCGAGTACGCCTACAACCGCGCAAGACACTCTACGACCGGCAAGTCCCCCTTCGAGGTCGTCTATGGTTTCAACCCTTTATCGCCATTGGATATCCTTCCTCTACCGCTTCAAGAACGAGCCAACATGTACACAAGTGCAAGAGCCGCCTACCTCAAGAAGATGCATGAAGAAACACGTTCCACAATCGAGCGCCAAGTACAACGCCTCACCGCCAAGCTCAACATCAACAAGTCTCTGATGGTGTTCCAACCGGGTGATCAAGTATGGATACATCTCCACAAAGACCGCTTCCCCAAGGAACGCAAGTCCAAGCTACTCCCAAGATCCAACGGACCATTCAACGTTAGCGACATCTTCAATGTCAAAGACTTGGCCAAGTACCATGGTGATGAAGAGCACGATCCGTGGACGGATCTCTCCCAAGGGGGGGAAGATGATGCGGAGCATCCCTCAACTACTCGCACCAACACTCCATCACCATCGCAAGCACCAAGTGGACCAATGACAAGAGCACGTGCACGCGCCATCGAGAACGAGGTGAACTCTTTCCTATTCAACTCTCGTTTGGATTCATGTGAGGATTGGATTCTACCTCAAACGGAAACATTGTCATGCTTAGGTACCAAGAAGATGATAGTGAGAAGGAGAGGACGGAGATTCAAGTGACCACGAAGCAAGGGAAAGAAGAGAAGGAGGAGAAGCAAGGGCCACATCCCCTGGACACCCCGGGTGCCCGGCCTCCTTGGCCCGGGGTGCCAGGCCTCGGCTTGGGAGATGCGCTAGCCGGCCCCGGGTGCCCGGCCCCCTCCTCCGGGCCTCAGCCAGCCCACCCCGAGTGCCGGCCAACTGGCCCCGGGTGCCCGGACAGACCTGGGCCGCGCCAACACCACCACCGGGTGCCCGGGCCCTCAACCCCTGGTGCCCGGCCTGCTCCGCCCAGCCGCTGGTGGCCACCCCGGGTGCCCGGTCCGCCTCCCTCCGGAGCCCCTGACCGGTCCGGGTACCCGGCCGGTTCCACCCCGGGTGCCCGGACTCCTCCTCCGTGGCCACGCGTTTTAGGGACTTTTTGGTCCTTTGTATCCCTTCCCCCCAAGTTTCGTCCTTAGGCTTTATATATCCATCCCCTAGCTCTTTTGGAAGGTTAGCAAAGTATTAGATTAAACATTGTGAGCTTTGCTCCTTGTATCCCCTCCTCTTTGGAGATCACGCCCCCACCCAGGGAAGAATCCTTTGGATTGTCAAGGCCTCCTCTTGGAGAAGATCAACGTCAAGACCTCACCTAGTGGGAAGAACTTACCTAGTGCTATTCTCCTTGAATTGTTCATGTAATCTTGTGGATCTCATGTATGCTACTCTAGTGGATGTGATATTTGGGTTTGTTTGAGAGTTTTGTTCTTGGTGTTCTTGAGTTTTTCCTCCTTCCCCCCCCCCTCCAAGTGTGAAAAGATCCCACCTAGGGTTTGACCCTACAACACGATGTCTATATTACGGCTCAACACGTGACCCAAGTTTTTAATCTATCATGGGCCTGCCAAACTAATACAAATTTGAATGGTTGGGATGTTGTTTAAGAAGTGCCACCACATGTTAGACCACCTCTTCCCAATGAAGAGGATCATGAAACTCACATTAACTCAAACACATATGAAGGAGAATTCTTCCAAGAAACATATTTTTCCAAAAAAAAGTTTTAAGAGCTGCTCTACTTCACCCTAACATGGTAGTAGACAGCGATAGTGAATCCGACTTCACCCCTGAGCCGAAACAAGAAGAGCCCGAACAAGAAGAGGTTACTGCTGCGGATGACCTGTTAATGCTTGACCGGTTACAGAAAGGCCTTCCACACATTGATGCCGCTGAACCCGATGAGCACGTCATTCATAACGACATGCGTGATAGTGATGGTGATGATGCATCTATTGATCCGGAAGCATATATAGATGATCCAGACTATTATTAGTTTGTATGCATCCCAAGTTAAATTATATACATATAATTATTCATGTCAATTTTTTATGTAATGCGTTTACTCTTTGTCATGGAAGGTGTTGAAAGATGGTGGGCGCGGGTCCAAAGTGCTCCACGGGTACTTCTTCAGCGACGACCCGCGGGAGAGGTACTTCCATTCCACCCCTACATCTCCGAAGAGAGTTGATAGACAGTTTGGGGACACCGGTAGGTGCTTCTTTGTCGCCGTCGTTGCCCACCGGGAGAGGAGGTCAGGGAGGGAAGAAGAGAGGTAGATCAGGACGTGGCTGCGGGAGAGGTAGGCAGGCTGCTACGCCTTCCTTGCCGCCACCCCTAGCTCATTCACCCGAGCACATGACTGCTAGGGTGGATCAATCTGAGGTGGAGGTTATGGGGACTCCGGACCATGCGCCTCGGGTCAACATGCCTTTTGCCCACGAGAGTCCGGTTCCAGAGGCTTCGGCCCATGAGACTTCAGCCCACGAGACTCCGGACCAGGATGGGGATCGGGCTACATCTTAGGAGACGTCCAGATGGGGTACCTGGCCGGATTCGCCTGAGCAGCCGAGTGGCCATGCTGATGGTGGAAGGGATCAGTTTACTAATAATGAGGGCGAGGTGGTTGAGGGGGTCACCGTGTACCAGCGTGGTGGCGCATGACTCCTACCCCTGCCGACGACCCGCGAGATGAGGCAAGTGATTAGGCCTGTTGGGGAGAAGTAAGTGCATTTACTCCTTTTGTACCTTTTCCCTTCATCTTTCTTCAAATATCTAATGCATTGGCCTTGTCATACTGCAGGGGTTGGCTACACGCCAGTGAAGTCCGCAGGCCCAACAACGTCCTTGGTGTGCTTTGATGGCAAAATTTCCCGGGGTTTTTCATGTTACCCAGTGAGGGTCAGCTTCCACAGCTAGGATTGAGCTGGGAGCACTACTTGGCTGCCCAGGCCCCGCCCGAGGAGATGATCGATGGTGTCTTGTGCCACACGAGGGCCGAGATGGTGATCAGAAGCTTTTGGGTAATTTCTCCTTTACACAATTAAAAACTAACAATAGCTAGTTATTGTACTAATAAGTGTTGTGTTGTTTGATTGCAGACCTTCTATAGGTGTGAGGAGGGATACTAGGAGGACGCAGCAAAGGTTATCGATAGCGAGTGCAAGCGCCTATTACAAAACTTATGGCACGAGGCTCGGCCGCCGGCTGTTCGAGACTGTTGGGAAATGTAGCTTGCAATTTCAAAAGTTTCCTACGCTCACACAAGGTCTATCTAGGAAATGCATAGCAACGAGAGGGGGAGAGTGTGTGCATGTACCCTCGTAGACCAAAAGTGGAAGCGTTTGCTTAACGCGGTTGATGTAGTCTAACGTCTTCTCGTTCCGACCGATATGTAAACGTACGGCACCTCCGAGTTCTGCACACGTTCAACGCGATGACGTCCCTCGAGCTCTTGATCCAGCAGAGGGTCGAGGAAGTAGATGAGTTCCGTCAGCACGACGGCGTGGTGATGGTGATGGTGATGTGATCCGCACAGGGCTTCGCCTAAGCACCACGAGAATATGACCGGAGGCGTAAACTATGGAGAGGGGCGCTGCACATGGCTTGGAATAATTGATGTGTGTTGTAGGCGCCCCCGCCACGTATATAAAGGAGGGAGGGGGAGAGGGCCGACCCTAGGCGCGCCCCAAGTAGGAGGAATCCTACTTGGGCTCCTAGTTGGATTCACACCCCTCTCCTTTTACCGGTGGGGGAAAAGGGGAAGGAGAGAGGGGGGAGAAGGAAAGGGGGGCGCCGCCCCTCCCCTAGTCCAATTTGGCCTCCTTCCCTGTGGGGGGCGCACCACCCCTTTGTGGGCTGGTGTGCCCCCCTCCTATGGCCCATATGGCCCATATCTTCCTCCGGGGGGTTCCGGTAACCCCTCCGGTACTCCGATATGCACTCGAAACATTCCAGAACACTTCCGGTGTCAAGATACTACCTTCCAATGTATCAATCTTTACCTCTCGACCATTTTGAGACTCCTTGTCATGTTTGTGATCTCATCTGGGACTCCGAACAACATTCGGTCACCAAAACACATAACTCATATAATACAAATCATCATCAAACATTAAGCGTGCGGACCATACGGGTTCGAGAAGTATGTAGACATGACCGAGACACCTCTCCGGTAAATAACCAATAGCGGAACCTGGATGCTCATATTGTCTCCTACATATTCTATGAAGATCTTTATCTGTCGAACCGCTATGACAACATACATTATTCCCTTTGTCATCGGTATGTTACTTGCCCGAGATTCGATCGTCGGTATCTTAATACCTAGTTCAATCTCGTTATAGGCAAGTCTCTTTACTCATTCCATAATGCGTCATCCTGCAACTAACTCAATAGTCACTTTGCTTGCAAGGCTTCTTATGATGTGCTTTACCGAGAGGGCCCAGAGATACCTCTCTGATACTCGGAGTGACAAATCCTAATCTTAATCTATGCCAACCCAACAAACATCTTCGGAGATACCTATAGAGCATCTTTATAATCACCCAGTTACATTGTGATGTTAGCACAGAAGGCATTCCTCCGGTATCCGGTCTCATAGTCGGAGGAATATGTATTTGACATGAAGAAAGCAATAGCAATAAAACTGAACGATCATAATGCTAAGCTAATGAATGGGTCTTGTCCATCACATTATTCTACTAATGATGTGATCCCATTCATCAAATGACAACACATGTCTATGGCTAGGAAACTTAACCATCTTTGATTAACGAGCTAGTCTAGTAGAGGCTTATTAGGGACACAATATTTTTTCTATGTATTCACACATGTATCAAGTTTCCGGTTAATACAATTCTAGCATGAATAATAAACATTTATCATGAAATAAGGAAATATAAAATAAGAACTTTATTATGCCTCTAGGGCATATTTACTTGAGTCTCCCACTTGCACTAGAGTCTATAATCTAGTTCACATCGCCATGTGATTTAACTCCAATAGTTCACATCATCATGTGATTAACACTCATAGTTCACATCGCCATGTGGCCAACACCCAAAGGGTTTACTAGAGTCAATAATCTAGTTCACATCGCCATGTGATTAACACCCAAAGAGTACTGAGGTGTGATCATGTTTTGCTTGTGAGAGAAGTTTAGTCAATGGGTCTGTCACATTAAGATCCGTATGTATGTTGCAAATTTCCATGTCTACAATGCTCTGCATGGTGCTACTCTAGCTAATTGCTCCCACTTTCAATATGTATCTAGACTAAGACTCATAGTCATCTAGATTAGTGTTTAAAGCTTGCATCGTCGTAACCCTTTATGATGAACCCTTTACCACCTCCATAACCAAGAAACATTTCCATAGTCCTCTAAGGATAATTTTGACCGCTTTCTAGTGATCTACTCCTGGATCACTATTGTACCCCCTTGCCAAACTCATTGGCAAGGCACACGATAGGTCTGGTACACAGCATGGCATACTTTATAGAACCTATGACTGAGGCATAGGGAATGACTTTCATTCTCTCACTATCTTCTGCGGTGGTCGGGCTTTGAGTCTTACTCAACTTCACACCTTTCAATAGAGACAAGAACCCTTTCTTTGACTGATTCATTTTGAACATCTTCAAAACTTTGCCAAGGTATGTGCTTTGTGAAAGTCCTATCAAGCGTCTTGATCTATCTCTATAGATCTTGATGCCCAATATATAAGCAGCTTCACCGGGGTCTTTCATTGAAAAACTTTTATTCAAGTATCCTTTTATGCTATCCAGAAATTCTATATCATTTCCAATCAACAATATGTCATCCACATATATTATTAGAAATGCTATAGAGCTCCCAATCACTTTCTTGTAAATATAGGCTTCTTTGAAAGTCTGTATAAAACCATATGCTTCGATCACCTCATCAAAGTGTATATTCCAACACCGAGATGCTTGCACTAGTCCATAAATGGATCACTGGAGCTTGCACACTTAGTTAACATCTTTAGGATTGACAAAACCTTCTGGTTGCATCATATACAACTCTTCTTTAAGAAATCCATTAAGGAATGCAGTTTTGACATCCATTTGCCAGATTTCATAATCATAAAATGCAGAAATTGCTAACATGATTCGGACAGACTTAAGCATTGCTACGGGTGAGAAAGTCTCATCATAGTCAACTCCTTGAACTTGCCAAAAACCTTTTGCAACAAGTCGAGCTTTATAGAGAGTAACATTACCATCAGCATCAGTCTTCTTCTTGAAGATCCATTTATTCTCTATGGGTCGCTGATCATCATAGCTTCTTCATAGTTTGTAGGTTCGTCATGGTCAAGTAACATGACTTCCAGAATAGGATTACCGTACCACTCTTGTGAGGATCGTGCTCTGGTTGACCTACGAGGTTCTGTAGTGACTTGATCTAAAGGTTCATGATCATCATGATTAGCTTCCTCTCGAGTTGGTGTAGGCATCACGAGAACGGATTTCTCGGATAGGCTACTTTCCAAATTGAGAGAAGGTATAATTACCTCATCAAATTCTACTTTCCTCCCACTCACTTCTTTCGAGAGAAACTCCTTCTCTAGAAAGGTTCCATTCTTGGCAACAAAGATCTTGCCTATGGATCTGTGGTAGAAGGTGTACCCAATTGTTTCCTTAGGGTATCCTATGAAGACGCACTTCTCCGATGTGGGTTTGAGCTTATCAGGGTGAAGCCTTTTGACATAAGCATCGCATCCCCAAACTTTAAGAAATGACAACGTAGGTTTATTTCCAAACTGTAGTTCATACGGTGTCGTCTCAATGGATTTTGACGGTGCCCTATTTAACGTGAATGCATCTGTCTCTAATGCATAACCCTAAAACGATAGTGATAAATCGGTAAGAGACATTATAGATATCCAATAAAGTACGGTTACAACGTTTGGACACGCCATTACGCTGTGGTTTTCCAGGTGGCGTGAGTTTTGAAACTATTCCACATTGTTTTAAATGAAGACCAAACTCGTAACTCAAATATTCACCTCCATGATCAGATCATAGAAACTTTATTTTCTTGTTGCGATGATTCTCCAATTCACTCTGAAATTCTTTGAACTTTTCAAATGTTTCAGACTTGTGTTTCATTAAGTAGATATACCCATATCTGCTCAAATCATCTATGAAGGTCAGAAAATAACGATACCCGCCGCGTGCATCAATACTCATAAGACCGCATACATCGACATGTATTATTTCCAGTAAGTCATTGGCTCACTCCATTGTTCCGGAGAACAGAGTTTTAGTCATCTTGCCCATGAGGCATGGTTCGCAAGTATCAAATGATTCATAATAGAGTTATTCCAAATGTCCATATGCATGGAGTTTCTTTATGCGCTTTACACCAATATGACCTAAACGGCAGTGCCACAAATATGTTGCACTATCATTATCAACTTTGCATCTTTTGACATCAATATTATGAATATGTGTATCACTACGATCGAGATTCAATAAACCATTAACATGGGGTGTATGACCATAGAAGGTTTATTCATGTAAACAAAATAACAATTATTCTCTGTCTTAAATGAATAACCGTATTGCAATAAACGCGATCCTATCTTGTTCATGCTCAACGCAAACACCAAATACCATTTAGTTAGGTTCAACACTAATCCCGAAAGTATAGTGAGTGTGCGATGATGATCATATCAGTCTTGGAACCACTTCCAACACACATCATCACTTCACCCTCAACTAGTCTCCATTTATTCCGCAACTCCTGTTTCGAGTTACTAATCTATAGCAACCGAACAGGTATTAAATACCCAAGGGATACTACGAGCACTAGTAAGGTACACATCAATAACATGTATATCAAATATACCTTTGTTATCTTTGCCATCCTTATCCGCCAAATATTTGGGTAGATCCGCTTCCAGTGACCATTTCCGTTGCAGTAGAAGCACTCAGTTTCAGGATTAGGTCCAGCTTTGGGATTCTTCACGGGAGCGACAACTTACTTCCATTCTTCTTGAAGTTCCCTTTCTTTCGCTTGCCCTTTTTGTTGAAACTAATATTCTGGTTAACCATCAACACTTGATGCTCTTTTTTGATTTCTACCTTCACCAATTTCAGCATCGTGAAAAGCTCGGGAATCGTTTTTGTCATCCCTTGCATATTATAGTTCATCACGAAGTTCTAGTAGCTTGGTGATAGTGACTAGAGAACTCTGTCAATCACTATATTATCTGGAAGATTAACTCCCACTTGATTCAAGCGATTGTACTGACCAGACATTCTGAACACATGCTCACTAGCTGAGCTATTGCCCTCCATCTTGTAGGCAAAGTACTTGCTAGAGGTCTCATACGTCTCGACACGGGCATGAGCCTGAAATACAAATTTCAGGTCTTGGAACATCTCATATGCCCCCTGGTGTTCAAAACGTCTTTGAAGCTCCAATTCTAAACCGTAAAGTATGGCGCAATAAACTATGAAGTATTCATCATTTCGAGCTTGCCAAACATTCATAATGTCTGCATCTGCTCCTGCAATAGGTCTTTCACCTAGCGGTGCATAAAGGACATAATTCTTCTGTGCAGCAATAAATAATCCTCAGATCTCAGACCCATTCCACATCATTGCTACTATCATCTTTCAAATTAGTTTTCTCTAGGAACATATCAAAAAACATGGGGGAGCTACAACGCACGCTATTGATCTACAACATAATTTGTAAATACTATCAGGACTAAGTTCAAGATAAATTAAGTTCAACTAATCATATTACTTAAGAACTCCCACTTAGATAGACATCCCTCAAGTCATGTAAATGATACGTGATCCGAATCAACTAAACCATGTACGATCAACACATGAGATGGAGTAGTCATCAATGGTGAACATCTCTATGTTGATCATATCTACTATATGATTCACGTTCGACCTTTCGGTCTCCAGTGTTCCAAGGCCATGTCACATGCTAGGCTCATCAAGTTTAACCCGAGTTTTCCGCATGTGCAAAACTGGCTTGCAGCCGTTGTATTCGAACGTAGAGCCTATCACACCCGATCATCACGTGGTGTCTCAGCATGAAGAACTTTCACAATGGTGCATACTCGGGGAGAACACATATACCTTGAAATTTAGTTAAGGGATCATCTTCTAATGCTACCGCCATATTAAGCAAAATAATATGCATAAAGATAAACATCACACGTAATCAAAATATGTGACATGATATGGCCATCATCATCTTGTGCTTTTGATCTCCATCTCCAAAGGAACGTCATGATCTCCATCATTACCGGCTTGACACCTTGATCTCCATCGTAGCGTCGTGGTCGTCTCACCAACTATTGCTTCTACGACTATCGCTACCTGTCGGGACCCCGATCCTAAGTCACACCAATCTAGCAGGTAACACATCATATCACTTTGCGGCCTCATGCATGGTATCCCCACGGGTGCCACCTTACCTGGCCCGGACCATTTGCACCTTTTGGCTCACGTATATGATAGTGTCGCTAGCATCCATATGACAAAGAACCCGGACCGACATGACTAGTCGTAAACCCAAGGTGGCGCTAACTTATAGGGACAGGCATACACGACCCAGCAACAAACATGTCGATCATCCATGTATGAACCCAAGACGTAGCAAGCTACAAGGACTTAAAGGAACAACACGTGACATTTCCCCGAAGGGACAGACACATGAACGAAGAAGGACACATGCTGGCCAGCCTAAGTGTTCCGGAGCGGTAGCAAGCTACCATGGCTCAGTGGAAGCACTAGGAGACATTTCCCCATAAGAGAGGCTACCAATAATAAACAACTAGGTTGTTGGATCCCACACATACCAAGCATTTCAAATCATACACACAATATGCTCGATATGTGCAAATACAACATGGCATCACAACAAAACTCTACAACTCAAGTATTTATTCATTAGGCCCCGAGGAGCCATATATTACAAACATGGGTCTCATGACCCAACATACAGAGCATACAAGCAACAGAAGCATAACATGTTTGGGTACAGAAAACTACAAATGAAAAAGGTTGAGAAGTCTGACTATCTACAACACCCTCCCAAGGGTACAAGATCGTAGCTGAGGTAACAAGCTAAACATCAAAGTCCACGCGGAAGTACTAGTGAGACTGAAATCTCTCTGCAAAAACATAAACTAAGCAAATGTGAGTACAAATGTACCCAGAAAGACTTACATCAGAACATGCATCAGTATCAACAAAGGGTGGTGGAGTTTGACTACAGCAAGCCATCTTTGACTCAGTGGCTATCCTGAACTACGATTGCTAGTAACTCTTTTGAGGTGGCGCACACGAGTCCACATATTCACCATATCAATAAACCACTATGGATCCGCTCACGTCTCCCTACGAGAAGGCTATCCATAGCACTCACGCTTATCTTGCGCATTTTAGAGTATCCACTTTCACTTGTCTATGAACTGCATAAGCCACCCAGTAGTCCTTTACCGGGACGCGGCTATTCGAATAGATCATGTTAACCCTGCAGGGGTGTACTTCTTCACACACCGTATCGCCACTTACCGCCGTGTACACGTCATGTATCTCGGCAACCTTCAAGCGGAAGCCTGGCGAGGGTGTCGGCCATGACCTTACTAACCACACAAGACTCTAGTCTAGGTTTATCGCCTATTCGGGTTCCATCCACAAGGAGATCTAGCCGGGGTGTCACTCACGGCCCCAAACCATGTGTACAGGGTTCCCAAGCCCACCAAACGGGCGACGCTTGCTACACTCGGCCATGGTGCCTAGACTATCCCAAGCCCACCTGTACCGGGTGCCACTTGGTAGACTACTAACACAACCTACAAACACCAGAAACTAGTTGCAACTCCTGGACAGAGATCGAGGCGATTAATAAGCCAAGAGGGGTCGAGTTACCGGAACCCAATGTGTGGTAGTTACTATCTTCGATAACAGACACAAAACTCAGTTCCTGAGGATGGTTTCAATGAGGCAACCCACCATGTACTCCTACATGGCCTCTCACCGCTACCTTTACCAAATCGTGTTCACACACTTAGTTCTCAACAGTAGGACATGTTTACCACATTCCAATTCATCCCCAATGAATCAGACCTGACTCGACTCTAAGTAGTAGCAGGCATGACAAACAAGCATGAATGAGTAGGCACATCATGGCTCAAACAACTCCTACTCATTCTAGTGGGTTTCAATTATTTACTGTGCTAAAGATAGGTCATGCAGATCGCAGCATGTAACAGTTGAAATATTTTTGTCCTAATGCAGTAAAAGAGAGCAAGAGCGAGTGAGTTGGATTGTATCAAAATGAACAAGGGGTTTTTGCTTGCGTGACACTTCTGAAGATGATATAACTCATCATCGGTGTCATCGAACTCATCATCAGAACATACGTCTACCAAGGGGGAACAAACACTGGCAACAGAGAAAGAACACAATCAATGCAATGCAGCAATATGATGCATGATCATGACATGGCGATATGCTGTGATTTGGGCTAATGCAATAGAAAGTCATTTTGACTGAAGTGGAATTAAAAACTACATCAAATTCCAACTCCAAATCTATTATCAAATTTGTCCTAATCATGTTTCATCCTAAAAAAGTGATGTTAAATTTCTTAAACATACATGAAAATGCCATAAACAGATTATGTTGATTTTTCTTATCACTTTTCATATATAAATTATTTCATTTGGAGTTATAGATTAATTCTATGATTTTATGAAATTTTAAACATTTTTGGAATTTCCTGGATTATTTTCAATCCAGAAAATGATTAATGGCGTCAGCATGACAACAGCATGATGTCAGTAGGTCAACCGGGGCTGACCATAGTCAAAACTGACATCTGGGGTCCACACGTCAGTGACAGGGGCTAATCCCGGTCAAACCCAGTGCTGACTGGGTTTGACCAGTGGTTGGGCCCGCTGTTAGTGGCTAATAGGGGGTGATTAGTTGGCGGGGGTTATCACTAATGACGGTCACATCGCCCGTCGCCGGAGCCTGGCCGGCAGCGACCAAAACGACGGCGGCACGGCTCGGATTTGAGCTACGGATGATGGTTTAGCACGCTGAGGGCACGGGGAGGAGCTCTTGCTCGTCCGCATCCAAAGGACCGGACGGGAGGCCGCGAGGTGGCCGGGAGCAGCGCTGGCGATGAGTGAGGCGGCGGCCGGAGCTACCACTCCACGGGCGCGGGGACTGTAGTGTGCTAGCGGGCAAGATGATGGGCGTGTTGGGCTCCTGGGAGCTTGCTGAACACGGCTGCGTGCTCGGGTTGGCCAGGCGGGGCTGCTAGCGATGGTGATGACAGACGCAACGCTGGCGAGCTTCGATGATAGCAGGGAATGGCGCTATAGCATGGGGGCGAGCAAATGGAGAGAGGGGGAACACGGAGGAGCTCACAGCGAGTTGAACGGAGGCCTCAACGAGCTCGGGGAGGGGCTGGTGATGACGGGAGGTTGCCGGCGATCTCGGTTGCTCGAGGTAGAAGACGACCGTGATGACGGTGTTCGGGGGAGTCCGGTGCCACATGACTCGGCAGAGAGGATGAGGGCGACGAGGCAGTTCTTCTAGTCACGATGGAGAGGCGGGGCAGTGGCTATGACCGCGGCGAACGGCATCCGTGGTGGTGGGCATGCTCGTCCATGTGGAGGGAAAGCAGAGGAGCAGGGGAGAGACACACTGGGAGAGCTAGAGAGGGTCGAGGGGGTTCCAGGGTGGGTGGGTGGCGCTCGGGGCCGTCTCCAGCAGTGGTAAGCAGGCAGGAGATGACAGGAGCATGCTCGCGCGCGTCGACCACGCGCGCCCATCCCTCTGGCAAGTGGTAGGGGACGACTGGCAGTTGCTAGGTGGGCTAGGCCGGCTTTGCCCAGTTGGGCTGCTACAGGAGCACACCAAGTAAGTGGCCAAGTAAGTCCTTTCTGCTCTATTTTATATATATTTTTGTTTTCTTTTGTTTATTTCCTTTTTCCACTGTTTTCAAATAAAACAATTTCAAAACAGTGACAAAATTCCCCTAAACATTTTTATATAGCACAATGGAATTATCAAAAGGCTCTGAATGATCCTAAAGGGATTGAGAGGGAACATGACATGTTCCAATTGCACATTGGTGAGAGCAGGTGTATAGATACGTTTGAGCATTCCTCCCATCCAAAGCAGAAGTTCATGATCAATGGCAACAACAATATTAACCGTGGCTCCACCAGCTCTGACAAAGGCCGTACGGGCAGCAGGATTTCCAAGAACAAAACTGTCAGCTAGTGCTTCGACAGCCTCAATCTCCTCTTTAGAAGACCAAATATTGGACAAATTTTCCTGAATGTTATGCTCGGGATGAACTCCATCCATCAGAGATGGCCCATCATACTAAAATAATGATCTGAAGCTGGAACTAGAGTATGGCGGGGGGATCACTGGCCACATTCTCCACCCGTTATCCTGAATCTGCTCCTAAGCGGCGCAGGCGCATTCCAGGCAGCTTCATTTAGGGCTTCTTGCGTGGCCATATCATCAATTCTGGCATGTTGCATGACGGTATAGTAGGGGAGCTCATACGGATGCGACGAGGCATTAAGAAGAGGAGGAGCTTCCTTCGTGCCAACCAGTCCTGGAATAGTGTTTCTACCATTAAGCACATACACTGGAACAGACCAAGAATGACCAAGACCTGGCAGCAATCTGACTCTAGTGACCAAGAGTGATGCGGAGCATCCTTCCATCATCCCCATGGACTCTACATCGACACATCTAACCCCACGAGGACCCATGACGAGAGCTCAAGCACGTGCTATTCAATCCGAGGTTAACTCTCTCCTTGTTGAACTTCCCTTTGACCCACTTGAGACATGGCTACTGCCTCAAACGAAGATGCTTTGTGTGCTTAGGTACCAAGAAATTAACCAAGGAGAAGTTATGGAGCAAGATGAACTTCAAGAGCATGTAGACGATCTGCCCAGCCCAGAAGGACCGGAACAACCGCCCAACCACCGCCCGGGCGGAACAACCGGCCAGCTACCGCCCAACAACAGGCCCACCTTCTGTGATCGAGCGGAGCAAGGCCGGTGCTGCACCGGTTTTACCGGTTTCTTCCCAAAGACCGGAACAACCACCCCGACAACCGGTACAACCGTTGGCCCCTTCGACGTCCCGCTCCAGAAGCCAGCGCCTGACATCCCAGCGGTAGTACCGCCTTCCCCGTCCGGTACTTCCGCCCTGCATGAGTTACCAGCGGAACAACCGCCCCCGTGACCGGTACCACTGGCCTGCCTGTGCGCAGAGAAAGGGTAGACGACCCATGTATCCTCTTCCACTTACCCCTTCATGGCTTAGCACTATATATACTCGTCTCCTAGCTTCGTATTAGGGTTAGCATTGGTTTTAGCTCATATTTGTGTGAGAGCCTTGCTCATCCACTTGGTTACTTCTCCTCGGAGCTCACGACCTCTTCGGAGAAGATCCCCCAAGCGGATTCAAGACCATCAAGACCTCCTCACGGAGAAGAACGGTTCCTTTGTATCATAACCTTTGTTGATTGTGGATCATGTGTTACTCTTTGTTCTCGGTGATCTAGCACTTGTGTGATTGATTCCTTGTCGGCTTAGTGATTCTCTCTCGTTTTCCCCATGTTTCCCCTTTGTGCTTCCGCGTGTTCTTCGTAATTCCCCGTAGGATCCTCTCCAAACGTGAAAGATCGTTACCATAGGGTTCCGCCCTACATCATCTTGGTATCATGAGCCACGTTGATCACGTTTTTGGAGCCCCTACCCCGTGTTTTCTAGCTTGATTTTGTTGTTTTCGTCCTAAATCCGAAAATCCCCACCAAAAATAGCCCCCAAATTTTTTTTTGTGATTTGTTGGTTTGATGATGTTTTGTTGATTTTGATCCGTGGATTTGCTTGGTTTCAAGTGGATCTAGCATTCCCCCAAGTTTCCACTCTTTCCATCCACGAAATCCATCCTATTTTGCCCCCGAAATCATCCATTTCCGCCCCAAAATCGCGCCCCGATTCGATCTGTGACGAATCCAGACACGAGTGGTACAACCGCCCCTCCAAGCGGTACTACTGCTGAGTACCACAAGCGGTACTACCGCCCCTCCGAGCGGTACTATCGCCCATGCCAGTTTCAGCTTTCAGAGTTTCACCATTTTCATCATAACTTCCACATCCGGAGTCCGATTTTCGCGTTCTTTAGCTCGTTGAGAAGCTATTGACATCCCCCATCCACCTAGATAGGCTACAACATCATTGGACACCATCTTTTTTCCGAACGTTGGCATCTTTGCCTAGGGCTTTCACCACATCATCCGCTATACCACCTCCGCTTTCGCTACCACCATTGTTGCTTTTGGTCTTTGAGAATTTGAGTTGTGGTTCCCGTGTCCTATTGTTTTTCGGCTATATAGGTACGGTTCGACGTCAACATCACCACCGCTCATCTTCGCCAAGGACTCATCATCGCCAAGGACGGTAACCTCGACGACATCTTTGTCATCTCTCGCAATTGCATTGATAACCATCATAGCCCATCTTTTGCGTTGCTTACCCATCGAGACTAGCCTTTGAGTATTGCCGGCAATGTGACTTGTGCACATTAAAGATCATACTCCATAGCATACATACCATACCAAAGTGGTGCATATTTTGGCATAAACTTGTGTGTCACAAAGTTGTCATCGCATACACAATTGCTATCTTTGTTCGTGAAGTTTTGCATGAGAAAAGAGCTCAAAAGAGAAACAGCCAATCAAGCTTTTAAGCAAAAGAGAAAGATAAGCAAAGAGCTTATAAGCAAGAACCATAGCATCATACTACATTAAGATTGTCATATAAGATCATCTTGGATCATAGCACCGAAATACCATACATATAGCATACTTGGGATAGAGATTGTTGCATTTTTGCCTAGTAGGTTGTGCACAAGCTCCGTATCCGCCTATTGTGCAATCGTGCTAGCGTCTCTCTAGTATTGTGCAACAAGAGCATTTTCGTGAATTCCACATTTTGGCTCACTTTTGGTTTGCACAATGCCACTTATCTATTTTCGTGTGTGTTTCCGTGTACCACTACTTGCTTGGTCTACTTGTTGCATTTGCGAATTTGCGAATCTTTTTCAACATCTTTGAGTCAAACTAACGATTGCAATCAATTTTGTGCCACCATCCTAACCAAACTCCACCATAAGCTTTTACTTGTGTAGGTGTGAGAACCGACAAGAATTGGTACCAATAGTGCTATTTCATTGTCCGCATTTGAGTGAACTTGATTCATCATAAACATCGGTCAAAGGTACATTGGTATAAGTTCTTCTCCTTCTACCACTCACATTTTTGCTTCAAATGATGGATAGGCCAAGTACTTCTACCAACCCACTCTTCATTGAGCAAGACGACGACATGTCATCATACGTCACCAAGAGCCACCTCTTTGGTGGACAACGAGTGTTGCATCAAGAGCAACAAGCAATGAACGACCGCATCGACAACCTCGCCACCGACTTGCGACTCTCCGAGCAACGTACACGAGACTACTTCGACAACAAGCTCGACGCACACAAGCAAGAGAATGATGCAAGAATGGACGAGATCCGTGCCTTGTTGGTGAACCGTCCTCCTTCAACTTCTTCATACTCAAGACGGAGCCACTCAAGTCGACACTCCGACGACTCCTTCTACAGCTCAAGTACACCATCATCGAGCACTCTTCGACGAGCCGCGCGTCAAGACCGTCATGCATCTCGCAACCCGCTACACGTCAAGCATTCACAAGAGCAAGCCGATGAGCAAGTCCCTCGTTCTCAATCAAATCAAGTCGCTTTTGCCCAAGCTCAGGAACGACAACGTCTTCGTCGCCAAGAAGAAGAAGAACGAGCGCATCTACACCAAGAGCAACAAGACACCGAGGCTCAACGTCTTCAATAACAACAACGAGAAGCACAAGCTCTTGAGGTGGAACGTGCCCTTCAAGAATCAAGTCGAGCCATCGCCAACCGCAATCGTGAACGGCGCAATCAAGAGGAAGCCCTTCGAGAAGAAATCCAAGAGCGGAACTATCAACCGCGCGTCCAACGTCAAGTCCCTCAAGCTCCTCCACAAGCTCGTCAAGCTCCACCTCAACCTCAAGGTCAACATGAGCAAGTTGATCATGGACTTGATCCATGCCAAGAGCAACATGAGGATGATTACCCTCCACGTCAAGGGCCTCATCATCACCATCGCCAACAACACAATGAAGAGCAACGCTATGGAAAGCTAAAATTCACCATGCCCAAGTTCAATGGAAGCAATGACCCCGAAGAGTACCTTTCATGGACATTGAAGGTCGACAAAATCTTTCATTTGCACAACTATGAGGAAGAGAAGAAGATTGCTATGGCATCACTTGAGTTCCAAGACTATGTGCTCATATGGTGGGAACAAGTCCTTGAGTGTCGACAAGCAAGAGGTGAACCTCCAATCACCACTTGGGCTCAAATGAAGGATTTCATGCGAGCACGTTTTGTACCAACCTACTACAACCGCGATCTCTTCAAGAAGCTACAACTCCTCAAGCAAGGTACAAAGAGTGTTGAAGAATATTACAAGGAAATGGAGATAGCCATGATTCGAGCCAATGTCACGGAAGATGATGAGAAAACAATGGCACGATTCTTGAATGGACTCAATCATCCCATCAAAAAGATCGCCGACTTCCAACCCTACTCCAACCTCATTGAGCTCGTACATCAAGCTACAAAGGCGGAACGTCAAGTGCAAGATGACTTCAAGTACGCCAAATACTCATCCAAGACCTATGGCTTCTCCAACAACCAAGCTTGAACAACTCATCCGACATCTACATCAACCAAACCTTCTCCAAGCAACAACGACAAGCCGAGTTACAAGAAAACTTCGTCAAGTTCAAGTCGTCTTCCTCCTACAACAAGCAACTTCAAGCCGCGTGCTTCTTCATCTACTCCGACCGATGAGACCGTCAAGACAAGATCCTTCAAGTGTTTCACTTGCGGCGGCCGAGGCCACAAGTCCTATGAATGCACCAACAAGCGCACCATGATCCTCAACGACGATGGCACATATGACTCCATGAGTGATGAGGAGATGGAAGTTCTTGAGCAAGTGGCCATGCACCGGCGCGTGAACGAGGATGAAGATGATCAAGTGTTTTGTGATAAAGATACGAGCCCCACTCTCGGTGTCTCCAAGGTCTTGACTCTTCAACATAAACAAGAAGAAGACCAAAGATGCCACATCTTCCACACTAAGGCTGTCATCAATGGACGATCCGTCAAGGTCATCATCGACGGAGGTAGTTGCCACAACTTGGCAAGTGAAGAACTATGCTCCAAGCTTCAGTTGGTCAAGAGGAAGCACCCGCACCCCTACAAGGTTCAATGGCTAAGTGACTCCGGCACCATACGAGTTGAGCATATGGTCCAAGTCTCCTTCAAAATAGGTGCATATGAGGACACTTTGGTGTGTGATGTGGTCCCAATGACCGTTTGCCACCTCCTCCTTGGTCTACCATGGCAATTAGACCGTGGTGTCTTCCACAACGGGCATACCAATCACTATAGCTTCAAGATGAAAGAGAAGGAATATGTGCTACGACCTATGTCTCCTAGTCAAGTGATAGCCGACAAGCAAGCCACCAACCATAGAGAGAAGAGTGAAAAGGAGATCCACCAAAGAGTGTGTGAGAACCACAAACCAAACTTGAGCGCCTCTTCCCCTAGAGAGAAAAACCTCATACTATTCACCACAATAAGTGAGATGAGGGAAGTGTGTGAGAACCCATCGAGTGTTATGCACTTTGTCCTTGTGTGCAAGGATGGATAACCAAAAACTAACATCTCTCACGAGCTACCTTTAGTGTTTCAATCTCTTTTGCAGGAATTCCAAGATGTTTTCCCCGATGAGCTACCTCTGGGTCTACCTCCTCTTTGAGGCATTGAGCATGGAATCGACCTCATCCCCGGAGCGCCACTTCCAAACAAAGCTCCATACCGTGTCAATCCCGAAGAAACCAAGGAGATTCAATGGCAAGTACAACAACTAATCGACAACGGTCATGTACGTGAAAGCTTAAGCCCTTGTGCCATTCCGGTTATACATGTGCCTAAGCCCGATGGAAGTTTCCGCTTGTGTTCTGATTGTAGACCTATAAATGCTATTACCGTTCGCTATAGGCATCCAATTCCTTTCTTAGATGATATGCTTGTTGAACTTAGCGGAGCCAACTTTTTCTCAAAAATTTATCTTAAAAGTGGCTATTACCAAATCTGCATTCAAGAGGGTGATGAATGGAAAACTGCTTTCAAAACCAAATTTGTCTTATACGAATGGTTAGTCATGCCAATGGGTTTATCGGAGGCACCCGGTACTTTCGTGCGTCTCATGCATTATGCGCTTCGCCCTTATATTGGAGTCTTTGTTCTGGTTTACTTCGATGATATTCTTGTGTTTAGCAAAACCATGAAAGAGCATCTTAAGCATGTTAGGGCTGTTTTGCAAACCCTTCGCAAGGAACGTCTTTATGCCAACATGAAAAAGTGCACATTTGGTGTTGACAAAGTGGTTTTCTTGGGTTTTGTTGTATCATCCAAGGGTGTCCATGTTGATGAAACTAAAATTGAAGCAATTAAAACTTGGCCCCAACCCACCAATTTGCAACAAGTGCGTAGTTTTCTTGGTCTTGCGGGTTTTTATCGTCGCTTTGTGAAAGACTTTAGCACAATTGCCGCTCCTTTGCATGCTTTGAGTAAGAAGAATGTTCCTTTTGTTTGGGGATCTTTGCAATCCACCGCTTTTGATGAGCTCAAGTCTTTGCTTACTCATGCTCCAATTCTTGCTTTGCCCAATTTTGACAAAACTTTTGAGGTTCATTGTGATGCAAGTGGTACCGAAATTGGCGGAGTTTTGATGCAAGAAAAATGAGCCATTGCATATTTTAGTGAAAAACTCTCCAGTGCTCAACTTAACTATCCCATCTATGACAAAGAATTGTATGCTTTAGTGCGTGTGCTACATGTTTGGGAACATTATCTTAGACCTCATGAGTTTGTCATACACACCGATCATGAAACACTTAAGTACTTAAAAGGTCAAACTAAGTTGAACAAGCGTCATGCCAAATGGAGTGAATTTATTGAATCTTTCCCCTATGTGATCAAGTACATTAAGGGTAAGGAAAATGTAGTTGCGGATGCACTTTCACGCATATGCACGCTTGTCACTAAACTTGAGTTGAATGTTATTGGTTTTGAGCACATCAAAGACTTGTATGCTAATGATCCATATTTTTCTATTCTTTATGCTAAGTGTTTGACGCATACTTCTTGGGAACAATATTACATCAAGGATGATTATCTTATGAGAGCTGAAAAACTATGCATTCCCGAGTCTTCTCTTCGTTTGCTCCTTTTGCAAGAGGCTCATGGAGGTGGACTCATGGGACATTTCGAACGCGACAAGACATTCGCCACGCTCTCCAGGAACTACTTTTGGCCCAAGATGTTCCGTGACGTCTCACGCTTCACCACTCGATGCTCTATATGTCACAAAGCTAAGTCTAAAGCTCAATCCCATGGTCTTTACATGCCTCTTCCTATTCCTTATCAACCTTGGGAAGACATTAGCATGGATTTTGTACTTGGTTTGCCTAGAACTCAAAATGGAAAGGATTCCGTGTTTGTTGTTGTGGACCGATATTCTAAGATGGAACATTTCATTCCTTGCAACAAGATAGACGATGCTTCACACATTGCAAATCTCTTTTGTAGGGAAATCTTGCGCCTCCATGGAGTACCGAAGACAATCATCTCCGACCGCGACGTCAAATTCTTGAGTTACTTTTGGAAGACGCCATGCGCCAAGCTCAGAATCAAGCTCTTGTTCTCATCCGCATACCATCCTCAAACCGACGGCCAAACGGAGGTAACGAACCGGACACTATCCACTCTACTTCGCGTGTTGATCAAGAAGAACATCAAGGAGTGGGAGGCATGTCTACCCATCACCGAGTACGCCTACAACCGTGCAAGACATTCGACTACCGGCAAGTCGCCCTTCGAGGTTGTCTATGGCTTCAACCCGTTGTCCCTTTGGACATTCTACCTCTACCTCTACAAGAGCGCACCAACATGATGCGAGTGCACGATCATGCTACATCAAGAAGATGCATGAAGATACAAGGAACATCATCAAGCGCCAAGTACAACGACTAGCAACCAAGCTCAACGTCAACAAGCAACCCATGATCTTCAACATAGGCGATCTCGTATGGATACACCTTCGCAAGGACCGCTTCCCCAACGAACGTAAGTCCAAACTTCTCCCTCGAGCCGATGGACCATTCAAGGTGCTAGCACGCTACAACGACAACGCCTACAAGATTGAACTCCCACAAGACAAGTACAACGTGAGCGACATCTTCAACGTCAAAGACCTCTCACCTTTCCATGGTGATGAAGATTTTGATCCGAGGTCGGATCTTTCCCAAGGGAGGGGAGATGATGCGGAGCATCCTTCCATCATCCCCATGGACTCTACATCGACACATCTAACCCCACGAGGACCCATGACGAGAGCTCGAGCACGTGCTATTCAATCCGAGGTTAACTCTCTCCTTGTTGAACTTCCCTTTGACCCACTTGAGACATGGCTACTACCTCAAACGGAGACGCTTTGTGTGCTTAGGTACCAAGAAAGTAAACAAGGAGAAGTTACGACACAAGACGAATATCAAGAGCATGTAGACGATCTGCCCAGCCCAGAAGGACCGGAACAACCGCCCAACGCCCGGTCGGAACAACCGGCCAGCTACCGCCCAACAACTGGCCCACCTTCTGTGATTGAGCGGAGCAAGGCCGGTGCTGCACCGGTTTTACCGGTTTCTGCCCGAAGACTGGAACAACCGCCCCGACAACCGGTACAACCACTGGCCCCTTCGACGTCCCACTCCAGAAGACAGCGCTTGACCTCCCAGCGGTAGTACCGCCTTCCCCGTCCGGTATTTCTGCCCTGCATGAGTTACCAGCGGAACAACCGCCCCCGTGACCGGTACCACCGGCCTGCCTGTGCGCAGAGAAAGGGTAGACAACCCATGTATCCTCTCCCACTTACCCCTTCGTGGCTTAGCACTATATATACTCGTATCCTAGCTTTGTATTAGGGTTAGCATTGGTTTTAGCTCATATTTGTGTGAGAGCCTTGCTCATCCACTTGGTTACTTCTCCTCGGAGCTCACGACCTCTTCGGAGAAGATCCCCCAAGCGGATTCAAGACCCCTTCTAGGGAAGACCATCAAGACCTCCTCACGGAGAAGAACGGTTCCTTTGTATCCTTACCTTTGTTGATTGTGGGTCATGTGTTACTCTTTGTCCTCGGTGATCTAGCACTTGTGTGATTGATTCCTTGTCGGTTTAGTGATTCTCTCTCGTTTTCCCCGTGTTTCCCCTTTGTGCTTCCGCATGTTCTTCGTGATTCCCCGTAGGATCCTCTCCAAACGTGAAAGATCGTCACCATAGGGTTCCGCCCTACATCAAAGAGACTATGTGGGACCTCAGCAACATCCTTGATGTGACACTTAACCAAAACACAGGCTTTGTTCTGACCTAGATGCGGCCAAACGAGCAGTTTACCAAAGTTAGACACTGCCTTATGAACTTAATGTTTAGTATGATAATCCATAGGGAATGCAAGAAACATAATCCAGACCTCATAAAGTTAGACACTAGATTCTGTTTGTGCTGCGTGGATGGTTTTTGTTGCGCCTGAACCAGATTTTATGTCTGTGGTCTTCTATTCTAACTTTCAGTTGGGTGCAAGTACAATTCCTCCCAACCTGCTGCATGATGACCCGCTTGTCTTGGCTGATACTGCCAATGTTGGATGGGGCTTTGCTGCACGGCCCCCTGGGTTCAAGGCTCCTACTGCACATTTTGTTTCTAAAATTGATGATTTTCAGTTAGTTTCTGTTCCTCTGCCTGACCAGGGGAATGCCCTTCAGTTGTTTGCTTCCTTGCCTCTATTTAATGCTACTGCCTCTCGCAATGCTAAGGTCCCACTTGACACCCCTTCAGTTAGAAGGAGTACCAGATCGAACAAGTATGATGGCTTCAAGGTCAATCATGTATCTGACACTAAGCAAACCAGATCAAGGGTGAAAGCTCGCGCGCTGCCGTCTGTCAGTGCTATCTCCATGGCCTATGCTCTAGCACAGGTTGATGCTGGGTTATGCCCGCCTCCTACTTCCATCGAGGAAATTCAACATGTGGGCGGCCGCTGCGGGATTGCTCCTGAAGGTTTATCTGAAGAGAAGCTGTTGGATGGCCGGCAGATGACCTCTGACGGGGAAATCTGATCCTTCCTTTGCCATGAATAAATCCTGGAATGTGTTATCATAGAATATCAGAGGTATAAACTCTAAAAGTAAACTTTTGGCTCTGAAGAATGCTATTGATACTAGCAGTTGCTCGGTGCTATGTATCCAGGAAACTAAGCATGAATCTTTTGATTTAGCTTTTATTAAAACCTTCTGTCCGAAACACTTCGATAAATTTGTGTTTACGCCCTCGTTGGGTGCCTCGGCTGGTATTATCACTATTTGGAACATCTCTATGTTTGTGGGCACGCCGTGGCACGTTGATTCTTTTGCGGTGGGTGTTTCTTTTGTTGCCACACAGTCCGGTGAGTCATGGAATCTGGTGAATATTTATGGTCCTTGTTCTGGTCAGAGGTGGGTAGACTTTACTTCCTGGTTATTTGATCTTAATATACCTGATGATGAAAACTGGTTGATCTTGGGAGATTTTAACTTCATTCGATCCATGGTGAACAGAAACAAACTGGGTGGCGATGCTGCGGATATGCTTTTACTCAATGAAATCATACGTGCACAATCTCTGATGGAACTCCCTGTTAAGGGCAGGTCATACACTTGGAGTAATATGCAGGATGATCCTCTGCTCGAGCAACTCGAGATCTTTTTCTGATCGTCTAACTGGACCACATCTTTCCCGAACACGATAGTCATGCCGTTGGGAAAACCTGTTTCTGATGATATCCCATGTGTGGTGGCCATTGAATCCAAAATCCCCAAGTCCAAACTGTTTCATTTTGAGAACTTCTAGGCCAATCATGCAGGTTTTTTGGATGTGGTTCCAAGACATGCCATGCCCCTAATTCTACTGCGCTTAACTGCAAGAAGCTCAAAATTCTGCGTTACGATCTCAAACGTTGGAGCCGGGGTATCTCAAATCTGAAAATCATGATTCAGAACAGTAATGATGCACTGGCCAAGTTAGATGATCTTGAAGACAAGAGAACGCTCTTCATCCAAGAAACAAACTTTAGGCGAATCCTAAAGATGCATCTAAACCAGTTGCTCAAATATCAGAATGAATACTAGAGGAAGAGGTGTACTGTTAGATACTTTAGATTTGCTGATGAGAACACCAAACTCTTTCAATCGCTTGCGATAGAGAGGTTTAGACACAATTCCATTGCCAACTTGAGTAATAGAGACGTGGTGGTGAGTGATCATGTGGGAAAAGAGGGTGTGTTGTACAAAACCTACAAGGAGCGATTGGGCTCCTCTAAACCTACCAGCATGCGCTTTGATCTTCCTCAGATCATCTGAAGGATTGATGGTTTGGTTGTGTTATCGGTCCCTTTTTCCATGGAGGAGATCGATGTCGTGGTTAAGGAAATGCCAACTGACAGGACTCCTGGCCCTGATGGATTTAATGGTTGCTTTCTTAAGAGTTGTTGGCAGATCATCAAGGAGGATTTTTACAGAATGTGTCAGGACTTCCATAGAGGCAAGCTTGATATAACCAGCATTACTGAAGGGTACATTACCTTGATCCCGAAGATCTCATCTCCAGAGACTGCCAATGATTATAGACCCATCACTCTGCTTAACTACTGCCTAAAAATTATCACGAAAATACTGGCTAATCATCTGTAGAAAGTCATTCTGAAAATCATACAGGATTGCTTAGCATGAACATTTGAATATATTTATTAGTGCTAGACATCTTCGCCTGAGATTGTGCTCCTTAAACTTGACTTCGCCAAATCTTTTGACACAATCGAGCACGCCCCCATGTTGGAGATCATGCGACACATGGGTTTTGATGAAAGGTGGCTGGGCTAGATGGAAACAATCTTTTCCTCTGGTGTTTATTTTGTACTCCTTAATGGCGTTCTTGGGCAGAAAATTCCAATGCAAATGTGGTGTGCGGCAAGGCGACCCCTTATCACTGTTGATTTTTGTCCTTGCTGCAGATCTCCTTCAAGCTGCGATCAACGATGCTTTTGCCCAGCGCTTGATTGACCTGCCTCTCCCATGCAGTCGAAATGGTGATTTCCAACTGGTGCAATATGCAGATGACACCATTCTGGTGATGCAAGCCTGCCCCGATCAAGTTGCCTGCATGAAGTCCATCCTAGTGAATTATGCTGCCTCGGTTGGACTGCAAATCAATTTTCATAAGTCCACTTTAATCCCCATCAACATTGACCAGCAACGCTGATGAGCTGGCCAGTGTTTTCTGGTGCTCTGTCAGCTCGCTCCCGTTAACCTACCGAGGCCTCCCCATGGGCAGGACGACGCCATCCTTGCTGGAGCTCATGCCACTGGTGCATGGTGTGGAAAGGAAGATGTCTACAGCCTTGTCTCTGATGTTGTCCGGGGCCAAGCTCACTTTGGTTAACTCAACCGTCACTTCGATGCTGATCTATGCCATGTGCACGATCAAATTACACCCTAAGGTGGTTGAGCAGCTCGATAAACTGCGTAGATACTGTCTATGGGCCAAGAACTCTGAGGATGGGGTCAAGAATAACTCTGTGGCAGCCTGGGAGCTGGTTTGTAAACCAAAGCATAAAGGTGGACTTGGGGTTATTGACAGCAAAACCCAGAATGTGGCCCTTCTTCTAAAACACATGTTCAAATTCTGTAACCGAGAAGATGTCCCCTGGGTGACCTTGATCTGGGATGCTTATTACACAGACAAAATTCCACATGCAACAAACCCAGTTAGTTCCTTTTGGTGGCGTGATGTCATGCAGCTCAGTGACATGTTTTGTGGGATCACCAGAGTCACTATAGGGAATGGATCATCTTCCCTGTTCTGGAAAGACGCCTGGTATGGTAGCGACCGGGATGCCCCGCTCCCAGAGCTTTCTCTTTCTGCACAAATGAGGATGAGTCTGTTGTAAATGTTCTTGCAGCTACAGATCCGGCCATGCTCTTCCATCTGCCTCTGTCGGCTTGAGCTAGAGAGGAAGTCAGGGAAATCCAGCAAGGTTTGATGCATGTGCTTCTGGAGAGGGACTACAGTGACACATGGAACTGCACCCTTGGCAGGAGATTTTCTTCCAAAAAATTCTATGACCACTGCTTCAGAGAGATAGTCGCTGATGATGCTTTTGCTTGGCTTTAGAAGGCCAAAAGCCCAATCAAATTCAAAATGTTTGGGTGGCTGCTGCTGGTGGACCGCCTAAACACGAGGAACATGCTGAGACGTAGACACTATGTTGTTGCAGGCAATAATTACACATGCATGTTGTGCCAAAACCCTCCCGAGGAAACCATCGAGCACCTATTCTTTGTCTGCTCATTTACCCAACATTGTTGGGGTAAAGTGGGCATGCGATGGCCAGCATTGGGCAACAAAATCTCTTTGTTACACAGTGGCAGAGAGCAATGGCAGCAACCTATGTTTATGGACATATTTATGATGGCTGCATGGAGTTTGTGGAAGGAGAGGAACAATGAACATTTCAGAGGGATCCCACACTCTTTTGGTTCATGGCTAGCTAGATTCAAAAATATTTTGGTTCTGCTTGTACACAATTGTAGAGAGGAAATTCATCCTTTCTTAGTTACTTAGATACAAGGCTTTTGACACTTTGTTGATGCCCTTCTTTTATTTAAGATTTTGAGGCTTTCAAATTTCCTTAGTTCAACTTCTAGAAATTTTCGACATGATGCATGGATGCACTATCACTAATTACAAGCATAATTCTAGGGTTGTGACAACTCACCCCCACTAAACAAGAATCTCGTCCTGAGATTCAAGACGTGAGGTAAGAAGACAAAGGGGACACAAAGCTAGCACAATCTTCACGATCCAATTTCCCTTCTCGAAGATGTTGATTCATTGCATCATCTTGATCTCGACGTCTTGCTTTGAGAACTTCATCCAACATGATAATGAGAAGGAAGGGAGAGCTCTAGTAGAATCGACCTTCTCGAAGATCGAGCAACTCAGGATCAACTCATGGAGTGAGTCATTGAAACATCTCTCGAGCTGAGACACAAACATACATCCAGAGGAATGGATTGAAATAGATGACGAAGGTTCACTTGGTAGGCAACAATTCCACGCTAGGGTAAGATGGTGCATGGTTTACAAAGCAGCGAGGGTATAATTGCCATGATTCCATAACGGTGCTCCTTAGGGAAGGTGACTTGTAGAATATTCCCTTAAGTGGCAAAAAGAATTACTTTTGATTCAGAGATCATTGAAATTCTCTATATAGCCTAAGGCAATTCATAACGATCGTTTGAAGGAGTTTGAAGAAATGGCATACTCGGACTTGGATGGATGATGTGGACTACCTTGTTTAAGACAACGCAATGGATGATTTCGCTTATCATCGGAAATGGATGGGACCCATGATAAGTCCACTTTTGAAGATGATCATGGACAACAACTGTTGAGAAGGGCAGCCCATGGGAAATTGGCACAATGGTGGTGCAAGCTAGGAACATAATGCTTGGGAATGTTCCAACCATCATATCTGCCTGAGATTCAGATTTGGTTAGAAACATGATACTTCATACTCAACATGTCTTAAAAGAAGAGTTGCAACACAAATTGATGAGATAACGTTGTGAGATTCTCGGGAAACGAACCACGGTAGTAAGCTCCAAAACATGAGCTGGTTCTGCTACACACATGTGATCACGCTATCACAGACAAGTATGACCACATAGTAGTCTTACAATAAAACACTACCGAGTTCTCGTAGGGAACCATCATTAATGATATCAAAGTCTCCACGCGTGGAAGCCCAAAGAATTCACCTTAGAATAGACTCCTTTATCTTGAAAAAATCAAGCAGTGGCTTGGTGTGCTAGGGAATACATATGGAATGAAGATGATCAGTCTATCAAACCATAGAATACTTCGCACGTACATGACTGACTTGGGATGAATCCAGGGGAAGTAAAAACAAGCATTCTCGAATTCATGGTGACAAGTTACAACAGATACACGTGAATTAGAGGAAGTCACTTCTCTCATCCAAACACATACCTCATGAATGGAACACGAAGGCATTGTCTACACAGTTTCCAACACTAGCTTAATGTCCAACAAAATCATGGAGAAGACAGGAATGTTCTCGATGGGCTCAACAACAATTTATCAAGAAATCCATATAGATGGAGTTCCATAACTATGTGAACAAGATAATAGCATTGGTCAGACCAAATGATATAATGGTGTATGCTCGAGGGATCAACCACGGTTAAGACAACATTACGAACAACATTGGTGCTGCTTTTGATTTGACAATAGCCTACACTCAAATCAAGTTTGGACGAGATGATAGATGCAACAACTGATCACGAGGATCAATCGATGAAGATATCATCTTTCTTCAATACAAACAAAAAAGATATCCCTTTGGAATGAAAGAAGTAAGGCAAAGATTTCATATTCCATCTCTCCATGTTGTTTTAGCTTAACCAACTAGATCAAGGGTATCCAACTCAGATTCTTGGAGAAGAGGTGGTTTATAGGGAAACCATTTGATCACGAACTCAACATAAAGGACAGGGGATAACCTGGTGATACCTCCGAGAATATATTCGAAGAATCACGAACCACCGATATGTTATTAAGATCGAGAACAATCTTGCTTCCCAGGGCAAGAAGATATGATTGGAAGAGCAAGGGATTAACATAACCCAAACTCATCGATCAAAGAGTGCACCAGGAAATAAGGACTAGGTAGCATGATTAATCTTAGAGTGGTGATTCAATAACCAACACGCTAAGGATGAGAAAATTTTCCTTTAACTACCAAGCAATGGAGTTGCTAGGAGTATTGATTTCACACATCATGATACACTTGTCAGCATTCCGATTACAATAACACGAAAACCGAGGAATGAACAATGATGGCGAGAAGTATCATTGCGTCAAGAATTCATAAGATGGTGTGTAATTCTCACAATACTCTTGTTATGAAAAAGGGTGATACTCTAGGGTAGAATAGAACAAAAGCTGTATTACCATTTTAATCCATGGAATCCAACTACTTTGACCCAATCCTAGATATGGATGAGGTACTGGAGTTTGTTTCTCCTAGTCATTTAGAATAGAACGGACTAACAGACCATAAAAAATAATAGGCATCGATGAACAAGAATGCACAAGTACTCCTGACTATCAATTGATAGACGGAGGTCAGAATACAACTAAAGAGGGACAACTCAAAGGAACATATGGTTTTCTGAGTTGTGGGTGCATAGATTAGCATGTCGAACGAGTTCAACATATTTCTTCCGGATAACCCATGCAGAAGGGTAGGATTGGCAGATTCACAACTATAGCATGGAGAACTCCTCAAGAGCACTCTGGTTGTGATATTTTGGTTCAACGAGGAACTTCTGCCATAAGCAGTTCTTGGTATTTGGAAGAAGGAAATACCATGGACCTCGAGGACTATCACAACGGTTACTGATGTCCTAAAGGAACAAGCAACACTATCAACATGAAGTAGGGTGAATCGTGGGTTCAAAAACCCTGGAGTAGAATACCTACTACTAAGTGGCATCTCAGGATGCTTTCAAGAATGATTGCCAGAATCATCACACTGTGAACACAGAACATGGATGGATTACTAGGTGGTTCTTTGAGACACCTAGGGTCATAATAATAGTTCCAACATATATGTCGAGGTAATTCAATACCATGACTCATTGATTACTGTGGTTAATCTGGCACAAAGGAACATCGGTAATGGAAAGAAGGAATTTGGAAATGCATCGGACTGGCTAGAAACCTGGGACGACTCGGACAACATAACGGTTGTAAATACTCAAAAAGATTTGATACATCCTGCAAAAATGGTGGCATAAGCACTCAACATCACACGGGGGTAGTAGAAACTGAACTAAGACTTGAATCCATCAATCCTATAAGTCTATGGATTAGTAACATGTGATCCTAATAAAAAGAATAAAAAGCCTAGTTCCTTAACCCCGTAGGAAAGATAGGATGACTCGGATCAGAAGGTCATAAGGTAAAGGAGTAAAAAGAGCCTTACAAACCCTTCCAAAATCAATTCCCTATATAACTAAAGCATTTCTAGACTCGACTTCGACCAATTTGGCTTGGTAATACTATAGGCAGTCAAGCTCTGATACCAAAGTTGTCGGGACCCCGATCCTAAGTCACACCAATCTAGTAGGTAACACATCATATCACTTTGCGGCCTCACGCACGGTATCCCCACGGGTGCCACCTTACCTGGCCCGGGGAAGTTTGCGCCTTTTGGCTCACGTATATGATAGTGTTGCTAGCATCCGACAAAGAACCCGGGCCGACATGACTATTCGTAAACCCAAGGTGGCGCTAACTTACAGGGACATGCATACATGACCCAGCAACGAACGTGTCGATCATCAACGTATGAACCCAAGTCGTAGCAAGCTACAAGGACTTAAAGGAACAATGCGTGACATTTCCCTGAAGGGACAGACACATGAACGATGAAGGACATATGCCAGCCAGCCTAAGTGTTTTGGAGTAGTAGCAAGCTACCATGGCTCAGTGGAAGCACTAGGAGACATTTCCCCATTAGAGAAGCTACCAAGAATAAACAACTAGGTTTTCGGATCCCACACATACCAAGCATTTCAAATCATACACACAATATTCTCGATATGTGCAAATACAACATGGCATCACAAAAAAACTCTACAACTCAAGTATTTATTCATTAGGCTCTGAGGAGCCAGATATTACAAACATGAGTCTCATGACCCAACATACAGAGCATACCAGCAATGGAAGCATAACATGTCTGAGTACAGACAACTACACATGAAAAAGGCTGAAAAGGCTGACTATCTACAAGACCCTCCCAAGGGTACAAGACCATAGCTGAGGTAACAAGCTAAACGTTGATGTCCATGCGGAACTACTAGTGAGACTGAAGTCTATCTACAAAAATATAAATTAAGCAAATGTGAGTACAAATGTACCCAACAAGACTTACATGAGAACTAGCTACATATGCATCAGTATAACCAAAGGGGTGGTGGAGTTTGACTGCAACAAGCCAGCTTTGACTCAGTGGCTATCCTGAACTACGATTGCTAGTAACTCTTTTGAGGTGGCGCACATGAGTCCACATATTCACCGTATCAATACACCACTATGGATCCGCTCCCGTCTCCCTACTAGAAGGCCATTCATAGCACCCACGCTTATCTTGCGCATTTTAGAGTATCCACTTTCACTTGTCTATGAACTGCACAAGCAACCCAGTAGTCCTTTACCGTGGACACGGCTATTCAAACAGATCATGTTAACCCTGCAGGGGTGTACTTCTTCACACACGCTCTCGCCACTTAACGCCATGTACACGTCATGTATCTTGGCAACCTTCAAGTGGAAGCCTGGCGAGGGTGTCGACCACGACCTTACTAACCACACAAGACTCTAGTCCAGGTGTATCCCCTATTCGAGTTCCATCCACAAGGAGATCCGGCCTGGGTGTCACTCATGGCCCCAAACGATGTGTACAGGGTTCCCAAGCCGACCAAATGGGTGACGCTATGTACACACGGCCATGGTGCCTAGTCTATCCCAAGCTCACCCGTACCGGGTGCCACTTGGTAGACTACTAACACAACCTACAAACACCAGAAACTAGTTGCAACTCCTGGACAGAGATCAAGGCGATTAATAAGCTAAGAGGGGTCGAGTTACCGGAACCTAATGTGTGGTAGTAACTGTCTTGGATCACAGACACATAACTCAGTTCCTGAGGACAGTTTCAGTGACACAACCCACCATGTACTCCTACAGGGCGTCTCACCGCTACCTTTACCAAATCGTGTTCACACACTTAGCTCTCAATAGTAGGACATGTTCACCACATTCCAATTCATTGCTGATGAATCAGACCTGACTCAACTCTAAGGAGTAGCAGGCATGGCAAACAAGCATGAATGAGTAGGCACATCATGGCTCAAACAACTCCTACTCATGCTAGTCGGTTTCAACTATTTACTGTGACAAAGACGGGTCATGCAGAGGAAAAGGGGTTCAACTACCACATCATGTAACAGTTGAAACGTTGTTGTCCTAATGCAGTAAAAGAGAGCAAGAACGATAGAGTGGGATTGTATCAGAATGAACAAGGGGGTTTTGCTTGCCTGGCACTTCTGAAGATGATATAGCTCTTCATCGGTGTCATCGAACTCATGGTCGGAACATACATCTACCATGGGGGAACAAACACCGCCAACAGAGAAAGAACACCATCAATGCAATGCAGAAATATGATGCATGATCATGACATGGTGATATGCTTTGATTTGGGCTAATGCAACCGAAAGTCATTTTGATTGAAGTTTATTTCAAAACTAGATCAAATTCCAACTCCAAATCTATTATCAAATTTTTCCTAATCATGTTTCATCCTAAACAGTGAGGTTAACTTTCTCAAACATGGATGAAAATGCCATAAACAGATTCTCTAGATTTTTCTGATCATTTTTCATATATAAATTATTTCATTTGGAGTTAGCCATAAACAGATTCTCTGGATTTTTTGATCATTTTTCATATATAAATTATTTCATTTGGAGTTATAGACTATTTTCTATGATTTTTTGAAGTTTTACATATTTCTGGAATTTGCTGGATTATTTTAAATCCAGAAAATGATTAATGGCTTCAGCATGATAGCAGCATGACGTCAGCAGGTCAATTGGGCCTGACCACGGTCAAACCTGACATGTGGCGTCCACACGTCAGTGACAGGGGCTAATCCCGGTCAAACCCAGCGCTGACTGCGGTTTGACCAGTGGTTGGGCCCGCTGTCAGTGCCTAATAGGGGGTGCTTAGTTAGCGGGGGTTAGCACTAATGACGGCCATGTCGGCCGTCGCCGGAGCCTGGCCGGCAGCGTAGCTCAGATTTGAGCTATGAGTGGTGGTTTAGCACGCTGACGGCACTGGGGAGTAGCTCTTGCTCGTCCGCGTCCAAAGGACAGGACAGGAGGCCGCGGGATGGCCAGGAGCAGCACCGGCAGCGAGCGAGGTGGTGGCCGGAGCTACGGATCCACATACACGGGGACTGCAGCGCACTAGGCCAGAGATGATGGGCGCGTTGGGCTCTTGGGAGCTCCCTGAGCACGGCTGCGTGCTCGGGTTGGCTAGGCAGGGCTGCTAGTGATGGTGATGACAGACGCAACGCCGGCAAGCTTCGATGACGGTGGGGAACGGTGCTACATCATGGGGCGAGCAAATGGAGAGAGGGGGAACACGGAGGAGCTGACAGCGAGTTGAACGGAGGCCTCGGCGAGCTCGGGGAGGTGCTGGTTATGACGGGAGCTCGCCGGCGATCTCGGTTGCTCGAGGTAGAAGACAACCGCAGTGACAGCGTTCGCGGGAGTCCGATGCCGCACTCGGTGAAGAGGATGAGGGCGATGAGGCGGTTCTTCTAGACACTACGGAAAGGTGGGGCAGTGGCTATGGCCGCGGCAAACGGCGTCAGTGGCGGTGGGCATGCTCGGCCATGGGGAGGGAAAGCAGGGGAGCAGGGGAGAGACACACTGGGAGAGCGAGAGAGGGTCGAGGGGGTTGCGGGGTGGGTGGGTGGCGCTCGGGGCCGTCTCTAGCAGTGGTAAGCAGGCAGGAGGTGGCTGGGCGCGTGCTCACGTGCGTTGGCCACGCACGCCCGTCCCTCTAATAAGAGGTTGGGGACGACTCCTAAGTTATAACAAATGCTCACTATTATTTAGTGAGGCGAGCATTGACCAGGAAAGAGAGGAGAGCAAAGAAATCCTGGCAGTGGAATCATCCTTGTTTGAGAGTAAATACTTGGCCCTTCCAACGCCAGAGGGAAAAATGAAAGACGACAATTTTCAACCGATCATGGATAGATTTAGGAAGAGATGCAGCAATTGGAATGAGAGGTTTATGTCCCAAGAGGTAAACATGAAAGCGGTGGCGCAAGCCCTCCCCACACATGTAATGGGGGTCTTTAAACTCAATCAGAGCCTCTGCGACAATTATGAGAAGGTAATTAGAGAATTTTGGTGGGGAGACAAAGATGATAGATGTAAGGTCCACTGGATGTCATGAGAGAACATGATGAAGCCAGAATGTGATGGGGGGATCGGCTTCCAGGATATGCATCTGTTTAATCAAGCCCTACTTGCCAGACAAGGATGGAGGCTGCTACACAAGCCAGAGAGTCTCTGTGCTAGAGTGCTAAAATCAAAATATTATCCCAATGGTCACCTTCTTGACACCATCTTCTCGTCAGATGCATCAACCATGTGGAGGGGAATTGAGTTTGGCCTGGAACTCTTGAAAAAGGGCCTCATCTGGCAAATCGGGGATGGAAGGAACATTCAAATCACAAGAGATCAATGGATCCCAAGGAAAGAGGGGCTGAAGGTGGCATCATTTGTAAAGAGGTACAGACTCAGGTGGGTTAACCAGTTGATCGACCCCCGAACAAAAGAGTGGAAGGTTGATCTAGTGAAGCAAATTTTCCATTCCTTCGATGTGGATGAGATTTGCAAATTAAAAATCCCATGGGGGGAGTCGACGACTGTATCGCTTGGCACTATGAAAACACTGGCACATTCACGGTCAGGAGTGCTTACAAACTTGCAGATTCACTTAAGGGAAAAGGTACTGAAAAAGCTACAAGCTCCTCAAGGGACCCGGGTGACTGCAGCATATTGGATGCCATCTGAAAAGCAAAGATCCTGGAGAAGGTGAAAATCTTCGGTTGGAGAGTGGCCACAAACTCCCTGGCTACCAAACACAATGCCTTGAGAAGGACTATTGCGGATGACAATGTATGTGAAATATGCGGAAGGGCTGAGGAAGATGAGCACCATGCCATTGTCGCATGCACCAAAAGTGTGGCTTTACGCCACTCTGAGAGCCTTTTGGGAAATCTCTAGAGAATCTGAGTTCAAAAATACAGGGGTAGACTGGCTGCAACTGCTGCTGATCGCCCAACGTGAGGAGGTCAGAACCAAAGTAATGTTAATTTTGTGGCAGGCCTGGAGTTTAAGGAACAATGCCATACATGGGGATGGGAAAGATACCATCTCAGGATGTGTCTAATACCTGCTCAGACTACATGAGGAGTACCTAATGGCGGCAAGCAAACCTGCTGAGGTGGGAGAAAAGAATAAATAGTCTTTGTTCCCTACGAGAGCATGCTTGCCAACAAGTGCAAATCCCAAGCATTGCATGGCTCCCCCAGCCGGCAAATTAAGCTGAATGTGGACACCGCATTTCTAGTGGAATCAGGGGACATGTGGGGAGGCGCGGTAGCTAGAGATCATAGAGGCCATGTCTTCCTATCAGTAGGCCGAAGTTTGGGCGAGTGCAGCTCAGTAGAAGAAGCTGAAGCAGCAACAGTGGTGATGGGATTAATTGAATTTGCCAAATACCATCATGGTACTTTGATCCTAGAAACTGATTGTGCGAGAATCAGGCGGGCCCTAGTGGAAGAGACATGTAGATCAACCTGCTTCGCATCTATAGCCAACGCGAAGACCATTGCATCAAGCTTCGCAAGCACGGAGTTCAGTATTGTAAACAAGGGCTGAACAAGTTGGCCCATGAGCTAGCTTCTAGTGCGCGAAGAACTAGAGATTTCCTGCTCATAGCTGATGTCCCGGTTGATGGTAGAGATGTTTTGATGTACGAGGTCATCCCAACCATGGTGTAATTTAGTTTGCCATGGATCTCAAAAAAAGGTAGGGGAGGACTGGCAGTTGCTAGGTGGGCTGGGTCGGCTGTGCCCAGTTGGGCTACTACAGGAGCATGCCATAAGTGGCCAGGTAAGTCCTTTCTGCTCTGTTTTATATTTTTCTATTTGTTTTCTTTTATTAGTTCCTTTTGCCACTGTTTCCAAATAAAACAATTTCAAAAACAGTGACAAAATTCCCCTGAACATTTTTATATTGCACAATGGAATTATGCAAAGGCACATAAGTTGTTTCAGTATTTGAACGTGTATTCAGTATATATTTGAATATAAGTTCAAATTCAAATATAGTATTGGTTTGAATTCAATGACCAAAAATAAATCCTTAAAAATGTTCCAAAATTTTGGTTTGATATATAGCTCTTGCCAAAATTCTCAAACATTGCGTAAGGACATCTTGGAAACCAAGAATGAAATTTCCAGGGTTCTTGCCCTTCTGTTATTTAAGTTTTTGAGGCTTTCAAATTTCCTCAGTTCAACTTTCAGAAATTTTAGGCATGATGCATGGATGCACTGTCACTAATTACAAGCATAATTCTAGGGTTGTGACACTACCGCTTAGTGATAAAGTAAAGCAATTACATGGCGTTTGTATTTCATACAATAAAGCGACAACCATAAGGCTCCTGCTAGTTGCCGATAACTTTTACAAAAACATGATCATCTCATACAACAACGTATATCACATCATGTCTTGACCATATGACATCACAACTTGCGAAAACAAGTTAGATGTCCTCTACTTTGTTGTTGCAAGTTTTACGTGGCTGCTACGGGCTTCTAGCAAGAACCGTTCTTACCTATGGCACAAAATCACAACGATGATTTATCAAGTTTGCTGTCTTAACCTTCAACAAGGACCGGCCGCGGTCAAATTTGATTCAACTAAAGTTGGAGAAACAGACACCCACCAGCCACCTTTATGTAAAACTAGTTGCATGTCTGTCGGTGGAACTGGTCTCATGAACGTGGTCATGTAAGGTTGGTCTGGGCCGCTTCATCCAACAATACCGCCTAATCAAAATAAGACATTGGTGGTAAGCAGTATGACGATCACCGCCCACAACTCTTTGTGTTCTACTCGTGCATATCATCTATGCATAGAGCTGGCTCGAATGGCCCTGTTGGGAAACATAGCATGCAATTCCAAAAATTTCCTGCGCTCACGCAAGATCTATCTAGGAGATGCATAACAACAAGAGGGGGAGAGTGTCTCCACGTGCCCTCGTAGACCGGAAACGGAAGCGTTTGCTTAACGTGGTTGATGTAGTCGAACGTCTTCTTGTTCCGACTGATCAAGTACCAAACGTACGGCACCTCCGAGTTCTACACACGTTCAATGTGATGACGTCCCTCGAGCTCTTGATCTAGCAGAGGTTCGAGGAAGTAGATGAGTTCTGTCAGCACGACGGCATGGTGACGGTGATGGTGATGTGATCCGCGGAGGGCTTCACCTAAGCACCACGAGAGTATGACCGGAGGTGTACATTGTGGAGGGGGGCGCCGCACATGGCTTGGAACAATTGATGTGTGTTGTAGGCGCCCCCCATGTATATAAAGGAGGGAGGTGGAGAGGGCCGGCCCTAGGCGTGCCCCAAGTAGGAGGAATCCTACTTGGGCTCCTAGATGGATTTGGCCCCCCTTTCCTTTTACCGGAGGGGGAAAGGGGGAAGGAGAGAGAGGGGGAGAAGGAAAGGGGGCGTCGCTCCCTCCCCTAGTCCAGTTCGGCCACCTTCCCTGTGGGGGCGTGCCACCCCTTTGTGGGCTAGTGTGCCTCCCTCCTATGGCCCATGTGGCCCGTGTCTTCCCCCGGGGGTTTCCGGTAACCCCTCCGGTACTCCGATATGTACCCGATACATTCGAGAACACTTCCGGTGTCCGAATACTACCTTCCAATATATCAATCTTTACCTCTCGACCATTTCGAGACTCCTCTTTATGTCCATGATCTCATCCAGGACTCCGAACAACATTCGGTCACCAAAACTATTGTAGACTCGGCTAGACGACGAGTCACTGGTAGGTCCAATCCTTAACGGTACTTGCAAAACAACAACGAACAACAACAGTTGTAGAAAATAAATAGCACACGTAGAAGAAGAAGAAGGGCGTTTGGATCAAAAGAGATATCAAGAAACCAAAGGAATAGACTTGCACCGAAATTAACCCAAGGTTAATCACGATGGCACAGCAGCAACAAATCCCCGATCATCAAGGATTGCAAAAACTCATCGTTGGTGCCCCTCCACTCGAGACGTTCCGTGTTCTTTGTTCAACTAAAATTTCCAAAACTGATCCCCTGATCAATCTCAGGGTACCTTATATAATATAATAAGGCGACTCCCACCAGCCATACTTACGGCCGTTCAGAATTCTACCCGAAACTAACGAAAAAACAATCCTCTCCTTTTACATCTCGGAGAGATACATTTATTTAAGCTAGCCAACTAACTTGGACGTGGATGACTTTTCTAAATTAGTACTCTTTAATTTTGAAACTAATTAATCTCTCCGGCCACGCTGATCACGAGCCTATACTAAAATAAACTTGGTTGCTTGCACGCCTGGGACTACTTCACCGTACATGAAAAGCCCAATATTATTTCACCTCAGCGGAATCCTGAAGTTTGGCTTCACCGTGTCCTTCTTTGGCTCGACTGATGAAGTCCCAAAGAAAAATGAGCGAAGTTGTAACATGTTCAGGGTCGCACATGGTTCCTGTCCAATACTTGGAGCCGGCCCAAGTAAACCAGCAGCAGGAAGGATAATGGCGACATTAATGGGCACATCAAAAACAAATAACTCACATAATACAAATCATCATCGAACGTTAAACGTGCGGGCCCTACAGGTTCGAGAACTATGTATACATGACCGAGACACCTCTCCAGTCAATAACCAATAGTGGAACCTGGGTGCTCATATTGGCTCCTACATATTCTATTAAGATCTTTATCGGTCGAACCGCTATGACAACTGTCGGCATCTTGGGAATGGGGGTACCCAAACTTGCCTGCCTGTGGCCCACGGCGTGGCAACATCAATGGCCCGGTATGGCCCAGCTTCGACATCGATAACTCAAGACCCTCGTGAGGGTCCAAGCCTCGCGAGACGGACGACGCCAAGACCTCCAAACGAGCAGCCTCCTTAGGTTGACTCCCGAGGAGCAGAGATTTCCATGCAAGCCTGTAACACCCCGAGGCCGACGCTCCAGACGCCTTCCAAGTATTTCGTTGTTGCCGTGTGTTTTATTTGTTTGTTGCATTCATCATCGCATCATGCGCATTGCATCTGCATGTTTTCATAAAGCTTGCACCCGTTCGTAGTTGCCGCATCCCCCTTGTCTTCATTGTCCTTTCTGAGGCCAACCCGGTTTTTCGAGTCCCTCTTGTCTGACCACCCAATCTCTATGCACATCCATGCACCCCCCCCCCCCCCCCCCGCCCCCTTCACAACCTCGCGCGCGTCCGAAACTCGCCCACGAACCCGAACCGCTCAGTCGTCACCAATGGGTCCGGATCATCTCCAAATATCCCTAAAATATCTTCGGTTTCTTCAATCGACTCCCATAGCATTTTATATCGACCATCTGATTTTGATCGGATGATCCAGACTCAATTCTTTTCCCTAAATATAAACCAACCCCATACCTAGTCTAGCATAACCCTAAAACCTAGGAGGTTTGCCCCTCCTCCGACGCCACCGCCCCGTCTCATCACCCACATCGGGATCCATCCCGCATCCACCTCGTGTTCAGCACCCACCAACCAGAGCAACGCTCGACCTTCCCTGCCCACATCCCACCGAGATCCATCTCCACCAACCGGACTCAACCCGAGGCCTCCCCTCGATCCACCCAAGCCCATCGATCCAACCTTCCTCGCTCTCCTCGTTGACCAGGGAGACGAGCTCCTCCCGAGACCGGCCCCTGCTCAACCCTGCTGTCTGTCGGGCCGCCGACAACCAGCTCGCTCGAGCAGAGCTCCTCCTACCGACGCCCTCTGCCACCCAGGCGAGCCCCCATCGCGCCCTCTCCTTCCTCCATTTTCCTCCTCTCTATATCTCATCTCGCTCTCTCCCTCGCCTCACCTCTCTACCTCTCTGTCTCTAGGGTCCGAATGAGTTAGCCGCCATGGACGCCGACGCCTGGAGCTCCAAGTCCACCATTCGACCTGGATACGATCGGAGCTCGCCTTCTGGCCCTGGATCCGCGCATCCTTGCCATTTCTTGCGCCACTGCCTACTGCTGCATCGCCAGAGGTCACCTCGCGCGCCAAGTTCACCATCGTCGTTCCCCTGCATCATCGCTGCCGCCTCGAACATCTCCTGTCGTGCCTCCATTGACCCTGCATCGCGTCTTCCGCCTGGACCCGCTGCGCCGCCATGGTTCCACATCGAGCATCACCTCTTCCTTGGCCGGTTCCTACCGACCCCTTCGCGAGGACCCCCTGCCGTCGTCTTCTCCATCGCCAGGACCCCCTGCTGCTATTTCTGTTCTTCAGAGACGAGAGCAGCAGTGGCTCGCTCATCCCGAGCGTTGACAGCGCCCTACCACGCCTCGATCTGCCTGCGTGGCCCGCAGCCAGCGCCAGGCCCGGCCGCTCCTACTTCCTGCCCGCGTGGGCCTCCCCAGCCACGAGGCCCAGCCGCTCCCCCTGCTAGCCTTACTCCTCTCTACTGCGTGGGCTGAGCCCTCTGGTGAGAAACCAAGCCCACTCGACATTCAGCCCGTCGTGGTTTTTTCCTCCTGCTGTGATTTTCGCATTATCCAAAGATTAATATTTTTGCAGAAAAACCCCTGTTTTTACTACATTTAATAACTTAATAACCGTGCATCGGATTAAAACAAACTTTATATGTAAAATGTTGTCGGATTTAGGGTTCTGGCAAAACCCTTGAGGTTCGAACACTGGGTGCGCACGAAGATTTCCCCCTACCGAATCACTCAGCCTCCCCACGATCTCTAAGCTAGGCTTGATGAACTCACAACACAAGAGCCACAAGGTTTATACAGGTTCGGGCCACCGTTGTGGTGTAATACCGTACTCCTGTGTGGTGGTGGTGGATTGCCTCTTGGGCTGATGATGAACAGTATAAGGGAAGAACAGCCTCCTGAGGAGAGGTGTTCTTGAGCTGGTGTGGTGTTCTACTTGTTCTGGTTTCGGGTCCGTTGGGTCGAGATAAGTCCCACTGTGGTGGCTAGTCCTATTTATAGAGGCCCTGGTCCTCTCCCCAAATATTGAGCGGGAAGGGACCCAACAATGGCCAATTTGAAAGGGGACAACTAGTACAAGCTATCCTGACTAAAGGTGGTCTTTGCCGGTCAAAGGCGCTAGTGGTGATGCCGTCTTAGGCTCCACGATGACCTCCGTCCTGCTGTCCTGCTGGTCTTGGTCTTGTTGCACCGATATGGAAACCTTTGCCTGATGCCTCGGTACTCCGCACCTGCGCTTGCCCCCTTAGCACCAAAGGGGAAACAAGGACACTACACGCTGGCACCTGCCTGGCCTTGGTCATCATGGCTTGCGTCATGGGAACCTCATGAGGTATCCCTTGCCTTGATCTCTCTGCCTCCCTCATGAGCCTACCTGGTGAGGCCGCTCCTGAGGAGGCCTTGTGTCGTCTGCCTCATGAGACTTGGCCCCTCGCGAGGTTCTTGAGTGTTGGTTGATGAAGACGGGCCATACTGGGCCACACCATGGGCCGCAGGCAGGCAAGTCTGGGGACCCCCGTTCCCAGAACGCCCACAGTAGCCCCCGGGCCCAAGGAACCCTGAGACTTGGCTTAGCGGTGAAGCCAAAGGGCAATTGCGGAGCGCCGCGGGCCCCAACAGCCTGCGGCCTTGGTCGACACGTGGTGACTGATTGGACGTGGGCATCTCCGCTTCCCCACGCTTCCCCAATATCTGCCTGGCTAAGCGGCCACGACACCCTACTCAGTTATTTCCTCCTCAAAGGCGGCGTGCGTCATATCCTTCCTTCCTCCTCGAGCCCCTGCTCCTGCTTCCAATCTGACTCAAGCTCAATCCCTTCCATTGCCATGGCGCCGAATCGCACGGAGAAAGGGAAGAAGCCTCTGCCCTCAGCCAATCTGCCCCTGACAATCGAGCCCTCCGTTGACCGATCGCGGGTGCTCAACCGGGAGGCCATGGGCAAGGTCCGCCCTGCGCTCACTTCCAGCTTCAACGAGTGGGGAGGGATGGTGGCTTGGCCTGTGTCCCATGCCTCCATTGACAGGATAACCACTGAGGTTGGGCTCTTCTTTGACGCCTTGTGGGCTGGCCTGGTTCCCCCTTTCTCCGCCTTCTTCAACGCGGTGCTCTCCCATAACCAGATTCACATGTTGCACCTTGATCCCCAATCCGTTGCGCTTCTCGCCGTCTTCGCCTTTGTTTGCGAGTCCATGGTGGGCATTGCTCCGTCCGTTGCCCTCTTGCTCTATTTCTTCTCGCTGCATCTGACCGACCCCTCACAGTGCTCGGGGTGCCTGAGCTTCTAGGCTGTGGCAGAGACAGCCGCCTCGGGGATTGATTTTGATCTCCGTCCGTCCACGAGCGGGTTCTGGGCGTGGTGGTTGTACGTGGATGTTGGAGTGCTCAGCCCCCTGTTCTCACCTCCGTCGTCGCCCGCCATCCCCAACTCCGGCTGGGGCCATGAGAAGCTCGCGAGCTCTCGCCTTTCCTTTGTCTGGCTCCGGTTGAAGAGGTTGAGAGACCTTGGCGTGACTGCGCCCCAGGTGGTGAAGGAGTTCCTCCAACGTCGTATTTCCCCTCTCCAACGCCATTCCCGGCCGATGTGGGCCCTAGCCAGTGACCAGGATCGCATGAGGCTTTAGGAGTCGGGGCTCCCGCTCGAAGCGCGAAGGATGGTGCTTGAAGTCTTGACTGGCAACCCCTCGCCAGGCGACATGCCACAAGGGGGTTGTCTCTTGTATCTCTGCCCGAACAGGGTTGAGTTCGCGGGGCAGATGCCTTCCTTCGATGAATGGGGGTTGCGCCCGGTCGGCCTTGTGGGGCCTCGTGAGAATCCCCTCGTCGTGGCGCCCCTTCTTGCTGCCAGCGTTGAGCTTGCCCCAGGAGTGGACACAGGAAGGCAAGCATCGCTGGAGGTTGTAGGCGTGAGTGTTGAGGTGCCGACGCCGCTTGAGGTTCCTGAGGCGCCATCCTCAAGAGCCCGTGAGGCCCGCCCTGAGGCGGTCGTTGAGGGGGAGATGCAGTCGGCGGCTCCTGAGGCCGGAGCTCCTGAGACCTCGGCAAGCCAGCATGAGGCGGAGCCTGATTGCTCTTCCTAGCTTGGTGCTCCTAAGGTCGACCGCCTGGGTGCCTCTCCAGCCGCGCCCCGAGCTGGCCTCCACGTCCAACGCCTAGGCCGGTTCCGCGTGGACTTCGTCGTGCTCCGCAAGAGGAAGGAGTCTTCAAGTTGCAGTGGTGGCACCATCCGACCATTGAAACATAGAAAGTACATCGCCATAGACGAGTAAGTACCTTATCCTTGTAATTCCCCAGTCGCTGCTTCCCCTCCTGACTGTGGCTCTTCAGTACCCCTCCTGCCAAGCCTGAGGAGTCACCCGAGAAGCAGCCTCCTCCGGCCCTGCCTTCATCGCAAGCCTTGAGCGTCCAAAGCCTGCACGCCGCCCCTGGCGCGGGGTCAGCCGGAGAAGCAAGCCTGCCTGCAAGGTGCCTTGAGCCCGTGCCCTTGCCACCTTTCCTTCGCAACCTTGCCTGGAGCGTGGCCAGCCTACTTAGGGCTCCTCCTCTAGTCGTGGACGGCAGCTGGTTGGCATCAATCTTGGGCTCCTCTTCAAGTGGCGAGCCTGTGCCGGTCCGGGTCCCTTGCGGGGCCTGGCCGGCGACCGTGGGGGTGCAAGCCCCCAGCCCCCTGCCGAGAGGGGGCGAACCACTTCGGATCCCACCGACGGCGCCCGCGACGGGGGACGACATCAGCAGCGCGGTCAAGTTTGTGCACGAATAAAGCGTCGTCTGCCACGAGTTCTTCCAAAAGGCGATGGACGCGATGAGCCAGCTTGGTGAAGAACTTGCGGATGTAGACGTGCGTTTTGAAGCCGAGGGACTGCGGCTGATCGAGGAGCGGCATAAACTGAAGGTGGCCATCAACCTCGGGCACCACCAGCGTGAGTTTGACAACGCGAAGGCCGAGGCATCCCTTGCGACCTCGCGTGAGGCCTACTCCCAAGCTTTGGAGGAGGCCCGGGAAGCATATCGTCGTCGCGAGATCGTAGAGAAGCGCGCATCGGAGCTTCAAGCCTGGAGCGCTTCCTTCGAGCAGCAGGTGGAGGAGCGCCAAGCCGCCCTTGCGTCGCTAAGGGGGACGCCTGTCGAGGATGGGGAGATCCTGAAGCGTGAGGAAGCGCTGACGCTAGAGGCCGCAGAGCGCAGTCTTGAGCTTGAGCGGCTGGAGACGAGGGAGCGCCAGGTTGCCCAAGCGGAGGATGTCGTTGGCACGCACGAGGCTCGAGTCCAGGAGGAGGTCGACCGCCGCGTGGCCGAGGCTCGCGCAGATCTTGCGAGCAGGTATGACCTGAAGCTGAAGCTGGTTGAAGCGGAGGTTGGGGGCAGGACTCCCCCTCTTAGGTCCAGGCTAGCTGAAGCAGAACGGCGCGCGGAGGCCGCCGTAGCCGCCTTGGTCTCGGCGCAGGCCGAGCTGGCCTCCGCCCGCATCGAGCTGCTTCCTCTTCAGCAGCGGGGTGTCGATGCCAAGTCCATCGTGCAGCAGAATGGGGAGGAAGTGCTTCAACAGTGAACGTTGGAGCACGTGCACGCCCCCATGCTCCAGGACCTCAGGAACAGGGTCAACGCGTCCATGGGCTACATCTGTGACGAGAACGCCCCGCATCCACACGCGATCGACTACGCCGGCCATCTCCGCTTCTTTACTGATGTGGTGACGCGCCTGGAGAACCGCTCTGAGAGAGCTCACCAGCTTGTTGAGGAGAGGAGCCGCAGCCTGCTCGGGCGTGCGTTTTCGCGCGTCTTCAGCCATCTTCAGAACACCTTCCCCGACTCTGACTTTGATGCAGCCATCGCCCCGGTGCCCGAGGCCATCCGAGGCAACCTGGCACGGTGAGTGGAGGACAACGTGGATGCGCTTGTTAGGGCCTTTGCTTCTGACGATGACGGGGTGGTAGTTGCGGTGAACGAAGGCGACATGGTCGATGATGGTGACGGTGGTGCCGGTGATGGTGATGGCGATGCCAGTGATAGCGTCAGCGATGCATCTGGAGGCGACCCGGGGGACGCGGTGAGCGATACGTCTGACTGATCCCGTGTTTCTCTACTGTTTATCCTGCATACAGAAGCTCGGGCACGACCCCAAAGGTTGTAAGAGCATTTTGGGAGGGGATGCCCCTCATGTAAAAAGATTGCTGTCTCTATGCTTTCAGGGCCAATTCTGAATATATGCTTCTATGAGCTTACAGGCCCTGCAGGGAGCTTGTTGTTGTAATTTACCTTTAGCCGGGACAAGTCCTGAACCGGCTCGTGAGGTCGTGAGTTTCCAAGGATCCCCCGAGGGACCTGCCGACCCGGTTGAGAAGGCCTCATGAGAGTAAGTGTCAGCCGTAGTATGGCATCCGTGAACTGTACGAGCGCTTCGCCCAGCCCCGCCCGCGAGGGGCTCACGAGGGGGAGGTAGCCGGTGCGAACTCCAAATTAAGGCAGGAACCAGAACGCAAGAAATCACATGAACGAGAAAAGTCACCCTCCCCGCGCACACAAATGAAAATTGAACTTCAACTTAAATCCGAAGCAAGGAAGCACGACTACAGAAAGGGAGTCAAAAAGCAAATGGCCGCATCCGGCGCCTAGTCTAGTCTTCATGTCTTCTCACCAGCGCGGAGCTAAGTGCTGCCACTAGGCGTGGGAGGGAGCCCCCGAGGCCCGAGGGCGGCGCTCCTGAGGCTCTGGGGCGTGTACAGTCCCACTCATTATTACGTGCGAGTGTCACGGGTGGCGAGCTTCACAGGCGTGAGCCTTACTTCATATCGCCATTCGAGGGCCCTGCCTTGCGCCACCCTCGACCACCATTGGCGGCGACCGGAAACCAGGACGACGCCAAAGGGGCAAAGGGGACACCAGCGGAGCCCTCGGCGACCACGGGTCCTCTGCTAGGGGTAGGCTTTGCAGCACCTCCCGGCAGAGGGCCTACCTCTGGGGGACGCCTTGCTCCGTGCGCCATGGGGAGTGGCCTTGCTGCTGGCCCCTCTCCTGCAGCCCCCAATGCACTCCTCCTGGTGGAAGGGAGGCTGTCGAGCTGGGGCAGCCGTCCGCTGCTGTGACCTGACCCTCCTGTGACCCATGGTTAGCATAAGCTTGCTCCTGAGGAATTAGTGGTTCCCGATAACTGTTGCTGCCAGCGCGGTTGGTGAGGTTCCTGGAAGGGCTCGGCTTCTGGCGTCTCTTCCTCCCAGCCTGGCCCAAGGAACAAGCCAGGGTCGTCTTCCAGCGCGTACTCCTGATCCATCATGCGGGGCACGTAAGACTCCGAAGCCGCCGCCTCAAAGACTTCACCATAGTGCCCCACGCTCCATGTCGCCCGGCCTAGCGCGCCGTCTTAAGGATGGTTGGGCAGCGGCCCGCCCAAGACATAGGCAGCAGCGTGCATGCCCTCATTCACCGATGGTGGTGCGGGTGCGGCCTGGCGTCCGGCACCGATGGTTGAGCTGGTGTTGATGAAGCCTTGAGGCGTGCTTGGGGGCACGCGGGCGCGGGGAGGTCCATCGTGTGGTCCGGCCGAGGCCCGGGGTGCAAGCTGGAAGCAGAAGGGCGGTGCCGACGAGGCCGCGGCGTCCAGGAGCTCGGCAACACAATCCATCAATGCATCCAGACTGCTCTCCATCAACCTGCATCGCAACAGCTCCCAAGCCACAGTGAGCATGGCTCTCATGTTTGCTTGTTCCCGTCGGGTGTGTGGCGCAGTGGCCGCGGCATGGTTTGAGGCCCTGGCGGCTGCCCGCACCTGCCGCGGAGTAAGGGCGGGTGATGTATGACTGCACCTCCCGCTCCCCGCAGCGTTCTACGGTGTGTGGGCTGCCTGGGGCGTGGGGTTGAGGTCTTCTTGGGCAGGCGGCATGGCCCGGGCTGGCCATGCTGCCCAGCGGTCGGTGCTGGTCCTCGGATCGCCGGACATCGGACTCACGGAGCAACCGTGGGCTAACTAGTGGAACAAAAGCTCCGGCTCACCCCTACCTGGCGCGCCAAATGTCGGATTTAGGGTTCCGGCAAAACCCTTGAGGTTCGAACACTGGGTGCGCACAAAGATTTCCCCCTACCGAATCTCTCCCTCAGCCTCGTCGCGATCTCTAAGCTAGGCTCGATGAACTCACAACACAAGAGACACAAGGTTTACACAGGTTCGGGCCACCATTGTGGTGTAATACCCTACTCCTGTGTGGTGGTGGTGGATTGCCTCTTGGGATGATGATGAACAATACAAGGGAAGAACAGCCTCCTGAGGAGAGGTGTTCTTGAGCTGGTGTGGTGTTCTACTTATTCTGGTTTCGGGTCCGTTGGGTCGAGATGAGTCCCACTATGGTGGCTAGTCCTATTTATAGAGGCCCTGGTCCTCTTCCCAACTATTGAGCGGGAAGGGATCCAACAACGGCTAATTTGAAAGGGGACAGCTAGTACAAGCTATCCTGACTAAAGGTGGTCTTCGCCTGTCAAAGGCGCTGGTGGTGACGCCGTCTTGGGCTCCATGATGACCTCCGTCGTGCCGTCCTGCTGGTCTTGGTCTTGTTGCACCGATATGGAAACCTTTGCCTGATGCCTTCGTACTCCGCGCCTGTGCTTGCCCCCTGAGCACCAAAGGGGAAACGAGGACACTGCATGTGCTGGCGCCCGCCTAGCCTTGGTCTTCATGGCTTGCACCACGGGAACCTCACGAGGTACCCCTTGCCTCGATCTCTCCGCCTCCCTCGCAAGCCTGCCTGGTGAGGCCGCTCCTGAGGAGGCCTTGTGTCGTCCGCCTCGCGAGGCTTGGCCCCTAGCGAGGGTCTTGAGTGTTGGTTGACGAAGACGGGCCATACTGGGCCACTGGTGGAGCCACGCCGTGGGCCGCAGGCAGGCAAGTCTAGGGACCCCATTCCCAGAACACCGACAAATTCTTAGAATTTTGTGTAGATTAATAATTTTCCACTTCAATCCCTGTTTAAAATTTTTTAATTGCTGTTTGAGTTAATTTGCATAAATGACCTTTTAAAATGGTTTATTTCATAACTAATTAACCATAGCTTCGAATTAAATAAAGTTTATATGTAAATCGGGTAGAACAATGCATAGTATAAGTTGGTGCACTTGGTTTTCCTGTTTAACAACAATAAAATTATGTAGAACAGTACCAAATTCTAAATATGCACATGGGGATTTACTGGAATTGTTGTTTGTTGTTTCCAGACCCATTTAAATTGCCTAGATAGGTAGTTTTGTTATGCTTCACCTCTGGCCATGTTAACCAAAAATTAATCTTGTCTTGTACATAAATGAGAGCGAAGTAAATATGTGAATTGGGCGTCTCGTCAATATGCAACTCGTTGCATATTGAGCTCCACTTAAGTTGTAGTGTTGTGTGCACTTTGCCATGCCATGCATATTTAAATCGGACATGCATCATACTTGATGTGCATCATGCCATGTTTATGTGATGTTTCTTTACCATGTTGTTTGTTTCTTTTCGGTGTTGCTTCTTATCTAGTTCCGGTAACATTGCAATTGTGAAGATTCGTTCGACGGTGCCCGTTCGTCTTCTTCATGGACTCTTTCTTCTTCCTAGCATGACTTCAAGCAGGATGACCGTCAGCCTGGATCTCACTACTATCTTTGCTTTGCTAGTTGTCTCGATGTTATCACTATGTCGCCCTTCCTACCACTTGTTTATCAAGCTTCCCAATATGCCATGAAACAACCTGTAACCTTTTTCACCATCCCAACAAACCTTTGTTTGGCTATGTTACCGCTTTGCTCATCCCCTCTTATAGCGTTGCTAGTTGCAGGTGCAGTTGCAGGATGTTCCATGTTGGGACATGGATACAATTGATATCTTGGGATATCACAATATCTCTTATATTTAATTAATGCATCTATATACTTGGTAAAGGGTGGAAGGCTCGGCCTTTTGCCTGGTGATTTGTTCCACTCTTGCCGCTCTAGTTTCCGTCATACCAGTGTTATGTTCCTTAATTTTGCGTTCCTAACACGATCGGGGTTTATGGGCCCCCCTTGCTTCTTCGTCTAAAGTAAAGCTTTCCCGAGGAGATGCAACATTGGTTTTACCATTTGCCTAATAACAACTAAAACTTGCATAGGGACCGGCTAGCACCCGAGGACTCTTAATCAACCCCCCGGGCCAGTGCTCGACATGAGTGTTGGCCCACCTACCTAGCAGTCGGTGGTGGGCAACTCGATGGTATTTTGGCTATCGTCCACTTTGCGTCGACGGATGAGTCCGTATATAGAGAGCGTGTAGCTCTGGATACGGATCTGACTCAGCGGGAGATCTCCTTGGGATAGTTTTCCTTTCCTCGAAGAGCTTGCGCATCAGGATTCCGAGGTTACTCGGGTTGTCCCGTGATGGAGGATTGTCTCCGCGGATCATGAGCTTGTCGCGTGCTAAGTTGGGGCCCCCTGCAGGGTTTAATATTTCTGGAAACTGTGCCCGTGGTTATGTTGCAGATGGGAGTTTTTAATATCCGGTTGTAGAGAACTTGACACCAGATCCAAATTAAAATATACCAACCGCGTGTATAACCTTGACCGTGACTTTTCGAGTATGTTTGAGAAGAGAACATGGTGGGGTTATGTTTGGACATAAGTAGTTCAGGATCACTTCTTGATCATTAATAGCTTGCGACCGTTGCGTAGATTCTCATCTTACTCTTGTACTCGTAAGTTAGGCCCTTACAATGCTTAGTCGATTGCTACAGCCTCACTACTTATCCTTTCCATACCCTTTAAGTTTTGCTAGTCTTGATAACCATGGTGATGGGATTGCTAAGTCCTCGTGGCTCACAGATTACTACAACAACAATTGCATGTATAGGTAATGCGACGGTCTAACGCGAGTGTGATGCTTGCTTGTTTGGAGTTCTTCTTCTGCTTCTTCTTCAATCAAGGGATATAGCTTCTCGGTCCAGAGCCTGGGCTAGCAGGGTGGATGTCGTTCTTATTTTTCGTTTGATTTCATCCGTAGTTGGGTCCTACTCTTTTGTATGATGATTGCTATGTATTGATATATTGTTGTATTGATGCTATAGCTTGTGGCGAGTGTAAGCCTTTATCTTGTATTCTCATCTATTTAGTACATGGTATGTTGTAATGATATCCACCTTGCTATGCGCTTGAAATGCGATTGTGCCCCAATCATGAATTCATCACGTGATTGGGATGTAATCGCATTTTGGGCACTACAAAGACTCACCTCACGAGGTTCGGGTGATGTGAGCCATGACGACCAAGGCCAGGAGGGTGCCAACGGGCGCGGTGTACCAGTTTCCTCTTTGGTTCTCAGGAGGCAAACGCAGGTGCGGAGTCCCGAGGAATCAACCAAAGGTTTCCATTCCCGTGCAACAAGACCAAGACCACCAGGACGGCAGGACGGAGGTCATCACCGAGCCCACTATGGCGTCACGACTAGAGGCTTTTGTAGGCGAAGACTAATTTCGTCAGGATAAGATGTACTAGTTGTCTCCCTTCGAATTTTGCCATAGTGGGATCCCTCCCGCCTTCATTTGGGAAGAGGACCAAGGCCACTATAAATAGGACCTAGCCACCACCATAGTAGGGATCGCATCCATTCCACCCTGACAAGCTCACCAGCTCACTTGAGCTCAAGAACACACCTCCTAAAGTGGTTCTCCACTGTACTAGTTCATCCTCAGCCCCTCGAGGCCAATCCACCACAAAGCAGGATTAGGGTTTTACACCGCAAGGTGGCCTGAACCTAGGTAAACCTTCGTGTCCCCTTTCCCTTGAGTTCGTTGAGCTAGGCTATGAGACTGGCGAGTAGGCAGACTGGGGAGGTTGAGTTCTTCACATGCACCCCAGAGTTTGAACCACTCAAAGGTTCGCGGAACTCGATATCTGACATTTGGCGCGCTAGGTAGGTGTGCGTCGGATCCTTGCTTCCGCGGGTCGATCTGCCGCCACCCCGTAGTCCCATGGCCGACGCTCCGAGTGCTCACGTTGAGCACTGGGTTGTTCAGCCCGCCCAAGAAGCACCGACCAACCAAGAGGATCTCCACTCCGCGCTACTCGTGGCCCATGCGCCGCATGGTGTCGTTGGTCGCGAGCGGCGTGGGCCGCCACTGCGCGATCTTCGAGCTTGGCCGCGGCGACGACATCGCACACTGGCCAGAAGTAGGCGAACATGCGAGCATCGCTCATCATGGCATGGGAACTGCTGCAATGCAGGTCGGTGAAAGGCGGCCGCGATGCCCTGCTGGAACGGGTTGCCGAGCTGCTGGACGCCGCATGCAGGGGCGCAGCACCATTCTATGCCCTGCCTATGTCACAAGCTGTGGCGGGGGTGCATGCCCACCCCCGCTATGCCCGTGCGCCCCCTGGAGCCCCTAGGGGACCCCTCGGTGCCAGCCCGGCCCGCAGCGCCGCCTGTCCTACCCCAACCGTGCAGCCTCCGAGCGAGGCAGACCCGGGCGTTCTCTCCCGGGGCCATGCTGGGGCGCCAACCCGTGGCCATCAGGACCTGGCGCCGAGCCTGGAGGCCAGCAACATGGGGCACCCACGCGACAACTCTGGCGTGGCAAGCCCAAAGGCCTGCATACCGCCCAGGATGGACCAGCAGTACACGTCAAGAGAAGGCCCTGGCTGGTTCCCCTTACCAGGTTGGGTGCTGGGGGCACATGAAGCTGAGTCTCTCCGCGAGACACCCCAGAGCTTCACCGACACCTTCAACAACAACAGTCACTGGGTACAGCCAATGTCTCGGGAGCGCGGTTACGCTAACCATGGACAACAGGTAAACCAAGCCACAGCGACCGTCGGGGATCCTAGGGTAATGGCCCTGCCATAGGCGGGCGGAGAGCACTAGGGGCTGCGCGGGGGGGGGGGGGGGGGAGCCCGGAGCCAGGGCCTTCCACCCGCCGCATGGAGCAAGGCACAGTGCAGAGGTTGGTCCTCTATCAGGGAAGGCGCCGGCGAGCCCATCCTTTGGTAGAGGGCCTGCGGTCGCTAAGGGTACCGCCAGCGTCCACCTTGCTCCTTGGTCTCATCTTGGTTTCCAGACGCCCCAACTGTGGTCGGGGGAGGTGTAGGGCGGGGCCCTCGTCAGGCGAGATGAAGCAAGGCCTCGTGCCTGTGAAGGTCTCCGCTCATGGCACTCTCACGTAATAATAATTGGGGTTGTACACGCCCCGGAGTCTCCTAAGTGCCGCCCTCAGGCCTCACTGGGGCTCCCACCCACGTCCAAGTGGAAGCACCATGCTCTCTGCTGGCCATTGACACTGTCCCCCAATGAATATGCCCACGCCCAGTGAAAGAACTTAGATCCGCTCTGGTGAGAAGACCAAAAGTCTAGCTAGGTTCCGGATGCGGCTGTTTGCTTTTGCTCCCTTTCTGTAACCTAGTTTGTCGTCTTCTTGGAATGAATTTGGAGTTTCATGTGCTTATCAAAAGAAAAACGGGGGGAATTTTTCTTGACTCGCGGCGGTTTCTTGCTTTCTAGCTTCATGTTTAAGAGTGAGGCTCACGCCTGCCGCTCCCCCTGTGAGCGCCCCGCGAGCGGGGGCTGGGTGTGGTACACGCATGCCAAGCATGTTTAGGCCAGCCCCGAAGACGCCAAGGCCCCCCTGGGGGTCAGGAGTACGGCCACCACGCGCGTACCTTGCCGTAGTCTGGCAATCGGCTCCTCGCGAGGCTTTCTAGGGCAGGTCAGCGGGCTCCTTGGGAGGCTTATAACCTCGTGAGCCCCCAGAGGGCTCATCTCAGGAGAAGAGCGCTACTGCGACGTCAGGACCTGCTCAAGACCTACAGAACCAAAGATAAGTCGCAACAACTACCCTGCTCAGGAGCCCGCGAGCTTGCTACGGCACATTCCAAATCCTACTTCAAAGGCATATCATCATTTCATACATTATAAGGGTGCCCCCGTCAAAAATGCTTTCATGCCCCCACAAGGCCATGCCCGGAGGTTTTTTGCGTACAGGTCAAGGCAAAGAGAAATGCATGCCTAGCTGGATGCGCCGCCGCGGGCACAATCTTCGCCGTCTAAATCCGCGCTGCCCGCACTGTCATGGGCACCGTCCACATCATCGCCATCCACACCGTCCTCTTCAGCCATGATCGTGATCACGTCATCCTCAGGAGCAAACTCCACGACCAGGGCGTCCACGTGGTCGTCCACCCAGCCCGGCAGGTTGTCCTGGATGATTTCAGGCACGGGGGCTATTGCGGCATCAATGTCAAAGTGAGGATAATGGTTGAGGAGGTGGTTGAAGACACGTGAAAACGCGCGCCCAAGAAGACCCCGGCTTCTCTCTTCAATGAGCTGGCGAGCCCTCGCGGCCCAACCCTTGGTGAAGAAGCAGAGGTGGCCGGTGTAGTCATCATCATGCGGGTGAGGGGTGCTCTTCTCGCAAATGGCGCCCAAGGCTCGGTTGGCCCTGACTCTGAGGGCCTGGAGCATCAAGGCATGCTCGCGCTGCATCCTCTGGTGGCGGTTCACCTCATCGGCGGTCTTCTCCGCGAGGGACAGAACGTCCTCGATTTGCTGCTGAAGAGAAGATAGGTTGGCACGAGCAGAGGCCAAGGCAACCTCGGAGGAGGCCTAAGCTCCCTTGGCGACCCTCTCACGCTGCTCCACAGCGCCCGGCTTCGTCTGAAGGGTGGTGGTCCTACCCTTAAGCTCGGCCTCCAGGAACTCCGACTTCAGGCGGTACTCGTTGATAAGAGCTGCGCGAACCTCCACCACCTTCTGATCAACCTCCTGCTAGACCCTAGCCTCCCAGACGGTGACGACATCCTCAGCCGTGGCTGCCTAGCGCTCCCTCACTTCCAGCCATTCAAGCTCCAGGATGCACTCCAGCACCAGCACTTCCTCATGTTTCTGGATCTCTGCCTCATCGAAAGGTGCCTCGCTCAGCGATGCAGCCAAGGCGGCCCTGCGCGCTTTGATCTGCTGCTCAAGGGCAGCACTCGAAGCCTGGAGTTCCCGCTCTCGCTCCTCGGCCACCTCACGATGGCAGTCGGCGGCCCTGGCCTCATCCAGGGCACGGGCGCAAGCCTCGCGAGAAGCTACGAGGGATACCGCGGCACTTGCATTGGCACGCTCGTGCTGATGATGCCCGAGGTTGATGGCGACCTTCAGCTGGTGCCACTCACGTGCCAAGTGGAGGTCATCCATCTTGAGGAAGGTATCGACATCAGCAGGCTCTCCTCCAAGTCGAGTCAACGCGCAGTTCGCCTCATAGAAAAGCACATGGAGGACGGCGCTATGCCCACACGCGAACTCCAGTGCGCGGCCAAGCCCACCCTCCGCGCCGGGGGCTATCGGAGAGACGCGGAGCGGCTCGCCTGCCTCCGGCAGGGGGCTGGGCGATGCGGTTTCGCTACTTGAAGATGAAGCCGACTCTGGGGGTGCCCAACCGCCAGTGATGACCAATGGAGGAGCCCTGGGCATGCCTCCTGTGCACCAGGCCAAACCATCAAGGAAGGATGCCGGAAGCTCAAGGTCAAAGCCCCCTACCAACGCATCCACCGCTCGGGCTATCCCCGTGCCTCGCGCGGGAGTCGGGTGCCGGGGGCTCGGAATCAGGAGCGGTCCAAGGACTTCTGGAGGATGCTTCCCCTGAGTTTTCGCCGTCGCGGCCGAAAGGGATCTTGAGGAGCCATGGTCAGAAAAAGACACAGCACGCGAGAAGTCACTAAGATAAGGTACTTACTCATCTATGGCTATGTACTTACTCTACTTCAGTGGCTGGTAGGCGTCACCACTACAGCTCGGAGGCCCTTTTCTCTTGTGGAGTGCTTCAAGATTCAGGCGAAGCTAGCTGAGCTTTGGGGAATGATCCTCAGCAGGTGGAGCACTCAGCGGGGCTTCTTGGGCAACAGCCTCAGGAGCGCCAGGCGGCACCTGCCCACCAGCCACCGCCTCAAGGCCATTCGCCTGAGCTTCGGTGGCAGTCGCCTCAGGGGCATCGGCTCACGCCAGCCCCCCAGCAGCCCTTTTAGGAGCTCTTGCCAGGACCTCAGGAGTGTCTGCCCCGGGAGCACCCGGCGATGCCCGCTCCCCAGCAGTCGTCCTTGTGGCACCCAGTGGTGCTGCCCCCTGCATCCACATCTGGGGCGCACGCCACCAGGACAACGAGCAAGGGAGCCACGAGGATGGGATTCTAGAGAGGCCCTTCAAGGACTACCGGGCGCATCCCCCACTCATCAAAGAGGGGCATCTGCCTCACGAAGTCCTCCTTGTTCGAGCACTGGTACAGGAGGTAGCCCTCCACTAGAAGCGCAGCTGGTGCTGGGTCGCCCGTCATAAGCTTGAGCATCGTGCACAGCGTCTTGGAAGGAAGCGCAGGCACCTGGAGCCTCATGGGGTCCTTGGTGCCGGTGAAGGCCCACATTGGGCGAGAATGGCGCTGAAGCAGAGCGATGCACCACCAGATGAACTCCTTCACCACCATCGGCACTGTCACCCTGACCTTCTTCAACCTGGTCAGCTGGGACCAGACATGGGCAAGCTGACGGTCGACCAGCTTCATGTGCCCCCAGCCGGAGCTGGGTACTGCTGGTACTCACGAGAGCAGGAGCAAAGGGTTGAGCACGCTGACATCCACATACACCCATTGTTTCCGAAACCCCCTCACATCTACCGAGAGCTCGAAGTCGATGCCCAAGCCAGCCGTCGCCGCTACCGCCTAGAAGGCCACGCACCCCGAGCTCTAGCGGGCGTCAACTAGATGAAGTAAGAAGAAATGGAGAAACAGGGCTACAGAAGGAGCGATGCCCACCATAGCCTCACAAAGGAAGGTGAAGACGGCGAGGAGGATGATGGATTGGGGGTCCAGATGCAGCGCCTGGATTTGGTAATGCGAGAGTATAGCTTTGAAGAAATCAGATAAAGGGGGAATCAGGCCCACGAAGAGGGCATGAAGATGGATGCGGATCTCGGTGGCTTTCATGTCGATCATGTCCCGGGAAGCAGGCCAAGCCATCATCACCTTCCACTCATTAGAATCGGCAGCAAGGGCCAGATGAACCTTGGCCAATCCCTCTCGATTGACCACCATCGACCGCTCAAGAGCAGGTTCCAAGACCGGTAGGGATTTGGCTAAAGTGCATGTCTTCCCATTCTACTTCAGCCGCGGGGCCATGGCGGAAGGGAAGGGGGGCACTGGCGCCGAATCTGGAAGAGGGGCTGTGAGCTCGAGGGAAGAGGAGGAGCCAAGGCCGAGCACAGAAAGCAATGGAGGCAGGGCTGCGTTGGCAACTGACAATCGCCAAGCCTGGCGGATATCAAGGCAGCATGGGGAAGCGGAGATGCACACGTCCCATTAATCGCCATGCATCGACCAAGGCTACGGGCGGTTAGGGCCCGCGGCGCTCCGCACCTGCCCTTTGGCTTCGCCTCGAAGCCAAGTTTGAGCGCGCCTTGGGCCCGAGGGCTACTGTCGGTGTCCTGGGAATGGGGGTACCCAGACTTGCCTGCATGCGGCCCACGACGTGGCTCCATCAACGGCCCGGTATGGCCCAACTTCGACATCGACAACTCAAGACCCTAGCGAGGGGCCAAGCCTTGTGAGGTGGATGACACCAAGACCTCCAAAGGCGCAGCCTCCTCAGGCTGGCTCCCGAGAAGGGGAGATTTCCATGCAAGCCCCACCTCGCCAGGTTCGGGTGATATGAGCCATGACGACCAAGGCCAGGCGGGCGTCAGTGGGTGTAGTGTACCAGTTTCCTCTTTGGTGCTAAGGAGGCAAATGTAGGTGCGGAGTCTTGAGGAATCAACCAAAGGTTTCCATTCTTGTGCAACAAGACCAAGACCACCAGGACGGCAGGACGGAGGCCATCACCAAGCCCACCGTGGCATCGCGACCAGAGACTTTTGCAGGCGAAGACTACTTTCATCAGGATAAGATGTACTAGTTGTCTCCCTTTGAATTTGGCCGTTGTGGGATCCCTTCCTGCCTTCATTTGGGAATAGGACCAAGGCCATTATAAATAGGACCTAGCCACCACCATAGTAGGGATTGGATCCATTCCACCCTGACCAGCTCACCAGCTCACTAGAACTCAAGAACACACCTCCCGAGGTGGTTCTCCACTATACTAGTTCATCCTCAACCCCTCGAGGCCAATCCACCACAAAGCACGAGTAGGGTTTTACAACGCAAGGTGGCCTGAACCTTGGTAAACTGCCGTGTCCCCTTTCCCTTGAGTTCGACGAGCTAAGCTATGAGATTGGCAAGTAAGCAGACTGGGGAGGTTGAGTTCTTCGCACGCACCCAAGAGTTCGAACCTCTTAAGGGTTTGCAGAACCCGAAATCCGACAACAACATACATTATTCCCTTTGTCATCGGTATGTTACTTGCCCAAGATTGGATCGTCAGTATCTTCATACCTAGTTCAGTCTCGTTACCAGCAAGTCCCTTTACTCGTTCTGTAATGCATCATCCTGCAACTAACTCATTAGTCACTTTGCTTGCAAGGCTTCTTATGATGTGCATTACCGAGAGGGCCCAGAGATACCTCTCCGATACTTGGAGTGACAAATCCTAATATCGATCTATGCCAACCCAACAAACTATAGCGACCAGACCTCAAACAGTCTGATCTCTGTGCATCAGTGTCATCCCTGGATCAGTAATGTTGACACGCACAATACTTGAAGGATTTATAACAGAGTAGCAATCACACACTTATTACATCGAATGTCTCAAAAGAGAAATTTTTACAATAAATATGGCTTAAGGCCATCTAATAACGATAACAGCGGAAGGCTTGGAAGATAAAGCGAGTCCATCAACTCCAACGGCATCACTGAGTATAAGATCACGACCTAAGGCACCTTACTCGTCGTCTGAAAAGTCTGCAACATGAATGCTGCAGCCCGAAAATGGGTCATCACATGGAATATACTGGCAATGTAACACGTAGAGAATAATGAACAGAATAATGCTATCACTACATGCATATATGGCTGGTGGAAAGCTCTATGGTTACAGTTTTGCATAAGGGAAAATTTTGTTTTGCCACTCTAGATTTTGCCAATTTTCCTTATGCCACTCTAGATTTTGACATTTCACTTTTGCCACTCTTTGTTTTTGACAATTATCACAATTGCCATTTTTGTGGCAAAATCAAAATAATTTTATTTCATTTTTGCCACTGTTAGCTTTTGATAATTATCATAATTGCCACTCTGAAATTTTTTCTTTTGCCACGGGAATGGTAATTGTGATAATTGTCAAAAACTAAGAGTGGCAAAAGTGAAATGTCAAAATCTAGAGTGGCATAAGAAAAATTGGCAAAATCTAGAGTGGCAAAAACAAAATTTTCCCTTTGCATAAAGCCAATTTTTTCCTACAACAAAGGAATAAATTTTATTTAACTATCATGGTGGTTGTTAAACATTGGGAAGGTTCACCCAACTCAATCCCAATTAAGCATCATCATTAAACCCAAATAGAATTAATTAAGTGACATGATGAGATTCCCATGATAATCCAGGTACTAGATACTCAAAACGTCCATAACCGGGGACACGGCTAACCATGATTAGTTTGTACACTCTGTAGAGGTTTGCGCACTGTTCCCTGCAAGACTCGATCTCCTCCGTTGGATTTCTCGCACTACATGGTGTTTGAGAAACGGATGACCGAGACACAGTCTTTCAGAAGCATTAGCACCTTACGATGGGTAGACAGTTACACCTACTTTCCCCTACATCTACTAGTCTACCACTGTAAGAGTTCACACGACTTAGTCAACTATGCTAGAGCCCATAGTAGCTTGCGGCTGCACACGGAAGTTTCTAGCATGAATAATCTCATGATCCCTTTGAGCCTGGGCGGCGGTCCACAGGAGAATCACATGGTACCCCGGGATTTCCAAAAATACAGGCAACACTGGGTTCCCCAGGTGCCTCAATCCACCCAGATGTGTATTTAAGTTGCCACCTTAAGTTGAACCATTAATTAACAATACTCACATCTGTCATGGATACACTCACCCAATCCACGTCTACTAGCATAGTATCACAGCCTTGTTTTTGCCCTCTTTTCTTTGCCTGATTTTCTTTTGAGTTGGTTTGAATTTGGAGTTTTGAATCATTCCATTTGGACTTGATCACTTGGGTATCCCATGATTTTCACCCAAGTTACCCCTCTCCTCTTCTAACCCATCATTTCACTCCTGGCCAACCGAACAAAATTGCTTGGAATATTTTTCTTAAGTGAAAAATATTCATTTTGCCTCCTAAACCCTAGCTAAAATCTTTGACCTCCAAAGCAACCCTCATTTCTGCTGCCCCAAAAATCCTGAGAAAAACCCCAAATATTCTTTGGAACCTAGGGCACATTTCTGAGCAAAAATATTCCACCACTTTTTGGAGTATTTTTGCTACAGAAAATATTTTCAGTTCTGGGCTAAAATGGTAGTTTCTACAGCAACTACCTTTTTACTAGCTCCAATGCAACTGGTTTTCCCTGTGCTTATTCACCTTAGTAAGAGTCAGTAAAGCCCCAAAGATCAGCCCTTGAATCACTGTGGTTTGACCATAGTAACTGTTCAAAGTTTCTGTCCAGTAACTAAACATCTTCACCATTTCACTTCTACTGCACGTGGAAACCAACTGAGCCGTGATAACACCTAAAGTTACTAAGGACTACACGCGAGACATCATGGTTAGTGCATATGTGGCCTGATGTCACGGTCCACGCGGTGACCGTGTTCGTACGAGGGTGCTAGCATGCCAAACGCGCACTCCGCACGTCGCCAGCGCCTCTGTGGCGCATGTGCCTGCTGCTCGGCCAGCCTGGGCGTGTCCCCCCGCGCCACCATCCTCGTTTCCACCCCCTTACCTCCTCCCTGCCGCTCACCGATGCCGGAGCTCGCCGCAGCGAGCACGGGCACGGTCCGGCCAATGGCACAGTGCCCGTGCAGTGTGTTCTTCCCCTTCCTCCTTGCTCCTGTGCTCGTCTGCGTCCGTGCACAGCTCCCGCGTGAACCCCGTCGCCTTCTCCCTCTCTCGCTGGCACCATTCGTCGTCGGGCGCTGGCGACAGCTGTCCTCCGGTGGAGCCTGAGCCCTCCTCACCGCCCCGCCTATAAATAGCCCCCTCCGTGGCCTCCAGGAGCACCGCACCTCACCACACCTCCCTCCCATAGCCACTAGAAGCCGCAGCCCGGCCGGGCAGGCCGCGGGCTGCTGTCCCCGAGCCGATCATGCCAGTGATCCCCCCTGGATTGACCCCGCAGCTCTAGCCACTCCCAATCCGAGGCGACCCTGCCAGGGCCTCCGCCTCTCCTCCGTGAAGCCAACGAGCCAAGCCCGGGCCCCTGAAGCCGCCCCTAGCCACCGTCTTCCTAATCTCCGGTGACCACCGTGTTCTGCCTCCGCTTGCGAGGAAGAAACCGACGCCGTCCGGTCACCATTTGCCACGCCACAGGTATGGGCAGGTGCGCAAGAACCTTCTCCATCGATCCCTCCCTCTCATCTTCCCCTAAGAGGCCTCAACGCCGACGAACGCTCCGGCGAACCGCCGCCCGTCTCTGTTTTTCCCCCTCCCTCCGGCCTGACTAGCGGGGCCTGCTAGTCAGCCACTCATAACGTGCGCGAAGCGGTATGAGTGGTGGCGCCCCGGGAAAGTACGCCATCGACGTCACCCCCTCTCTGTTTTTCCTTTTTTCAAATTTATTTAAATTCCAGGAGCATTCAAACAGCCATAACTTTTATTCTACAAGTCCAAATGCAGTGATTCTTTTTGCATTGTGTTCTTTGTCTAAAAATCTAACAGCTCCCAAAAGATGGGATTTTTCCTTACTGTCTAGATTTTCTGACAATTTTCAGAAGGTTTCTTGATATTTTTCTTTTGTGGTTTTTGAATGTTTTCAGAGGAACCAGCTTGTCTTGAGGATCACCAGGAGCCTTGTGACCCTCATCAGTACTAAGGCAAGCCACAGTAACATTTTCATGGTGCCACTTCAATATTATTGATTTTCATACTTGAACTTATGAATATTAATGCATTTTAATTAGTTATATAATAAATATGTTCTTTTATATGCTTGTTATGTTAAAATGCTTGAACTTTAGTATGTTTGAAGTAAATATTGTTGGTAAGATGATGAGAACTTAGTTGTTAGAGTTAAATAAATAATATGGTCATAGAATTGATGAGAAATTTGGATATTATTGTTGCATGAGGTATAATGATGATAAGTGCTAGAGATGGTTCTGGTATAAGTAAAGAAAGGTTTTTACTAGTATAGTAGCATGATTTTATGTTGGCTCCGTGGGAGCGTAGTTGGTGCAGTTTTGCACGGTTATGTGATGCATATGTTAAGTCATGCATGATATGGTAGTACGACACCGGTTATTTTCTTTTCACATTAAAAGTTGAACCTGATTAATATTCAACTTGAACATGTTGTTGACCGGGTCGTGGTGCCGCTGAAACGAGTCTTTCCCAGTGCAACCACATTTGCCGGTATGGGACGGCCTTAATGCGTTTCATTGTCGTGCCTCTGGTCGGTACCTCAGATTAGGGAAGGTTATGGGCGTGCTGTACCCTGGCCCGGTAGGCAAGCATAACCTTGTGAGCCCATTGTTAAGTTAAGTTTGGTACCGGATCCCAGTGTGGATCGTGGCCACGACGGTGGTCGAGGTGTCTGGAGGTAGACACTGTGCCATCCAGGACTAGCCCAGTGGGGTCTGAGTCGGAGGGGCCGGGAGAGTGTCATGATAGTGAAATGGTTTCGTCGGATTGTTGTTGGTCCACTCGGATGGGAGAGTGAGGCCATGGGTTCCGTAGTGTGGGTACAGTGTACTAACCACTGCAGAGTGTATTTAATCTATCGATAGCCGAGTCCACGGATACGGACACGCTCGAAAGTAAGGTACACCATGGGTCAACACTTACTAAATATGCACACTAAATTGCACTAAGGATGACAGTGAGGTCATCGTGTTAAGTTGGCCACGAGTTAGTCGGGTTGTGATCGACGTAAGGATCACGGGCCACGAGTTGGTCGGGTTGTGATCGCCTTATGGATCACGGGCCATGAGATGGTCGGGTTGTGATTGCCGTAAGGATCACGGGTATGTGTTGGTAATATTATGTTTGTTGGTCACATCTGGTAAGCAAGTTGGGAGAATGAGTACCTGTTGAGCGTAGTCACATCATGTTGGTTATATAGCTGCATTGTTGATTAAAACTGGATAAATATCATAATATTGTCTGTCATCTTGTTTATGCTTATTGTGAGCTTGCAAGTACATTCAATGTACTGACCTGGCGTGTCATGCCAGATTTCAGGAAAATCCCGTTGGAATGGAGTGTTGTCCGAGTCTAGACCGTGTCCACGTCGGTGTCCTTGTGCTATGGAGTCCCGCTACGATGTTGTTCCGCTGCCGAGTAGTTGTCATGATTGAGGCCCCTGTTCACTAAATAATGTACATATTGTTCAGCCGCACCGTGTCTTCCGCTTGGCCTCGCTAACTGTTGTAATATGAACCATGTTCCACTAGCATGAATAAAGCGGTTGTATTCTGTGCCATGTTGTTGTGTGTTGCCAGAAGACAAGGTCTCTGGGTTGGCAATGCAGGGTAAACCGGTCGCTCTGAACCGGGGTGCCACAACGCTTGGTATCAGAGCCACGCTGATTGTAGGCCACGCTAGACTAAGCCGAGTTAATTGGATGCTAGATACGAGTTGTAGCTGAGTGTCGGTAATAACTGTAGCTGGTTGTTGCATTGGATGCACTGATTATATTTCTTTTTCTGTGCTAACCTGCTAATGGTTGTGAGTGTAGATGGCTCCGGTGTTGTATTCGTGCCAGTTGCGGCTGATGCCGTACACGTCGCCGCATCTTCTTCACAACGTGTGGCGTCGGATGTACCCTCACGGAGACGATCCAGTCTATCGTGTGTACCGGGAGCGCCTAGCTGACTCGGTGTATGAGTATCACGCCGTGGTTACTCTGCGCACCAGTTCCGATTCCAGTTCTTACATTCGTACCTCTCGTAGCGGCTATGCTTCTTCCGCTTCTCAGGCTGTCCAGCTTGCTGCATTCGAGGTACTTGTTGAGCTCCGCTACAAGGAGGTCCGGATGCAGAATCACCCAGGTTTCCACTACTACCCCTCTCTCCACGACAATGGTAGTGTCCGTTTTCCTGTCATTGATCTGGAGTCTGATAGTGTCGCTAGCCACCTTTCTCGCTACATCACTGCTAGTTATCTTCTGATCTACGAGCTGGCTCATGAGCTGAGTCGTGCTCGTATTGCTTTAGCCTATACTTTAGTCACTGCTCGCTCAGCCACTGCTTCTCTATCGGTGGGATTTATTCCCTACATTCCTGCCAGGTCTAGATCCCTTGTTTCTCCGGTTACTCCCCTGAGTAGCTGGGGCACCGTGACTGCGAGTCCCCTTAGTGCTCCTGCAGAGTGGGTTTCACTCCTCGCCACTCCTGCAGCCCCGATGATCCACCCTTCACCTGCCCCTGAGGGAGAGCCCTCAAGGCAACGTCGTCGTGTCACTTTTAGCCCAGAGGTCTCCGTTAACCCCGTTAGTTCCGGATCCGAGTCCGCATCAGGAGAGGACACCGCAGCGTCAGCCGAGCAGTAGAGCTTTCGAGTATTCTTAGTTGTCGAGATGGAGTATGGTTGTAATCGTACTAGTCATGCTGTTTCGTTTCATGTATGAGGGTAGTTGGACCTGGCATGTTGTTATCTTTCATGTATGAATCTATGTATAATTATGTTGGACTTTATTTTATTCGCTGTATTTTCTTTGTCTTTTCGGTTTCGCTTGGTTTTTGTTGCTGGCTTCACCCCGAGTTTTTGTTGAATGCTTCTCATCTCGGTTGTGTTGACTTGGGAACAATCACATTAGGATGACGCAGGGAGGCTGCAGTAGCAACGTTCGCGAGGGTTCCCTTGTTCGGCGTTCTTCATGGCAGGCGGGACAATCACCCGAGCCGTACGTTCCACCACCGCCTCCACCGCCAAATCCGCCCTCCACCGAGAAAATTATGCATATGTTCGAGGAACAACGAAACAATGATCTTATGGAAATATTCAGAAGTATTCAAGCAATGGTTGGACAGAATGGGAATCAGCCTACCTCCCACTCCAAGCTATCTGATTTTCAAAGGACTAAGCTTCCCAGTTTCAGTCAAGCCGTAGATCCCTTGGATGCAGATGATTGGTTAAGAACTATGGAAAAGAAACTTGAGGTTTCTCGAACTGATGAAGAAGATAAAGTTCCATTTGTAACACATTATCTGGAAGGCGCTGCTGCCATATGGTGGGAAAGTGAAAAAGCTATAGTGACTGAGAATGAAGCAATTACCTGGCCAAGATTCAAGGAGCAATTCTGAAAATATCACACCCCTGCGGGAATTATGAAGACTAAGCAGTGTGAATTTCTCGCGCTCCTCCAAGGAAGTCGGTTAGTGGGAGAATATTTACAAAAATTCAATCACCTGTCACGTTACTCTCAATATGACGTGGCCACTGAAGAAAGGAAGATGGACCGCTTTCTTGGTGGATTAAACCCGCAATTTCGTTGTGCTCTCAGTATGTTCGATTCCAAATTTTCAAACCCTGGTGAACAAGGCTTTCATTGCTGAAAGGGAGCACAAGCTCGTGTCAGATACTAAGTCTGCCCATAATGATCACAAACGCAAATTTGAGCCCAAGAAGGAAATGCAACCAGTGCAAAAGGTTTGTACCTGGCAGCCAACTTCGATGGCATACCAGCCCTGTTGGCAACAAAATGTTAACAAGACCACCACCCAAGTGAAGAATGATGTGCTAAACCCAGTTATGGAGAATCGTCTGCGCAACAATTCCTGTTATAGTTGCGGACAAACCGGACATTATGCCAAACAGTGTCCCAAGAACACCCGGACCAATGCTACGTTCAAGCCTCAAATCCATTATTTGGAAGCTGGTCCAAGTCAGCACGACATCACGGGATACGTTCATGACATTTCAGCTGACGAAGCCCAAGAAAATCCTGAGGTCGTCATTGGTATGTTCCCTGTTAATAACATACCTGCAGTAATTTTATTTGACTCTGGGCTTCCCACTCTTTTATTTCTCGGAGTTTTGTCGCCCAAAACAAATTTCCTTGTTCGCTTTTGGGCAAAAATATGCTGGTACAAACCCCGGGGTCTATTATTCAAAGAAATCTCGTCTGCCGCAATCTGGAAGTCAGGATCAACGAAATCAGTTTTCCGACGTCTTTGATACTGATTGAGTCTGAAAAATTGGATGTTATCTTGGGTATGAATTGGCTGAATCAGTACCAAGTATGCATATATTGTGCAACCCGGGAAGTAAATTTGACTAGGCAAGATGGACAAGCCACCAAGTTTATTGCTCGTAGAAGCATACCCTCCAAGGAAATGGTTTTTACAGCAATAGCAGAAATGGAATTAATTCCAGTGGTCAGTGAGTTTCCCGATGTATTCCCAGAAGAACTGCCAGGGATGCCACCTGACCGGGAGCTTGAGTTTGCAATATAACTTGTGCCCGGAACCACACCAATACACAAGAAATATTATCGAATGTTGTCATCCGAGTTGGTGGAGCTAAAGAAACAGCTTGATGAAATGCTCCAAAAAGGATATATCCGCCCCAGTTCCTCGCCATGGGGATCACCCGCTATTTTTGTGGACAAGAAAGATGGCAGCCTTCGCACGTGTGTGGACTACCGACAGTTGAATGATGTCATGATCAAGAACAAATACCCTCTGCCAAGAATTGATGATTCGTTTGATCAACTCAGTGGAGCCAAGGTCTTCTCAAAAATTGATTTGTGGACTGGATATTACCAGCTCAAAATTAAAAAGGAGGATATTCCCAAGACCGCGTTCACCACTCGCTACGGTCTTTATGAATATATCGTCATGTCCTTCGGCCTCACCAACGCCCCTGCCTTCTTCATGCACATGATGAACAAAGTGTTCATGGATTTCCTTGATAAGTTCGTGGTCGTCTTCATCGATGATATACTTATTTATTCAAGAAATGAAGAAGAGCATAAAGGACACCTCCGCGCAGTGCTACAACGGCTCCGTGAGCACCAGTTGTACGCCAAGTTCAGTAAATGCGAGTTTTGGCACAAGCAAGTTGGATTCCTCGGACATATACTATCCGCTGAAGGAATAGCCGTGGACCCTAGCAAAGTAAAAGACGTGCTCGACTGGTTGCCACCCGCCACCGTGTCTCAGATCCGGAGTTTTCTTGGATTAGCCGGATATTACCGTCGATTTATTGAAGGGTTCTCCAGGATTGCCAAGACGATGACGGAGTTGCTTAAAAAGGATAAGAAGTTTGAATGGACGTCAGACTGTGAGAAAAGTTTCACCGAGTTGAAGAAGCACTTAACAACTGCGCCGGTATTAACACTTCCAGATATCTACCGCAGCTTTGACGTATATTGCGACGCTTCCCGACAAGGACTTGGGTGCGTGCTTATGCTAGATGGCAAGGTAGTAGCCTACGCCTCACGGCAGCTACAACCTCATGAAGGCAATTACCCCACTCATGATTTGGAATTGGCCGCGGTAGTTCATGCTTTAAAAATTTGGAGACACTACCTCATTGGAAAAAAGTGCCAATTTTTTACCGACCACAAGAGTCTCAAATACATATTTACTCAGCCAGATTTAAACCTCCGTCAGTGAAGATGGCTGGAGTTGGTCAAGGATTATGATCTTGGAAAAAATTACCATCCGGGTAAGGCCAACGTGGTTGCTGATGCACTCAGTCGAAAACCCGTCATTTTAAACGTCATGCTGGAATCTCTGCCTTCTGAACTCAAAGAAGAAATTGCTCAGCTCAACCTGGTTGTTGTTGAGGCTGGTCTTGCCAATATTCCGACGGTCACTCCTACTCTTGAGGAAGAAACCCGCAAGGCCCAGCCAGGCGACGCCAAACTGCAGAAACACATCAAGCCATCGGATTTCTCGAAGGATCAGTACAGTACCCTCCGATTCAGGGGAAGGATTTGTGTGCCTAATCAAGCTGACCTAAAGCAGAAAATTCTGTCAGAAGCCCACGAGTCCTCGTATTCAATCCACCCTAGAGGCAAAAAAATGTATGAAGACCTTCGACAAATATTCTGGTGGGATGGAATGAAGAAACACATTGCTTATTTCGTGGCTTGTTGCGACATCTACAACAAGGTTAAGGCAGAACATCAGAAACCAGCCGGACTTCTCCAACCACTGCTCGTATCACAATGGAAATGGGACGATGTCTGTATGGATTTCATCACAGGATTACCAAGGACCCGACGAGGCAATAATGCGATCTGGGTCATAGTGGATACATTAACCAAGGTGGCTCACTTTCTCCTAGTCAAAACCTCATACCGAGCAGATGAGCTTGCCCGACTGTATGTATCCAGGATTGTCAGTCTGCATGGAGTTCCCCGAACCATCACTACTGACCGAGGTTCACTATTCACCTATGATTTCTGGACCCGTCTCCATCAGGCCCTTGGGACGGAATTAAAATACAGCACTGCTTATCATCCTCGGACGGATGGGCAAACGGAAAGAGTAAATCAGATACTCGAAGATATGCTCCGAGCCTGTGTTTTGGCCCAAGGACCACAATGGGAAGATTCCTTGCCATACGCCGAGTTCTCATATAACAATGGATTCTAGACCAGTTTAAAGATGTCACCTTATGAAGCTTTGTACGGCCGTAAGTGTCGCACTCCATTAAATTGGTCTCAAACCGGAGATAGCCATATTTTCAGAACAGATCTCATGCTGGAGGCCAAAAAGCAAGTCAAAGAAATCTGAGACAGATTACAGCTGGCCAAATCGCGACAGAAAAGTTATTATGATGCAAAGCACCGACAGATCAGTTTTGAACCTGGAGAACATGTCTACCTACGAGTCACACCCATGAAGGGAGTAAGAAGGTTCCAAACCCGTGGAAAATTGGCACCCAGGTTTATTGGTCCATTTCCCGTCATGACACGAGTGGGTGCTGTGCCATATCAGTTGGAGCTGCCTCCGGAACTGTCCGACGTGCACAACGTGTTCCACGTTTCACAACTACGATGATGCATCTCACACCCGAGAAAAAGACCGACTTGGCAGAGATAGAGCTGGCAAAGGATTTGACCTATGAAGAGAGGCCAGTGAAAAATTTGGATCAGATGGAAAGAGTCACTCGCAGTAAGTCACGGAAATTTTACAAGGTTCAATGGATGCATCATACCGAATCAGAATCAACCTGGGAATCAGAAGAATTTCTAAGGGCATGTTATCCAGAATGGTTTTCCCAAGCAACCGAATCTCGAGGACGAGATTCATTCTAAGTGGGGGAGGTTTGTCACAGCCTGGTTTTTGCCCTATTTTCTTCGCCTGATTTTCTTCTGAGTTGTTTTGAATTTGGAGTTTTAAATCATTCCATTTGGACTTGATCACTTGGGTATCCCTTGATTTTCACCCAAGTGCCCCCTCTCCTCTTCTAATCCATCATTTCACTCCTGGACAACCCAACAAAATTGCTTGGAGTATTTTTCTTAAATGAAAAATATTCATTTTGCCTCCTAAACCCTAGCTAAAATCTTTGACCTCCAAAGCAACCCTTATTTCTGCTGCCCCAAAATCCTGAGAAAAATCCCAAATATTCTTTGGACCCTAGGGAACATTTCTGAGCAAAAATATTTCACCACTTTCTGGAGTATTTTTGCTACAGAAAATATTTTCACTTCTGGGCTGAAATGGTAGTTTCTACAGCAACTACCTTTTTACTAGCTCCAATGCAGCTGGTTTTCCCTGTGCTTATTCACCTTAGTAAGAGTCAGAAAAACCCCAAAGATCAGCCCTTGAATCACTGTGGTTTGACCATAGTAACTGTTCAAAGTTTCTGTCCAGTAACTAAACATCTTCACCATTTCACTTCTACTGCACCTGGAAACCAACCGAGCCATGGTAACACCTAAAGTTACTAAGGACTACACGCCAGACATCATGGTTAGTGCATATGTGTCCTGATGTCACGGTCCACGCGGTGACCGCATTCGTCCGAGGGTGCTGGCATGCCAAACGCGCGCTCTACGCGTCGCCAGCGCCTCTGTGGCGCGCGTGCCCGCTGCTCGGCCAGCCCGGGCGTGTCCCCCCCGCGCCACCATCCTCGTCTCCACCCCCTTAACTCCTCCCTGCCGCTCGCTGACGCCGGAGCTCGCCGCAGCGAGCACGGGCATGGTCCGGCTAATGGCATAGTGCCCGCGCACTGTGTTCGTCCCCTTCCTCCTTGCTCATGTGCTCGTCCGCGTCCGTGCACAGCTCCCGCGTGAACCCTGTCGCCTTCTCCCTCTCTCTGGCACCATTCATCGCCGGGCGCCGGCGACAGCTGTCCTCCAGCGGAGCCCGAGCCCTCCTCGCCGCCTCGCTTATAAATAGCCCCCTCCGCAGCCTCCTGGAGCACCGCACCTCACCACACCTCCCTCCCATAGCCACTAGAAGCCGCAGCCCGGCCGGGCAGGCCGCGGGCTGCCGTCCCCGAGCCGAGCACGCCGGCAATCCCCCCTGGATCGACCCTGCAGCTCCGGACACTCCCAAGCCAAAGCGACCCCGCCAGGGCCTCCGCCTCTCCTCCGTGAAGCCAACGAGCCAAGCCCGAGCCCCTGGAGCCGCCCCTAGCCACCGTCTTCCTCATCTCCAGCGACCACCGTGTTCTGCCTCCACTTGCGAGGAAGAAACCGACGCCGTCCGGTCACCATTTTCCACGCCACGGGTATGGGCAGGTGCGCAAGAACCTTCTCCGTTGATCCCTCCCTCTCATCTTCCCCCAAGAGGCCTCAACGCCGGTGAATGCTCGGGCGAACCGCCGCCCGTCTCTGTTTTCTTTCCCCCTCCCTCCGGCCTGACTAGCGGGGCCCGCTAGTCAGCCACTCATAACGCGTGCGAAGCGGTATGAGTGGTGGCGCCCCGGGAAAGTACGCCATCGACGTCACCCCCTCTTTGTTTTTCCTTTTTCAAATTTATTTAAATTCCAGGAGCATTCAAACAGCCATAACTTTTATTCTACAAGTCCAAATGCAGTGATTATTTTTGCATTGTGTTCTTTGTCTAAAAATCTAACAGCTCCCAAAATATGGGATTTTTCCTTGTTGTCTAGATTTTCTGACAATTTTCAGAATATTTCTTGATATTTTTCTTTTGTGGTTTTTGAATGTTTTCAGAGGAACCAGCTTGTCTTGAGGATCACCAGGAGCCTGGTGACCCTCATCAGTACTAAGGCAAGCCACGGTAACATTTTCATGGTGCCACTTCAATATTATTGATTTTCATACTTGAACTTATGAATATTGATGCATTTTAATTATTTATATAATAAATATATTCTGTTATATGCTTGTTATGTTAAAATGCTTGAACTTCAGTATGTTTGAAGTAAATATTGTTGGTAAGATGATGAGAACTTAGTTGTTAGAGTTAAATAAATAATATGGTCATAGAATTGATGAGAAGTTTGGATATTATTTTTGCATGAGGTATAATGATAATAATTGCTAGAGATGGTTCTGGTATAAGTAAATAAAGGTTTTTACCAGTATAGTAGCATGATTTTATGTTGGCTCCGTGGGAGTGTAGTTGGTGCAGTTTTGCACGGTTATGTGATGCATATGTTAAGTGATGCATGATATGGTAGTACGACACCGGTTATTTTCTTTTCACATTAAAAGTTGAACCCGATCAATATTCAACTTGAACATGTTGTTGACCGGGTCGTGGTGCCGCTGAAACGAGTCTTTCCCAGTGCAACCACATTTGCCGGTATGGGATGGCCTTAATGCGTTTCATTGTCGTGCCTCTGGTCGGTACCTCAAATTAGGGAAGGTTATGGGCGTGCTGTACCCTGGCCCGGTAGGCAAGCATAACCTTGTGAGCCCATTGTTAAGTTAAGTTTGGTACCGGATCCCAGTGTGGATCGTGGCCACGACGGTGGTCGAGGTTTCTGGAGGTAGACATGACACCACCCAGGACTAGCCCAGTGGGGTCTGAGTCAGAGGGGCCGGGAGAATGTCATGACAGTGAAATGGTTTCGTCGGAACGCTGTTGGTCCACTCGGAATGAGAGTGAGGCCATGGGTTCCGTAGTGTGGGTACAGTGTACTAACCTCTGCAGAGTGTATTTAATCTATCGATAGCCGAGTCCATGGATATGGGCACGCTCGAAAGTAAGGTACACCATGGGTCAACACTTAATAAATATGCACACTAAATTGCACTAAGGATGACAGTGAGGTCATCATGTTAAGTTGGCCACGAGTTGGTCGGGTTGTGATCGACGTAAGGATCACGGGCCATGAGTTGGTCGGGTTGTGATCGCCGTAAGGATCACGGGCCATGAGATGGTCGGGTTGTGATCACCGTAAGGATCATGGGTATGTGTTGGTAATATTATGTTTGTTGGTCACATCTGGTAAGCAAGTTGGGAGAATGAGTACCTGTGGCGTAGTCACATCATGTTGGTTATATAGCTGCATTGTTGATTAAAACTGGATAAATATCATAATATTGTCTTTCATCTTGTTTATGCTTATTGTGAGCTTGCAAGTACATTCAATGTACTGACCTGGCGTGTCATGCGAGATTTCAGGAAAATCCCGTTGGAAAGGAGTGCTGTCCGAGTCTAGACCGTGTCCACATCGGTGTCCTTGTGCTATGGAGTCCAGCTACGACATTGTTCCGCTGCTGAGTAGTTGTCATGATCGAGGCCCCTTTATGTTCACTAAATAATGTACATATTGTTTAGCCGCACCGTGTGTGTCGCCTGGCCTCGCTAACTATTGTAATATGAACCATGTTCCGCTAGCATGAAAAAAGCGGTTGTATTCTATGCCATGTTGTTGTCTGTTGCTAGAAGACAAGGTCTCTGGGCTGGTAATGCAGGGTAAACCGGTCGCTCTGAGCCGGGGTGCCACACATAGCATAGCGATATAAGCAAACGCAGAAGTAACTCCCAAAGGTTTGATAATAAACAGGACAATAGGTACTACCTCATCTACTTCCCAAAACCCACATATTAATCAGATCCTAATCGTGCAATTGTGTGGGGATTGAATCTAATGCATAAAACTGGGTATGAAAGGGATATGATCAAAGTGTTACTTGTCTTGCTGATGATCCGTGAAACATAGAGACTCGTAGTAGCACGTTGCGCACTCCGGGTACTCTATCGCAAACAACAAACAAGCATACAATGAGTACTCATCTAATGCACAGGTAAAAATCAAATAAGAGATCTAACCAGAAAGTCCAACTTAAGAAGTCCGGTTTGCAAAAAGAATCAAATCAAACGAAGCAACTAAACTCAAACGGCGAAAGAAACAAGCTTCGTTTACTAATCTGTACCTAAGTCAAATTTTACAGTAGCAAAAACTTGTTTGAGTTGGTTAAACGGAAATAGGGTTTCGAGACGAAACTCTAGGCGCTTGAATCGCCTGATTCCGATAAACGAGCGAAAAGTTATACTAGAACGAAAATCGGATCAGAAATCTCGATCGAAAATAATCGCGAAAATCAGAGAAAAAGAAAAACTGACGAACAGGCTAACGAACGAACGTTCGCTATCTGCGGCTAAACGACGAAAACCATTCGCTAAAACGAACATACACACGAACGTCCGCAAAATAAATAAACCAAAAAAACTAAACTGATCTATATATAAAAAAACAACCGCGATTTTTTTAAAAAAACGGGCGGTTTTCTAAAGAAACCCGCCGGCGGCGGCGGCGAATCCGGCGACTACCTCGGCGGGGCGGCGGCTCCGGCGGCGGGATGGACGGCGCGTTGCGGCGGCACAGCGAGGGGCGGCGGCGGCGGGGTGCGGCGGCGCGGCGAGGGGCGGCGACGGCGGGGTGCGGCGTCATGGCGAGGGGCGGCGGCGGCGTCGGCGGCACACGGCAGCTGCGGCGGGGCAGGGCTGGCAGCTAGGGTTTCGTCCCGGGGCGGGCCGTCGGCCTTTAAATGCCGCCTGGGCGCAGTGTCCAGGTTGGACACGGCCCAGTAAGGCGGTAACCTTTAAAAAACATTTGGACGTGCAGAAAAAGAAAGAAAATAAATACTAAACGGACTCCAAAAATCCCGAAATAAATTTTTCCCATCCTCTAAAAATAAGCCGGACAAGATGAACATTTATTTGGGGCTTAAATGCAATTTTGAAAAATGCGCATTTTTTCTAATTCAAATAAAATAGCGATAAAACTCCGAAATAAAATCTTATTTGATTTTATTATTAAATCCCCAATATTGATTTATTTTGGGAAAGTCATTTTATTCCCTCTCTCTTATTTTTATAATATAAATATTCGAAGGTAAAATAATTAAAATCAAACAATCCTATTTTCAAAATTTGAGAAAACTCAAATATGAAAATACCAAAATCCCCAACTCTCTCTGTGGGTCCTTGAGTTGCGTAGAATTTCTAGGATCAAGCCAAAATGCAATAAAATATGATATGCAATGATGATCTAATGTATAACATTCCAAATTGAAAATTTGGGATGTTACAAACCTACCCCCTTAAGATGAATCTCGCCCTCGAGATTCGGGTTGGCTAGAAAATAGGTGAGGGTGGTCCTTCAGTAGGTCTTCCTCTCGCTCCCGGGTGGCCATCTTCAGTATGGTGGCTCCACTGAACTTTGCAAAATTTGATAACCTTGCTGCGTGTGACTCGGCTGGCAAGCTCGAGAATCTTGACTGGTTTCTCCTCGTAGGTCAAATCGCTATCCAACTGAATCGCTTCCAGTGGCACTGTATCTCTCAGAGGTATATCGGCCATCTCGGCGTGGCACTTCTTCAACTGGGAAACGTGGAACACATCATGAACTCCGGACAATCCTTCGGGTAATTCCAACTTGTAAGCAACTTCTCCCATATGCTCCAATACTTTGTATGGTCCCACAAAACGTGGTACTAACTTTCCCTTAACTCCAAAATGCTTAACTCCTCGAAGTGGGGACACACGAAGATAAACTCTGTCTCCGACTTCGTAAACGGTCTCCTTGCATTTAGAATCCGCATAGCTCTTCTGCCTAGACTGGGCTGTCTTAAGCCTATCGCGAATCAGCTTAACCTTCCTTTCAGACTCTTTAATCAAATCTGGTCCAAACAACTGACGGTCTCCAACTTCATCCCACAACAATGGTGTCCTACACCTCCTTCCGTACAAAGCTTCGAAAGGGGCCATCTTCAAACTGGATTGATAATTGTTGTTGTAAGAGAACTCTGCATATGGCAAATTGTCGTCCCAACTAGATCCATAATCTAGCGCACAAGCTCTCAGCTTGTCCTCCAGAATCTGATTGACTCTCTCGGTCTGTCCATCTGTCTGTGGATGAAAGCCGGTACTAAACTCTAGCCTGGTACCCAAAGTTTCGTGCAACTGATTCCAGAACTTTGAGGTAAGCAGGGTTCCTCTATCTGAGACAATGGTCCTCGGAACTCCATGCAGACATACGATCCTGGTCATGTATATCTTTGCCAACTTAGCACTGGTATAAGTGGTCTCCACTGGGATGAAATGAGCTACCTTCGTCAAATGATCGACTACAACCCATATTGAGTCATAGCCTGAGCGAGTCCTGGGCAATCCCGTAATAAAATCCATGCTTAGCTTATCCCACTTCCATTCGGGTCTCAGCAATGGCTGTAGCAATCCTGCTGGTTTCTGATGCTCTGCCTTTACTCTCTGACATACATCACAAACTGCTACATATTATGCAATATCTTTCTTCATTCCCGTCCACCAGAAAGTGTCCTTCAAATCCAGATACATCTTGGTATTTCTTGGGTGAATCGAATACGGTGAATCATGGGCCTCTTGCAGAATCAACTTCCTGATCTCCGGGTCGTTAGGCACATAAACACGGTCCTCAAACCATAAGGTATCATGCTCATCCTCACGAAATCCCTTAGCTTTTCCTTTGCTCATCTTCTCCTTTATCTCGGCAATCTCCTTGTCAGTCTTCTGAGCTTCTCTGATCTTATTCATCAAAGTTGACTGAATTTCCAATGCTGCTACATAGCCTCTTGGAACTATCTCCAAACATAGCTCGCGAAGATCCTCAGCTAGCTCCTTTGGTAACTCTCTGGTCATGAGTGTGTTGACATGGCTCTTGCAGCTCAATGCATCGGCTACTACGTTAGCCTTTCTGGGGTGATAATGCAATCTCATATCATAATCTTTTATGAGCTCCAACCATCTCCTTTGCCTGAGATTCAACTCCTTCTGTGTGAAGATGTACTTGAAACTCTTGTGATCTGTATACACCTCACAATGGTTTCCGATGAGAAAATGTCTCCATGTCTTCAATGCATGCACTATGGCTGCTAACTCCAAATCATGTGTAGCATAATTCAACTCATGGGGTTTAAGTTGTCGTGAGGCATACGAAACAAATCTTCCCTCTTGCATAAGAACTGCTCCAAGTCCTCGACGAGAAGAGTTGCAATAAAATTCATAATCCTTGCGCTGATCTGGCAGGATCAATACTGGTGAGGTAACCAGACATTTCTTCAACTCCTGGAAACTGGCCTCACATTCCTCAGTCCAATTGAACTTGGTGTCCTTCTTCAACAACTCTGTCATGGGTTTCGCATTCTTCGAGAAATTCTCAATGAACCTCCGGTAGTATCCTGCGAGTCCTAGAAAACTCCGGATCTCTCCAACTGTGGTGGGTGCTTCCCAATTTGTCACAGTGACAACTTTGGTGGGGTCTACAGCTATTCCTTCTCTGGATATAACATGTCCGAGGAATCCAACTTCCTTCAACCAAAACTCACACTTGCTGAATTTGGCATATAGCTGATGTTCTCTAAGCTTCCCAAGTACCAAACGCAAATGCTCCTTATGCTCCTCTTCATTCTTTGAGTAGACCAGAATATTATCAATAAACACCACGATGAACTTATCCAGAAACTCCATAATCACCTTGTTCATCATGTTCATGAAATAGGCAGGTGCGTTAGTCATACCAAATGACATAACGGTATACTCATATAGCCCATACCTTGTGGTAAAAGCTGTCTTAGGAATATCCTGCTCTCGAATCTTCAACTGGTGGTATCCTGATCGCAGATCGATCTTGGAAAATACCTTAGCTCCTTGCCACTGGTCAAACAGATCATTGATCATCGGAAGTGGGTACTTATTCTTGATTGTCACTTCATTCAATCCTCGATAATCAACAACCATCCTCAATGATCCGTCCTTTTTCTCCACTAGAAGCACTAGTGATCCAAGGTGACGAACTTGGGAGAATATAGCCTTTATCCAGTAACTCCTTAATCTGCTTCTTAATTTCCTCCAAATCCTTTGCGGGCATCCTATACGGTCTCTTAGATATTGGCCCTGTGCCTGGCAAAAGCTCAATCAAAAATTCAATGTCTCTATCCGGTGGCATGCCTGGAAACTCTTCTAGAAATACGACAGGGAAATCCTTCACCACTGGTACTTCCTCCTGTACAACTCCTGATAAGGAATTCACTTGAGTCCTCTTCGCACATGTCGGGATACATACTTGATCCTTCTTCCTTCTGGGGTGGTAAGCAAAATCGACTTACTGGTGCAATCGATGTTTCCTCCATACATCGATAGCCAATCCATACCCAGAATCACATCCAAACCTTGCGACTCCAAAATGATTAAATCCGAGGGGAAAACATGCCTACCTATGGTCAATGGCATCTGAAAACATCCTTGACTGGCCATATACTCCGCTCCTGGTGAGCTTACTAACATAGGTGTTCTAAGAACCTTGGTTGGCAGTTTATACTTATCCACAAATCCCCTTGATATGTATGAATGCGATGCACCAGTATCAAAAAGAACGATTGCAGTATATGACTTAACCAAAAACTTACCTATTACTTCACCCGGCTGAGCTTCAACCTCCTCCATGTTAACGTGGTTCACCTGTCCCCTGTTGAAAGCATTCGGCTTCTTCCCAGAGCTTCCATTGCCATTTCCATTCTTAGCTTCAGGACATTCATTGGCATAATGTCCAGTCTTCTGGCACTTGTAGCAAGTGACGTGGCTCATGTCCTTCTTGGCTGGGGTTGATGGGTTGGTACGGTTCTGGACGTTGCTTCCTCCATTCCCATTACCATTCTTGGGGCCACTATGGTTGTGCGAACCCCCTCCTCCATGGGTATGCTGAAAAGGTCCTCCCGAGTTTGGGGTAAAACGAAGCTTGTGCTGAGCTCCAGAGTTGTACTTCCCTTGTCCATACTTCCTCTTGTGGTTGTCAATCTGCTGCTGCTTCCCTTCAATCATGAGAGCTCTATCTACCAACTCCTGGTAGTTGTTTAAGGTTGCCACCATCAATTGCATGCTCAGCTCATCATTCAGTCCTTCCAGAAACTTCTCCTGCTTAGCTGCATCTGTAGCAACGTCATCTGGAGCATAATGTGCTAGCTTACTAAAGTCATCCACATACTGGCCAACTGTACGTCCTCCTTGGCGCAAGTTGCAAAACTCACGCTTCTTCATGGCCATAGCTCCTGCTAAAACATGGACATTATAGAAAGCCTGCTGAAACTGGTCCCATGTGACAGTGTCGATGGGGTAAGTGGCTGTGAAATTCTCCCACCATGATGCTACGGGTCCATCAAGCTGATGTGCAGCAAAACGCACTTTCTCTGCATCAGTGCATCCTGCAGTGGTCAACTCCCTTTCCATCTTGCAGAGCCAATCATCTGCAACTATCGGCTCAGTGCTACTGGAGAACACCGGCGGATTCAGCCTCAAGAAACGGGCTAAGTGATCAACAGGTGGTGGTAGTGGTGGGTTGTTGTTGTTATTGTCGTTCCCCTGATTCTGATTCTGGACTAGTATCTACATCAATGCATTCTACTGCTGGATCAACTGAGTGAGCTCCGGTGGGAAAGCAAATCCATTGTCACGTCTCAGAGGCATATGAGGGTTTAGAAAAGATGAGAATACAGAATAGAATGAGGTCCATAGAGAAAAACACTACCTATATGCACATGAGACAAACACAATCATATCACTTCAATCAATCAAACAAGGGCATACAACGGTCTAACTATCATTACAAAGTGCTCGGACTATACTATATACATGGGGAAATACTACTACTATTATGGTGGTCGACTAGAAAAAATTGATCGGTCAAAGACTCCATGATATCTGCTCCAGCTTCATTAACATAGTCATCATCGCTATCGTCTGGGTCCGAGTCGGTGTCTTCGATGATGATGTAGTTCTCCGGGCAAGTAAAATCAACGTCTTCTCCTCCAGTCGCAGGGAATCCCATGAATACGTTTAGCTTCTTCTTCAGATCATCATTCTTCTCCACGAGTGTAGTCATTTCCTCCTCATATCCATCGTGTGTAGACTTGAGTTCTTCCTCCAGTTCCGTGATCTTGGTCATAGCCTTCTTCAGATCTATCATGCCTGCGCACATCTGGTTCTCTGGGCGACGAATGTGCTGGTTTAACTCCTGGATGAATGCTGCAATGGACCTATCCTTTCTGGTGCTGATCATCTCCCATTGCTCATCTCGGCGCCCACAAAGCTGGTAGATAGTATCCTTGAGATCCTTGTGGTAAACTTCTCCAATTTGTTTCATGGTGATGTGGGCTACCATGCTCTTTCCTAGACTCCAAGTTGGTGCATCAAAGGAAAACTCTATGGGCTCAGTGACGGGCATGAACATCCTTCCTAGAACTTGAACTTGAACTTGAATCATCCAACGCTCCTCTTCTGGTAGAGTGGCGATGTAGGTCCCGGTGAAGCTGGGTACTCCGATGTTCAGGTATCTAGTGACTTCCTTCAAGTGGCGTCCAAAAGGTGTATCTTCATCTGGTTGCGTGAACTTGTTCCTTGCATCCGCCATCCTAAAGGGTAGAAAAGGTGAGGAGTCAGAAATGAGAAGAGAGTAGTGATCTAGGGCTTTAGCTTAGTGATCATGTCCTACAGTCAGCGTGTGCTCTGATACCATCTTGTAGCGACCAGACCTCAAACAGTCTGATCTCTGTGCATTAGTGTCATCCCTGAATCGGTAATGCTGACACGCATAGTACTTGAAGGATTTATAACAGAGTAGCAATCACACACTTATTACATTGAATGTCTCAAAAGAGAACTTATTACAATAAATATGGCTTAAGGCCATCTAATAACAATAACAGCGAAAGGCTTGGAAGATAAAGCGAGTCCATTGATGAGGACAGCAATACCATTGTTACACCCACAGCCCCTACTGTTACATATACGGGACCAATTACTAGAGCTCGCGCACGCCAATTAAATTACCAGGTACTTTCGTTTCTTGGTAATGATTCTAATGTTCATGAGAATATGCTACTGCCTAAATTGGATACATTTGTTTTGCTTACAAATGAAGGGCCTAGCTTGGAGAAGGATGAACATTGGAGCAAGAACACGCATGGAGTTGATGGCATGCACAAGGGGATCAAGAACGGAGTTACAAGTGATGATTTCAGGACTTTGAAGCCACCATAAGGAGTGCATGAAGCCTTGGACGAAATATACAAGATGCCACTTCATAATATTCGTCCATAGGCTATTCTAGGTGCTGCGTCACCTTATTATTGGGCCAGGCCCATGTAATTTCGAAATACTTAAGTATAGGCTATTTTTAGAGTCCGTATGTGTGGGGAAACAAGAGTTAGGGTTGGTTTCGGACCCCACCCTCAAGGGCCACGAAATTCCCTCCTTTTCCCCCATATATACAGCCCTTAGGGCGTCGTTTAGACTTTGGGTTTTGTTTAGATTAAAAGTTCGCCATAGCTGCAACTTCGCGTACTTCGTTTGTGTTCAACGACCAGACAAAGGCGTCGCAGAACCCCACCTTGATCAATAAAGCTTTCATCTTATATTCGCAATATCCAGATTGCAATCTCAGTTTCTTGCTTGTTCTTCGTTTGCTCGCAGGAAACAGACCCTCGTGGTCAGGTTGATCGTGCTCCGGCGTGGTCAATAACCTCTCGGAGTTGGTTTAGCGATTGCTAAGGCGCGAGTCCTCGCACGTTCGTAGTCGGATCTTCAAAGTCGACTTCCACCAAAGCGAAATCCATCATCTCATAGAAAGACGGGACACCTTTGCCTCTATCAAGTGGTATCAGATTTCCAGGTTGCTCGGTGAGATTTTACAGTTTTTCGTAGTTTAGATCGAGTCTGTTCTTCATACCTATAGTCCACGAAAAAGCCAAGAAAAAAAATTAGGGTTAGTTCTTCCCATCCGAACCAATCTGAGCCTTTGCATAATCTTTTCTGTATTTGCTTTGTTGAATTTGCGGTTGCATCGTCGTGTCAAGTTGCTGGTCTTAGCGTCTAGTCTTTTAGAGTTTCGAGTTCTGTTCACAGGTTGTCACGTCGCTGCTGCCATATATCACCACCGCATCATCATCGTCGCTGTTGCCATATACCACCACCACATATTCACCGCCAATCCGAATCCATATACGCCACCACATATCCGCCGCCATCACGCCAATCCGAGTTCACCTTCAACATATATCCGCCACTTGTCCGTGTTCCACCAGATTCATCTTCGCCACCAGTCCGAGTTCCACCAGATTCATCTCCGCCACCAGTCCTAGTCCGAGTCCAGTAATTGTTGCATTGTTCTCGATTTCCAGATCACGCGATACTCCGAGTCGTGACAGAGAAGGACTCCCCACCCGCAGAAGAAAAATACTTCCAGTTTCAAAAAAAAACTAAGTCTGGAAAATTCTGGCTAGGCAGTTTTTAGACCATTTGTAGACTTTTTCGAAAAAAAATTGTTGCGGAGCAAAAAAAAAGAGGAAAAGAAAAGTGCAAAAAAAGAGAAAAAAAATTCAGAGTGTGCTCCTCCCTTGTTTACGTGCCGCGCCGTGATTTTGTTGGTGTTCTAGGCTCGCGTCTCTAGCACAGTCTAGCCTAGGACCAGCACAGTACCGTCGTTGAGCGTTTATTCAACTTTGCATCTCTGAATTGATTATTGCTTACCCCTTTTGCTACCATATTATAAGCCTTCCCAGCTCCACATACATCTACGTCGTGCGTTTGATTCTCCCTGGTAATTGCTATATCCAAGCTTTGAGAGTTTTGACTACAACGGTTGCTGATCACCACCTGCTGCTGGGTAAGAACTGGTAAGAATTTGAGATTTGCTTGACGGGTTTGTGATACACCATCACCACTTCATAGTAGTCTGTAGGATCATATTCTTGTGTGTTTCTATTTGCTGCTAACCATGGTAGGATCACAAGCTGATGAGACTGATTGGGACAACCTGACGAACAAACAGCTACATGATAAATTTCAGCAAATGATGAGTGGACAGGTGCAAGATGTGCTGAACAGGTTTGACGAGGCCATGGAAAAGATAGATGGCATTGAGAAGACGTTCGAAACAAAGCTTGATAGCAAGTTTAATGAATTGCTCGCGCGTTTTCCACAACCACCGCCGGCTGCACCTATCGCACCTTTGCAACAACAACAACAACAACAACAACAACGCATCCTTTCGAATCAGTATGGACAAGCGAAGCGTGTTCCTATTGAGGATGGCCAAACTTCTGGTGCTGCTGTTCATGTTGTTGATGCTTCTTTGGCCCCTGCTACTGCTGCTGCTGGTACCCAGGAGGATGATGAGTATGCGGGCGATTATGAGGATGAGGTTGATCAAAATCAGCACTACGTGCAGCCACCAGCACCACCACCACCAGGTCGACCTCAGGTATATATTCTTAATGGTAGGCCTGCACCACCACCTCAGGTACGAGATGATGTGCATATTCCTAAACTGAAATTGAATATTCCACCATTTGAGGGTAGATATGTTCCTGATATATATCTTACTTGGGAGTTAGAAACTGAACAACGTTTTACATGTTTACAATATCCCGAGGAGAGACGGGTTGCTGCTGCTGTTTGTGCTTTCACTAGTTTTGCATGTGTATGGTGGTCTGAACATTGTAGATTATATCCTATTCCCGCTACTTGGGCTGCTTTGAAAACTGCTATGCGTACTCGTTGGGTTCCACCATATTATCAACGTGAATTGCTTTAAAAATTACAGCGCTTAAGACAAGGAAAAAATTCTGTAGAAGAATATTATCAGGAATTACAAACTGGCATGATTAGATGTGGTATTGTTGAGGAGAATGAAGCTATGCTTGCACGTTTTCTGGGTGGATTAAATAGAGAGATTCAGACCATTCTAGACTATAAGGAGTATACTAATATCACTCGTTTATTCCATCTTGCTTGTAAAGCTGAACGTGAAGTGCAGGATCGACAGGCATTGGCGCGGACTAACTTTTCTGCAGGTCGACCTTCATCATGGACACCACGTGCATCATCTACTTCCACACGTTCTGCTACACCGGCGCCTCCGTCGGCTGCCACCTCCAACCGTGATACAATAAAGCAGGCACAATCACCACTATCTGCCAAGAGCACACCTTCTGGGCCTGCAAAGAGCTCTTCTTCATCCATGGCATCAACAGGGCAAACACATGATATTATTTGTCGACGTTGCAAGGGTGGAGGTCATTATGCGAGAGAATGCCCATCTAAGCGTGTGATGATTGTTACTGAGGATGGTGGGTATGAGTCCGCTAGTGACTATGATGAGGAGACTTTGGCTCTTATTACACGTGACGAACACGGTGGAGACGATTCTGATCATGAGACGCAATACATGGCTCCTGAAGATGCTGACAGGTATGAATGTTTAGTTGCTCAACGTGTTTTGAGTGTGCAGGTTACACAAGCTGAGCAAAATCAGAGGCATAATTTGTTCCATACAAAGGGAGTTGTGAAGGAACGTTCTGTTCGCGTGATCATAGATGGAGGGAGTTGCAACAACTTGGCTAGCATGGAGATGGTGGAGAAGCTATCTCTCACCACAAGACCACATCCACATCCTTACTACATCCAATGGTTCAACAACAGCGGCAAGGTTAAGGTAACACGTACTGTTCGTGTACATTTTAGTATCTCTACATATGCTGATTATGTTGATTGTGATGTGGTACCTATGCAAGCATGTTCCTTATTACTTGGTAGACCATGGCAATTTGATAAAAATTCTATTCACCATGGTAGAAACAATCAGTATACTCTTGTTCATAAGGATAAAAATATTACTTTGCTTCCTATGACTCCTGATTCCATTTTGAAAGATGATATTAATAGAGCTAATAAAGCAAAACAGGAGAAAACTAAGAGTGAAAATCAGATTGTGGCAAAAGAATTTGAGCAACAAATGCAGCCTAATAATAATAAACAATCTAGTGTTGTTTCTGAAATTAAATTGAAAAGTGCATCTTTACTTGCCACCAAATCTGATATTGATGATCTAGATTTTAGCAAATCTGTTTGCTATGCTTTTGTGTGCAAAGAGGCATTATTTTCATTCAAGGACGTGCCTTCCTCTTTGCCTCCTGCTGTCACTAACATTTTGCAGGAGTTCGCTGACGTCTTTCCACAAGACGTGCCACCAGGATTACCACCTATTCGCGGGATTGAGCATCAAATTGACTTAATTCCCGGTGCCTCACTGCCAAACCGTGCGCCATACCGCACCAATCTAGAGGAGACGAAGGAGATTATGCGTCAAGTACAAGAGCTTCTCGACAAAGGTTATATACGCGAATCCCTTAGTCCTTGTGCTGTTCCTATTATTCTAGTGCCAAAAAAGGATGGTACATCGCGTATGTGTGTTGATTGTAGAGGCATTAATAATATTACTATTCGTTATCGTCATCCTATTCCTAGGCTAGATGATATGCTTGATGAATTGAGTGGCTCTACAATATTCTCCAAAGTTGATTTGCGTAGTGGATACCATCAAATTCGTATGAAATTGGGGGATGAATGGAAAACAACATTTAAAACTAAGTTTGGATTATATGAGTGGTTAGTCATGCCTTTTGGGTTAACTAATGCGCCTAGTACTTTCATGAGACTAATGAACGAAGTTTTACGTGCTTTCATTGGACGATTTGTGGTAGTCTATTTTGATGATATACTGATTTATAGCAGATCTTTGGAAGAACATTTGGAACATTTACGTGCTGTTTTTATTGCTCTACGTGATGCACGTTTGTTTGGTAACCTTGGGAAGTGCACCTTTTGCACCGACCGAGTATCTTTTCTTGGCTATGTTGTTACTCCACAGGGAATTGAAGTTGATAAAGCCAAGATTGAAGCTATTGAGAGTTGACCGCAGCCCAAAACGGTCACACAAGTGAGGAGTTTTCTTGGCCTCGCTGGATTCTATAGGCGTTTTGTGAGAGATCTCAGCACCATTGCTGCACCTCTCAATGAGCTTACAAAGAAAGATGTGCCTTTTATTTGGGGTACCGCATAGGAAGAAGCCTTCTCGGTATTGAAAGATAAGTTGACACATGCTCCTTTACTCCAACTTCCTGATTTTAATAAGACTTTTGAGCTTGAATGTGATGCTAGTGGAATTGGATTAGGAGGTGTGTTATTACAAGATGGCAAACCTGTTGCATACTTTTCTGAAAAATTGAGTGGGCCTAGTCTGAATTATTCTACTTATGATAAAGAATTATATGCTCTTGTTCGGACTTTAGAAACATGGCAACATTATTTATGGCCCAAAGAATTTGTTATACATTCTGATCATGAATCTTTGAAACATATTAAAAGTCAAGCAAAACTGAATCGTAGACATGCTAAATGGGTTGAATTCATTGAGACTTTCCCTTATGTCATTAAACACAAGAAGGGAAAAGAAAATGTTATTGCTGATGCATTGTCTCGTCGCTATACTATGCTTTCACAACTTGACTTCAAAATATTTGGTTTGGAGACCATCAAAGATCAATATGTGCATGATGCTGATTTTAAAGATGTAATGCAAAATTGTAAAGAAGGAAGAATGTGGAACAAGTTTGTCGTTAACGATGGATTTGTGTTTCGTGCTAACAAGCTATGCATTCCAGCTAGCTCCGTTTGTCTTTTGCTGTTGCAGGAGGCGCATGGGGGAGGATTAATGGGACACTTTGGCGTGAAGAAGACGGAGGACGTACTTGCTACACATTTCTTTTGGCCAAAGATGAGACGGGATGTTGAGCGTTTTGTTGCTCGCTGCACTACATGTCAAAAAGCTAAGTCACGACTCAATCCTCATGGTTTATATATGCCTTTGCCTGTACCTAGTGTTCCTTGGGAGGATATATCTATGGACTTTGTTTTAGGTTTACCTCGAACAAAGAAGGGGAGGGATAGCATATTTGTTGTCGTGGATAGATTCTCGAAAATGGCACACTTTATACCATGTCATAAAAGCGATGATGCTGTTAATGTTGCTGATTTGTTCTTTCGTGAAATTATTCGCTTGCATGGTGTGCCAAATACTATTGTTTCAGATCGTGATACTAAATTTCTTAGCCACTTTTGGAGATGTTTACGGGCTAAGTTGGGGACTAAACTGCTATTTAGTACTACTTGTCACCCCCAAACTGATGGACAAACTGAAGTAGTCAATAGAACATTGTGTACTATGCTTAGGGCTGTTTTGAAGAATAATAAGAAAATGTGGGAAGAATGCTTGCCTCATATTGAATTTGCTTATAATCGTTCATTGCATTCTACTACTAAGATATGCCCTTTTGAAATTGTGTATGGTTTCCTACCTCGTGCACCTATTGATTTGTTGCCTCTTCCATCTTCGGAGAAGGTTAATTTTGATGCTAAAGAACGTTCTGAATTGATTTTAAAAATGCATGAGTTAACTAAGGAAAACATTGAGCGTATGAATGCTAAATATAAACTTGCTGGAGATAAGGGTAGAAAACATGTTGTGTTTGCACCTGGAGATCTTGTTTGGTTACATTTGCGTAAAGATAGATTTCCTAATTTGCGCAAATCAAAGCTAATGCCACGTGCTGATGGTCCTTTTAAGGTGTTAGAGAAAATAAATGATAATGCATATAAACTTGAGCTACCTGCAGATTTTGGGGTTAGTCCCACTTTTAACATTGCAGATTTGAAGCCTTATTTGGGTGAGGAAGATGAGCTTCCGTCGAGGACGACTTCATTTCAAGAAGGGGAGGATGATGAGGACATCAATACCATTGTTACACCCACAGCCCCTACTGTTACATATACGGGACCAATTACTAGAGCTCGCGCACGCCAATTAAATTACCAGGTACTTTCATTTCTTGGTAATGATTCTAATGTTCATGAGAATATGCTGCTGCCTAAATTGGATACATTTGTTTTGCTTACAAATGAAGGGCCTAGCTTGGAGAAGGATGAACATTGGAGCAAGAACACGCATGGAGTTGATGGCATGCGCAAGGGGATCAAGAACGGAGTTACAAGTGATGATTTCAGGACTTTGAAGCCACCATAAGGAGTGCATGAAGCCTTGGACGAAATATACAAGATGCCACTTCGTAATATTCGTCCATAGGCTATTCTAGGTGCTGCGTCACCTTATTATTGGGCCAGGCCCATGTAATTTCTAAATACTTAAGTATAGGCTATTTTTAGAGTCCGTATGTGTGGGGAAACAAGAGTTAGGGTTGGTTTCGGACCCCACCCTCAAGGGCCACGAAATTCCCTCCTTTTCCCCCATATATACAGCCCTTAGGGCGTCGTTTAGACTTTGGGTTTTGTTTAGATTAAAAGTTCGCCATAGCTGCAACTTTGCGTACTTCGTTTGTGTTCAACGACCAAACAAAGGCATCACAGAACCCCACCTTGATCAATAAAGGTTTCATCTTATATTCGCAATATCCAGATTGCAATCTCAGTTTCTTGCTTGTTCTTCGTTTGCTCGCAGGAAACAGACCCTCGTGGTCAGGTTGATCGTGCTCCGGCGTGGTCAATAACCTCTCGGAGTTGGTTTAGCGATTGCTAAGGCGCGACGTCCTCGCACGTTCGTAGTCGGATCGTCAAAGTCGACTTCCACCAAAGCGAAATCCATCATCTCATCGAAAGACGGGACACCTTTGCCTCTATCATCCATCAACTCCAACGGCATCACTGAGTATAAGATCACGACCTAAGGCACCTTACTCGTTGTCTGAAAAGTCTACAACATGAATGTTGCAGCACGAAAACGGGTCAGCACATGGAATATGCTGGCAATGTAACACACAGAGAATAATGAACAGAATAATGCTATCACTACATGCATATATGGCTGGTGGAAAGCTCTATAGTTACAGTTTTGCATAAAGCCAATTTTTCCCTACAACAAAGGAATAAATTTTATTTAACTATCATGGTGGTTGTTAAACATTGAGAAGGTTCACCCAACTCAATCCAAATTAAGCATCATCATTAAACCCAAACAGAATTAATTAAGTAACATGATGAGATTCACATGATAATCCAGGTACTAGATACTCAAAACGTCCATAACCAGGGACACGGCTAACCATGATTAGTTTGTACACTCTGCAGAGGTTTGCGCACTTTTCCCTGCAAGACTCGATCTTCTCCGTTGGATTTCTCGCACTACGTGGTGTTTGAGAAACGGATGACCGAGACACAGTCTTTCAGAAGCGTTAGCACCTTATGATGGGTAGACAGTTACACCTACTTTCCCCTACATAAACTAGTCTACCACTTTAAGAGTTCACACGACTTAATCAACTATGCTAGAGCCCTTAGTAGCTTGCGGCTGCACACGAAAGTTTCTAGCATGAATAATCTCATGATTCCTTTGAGCCTGGGTGGCGGTCCATAGGAGAATCACATGGTACCCCGGGATTTCCAAAAATACAGGCAACACTGTGTTCCCCAGGTGCCTCAATCCACCCAGATGTGTATTTAAGTTGCCACCTTAAGTTGAACCATTAATTAACAATACTCAGATCTGTCATGGATACACTCACCCAATCCACGTCTACTAGGATAGCATAGCGATATAAGCAAACGCAGAAGTAACTCCCAAAGGTTTGATAATAAACAGGACAATAGATACCACCTCATCTACTTCCCAAAACCCACATAGTAATCAGATTCTTATCATGCAATTGTGTGAGGATTGAATCTAATGCATAAAACTGGGTATGAAAATGATATGATCAAAGTGTTACTTGTCTTGCTGATGATCCGTGAAACCTAGAGACTCGTAGTAGCACGCTGCGCACTCCGTGTACTCTATCGCAAACAAACAAGCATACAATTAGTACTCATCTAATGCACAGGTAAACCTCAAATAAGAGATCTAACCAGAAAGTCCAACTTAAGAACTCTGGTTTGCAAAAAGAATCAAATCAAACGAAGCAACGAAACTCAAACGGCGAAAGAAACAAGCTTCGTTTACTAATCTGGACCTAAGTCAAATTTTGCAGTAGCAAAAACTTGTTTGAGTTGGTTAAATGGAAAGAGGGTTTCGAGACAAAACTCTAGGCGCTTGAATCGCCTGATTCCGATAAACGAGCGAAAAGTTATACTAGAACGAAAATCGGAACAGAAATCTCGATCGAAAATAATCACGGAAAATCCGAGAAAAAGAAAAACTGACGAACAGGCTAACGAACGAACGTTCGCTGTCTGCGGCTAAATGACGAAAAGCGTTCGTTAAAACAAACGAACGTACCGAAAAAAAACTAAACCGATCTATATAAAAAAAGCAACCATGGTTTTTTTAAAATAAAACCGGGCGGTTTTGCAAAGAAAACCGCCGGCGGCGGCGACGAATCCGGCGACTACCTCAGCGGGATCCGGCGAGGCGGGGCGGCGGCTCCAGCGGTGGGACGGAAGGCAGGGTGCGGCGGCATGGCGAGGGGCGGCGGCGGCGGGGTGCGGCGTCGCAGCGAGGGGTGGTGGCGGCGTCGGCGGCGGGTTCCGACGGCGGCGGCGGCATGGGTCTCAAGGCGGGGCGGGGCTGGCGGCTAGGGTTATGGCCCGGGGCGGGCCATCGGCCTTTAAAGGCCGCCCGGGCGCAGTGTCCAGTTCGTACACGGCCCAGTAAGGTAGTAACCTTTTCTTTAAATAATTCGGACGTGCAGAAAAAGAAAGAAAAGAAATACTAAACGGACTCCAAAAATCCCAAAATAAATTTTTCCTGTCCTCTAAATATAAGCCGGACAAGATGAACATTTATTTGGGCCTAAAATGCAATTTTGAAAAACGCGCATTTTTCCTAATTCAAATAAAATAGCGATAAAACTGCGAAATAAAATCTTATTTGATTTTTTTATTAAATCCCCAATATTTCTTTATTTTGGGAAAGTCATTTTATTACCTCTCTCTTATTTTTATAATAGAAATATTTGAAGGTAAAATAATTAGAATCAAATGATCCTATTTTCAAAATTTGAGAAAACTCAAATATGAAAATAACGAAATCCCCAACTCTCTCCGTGGGTCCTTGAGTTGCGTAGAATTTCTAGGATCATGCCAAAATGCAATAAAATATGATATGCAATGATGATCTAATGTATAACATTCCAAATTGAAAATTTGGGATGTTACACAAACACCTTCGGAAATACCTGTAGAGCATCTTTATAATCACCTAGTTACATTTTGACGTTTGATAGCACACAAGGCATTCCTCCGGTATCCGGGAGTTGGATAATCGCATAGTCGGAGGAATATGTATTTGACATGAAGAAAGCAATAGCAATAAAACTAAACAATCATAATGCTAAGCTAACGAATGGTTCTTGTCCATCACATCATTCTACTAATGATGTGATCCCGTTCATCAAATGACAACACATGTCTATGGTTAGGAAACTTAACCATCTTTGATTAACGAGATAGTCTAGTGGAGGCTTATTAGGGACACAGTATTTTGTCTATGTATTCACACATGTATCAAGTTTCCGGTTAATACAATTCTAGCATGAATAATAAACATTTATCATGAAATAAGGAAATATAAAATAACAACTTTATTATTGCCTCTAGGGCATATTTCCTTCACAGACTACTACGCCACGTGTGGTATTAAGAAGGAAAAGCCATCGTGCTGTGAAAAGTTTCTGAAGAAGCATGAGTACATGAAGGTAATTACCTATTCTTAAGGCCTTGTACCTAGTTTCCTTGATTTGATTCGTAGGCATAGCGCTCAAATTTCTCTTTACTAACTTAGGTGCCCCCAAGATGGTGTGCAGATAAGACAGCTTGTTGGGAGGCATTGGTGGATGAGTGGTGCACACACCACTGGTGAGCCGTCCACAACAATGCCAAGGACCGGCGTGCCCAAATGGTTGGTGTGCCACACCATCAAGGCAGCACCAACTCATATCAGTTCGGGCGGAACTGGGTATGTGGTTTGCTTCATGATTCATGCAATTCATTCTTCATGCTAGCTTGAGCCCTTTACTTATACTTTGTTCCTGTCTTTTAGGCGCGACACAATAACATGGAGGTGCCAGAGGTGTATGACCTCTATGCCATGGCCCATACTGCCTTGTACAAGAAGGCCAAGGCATTCGCTGAGTCAGACCTCGATCATCCAGAAACTTCACTAACATCTCCTCCCACCACAAGCTCGTGAGGTACAACACGAAGGTGAAGGCGAGGAAAGGGGAGGACTATAACCCGAGCCATCATCCTATTGATCGAGAGCTGCTGATGATATATGGTGGCGGGAGGCCCCATGGCTCGATAGCCATTGGAGATGGACTGATATATTGTCCTCTCACTCTCCCGGAGATCAAGGCGCACCAAATGAGCTCCTGTCCTGAGATAAGGACTCGTCCACGGCCAGTCGATCTCGCTATCGAGGTTAGCTATACAGACTCAGATATCTTTCCTCCATTACATTGTGTGTGCGGCCATCGATGATTACAATGCTAACGAGTGGTGTTGATGGTTGCTCTTCAGAAAGAAAGAGCAAGAACCCATGCACTTCTGGAGGTGAGGGACTAGGTGCCGGCGGAGAAGGAACTGTTGGCGGAGGAGAAGAAAACTAGGTTGTTGGAGGAGAGGGCACGGAATGAGGCGGCTCACTAGGCCATGTACGAGCTCCTCGCGGTAAGTTTCACTACTAACTAATATGACCGACTCGTCAAAACCAAATGTGTAGTCTATGTGCGAGAAGACCAGTCAGATCCCTCTGGCAATGCCAGTCATTACTCCGGTGGGAACGGTGAGTTTCATTTGAATGGTCATTAGCTACTAGTCTTAACATTTGAGTGTCATCATGATAACGAGACATTGCAAATGATCTTTGGTGCAACATAACTCCCGAGCCGCATTGCACACCCCTTCTCCAAGGCAACCTTCTCTAGGTGACGGCCAGAGCAACCCCGGTGCTTGACCTCCGTGTTGACGATGATGGTAAGTTTTCTCTAGTGTTTTGCCTAAAAAATGCATACTTAGCTTCGTACATGCTTAGTTAGCCCTCATATGCCACATAGTTAGCTTATTTTCTCCAAAAAAAGACATACTTAGCTAATTATCCTGCAATATGACATAATTAGCTTATTTAGTTTATTTATGACATAATTATGTTAGTTAGGTCAAAAAATGGCATAATAACCTTGGTTAGCTCATAAATGTCACATACTTAGCTTATTTTCCTCTAAAATAACATAATAAGCTAAGTTGGCTCAATAATGACCTATACTTACCTAAGTTAGCTAAAAATGGCATAATTACCTAAGTTAGCACCAAAATGACCTATACTTACCTTATTTTCCTCCGAATTGACATAATAAACTTAGTTAGCTAAAAAATTGCATAATTACCTAAGTTAGCTCAATAATGACCTATACTTACCTTATTTTCCTCCATAATGACATAATAAGCTTAGTTAGCTCTAAAATGGCATAATTACCTAAGGTAGCTCTAAAATGACACAAATAAGGAATAAGAAGAAGAAAAACAAGGAAGAGGAGAAAAAGAAAGAATAGAAGAATAAAGAGAAGAAAATGAAAGAATAAAAGAAGAAGAATGAGAAGGGAAGGGATAAAAAGATAGAGAGAAGAAGAAAGATGAGAAAAGGAGAGAAGAAGAATAAAATATATTCTTATTCTTCCTTATTCTCTTCTTTCTTTTTCTCCATCTTTTTATTCTTATTCTTCTTCTTTCTTCTTCTTCTTTCTTTCTTCTTCTTATTTTTCTTCTTCTTCTTCTTATTCTTCTAACTTTCTTATTCCCATTTTGCAGATTTGATTCACTTCATGGAAGATGGCTAGTGTTTAGTTTTTGTTTTGATTTGTATGGATGAACAATGTGAAACTATATCTATATATGGATGAACAGTGTGAAACTATGTATGTATTGGTTCTTTTAATAGCTTATGTGTTCTCCTGGTCAATATTTAATGATGATGTTGGATTGTTGGAATACATGGCCTATGCTTCAGCTTAATACAATATATATCATATATGTGTTGTGAAAATGCAGGGAAATAACATAGAGCAGACAAAAAGTGGCAGTACAGGCACTTTGTCGTCTGCTAGTGGATGGCAAAGACCTTTGTCGTCGGTAGGCGGACAATAAAGGTGCCACGTGGCACAACCTATGCAACCTAGGAGCACCATGTCTGACCCATTTTGTCCTTTTATCGTCAGCTGGCAGACGACAAAGACAAAGCAGGCAGACAACAAAGACAAAGCAGTAGTGATGTGCAGCGACATGCCTACTGACGTCACTGGGCAGACGGCAAAGGCAAGTGTTTGTTTGCCGTCCACAGGCAGACGCAAAGTATGTCATTAGCCACCTAATGGGGCTAATAGCTATACTTTGCCATTCAAAACCTTTGTTGTTAGCTTTGCCAGGAAGGTGTATGGTAAATTTCTTTGCCGTTCGTCGTCATTGTGCAGACGACAAAGAAGCTGTTTATCGTGAATTTCAATGGTGAAAGTGGGGCCGTGAGCCAGCAGACGACAATGTTGTTTGTCGTTGATGGCTTGGGCCTCTGCCGTCTGCCATGGAAGACGGCAAAGTAACTGATTCCTATAGTGGATGTTGTATTCTTGTGGATCTCAACCATGTTGTTCTAGTAGATCTATGATTGGGTTTTTGTTTGAGTGATTTTCCTCTTTGTGTTCCTATGTTCATCCTCTTTCCCCCTCCAAGTGTGAAAAGTTCTTTACTTAGGATTCCACCCTGCAACATCTTGGTATCATGAGCCTCACATCTTGGAGGCCCTACCCCTCATATTCTAGCCTAATTTTGTTGCTTTTTGTCCAATTCAAAAAATCCCAAAAAATAGCCCTAAATTTTTTCTTGAAATTAGTTGGATCTTGTGAGATTTTGTTGATTTGGTCCATGAATTTCGTGTTTGACAAGTGGATCTACCCCTCACCACCATCCCCCATCCATCCCGCCGTTGATTTTGGCCGAGCTTTTAAAATCATCCACGGATCAGAAGGTGTTCTTGTGCAGCAGAGCACCCCATGCGCACGAGCCATTGGGACCCCGTGCATATGGGCTTAACTTGCCCCGTGCGCACGACCCTCCAGTACTCTTTGGCCACTCCCCATTTTGCCTCTTTTTGGGATTCCACCACCATTCGCTTTCCGCACTATTTCCCATTGGTGTTTGAGCTTTTATGTTGTGGTTTACCATGTCCTAAGGCATTTCAGCTACTTAGGGACGGGTCGACTTCGACATCACCGCCACTCGTCATTGCCTAAGACTCCACATCGACTTCTACCACTTCATATTCATCCTACCTCAAGCAAGGATGGTAACCTCGATGACATCTTGTACTCATACCTTGCCATTACATTTGATATCCTCGAGCCATTCGTCGCATACCTATCAAGACTAGCGAGTTGAGAATTGTCGGGCCATGCTATTTGTGCACCTTTAGTGATACGTCTCTCCCGTGCATGCCATACTTGTTGTCTCTTATTCCGGCTCGAATATCAAGCATTGTGGGATAGTAAAAAAAGCTTTTAAGCAAAATTAAAGAGAAACGAAGAGCTTGTAACTTTGTAAGCAATAGCATTGACCCATTTCGCATAGCTCCATCATCTTGGTCAATGCATACATAAGCATACTTGGGATTGTATACAACTCGTTTCTCTCATAGGTTGGTGTACAAGCGTATCTAGCCCATTTGAGCAATCGAGCTGGTGTCTCTCTAGTATCCGTACAACAAGAGCATTTTCCATGGTTCCACATTTTGAGCTCACTCCTTGGTTGTGCGGATTCCATTTATCTTCCGTGTGTGTGTTCCTAGTGATATCCTTGGGTTGATCTATTTGTCTTAATTGCAATTTGTGCATCTTTCAACATTATCATTATCTTGCCTAACACTTGCTTGAATTTTGTGCCACTCTTCCTAAACAAGCTAATCCATAAGTGTTGAGGATATAACTACTGAATATAAACTGCCCAGGTAGGGCCGGGTTCTACCTGTAACAAGTCATCCATATTGAAGCCCATGAAGACAAGGAGTATGGCGCTTTACTATAGAGATTTAAAGTCCCATGGCCTAAAGGCGGGTTATGGCCCGTAGACATAAACCGGCAGATACTGTGTAACTTGTGTTGTAAGGTAGGAAAGGGTAGAAACCGAGCCGGACACATGTATGATCCGGCTGGGATTTTGGAAACTGCCGGGCGTCAACCTGTGTATATAAAGGGACGACCCGGCGGCAGTTCAAGGACAAGAAACAACAACTCGAGAGCCAGGCAAAGCGGATTCGCTCCCTGGTCATCGAAACCACATCAATTCCACCACAACTGGATCGTAGGCTTTTACCTTCACTGCAAGGGGCCGAACCAGTATAAACTCCCAGTGTCCTTTGTCCGGTTTAACCCCTTTAAAATAATCTCGTTGTGGTGGCTCCATGACTAAGTCCTCACACTAGGACATCTGACATGACAATTCCACGACAGTTGGCGCCCACCGTGGGGCCATCGCACGATGGTTCCAAGTTCTTAGAGGGCAATTTCGAAGGACTCAAGGGATACGCAGTGGGTCGGATGACCAAGAATCGTTGCGGCAAGCTCTACATCGACGATGCGGGCTGGGGCCCCGACGCCGGCTCAATCGAGTATGGGTACCGGGTCCCCTTTGGAGGAATTCATGTATTCATAGGCAAAATCAGCGAACCGGGCCTTGAGCCAGACATCTGCGCCGACCTCATCGAGACAGCTCAGCGTGCAAGCCCCGCCCGGGTTTAGCCCACCATGAAGCGTGCATTCGTAGGATTCATTGATGGTGAGGAGTCTGAACTGGTGTCCCACGGTGAGATGGTTGTCTATTCAGATGGTGAATCATCCACCGGTGAGACCGAGTCACTGTACCAACTGCAAGATAGCCGGTTTGGGGGCTGTTTCGATGGCGACAGTATTCCGGGCCCCCTTGAACCGCCAAATCAGGTTACGATCTTCATGGACGGTATGCAGCCCACGCAGCACTCATCAGCTGCAACGGTGATGATTTCCGGATCGGCAGCCGGGGCAGGAGGCCCCGCGCGCCTGCCGGCTCAAGTCTTGTCTAGTTTATTAGACGTCTGGTCAACATTGTTGGCCACAGAGTTTACCCCGGATAATTGAGATCAGCATAACGCGGAGGTCATGAAGCTGCGAGATCAGATAGCTCAGGCCAAGGAGGACTTGGTGGCTGAAGAAACCAGGATGGCTGAGGAGCGGGCTGCTTTTGATGCTCAGGCACAACGAATGCAGGCAGAAAATTACCGGCTCGTGCTGGATCAGAATGCTTCAAACGACATGTTGAGGAGGAGGCATCGGTCTCGTCTACCAACGGCTTATGAAGCAATGAACCTCTTTAACACGCCAGGAGCGGGAACCAGTAACCCAGTAGTGGTAAACCGGATCGAAGCACCTGGGACAGGAGCGCTGGATCAGCCACGGACGACGGACCCGCCTCGACGGAACCATGACCCACCTCAGTACATGCCAACACCACCGGGTCACTTTTCCACCCCTTTGGATAACATGATCGCTGCGGCGTCACGATTGGCAGCTATTCCAATGGAAGGTGAGTCTACAGCAGCGGTTGAGACGCGGCGGGCCAGAGAACTCCTTCAAATGGCTCTCATTCAGCAGCAGGATTATTCGTATAGTCGAGACATGATTCATTCAACCCCTCGCCCGAGCCAGAGTTAAAGCAGGCATATTGATGAACTGGTTGTGTCAAGCAGTGCGCGGAACCGTAACCCCCCTCGAGGGCCTAACTCGGCGGGCAGTGGTGCAAATGCTCAGGACGTGGTGGATCATGGTAGAGCACGTTGAGAAGCCGTGTTAGCAGCGCAGTACGTGGACCGTCAGCTTACTCCGGTTCGTCCGACAACTTCAGTGGAACCAGGTGTTGCTTTCAGTTCTTGGGGGGTGTCGTGTCTCACCCCGGCTCTATGCAATGTGCGGCTGCCCAAGGATTTCAAGGGTCCTCGTAAAGTGCCCAATTACACTGCTGACTTACCCCCCGACTCATGGGTCGAAAGCTCTGAGATGGCAATAGACATGTTGGATGTGGATGAGGCGGCACGTGCTAAGTACTTCACCATGATGTTGGAAGGAACAGCTCGCAATTGGCTGAAAAGTTTGCCAGCTAACTCCATTGGGTCATGGGCCGAGTTAAAAGCTCGGTTTATACTGTACTTCAAGGACACGTGCAAGCAGCCCATGTCAATTGTGGATCTATCCGCCTGTGTCCAAGAAGAAGGTGAATCGACAACCCATTGGGTGCGCCGGGTTTTAGAAATCTTGCATTCATCGGACCGCATCAATGCCGATTCAGCAGTCATAACGTTGGAGGGCAATTGTCGGTTCAAGCCTCTGAGTCAATCTTATAAAGACCCTGAACTTGTCATAGTTAAATTGACGATTGGTTAATGTGAGGTCCATCTTATAAGCTTTGTAAAATGGTTTAACTCAGTGGCCTGGCAGCCCATGAAAAGCCTCGCCTTTTTTCATGTTTTCTTCGCAAATCTTTCTTTTCAATGTTTGTTTTGAGGAGGCTTATTTTAAATCCGGTGTTCATTAACCCGGTCTGGCTTTGACTACAAGTTGCAAGTACGGTAGATGAATAAGCCGGTGTTTGTTATAACCCGGTACGGTTTCATTATAAACCGGCAAAACATGCTGGGAGTTATCAGTACTCAAGATTTGGGTTATCACCCTTACTACAATAAGTTGGTAAACCAACGATGTGATTCAATGTCACAGATATGATGTATTTCATATTTTCTTTAAGTACAGCCTTGGTTATAAATCTTGGTTTATGTTGGGCGTTATGACCCGTCTGGCAGTAAACCGCCAGGACACTTTAAGCTTATTGTATGAAGAAACAGGAATGAATAAAGCTGCTAAGGATCATAAGTAGACATAGCATAATCATGACGGATTAACAGTATTATGCAAAGTGAATATGCACGATGGCATAGCAGACCAAGTGTTTAAACTATCCTATTACAAGGCGCTTTGATGGCCCAAAAGGATAATTGTTTATCACACGGATGGCAGTGGGCAGAAGCTAAACCGGCCTCCGGATCATGATTCTTCATCAGGCTGACCTGAAGGTTGTGGATCATCCTACACCGGTTCACCCTCCTCCTCTCCACCCAGTGGCTGGAAGTCAATGATTGCCCAGTCAACCCCAGTTAAGGCTCAGAAGACAGCTTCATCACTTATAAGGGTGGATGGTTCAACATCAGGGGCATAGGCATGCTTACGGATTGGCGGGATAAGATTTTGCACATCATAAGTTGGTGTGATAACCCGTTTGTTGTTGGCATCATAAATCGTCATGTAAAATGGCAGTCAGTGTCTTCAGCCAGTTTGCTTGCTAGTGGACGTATTTCCCTCGTTATGGCCGTGAGGTCGTCATTATCAAAATCTGACCCGTCCTCTTTTTGGCCTGGATAGCCATTTCCAATATCTTCCGGATCAACGTCAGATATCCATGCCTTGGCCCTAGTCAATGCAGTAAGAGCACCGGCCCTAGCAGCTGACTTCTTCAACTCCTCAAGTCAGGCAGGCATCATAGATAAGTTTTCCAACGTTTCCTTGATTAAAGTTGGAGGCAGTTTATTATGAGAAGCTGTGCAGATGACCTGTTGAACGCCGGTATATAATTGCTCTATCAGTGTATAAGCAGCCTTCAATTTTTTGCGCATGTCTGAGCCAAGATGAGTAACGTGGCTACCTGTAATGGTCAAAATAATAGTAAACTGGCAGTTTCATGGATGTTGTTTATTTACAGCTTATGAAGAGGGTATTTACCGAAGACAGCAGAGGTCATAGCATTGATTTGCCGCTTCAAGCCAGTCAGTTCTTCTGCTACCGGATTAAGGGCTGCTTCAGCATACTCCGCCCGCTTTAGCAAAGTTGCTTTTTCAGCATCCCATCCTACCCGTTCACTTTTGAAGTTTTCCTTCAGTTGTTCCATGGTTGTTAAAGCGCTGGTCAGTTCCTTTTTAGCCTTGGAAGTTTCTGCTTGCTGGGACTTGATATTTTCTTGAAGGTCGGCAATTTGGGAGTCCTTTTTGCTCAGGTCAGCCTGCAGGAGACATTTAATGAGTTGGTAGTGCATATTTGAAGTCCCAAGCACATAACAAGTTATACACTTGGCACTTGGGGGCTAATGCATATTGCTTCTTATCAACTATCATTTTAAGTCCCCAGCATATAACAAGTTATACACTTGGCACTTGGGGGCTAATGATCATTTGCTCAAGTCAAGGTTATGGATTTTTTCCTCTTCAATCGGATTACAAAGATGATTATCAAGATTTTTGGAAGCTTCATGACAGAAATGTACTGGTTCATCCTAAAGGCATAAACCGGTCCCTGGGGGCTATGCAAGCAAAATTAAATATTGTTCTCCTACAGGTCCCAGTTCACATTAATATTATGAACCGGCCCTTGGGGGCTACTGGAATTGATAGTCTAAGCCAGTCATAAGGAAAGACAGTTTATGCAGAGTGAGTGATATCTACCTCATACCACTCTTTCATCAGGCCCACTAAACCGGCTTCATAGTCGCGGCTTGTGTATAGGCGGTTTAAGAATCCAGAACTGATATCTTGAGCGTTGAGGTGGGCATAGCTTGATAAATCGGTTTTCCACTTGCCCTTGTCCATAGCAGAAATTTCTTCCTTGGCACTGTGCTTTGATAAAGCGATAGGATTGCCAGGGGAGGTGAAACCAGTGCCAGTAACGACAACATTGTCATCAGCACCTTTAGCCGGGCTTGGCGGATCATTAGCATGAGCCGATGGATCAATATCCATGTGCTCAGCTTCAGTTGTTTGATCCGGCAACGACAGGCCATCAGGAATATTATCAACATCTGGATGAGACAGTTCAGGAGTTTGTTCCGTTTCATCCCGACTGGGGTCTACAGCCGGTTTGGTCACTTTGGCCTTCTTGCTGGTTCTGGCTTTGGCCCTGGAATGTAATAAGTATGCGTCAGAACAGCATAAGGATCAAAAATATAAAGGTATGACAGATTAGCAAAATCTACTCACCTAGGAACCGTTTTAAGGGTTGGAAGCTTCGTCGATGTTGATACGCCAGAAGATGAATGGGAGGTCCCCTGGTAATTTGAGTTAGACAGAGTAAGAGGATATCAGAAATAACCTGCCCTGGGATAAGGTGTATCAGAAGTACAAGAGACCTCTTGGCGGCGTTTACGAACCGGGGAGTTCGGTAAACCGGAGGAGGTAACCACTTGGCCGCTATGCCGGGTTATGCGGCGAGCTTCATGCTTTTGTGTCTTCAAAAGAAAGTGCGGATCCGAATAAGCTAGAGGGTGTGAAAATCTTACTTTCCGAACTGCTTGACGGGTTTTTGGTGTTGGCACAGGATCTGAGTCAGAAGAAAGAGTAATTACCTCTACATCACCATCACGGCTAGCCTCCGCATCGTCCTGATAATGATCATTGTCAATGAGGTGTATGAAAAAAGAACCAAGAGATTCAAGTTCTACCTCTGACTCCAGATCATCAAGCTCTTCATCATTGGGCTGATCAGGGGACTCAGCAGTTTTCTTTTTCACAGGTTTCTTTGTAACTTTGGTCTTGGTGCGAGGCGCTTTCACCGGTTTATCCTGCGGCTTCCTCTTCCAGAACGGATCATCACCCTGCAAAGATGGACAACAAGTTATAAAGAAATATTTAAGAGGGGATGGATTAAGACAAGAATGATGCAACTCTTACAGCTGGCGGTTTATTGGAAACACAGAAAGGACTGAGCCCTGTCTTGCTGCACTCAGATACCGGTTCATCCAGCATTTTCTTGACAGATTCAGTAATTTCTTCGTCACTTAGATGAATATCAATATGTCGCTGAGGATCCTTGAGATCTTCTGTGTACTCGCACATTAAACCGGGGCAATGGCTTAAGGGAAAAATACTCCAAGAGACCCAGCAGCGGACAAAGTCGATGCCAGTTAAACCATTCGCCATAAAGGCTCGGAGCTTTGAAAGCTAGGGTGCATACTTAGCTCATTCCTTTGCAGTGAGTCGTTGGGGAACTGGATGTTTATTGGTAAGCCGGCGAGCACGATAACCCGGCAGAGGATTTTTGTCATCTGGAGCTGCGTTTCGACAATAAAACCAAGTCTGATTCCAGTCTTTGGGGTGGCTATGATGCTTGGCTTGAGGGAAATTGACGTCTTTCCTCTTCTGAATTGAAACGCCACCAAGTTCAGTGTTGGGCCCATCCATAAATTCAGTATGGCGGTTTAAGTAAAAGAAGTCTCTGAATAATTCAACAATAGGTTTTTCTTGCAGATAAGCCTCACAAACACTTGAAAATTGCAAATATTGGACACGGAGTTCAGTCCAATATCTTGAGGGCGGATTTGGAAGCTAGCAAGCACGTCGCGAAAGAATTTTGATCCGGGAGGGCTACACCCTCGACTCAGATGATCAGCAAACACAATCACCTCTCCATCCTTGGGCTCAGGAGGATTTTCTGGACCGGGGACCCTCCAGTGGATGATCTCTTTACTCGCTAAAGCGCCGGTTGCAACACACCCGGTCAGCTGCTCTTCCGTAACCCGCGAAGGGACCCAGTTGCAAGCATAAAATTGTTTGGCCATTTCAATAAAAAGCTGGAAAGAGATCAATGCCGGTTTAAGATTCATGGCTGACAAGTATAAAGCATCGCAAGGTCATAGGGAGAAGACTTTAAGGCATATATACATATCAAACCGGATTCAAACATTGGCAGGGTTATAGAAATGACGAGTCGGCGGTTTAAGAGAGGACTAATGCTACCTGGCGGGCTATAATTTTCTTAAGGTTAAAACGCCTACTGGAAGGTACAGATCTGAAAAACTACTAAGTGTTGCACAAGCAGGTTTTACAGATTGACACTATAATTTTGGATCTACCACAGTTCAAAAAAGGGAGAAATTATAAAACCCTAAGTTGTGACAGCAGAACAGTTAAGGTCTAGATGGGATTTTCTACCAAAAAAGAGATGTTGTGATGAGGAAAAATGGATTATGGCTATGGCCGCATAGGGAAAATGTCAAGTTTCTATCAACTACTCATGGAACAGCGAAGAACAATTAAAGAACACTGATGAACACCGATGGATATAGAAACCCTAATGACAGATCTAGGGTAGAAGGAAAAAGGACTTACCGGTGTCACGGGAGAAGCGGAGAGGCATCGCGATTCTCTAGTATGCTCAGGGTGATGCAGCGGATGGAGTTAAGGTCGAGGACGAAGACGTGGCGGCGGCGGCTAAGCTTGAGCGCTAGGTCGACGCGAGGAGGAAGAAGAAGTTAAGTGGCACGAGGGGGAAAGTAAAAATGACCCTCGGTGTTATTTATAAAGGTGAAGGGATAAGCGATAGGCGCGAGAATCGAGGAGCCCAAAAAATGGATATGTGACAGAGTTGTTGCCTCGATTTTCGGAAGCTCATTAATAAAGGGGAGGTATTTAAGGTTTTTTAATAAGCAGGTGACATCATGGTGGTTTATTATAATCTTGGAAGATGACGTCATGGCGGATTACAAGGTTCACACGAAGGTGTTCAAGAAGGAATTTTCTTAAGTGTGGAAGATTGACATGAACAGGTTCAAATCAATCTGGGGCCTAATGTTGGGGATATAACTACTGAGTATAAACCGCCCAGGTAGGGCCGGGTTATACCTGTAAAAAGTCATCCATATTGAAGCCCATGAAGACAAGGAGTATGGCGCTTTACTATAGAGATTTAAGGGCCCAGGGCCCAAAGGCGGGTTATGGCCCGTAGACATAAACCGCCATATACTGTGTAACTTGTGTTGTAAGGTAGGAAAGGGTAGAAACCGAGCCAGACACGTTTATGAGCCGGCCGGGATTTTGTAAACCGCCGGGCGTCAACCTGTGTATATAAAGAGATGACCCGGTGGCGGTTCAAGGACAAGAAACAACAACTCAAGAGTTAGGCAAAGCGGATTCGCTCCCTGGTCATCGAAACCACATCATTCCACCACAACTGGATCGTAGGCTTTTACCTTCACCGCAAGGGGCCAAACCAGTATAAACTCCACGTGTCCTTTGTCCGGTTTAACCCCTTTAAGCTAATCTCATTGCGATGGCTCCACGACTAAGTCCTCACAGTAGGACATCTGACGTGACAATTCCACGACAATAAGCCTTTACTTGTAGGTTTGAGTAAACAAAAGCCGGTACCAATTCTCCTATTATAGCATTCTGTTGAGTGATACTCGGTACATCCTCAATCTTCAAAAAAGGTAACTTTGGTATTGTTCTCTCATTTTCCTACTCACCACCACTTGGTTATGATGAATAGGCCAACTTCTTTGGCGAACCCACTCTCTCAGGATCAAGATGTCGTACGCAACTACGTCACCAAAATCACTTCTTCATCACCCAATGATCCCTCCATCAAGAAAGTGAAGATTTGGGTGACCGCATCGAGCAACTCGCCACCGACCTACGCCATTCAGAAGCAAGAAACCGGGAGTACCTCGATGCCAAGATCACCACACAAACGGAAGAATTCCGCAACATGACCGTGAGCCGCGCGTCTTCCACCACCTCTTTGTCAAAACAACCCCACTCTTGGGCCTACTCTTCCTCCGATGCAAGTCCTCCTCGAGCTTGTTCAACTCGACGCACTGACACTCAAGATCACCAAACACAAGAAAATCCATTCCATGAAAATGGGCTGCAAGACCGAGTCCGAGCACGTGAAAGAGCGGGACACCAAGAACAAGATGCTATGGACCAAGAGCAACCTCCACAAGTGAACATCAAGCACTTCAAGACAACGATGCAATCCGACAAGAACAAAAGCATTGTCACGTAAAGCCCTCAAAGCATAACGTGCACTCCATGAGGCCACTAGAGCCATCGCCGAACGCAACCGCCAAGTGCATGAACAAGAAGAAGCACTTAGCCAAGAACGAAGAGATGAAGCCGCTCGCCATGAGAAGGAACAACAAAGAAGGAACCAGATGCACATGCCTCAACCCAATTGCCAAGCCCATCTAGAGGAGCGCGAAATTAGAGACCCTCCTCCTCGCCAAGTGCGACCACCCCATCATCAATATGAGGAAGAACATCGCTACAACAAGCTCAAGTACACTATGCCTAAGTTCTCATCTAGAGGAGCGCGAAATTAGAGACCCTCCTCCTCGCCAAGTGCGACCACCCCATCATCAATATGAGGAAGAACATCGCTACAACAAGCTCAAGTACACTATGCCTAAGTTCTCTGGAAGCAACGATCCCGAGGAGTATCTCTTATGGGCATTGAAGGTCGACAAGATATTCCGTCTTCACAATTTTGAAGAGGAGAATAAAATCCCATGGCCACCCTCGAGTTTCAAGACTATGTCCTCATTTAGTGGGAACAAGTGATCGAGCGACACCGGGAGAGAGGCGAACCAGCCATCATGACTTGGACACACATGAAGGATGTCATGAGATCTTGCTTCGTGCCTACACACTACACCCGCGATCTTTTCAAGAAGTTACAACTCCTCAAGCAAGGCACAAAGATGGTGGAATAATACTACCAAGAAATGGAGATTGCCATGACACGGGACAATGTCAAGGAAGATGACGAGAAAACTATGGCACACTTCTTGAACGGCCTTAATCACCCAATAAAGAAGATTGCCGACTTTCAACCTTACTCCAACCTCCTCGAGCCAGTTCACCAAGCGACCAAGGCCGAGAGACAAGTGCAAGATTATTTCAAATACACCAAGTACTCGTCCAAGACCTATGACTCTTACACTAAAGCTCCCACAACTATGCCACTTCCTACCTCGACTAAAGCATCTCCAACTAACGATGACAAATCAAGTTACAAGAAAACTTCAACATCTTCGAGTTGTCCTCCTACTATAAGAAACTTCAAGCCAAGAGCTTCATCGTCATCTACTCAAATGGACGAGACCGTCAAGACGAGTTCCGTCAAATGCTTCACATGTCAAGGCCGAGGCCACAAGACATTTGAGTGCCCCACTCGGCGCACCATGATCACCAACGATGACAGAACCTATGACTAGTTGGGTGAGGAAGAAATGGAAGCCCTTGAGCATGTGGCCATGCACCGGCGCGTGAATGAAGATGAAGACGACCAAGTCTTTTGTGACAATGATTCAAACCCCACTCTCGTTGTCTTCAAGGTCTTGTCACTTCAACACCAACAAGACAAAGACCAACGTTGTCACATCTTCCACACCAAAGCGGCATCAATGTACGGTCAGTGAAGGTCATCATCGATGGAGGAAGTTTCCACAGTTTGGGAAGTGAAGAGCTATTTTCCAATCTACAATTAGTCAAGCAGAAGCATCCTCGCCCCTACAAGGTCCAATGGCTTAGCGACTCTGGCACTATTCAAGTGGAGCACACCATACAAGTTTCCTTCAAGATCGGTGCATAGGAAGACACATTGGAGTGTTATGTGGTTCCTATGTCCGTGTGTCATCTCCTCTTAGGAATACCTTGGCAATTCAACTGTGGCATCATCCACAACGGGCGTACCAACCACTATAGTTTCAAGATGAAGGGCAAGGAATTCGTGCTACGGCCTATGTTGCCAAGTCAAGTGATCACCGACAAACAAGCTCCCACCCATCATGGAGAGACTAGTGATGGAGTGAACCACCAAAGCAAGAGTGAGCGCCACAAGCCAAAAATGAGTGCCTCCACGATGAGCAACAAAAAAACTTAGTGCTTTTATCTACCAAAAGAGACATGAGAGAAGTGTGTGAGAACTCATCTACCATCATACACTATGTTCTAGTGTGAAAAGATGAAGCGGCAATGACTAACACTTCTAACCATCTTCCTCTAGTGTTGTCTAATTTGTTGCAGGAATTCACGGACGTTTTCCCGAGGAGCTACCTCCCGGCCTTCCTCCACTATGAGGCATCGTGCATCGGATGGACCTAATCCCCGACTCAGCCCTACCGAACAAGACTCCATACTGCGTCAACCCCGAAGAAACTAAGGAGATACAAAGGCAAGTACAACACCTAATTGACAATGGACATATATGTGAAAGCTTGAGCCCTTGTGTCGTTCCGGTTATTCTTGTGCCTAACAAAGATGGTAGTTTTTGCATGTGTTCCGATTGTCGTCCCATAAATGCTATCACTATTCGCTATAGGCATCCCATTCCGTGCCTTGACGATATGCTAGATGAGCTTAGCGGCGCCACCATTTTCTCAAAAATTGATCTTAAAAGTGGCTATTACCAAATTTGAATTGAACAAGGTGATGAGTGGAAAACCGCTTTTAAAACTAAGTTTGGCTTGTATGAGTGGTTATGCCTATGGGCTTTTCGGAAGCACCCAGTACTTTCATGCGTCTCATGCATTATGGTCTTCGCCCCTACATTGGCATATTTGTTGTGGTCTACTTTGATGATATACTTGTGTTTAGCAAATCTCTAGAAGATCATGTAACTCATCTTAGGGACGTTTTGGAAACTCTTAGAAACGAGTGTCTTTGTGCTAATATTGAGAAATGCATATTTGGTGTTGACAAGCTTGTTTTCTTGGGTTTTGTGGTGTCTACTACTTGTGATCCGCGTTGGTATTTCCCTGAAGAGGAGGGGATGATGTAGTACAGTAGAGATAAGTATTTCCCTCAGTTATGAAACCAAGGTTATCAATCTAGTAGGAGAACCAAGCAACACTATGTAAACAACACCTGCACACAAACAACAAATACTTGCAACCCAACGCGTAGAGAGGTTGTCAATCCCTCAATGGTCAAGAGAAGGATTAAATTGTAGAGGGTTTGATAAATAGATCTAACAAAAATATAAAATAAAATAAATAGAAGAAAATTACAACAAGGTATTTTTGGTTTTCATATATGATAGAAGATAGACCCCGGGGCCATAATTTTCACTAGAGGCTTCTCTCGAGACAATAGCATACGATGGGTAAACAAATTACTATTGGGCAATCGATAGAAAAGAAAATAATTATGACAATATCCAAGGTAATGATCATGTATACAGGCATCACATCAAAGATTAGTAGACCGGCTCCTGCCTGTATTTACTACCATTACTCCCCACATCGACCGCTATCCAGCATGCATCTTGTGTATTAAGTTCATGGAAAAATGGAGTAATGCATTAAGAACGATGACATGATGTAGACAAGATAAACTCACGTATGAATAAAACCCATCTTATTACCCTTAACAGCAACGATACATGCGTGTCATGTCTCTTTCTATTACTAAGATTGAGCACCGCAAGATCGAACCCATCACAAAGCACCTCTTCCCATGGCAAGATAAATCAATCTAGTTGGCCAAACCAAACCAATAAATCAGAGAAGAAATACGAGTCTATAAAAATCATGCATAAAAGAGTTCAGAAAAACTCAAATAATATTCATGGTTCGATTTGATCATAAACTCACAATTCATCGGATCCCAACAAACACACCGCAAAAAAGAGTAACATCAAATAGATCTCCAAGAACATCAATTAGAACATTGTATTGAAGATAAAAAAGAGAGAAGAAGCCATCTAGCTACTAACTACGGACCCGTAGGTCTATGGTAAACTACTCACGCATCATCAGAGGGGCAACGAGGATGATGAAGAACCCCTCCGTGATCATTGCCCCCTCCGGCAGAGTACCTGAAAAGGCCTCTAGATTGGATCTCGTGGTTCTGGAACTTGTGGCACTGGGAATAGCATTTCATTGACTCCCCTAGGGTTTTTGTGATTTTAGAGTATTTATAGAGGCGAAGGTAGGTCAAGACGGTGCCCGTGGGCCACTACCCACCAGGGTTTTGTCGGAGGCCCCTAGCGTGCCCTGGTGTCTAGTGGGCCCCACAATCCTCTTCTTGTGTACTCAAGAAGCTTCTAGGGTCTCTTACTGCCAGAAAAAAGTCTCCAAAAAGTTTTGTGGCATTTGGACTTTGTTTGGTATTGATATTCTGCAAAGTAAAAAACGAGCTAAAAACAACAACCCGCATTGGGCACTAAGTTAATAGGTTGGTCCAAAAAATGATATAAAATTGCTAGTAAATGTATATAAAACATCAAAGATTGATAATATAACAACATGGAACAATAAAAAATTATAGATACGTTGGAGACATATCACTGTCTTCTAAGGGTGTTCATGTAGATGGGGCTAAAACTGATGCTATTAAAACTTGGCCACAACCAACCAACTTGCAACAAGTGCGTAGCTTCCTTGGCTTCATTGGATTCTATCATCGTTTCGTTAAGAACTTTAGCACTATTGTGTCACCTTTGCATGCCTTGAGTAAGAAAATGCGACCATCCCAAGATACTGCATTTCATGAGCTTAAGAATTTGCTTACACATGTTTCGTTGCTTGCATTGCCCTATTTCCATAAAACTTTCAAAGTCCATTGTGATGCTAGTGGACAAGGTATTGGTGGAGTTTGATGCAAGAAAAGCGACCCATTGCGTATTTTAGTGAAAAACCTTTCGGAGCTCAACTTAACTATCCCATCTATGTCAAAGAATTATAAGCATTAGTGAGAGTATTGCATGTTTTGGAGCATTACCTTCGCCCACATGAATTTTTCATACATACCGATCATGAGACACGTAAATACCTTAAAGTTCAAGCAAAGTCGAATAAACGGCATGCTAAATGGAGTGAATTTATTGAATCTTTTCCTTATGTGATCAAGTACATCATGGGTAAAGAGAATGTTGTGGTGGATGTTCTTTCCCACAAGTGCATGTTAGTAACTCAACTTTAATTGAATGTCATTGGCTTTGAGCATGTTAAAGATCTATATGCACATGATCATTTGTTTGCGATTCCTTATGCCAAATGTCTTGCTAACACTTGTTGGGAGCACTATTACCTTAAGGACGGATATATTATGCGTACTAACAAACTTTGTGTACCCGAGCCTTCTCTTCGTTTGTCACTTTTGCAAGAGGCTCATGGCAGAGGACTCATGGGACATTTTGGATGCGGCAAGACCTTTGCCACACTCTCCTTCAAGTACTTTTGGCCAAAGATGTTCCATGATGTTGCACGCTTCACCAATCGATGCTCTATATGCCACAAAGCTAACTCACAAGCTCAACCTAATGGTTTACATATGCCACTCCCTATTCCGTATCAACCATGGGAAGATATTAGCATGGACTTTGTGCTTTGATTGCCTAGGACTCAAAATGGAAAGGATTCCATATTTGTTCTTGTGGACCGATTCTCTAAAATGGCACATTTCATCCCATGCAATAAGGTAGACGATGCTTCACCTGTTGCATATCTTTTTTGTAGGGAAATCTTGAGGTTACACAGAGTGCCAAGGACAATTGTGTCAGACCGAGACGTCAAGTTCCTAAGCTTCTTTTGGAAGACTCTATGCGCCAAGCTCGACATTAAGCTACTACTCTCGACGGCCTATCATACCCAAACTGATGGCCAAACGGAAGTCACCAAGAGGATGCTATCCACTCTCCTATGTGTGTTGACCAAGAAGTACATCAAGGAGTGGGAGGAGTGTTTACCAATCACCGAGTATGCCTACAACTGCGCAAGATACTCTACTACCGGCAAGTCCCTGTTCGAGGTCGTCTACGGCTTGAACCCCTTGTCGCCCTTGGATATCCTTCCTCTACCGCTCCAAGAACGTGTGAAAATGGATGCAAATGCAAGAGCAAGTTATCTCAAGAAGGTGCATGAAGATACAAGGTCGACGCTCGAGCACCAAGTACACTGCCTCGCCACCAAGATCAACATCAACAAGACTCCAATGGTCTTGAAACTGGGCAATCTCGTATGGCTTCATCTCTACAAGGAGCGCCTCCCCAATGAGCGCAAGTCCAAGCTACTATCGCGAGCCGATGGACCTTTCAAAGTGCTAGTCCGTCACAATGAAAACGCCTAAAAGATCGACATCTCACATGACAAGTACAACGTAAGAGACATCTTCAACATCAAGGACTTGACTCCATACCATGGTGATGAAGATCACAATCCGACGATGGATCTCTTCCAGGGGGGATAATGCAGAGCATCCTTCCACCATCCCCATGTACTCCACACTGACACATCATGCACCAGCATGGACCTATGACAAGAGCTCGAGCACGTGCCATTGAAACTAAGGTGAACTCACTCCTACTCAAGATCGATATGGATATGGATGGAACTTGGATGCTACCTCACCAAAACATGCTATGTGTCATTAGGTACGGAGACCAACGCCACCAAGCAGCTAAGGGACACCCCAAAGGAGTAGGAGAAGCACTCCAAGGGCCACGAGGAAGGAGAAGGAGCCCAAGAAGATGAAGACAACACCTCCCAGGCGACCCCATGCGCATAGGCCCTCCAAACCTCGTGCACACGGGCCACCCAGAGAGCTTCTGTAGCTTTGACACGCACCCCCGTGCGCATGGACTCCAGAACCTTTGCGCATGGGCCCAACTTGCCCCGTACGCACGGGCCTCTTAGGTTTCGGCCGTGGGCGTCCTTTCTGGCCTCCCAAGTCGCCCCTCCCTCCCTCTAGCTATATATTTCGAGCTAAGACATTCATTAGGGTTAGCAAAGTATATGTGAGACATTAATAGAGCTTTGTGCCTTCTACCACTCCTCTTGGAGATCTAGACCTTTTAGGAGAGGATCCCAAGTGGATATCAAGACCTCCTCTTGGAGAAGACTATCATCAAGACCTCACCTCCTTAGGAGTGGGAAGAAACCTTTGTGCTTGTTTCCTTGGATTGATCTTGTATTCTTGTGGATCTCAACTATGCTATTCTAGTGGATGTGTGATCGGGTTTTTGTTTGAGCAAATTCCTCTTTGTGTTCTTGTGTTCATCCTCTTTTCCCCTCCAGGTGTGAAAAGATCTTCACTTAGGGTTCCACCTACAACACCTTGTTTGCGTCGGGTGCAAGTATTTGTTATTTTGTCTGTAAGTGCTATTCACGAGGTGTTGCATGGTTCTCCTACTGGATTGATAACCTTCATTCTTAACTTAGGGAAATACTTATCTCTACTATACTACATCATACTCTCCTCTTCGGGGAAATCCAACGCAGCTCACAAGTAGCAAGTTCCTCCTAGATTGCCAAAGGTCTACTCTTGTCTACTTTTATGCCACAAGTTAAATCTAAGCAATCTAGTAATAAGAGTGTCAGTGTATTAAGAATTGGGTCTTTTATACCCAGCACATGCATTAGTAGCCTTCCGGACAGCAAGGCTTGACAGGAGGATAACTAAAGAACAACATAAGACCAGATTACAAGCATAGAAAAAAGATCTCTGAAGACAGGGATCAGAAATATTGAAGATGCAGCTCGAAGACCCGACAAGATCCTTGCTGGGGAGAGCTCGCCAAGATTCAAGCCCGGCAAGCTCCAAGCCCGGTAAGAATCCCACTATCTTGCCATGGCTCCACCTCATCGATCAAGTTGTCACTTGTCAATTAGGTGTCGAGTGGGTAGGTATTTAGGTGAGGCTTGTCTGTGCACGTGGCATCTCACTATTGAAGATATAGCTTTAATGACACCCGACCAAATGATGTGTCAAAGGAATAGAAAAGATAGATCGGCGAACGACATAGAAGGAGAGACCAACCTTGCCGGGGAGATCCATCCATAAGACACCTCATGGTGCATTAAATGCATTTGTCTTAACCCGTCGGAGTTAGGTATTTGGCACTGTAGCCACTACTTACAGTGTCTATTTACCATTTTGCCATTGTAGTGATCCCTTAGTCTATAAATGGAGGCCCATGGCTACCTTAACAAAGGTCGAAACCCTATCAGCGTGTAGCGGCACTTTTTGAGCACCTTGCCGAATGTGCGCTCCTTGTAACTGGACATATACACATCCAATACACAAAGCAGGAGTAAGGTTTTATGCTTCACAGTGGCCTGAACCTGGGTAAACCTCATGAGTTTTCTATTGATTCTGCTCTTTGTGCTCGTCGATCCCTCCAGTTGAACTGCAAAGGGATCACCATGATCCCATAGATGGTCGTATGCATGACATCTTTGGCGTGCCAGGCAGGGGCATCACTTGTGCGAAGTAGAATTAGCAGTTAGCGCGTCAGATTCTTCACCATCTTCATCGCCATGTCTCCCAAAAAGAAGGCACGGTGGCGGTCGGTCTGTCGACGTCCAGGACACTAGTGCCCTCGTAGACAAGTGATGGCACGGGTGGCGGCGCGAGTGGCGGAGGCAGAGGAGGCGGAGACCAAGAGCAACCTCCGCGATGCTCCGGCGATCACAGCTAGGCGAGCGACAACATCCGCAACAAAGACAACAACACACATGCAAGCAGGTTCAGAGATGGGGTCGTGCCACCAGCGGGTGGTGTGGTGAACTCCAGGGACAATAGGACGCACTCCAAGATGCCCATGTCGGTGCCCACGCCTCGGCCATCTTAGGCCGCGTGTGACGAGCAGTGCCATGGCGTCAGCAGCTCTAAGCATCTCCACAACAAGGGTCCTACAGATCATCCTCAACATATGCAAGGCCAACATGCACGCCAGTGCACTGGCGATGACCGACCAAGGCCGCAGGTTCGAGACGGGGCTACTTCCAAATTAGTTGGAAGCTAGAACACATCTCGTTCTTCACGCCTTTCCATGCCGTCCATGCCGAAAGAAGCGATGGCGCATGCACAACTACTTCCGCAGTTTCCTCTTGTTATGGGGAAGATGGAAGAGTGGAGGGCCACCATCCATTGTCTTGTTGGTTTTGCCAACAACAACAAACCACAGCAGGCGGGACCCTTCCAGCAAGCCCACCGCTCTAGTGTGTGCTGCTAGAGAGAGGACTGGAGGCGGTGCAGCCAGGATGCAATCCCCTCCACGGCAACAATAACCATAGCGATAGAGCCAACGGGTCGATGCCCGGGATGACATATCCATGGCGTCGTCCGATATGCAAGCACACCGTGATCAACGTCAAGTTCTCCAAGAATAACACACAGAAGATGCCCGTACAACTATCGAACAACGACAAGAAGCACGATGTCCATCTGACAGGCATGTAGGGTTTGTTGTTGATGAGCCTGTGCCAGGGAACAATGGCGGCTTGCCTTTCGAGGTGGGTAGCCCAGCATTTACCCGCGAGCTGTGGCAAGTCCAGTGGCCCAGTTCCCGGAATTTCAAGCCAGAGGTGGAGAAGTATGATGACAAGACACACCCATCAAAGTTCTTGAGCATTTACACCATTACTGTGTAAGCTGCCAGAGCTCGGGACGACAAGATTTTGGCCAACTACTTTTCGTTGGCGCTCAAGCCCAACGTCAGATTGTGGTTGATGAACCTGCCAGAAGACTCCATTTCTTGTTGGTCATATTTGTGCCACAAGTTTGTTGGCGCCTTCACAGGCGGCCACAAAGTTCCAGGCCAAGAAACTAATCTGTAGTTGATTCCGCAGAAGGAAGGTGAGTCGCTCCTCAAGTATATAGTGTGATTCAGCCATGTACAATGTAGTATTCCCAATATCCCCCTGCAACAATCATTGCCATGTTCTGCCAGAATGTGAGGAACCTCAAGATGTGGGAAGAGATGGCCATGACCAAGGTGATGGGAAGGAAGAAGAGCCCGCTGCTACAGTAGCCAAACATCCGGCCCCAGCCCAGACATCTGGCTCGACCCCTGGAAATTTGGCCCCTTCATATCCAGAGAGCTCCGGAAGCGACCCCGATAGCTCGGACATCCGGCACAATGCCCCGGACATCCGGCTCCTCCCGAAGCCCCGGACATCAGGCCTCTTCGCCCGGACATCTGACGCACCAATCCAGAGAGCACAAGAATCGGGCAACTCCATCCCAGACATCCGGCCAGAGGCCCGGACATCCGACTCTTCGTGAGCCGCTGGACATCCGGCCCCCAGCCCAGACATCCGACGCCTGTCTGCGCATAGTGAACGGGCCAATGGCCCATGTATCCCTTTCCCACTTACCCCTTCGTGGCTTAGACTATAAATAGACCACCCCCTCCTCCTAGTTAGGGTTAGCAAAGGATTAGCTCATATTTGTGTGAGAGCTTTGCTCATCCACTTGATTACTTCTCCATTTGAGTTCATGACCTCTTCGTAGAAGATCCCCCAAACGGATTCAAGACCCCTTTACGGGAAGACCGCTTCAAGACCTCCTCACGGCGAAGAACTACCGCCACTCGTATCGTCCCTTGTTGGATTCGGATCGTGTATCTCTTTGTGTTTCAAGGATCTAGCATATGTGTGACCATATCTTGTAGGTTGAGTGATTTCCCTTTAGTTTCCCCTCGTTTTCTCCTTCGCGTTCTTCGTGTTCTTCGAAAGATCCTCTCCAATCGTGAAAGATTGGGCATCTAGGGTTCTACCCTACATCACACAAGGAGGAGGCTCTTCGTTGCATCTAAATGTAATGCCCCGAGTCCGATGTGCCGGGTGTCTTCCAGTTATTCATCGTCGTTGCCATGTCATTTTCTTGCGTGTTGCATTTTTCCATGTCATCATCTGCATTTCATCTACATGTTATTCAAAACTTGCATCCGTTCGGGTTCCCCCAGATCTCTCTGTTGTTCGTTCTGAGCCCAACCACACTCCCACATGCACCCATCGCCCCTCTCAGACCTTGTTTCATGAGCGGGAGGAAAACATTCTCAGAATGGACCGAGAATTGCCGAGTGGACTTGGTATATCACTGATAGACCGCCTGTCAAATTTTGTTCCATTTGGAGGTCGTTTGATGCCCCAACGGTTAACCGAGTTAACCGAAACCCCCTTCTCTTTGCAGCTCAGCACCCCTCCACAACAGCCCACTAACCCATCTAACTCCCCTCCATGCTCTCCGCCATTTGATCATGATCGTGTGGGCGAAAACCGCACCTCATTTGGACTCTCCTAACTCCCCCATCTATAAATACACCTCTTCCTCTGAAATTTCGGGCAAAAACCCTAGATCAATTCCCCTCCGAGCCATCGAACATGTCGCCCCAGCCGCCGGACATGTCCACTGCCGCCCAGCCACGTCGCCCGGCCAATCCCAGCCTGCCACCTCAGCGTCACCGCCTCCCACAGCCAATCGGCGCCTGCCACCTGGCTCCCCCGCACCTCCACCACGCCGGACCTGCGGGGGCCAGATCCAGCCCGCCCGAGCCCGGATCCCCGCCGCCGTCGGGCTGAGCCGGCCTGTTTGCCGCCCGCTGCGTCTGCCGCCCGCATCCCCGCCGGACCACCGCCACCTCCCGCGCCAAGCTCGCTGCCGCCCCGCCGGATCTCCACCGCGCGCCGCCGGCTCGCCCTACCTCCTCTTTGTGCCGCCCCGCGCCATCCTCCACCGGCACTGCCCCGCCACCGCACCGGCGCCGCCCGCCGCCCGCGCGACCCCGCGCCTCCGCTCGTCCCGCACTGTCCCCGACCCCTGTCGAGCTTGCCGTCCTCCCTCGCGCCGCCCAATGTCTCACCGGAGTAGTCGCCCTCGCCGGAGTTCATCCGACGTCGCCGGAGCTCGCCTGGATCAGATCCACCAGGAGTTGAACTAAACGTCGCGCCCCCGTCCCGCTTTGCTTCGTCCCGGGATCGTCCCGTCCAGTTTTCGCGGGGTAAAGATTTCTCAGTCCATGAAAAACTCATATCATGTGTGCATGTTTGCATGGGCATAACTTTGTGTGTACTACTCCGTTTTGCATGTTTAATATGTCAAAATATTCATCGGAGTGTTCTTCATCATGGAGTATTTTGCATTCATGTTCTTTTTTATGTTCATGACTTAATCTTCATTGCAAAACTGCTAAGTGATATAAACTGCTGAAAACTGCTGCTTGTTAACATCATTTATGCATCTTGTGAGTGCTATAACTTTGTCCCTGTTGATCCTATGATGATGATCCTGATATGCACATGTTCTACCCTTCATGCTCTACATGTTAGTGTGATTTGAATTCATGTTAGGGTGCATCTTGATATCGTAATCCCTATTGCAATAGTGCATGTTGCCGTTAACTGCTGAAAACTGCTGTAACTTGCCTATTTGTCATTTTTATATCTTTTTGTGTGCTTTTCTTTTGAGCATCATGTATACATGTTTTAGGAGCATAATCATGTCATATTTACACGGGTGCAATCCATGTATTTTTTGATGCCCTGTGGTGAGTGCATCAAGCTTGTGAAGTGGGCTACTCGTTGTTAATGTTCTGTCAATGCTGAATGTGTCATATCATGTTGCCATATTTGCTTGATGCTACCAATTAATCATTGCATAATCTGGAGATGCTTAGTTGACATGTTTTGTTGCCCATGCTATGATATATCTTTAAATGCCTTTGGATGCCCTATATATGTCATGTAGCATATGTTTTCATTGCCATGAACATGCCTATATGTTGTTCCCGATTTCTGTTAACTTCATGATGCCATGTTATGAGCTGGATATTGATTGATCCATGCCTATTCTTGAGATGATCCAATTACATGTTTTGAATTATGTTATGAGTACTTTGTTCACATGCTATGGTTGTTAATTTTGGGTATCATATGCCTCTGTTCCATGCTTGCAAACTTGCTATCATAACGTTGTTGTTTTACACTTGCTGGAACTGTTTCAACATTCAATCTTGTCCCATTGGTTCCTACTAATCCATGAGCCATATGTATATGATGACATGATGTTATTTGCTCTGTGTTATGTGTACTTTGATGCCATGCCCTTGCTTGATATGTTTACTTGCTGTAGCTGGTCTCTTTCTTGCTCTCAAGTTGCCATCATACTAACTCTGCTCATGCATATGCTCCTGTGTTATAAAGTTGCATTTTGCATTGATCATATTGCTTCAATCTTGATGCCTATGAACATGAATCTTGCTGATATTGGAAGTATGTTATCTGTACATGAAGTGTGTTTCAAGTTTATGCTCATATGATTCATGTAGCATGTTGTTTTGATGTTTGCAAAGTGCCTACTTGCTGCTTTGGGCAGATTATTGTTATATCTTGTTTGGAGTGTATGTGTTGCACTGTTGCTCCGTTTTGAGCATGCTCTATATGAAACTTTCTTAATTTTGCATGTAGTTTCATCTTATCATGTTGCATCCATGTTTTGAGAGAGTTTGCTTGATGTTTGAATGCATTTTGCATCAATGCCATGTTTAACTTGTTTTGCTCATATCTTCTAGGATGTAGCTCCGAACTAAATGAACTTTATATGTAACTTGACTAGAATTTTGTGTAGATCATCACGGTGCATTTTAACTTGCTGTTTAACTGCTTGAACGTAAGGTTTATTCAAATCTGGACTAATTTCAAAATTTGCATATGAGGACTTACCGGATTTGTTATATGTTGTTTCCGGCCTCATTTAAACTTGCTTTGATGTGTTGCTCTTGTATGCATCATATCTTGCCATGAGTAGCATCATACAGCCTTGTCATGCATCATACTTGGTTGAACATCATGTCATGTTTATGTGTTATGTGTTTACCGTGTTGTTTGCTTCTTTCCGGTTGTGCTTCTTCTCGATAGTTCCTATTTCATTGCGATCGTGAGGATTCGTTAGTGTACGCTTGGTTCATCTTCGCCCGTTCGTCTTCTTCATAGACTCGATCTTCTTCCTTGCGGGATTTCAAGCAAAATGTTCGTTACCCTGGATCTCACTACTATCATTGCTATGCTAGTTGCTACGTTCTATCGCTATGTTGCGCTACCTATCACTTATTTATCAAGCCTCCCAAATTGACATGTCAGCCTCTAACCTTTTCACCCTTCCTAACAAACCGTTGTTTGGCTATGTTACTGCTTTTGCTCAGCCCCTCTTATAGTGTTGTTAGTTGCAGGTGAAGTTGAAGATTGCTCCATGTTGGAACAGGATTATGATGGGATATGACAATATCTCTTATTTAATTAATGAATCTATATATTTGGTAAATGGTGGAAGGCTCGGCCTTATGTCTGGTGTTTTGTTCCACTCTTGCCGCCCTAGTTTCCGTCATACCGGTGTTATGTTCCTTGATTTTGCGTTCCTTACGCAGCTGGGCTAATGGGAACCCCTTGACAGTTCGCTTTGAATCAAACTCCTCCAGCCAGGCCCAACTTTGGTTTTAGATTTGCCTAACAACCTATAACCTTCCCTTGGGAAGGCCAACCCAAGGGTTATCTTTATTTTAACCCCCCTGGGCCAGTGCTTCTCAAAGTGTTGGTCCGAACCGAGCAACCGGCGGGGCCACCTCGAGGAAACTTGAGGGTTGGTTTTACTCGTAGCTTGACTCATCCAGTGTGCCCTGAGAACGAGATATGTGCAGCTCCTATCGGGATTTGTCGGCACATTCGGGCAGTCTTGCTGGTCTTGTTTTACCATTACCGAAATGTCTTGTAACCGGGATTCCGAGACTGATCGGGTCTTCCCGGGAGAAGGAATATCCTTCATTAGTCATGGGAGCTTATAATGGGCTAAGTTGGGACATCCCTGCAGGGTATAAACTTTCGAGAGCCGTGCCCGCGGTTATGTGGCAGATGGGAATTTGTTAATATTCGGTTGTAGAGAACTTGACACTTGACTTAATTAAAACGCATCAACCGCATGTGTAACCGTGATGGTCTCTTTTCAGTGGAGTCCTGGAAGTGAACACGGTTTGGGTTATGTTTGGACGTAAGTAGTTTCAGGATCACTTCTTGATCATTACTAGTTTGCGACCGTTTGGTAGCTTCTCATCTTATTCTTGTATTCATAAGTTAGCCACCATATCATGCTTAGCTGCTCCTCCAACCTCACCACTTATCCTTTCCATTAAGCTTTGTTAGTCTTGATACCCATGGTGATGGGATTGCTGAGTCCTCGTGGCTCACAGATTACTACAACAACAGTTGCAGGTACAGGTAATGCGATGATCATGACGCGAGAGTGATGTTTGCTTGTTTTGGAGTTCTTCTTCTTCTTCTTCTTCGATCAGGGGATAGGTTCCAGGTCGGCAGCCTGGGCTAGCAGGGTGGATGTCGTTGAATTTCCGTTTGTGTTTCATCCATAGTTGGACGTTCCTCTTGTGTATGATGTTGTTGTATTCTTGTGGCATTGTTTGCCCCTTGTATGTATCCCCAACTATTATGTAATGGTACGATGTAATGATATCCAGCTTGCAAAAGTGTCTCCAATATGGGCTTCTATCCTTGGTGGGACATTCAAGTTCCTTTAGGATAGAGTCGCATATTGGGCGTGACACTAAACCCAAGAATTCATGCTTTACATGGTCTATCACCCATCCCGCTACCACCCTAATGTTTTCACCAGCAGCTGCATTATTCTTGGATCATAAAGTACATAATAGTCCATCCTCAGTCCGTTTATGCACTCGAAAAATTACACGTCATTCTGAATGGTGCAAGATGGTTCGCCGGTGCGATCAACTTACATTGAAAGTTGTATTCACGATCTATCCCGGGATGTTGTATCCATAAAACGGCCACAATTTTGCCATAAAAACTCCATTCGAGGTCCATGACCCGCCAAAATGATCACAACCAAAAGTTGTATGCGCCCATAACCCAACCATTGGCTTCGACAACATTTTGGAAGCAAGATCCGGCTTGTAAAATTGAGTTCCGGACGATTTAATGTTTGAAGTATACTTGATGTAGGGTAGAACCCTAGACGCCCGATCTTTCACGTTTGGAGGGAATCCTATCAAGAACACGATGAACACGGCGAAGGATGGAGAGAAATCACAAGGGGAAACACTCAAGAACAAGTCCAATCACACAACCACTAGACAATCAAACACACAAGATCCACAAGGTACATGAACAACAAAGGGAAAGATACAAGGTAAGGTTCATCTCCAAGAGGAGGTCTTGATGGGGTCCGCCCGTGAGGGGGTCTTGAATCCAAGATGGATCTTCTCCGTAGAGGCCCGGTCTCTCTCGGTGGAGTAGATCCGTATGGATGAGCAAAGCTCTATCTCAAATGAGCTAAACCTATGCTAACCCTAGAAAGAAGGTGGAGGTGGTATATTTATAGTCTAGGTGGGCGAAAGGGTAAGTGGGAAGGGATACAAGGCCAAAGGCCCGCGGCTGCGCATAGGACGTTACCGATCGTCCGGTGAGGGTCGGACGTCCGGTGGCTCGGGACGGGCCGGACATCCGGAAGTCGTCAGACTTCCGCTATTTTCCTTCTATGAAGGTGGCACTTGATGTCCGGTCGGCGCCGGTCGTTCGGGCGCTGGGAGTTGTCGGACGTCCGGTATCTGGCGGTCGTCCGGGCGATGTAGAGTCCCTCGGCTGTAGCTGTTCTGGCAGGCTAAACCTCCCGACGTTGGACGTCCGGTAAGGACCGGTCGTCCGGTGGCTGTGACTTGTAGCAGCTCTGTTTCTTCTGTCTTCTCTTCCATGCTTCCCTCGCGGATGGTGTAGTTGTAAACTTGCGCTCGCACTCCTCCTCCTCGTCGTCCATAGTGTTCTGACAATACCTATGTATGCACACGAGTGGAGTGTCAAGTAGTATACCATCCTCGAAGGGGTCAAGTGAACACGTGTAAAGGAGAAGATTCACCTTTATGTATGAGAAGTAGAGGTCGCACGTGTCACTTTCCAAATGGACTCTTGACATGGTGATGCATGTAGGATGATCCACATCATCCCCTCCCCCTTGGAAAAGATCCGACCACGGAGCGAAAGCCAAATCACCATGGGAAAGAGATGGCGTTGCCGTGTTGAAGCGGTCGATCACCAAGCACGCATCATCTTGAAGCTCGAAATAGGCACTCTCCAATGTCACACCATCTAGTGGTTCCTTCAAAAGGAGCAAATAGAACAAACACTTGGAAAAAAATGTGGTTAGCATTAGTGCAAAACCAAGCATTCAAGAGGTGATTCACCAAACAAGTGTTGTCATCAAGCATAGCATAGGGTGTGACAAAGGATTGTGACATGGCATGTAAGCATATCAATCGAGCACAAGCAAAGATATCATGGGGACAAGTATGAAAATGCGACGTAGTGGTGCAAATATGTGTGAGAAGAGAATAAGCATCTACCTCAAGTTTATAGCAAGCATTCGAAAAGCGCTCAATGAAAGGTCTATGGTAGGCATAGGAATCATTCACAGCACCAAATAAAATGAAGTGTCTAAACTCATGGGTTAAGTGCAAGACAATCCAAGCATAATGTGCATATGGTGTAGTGAATATAATGTGGCACTCCACAATAGAAAGAACAATTGTTCATCATGTGTGAGGAAATCAAGCCAAGCATGTGACAAGCAATGGGACATGGTATATGTGAAGAAGTGATATTGTTGCAAGCAAACATATGATAGGAGCAAGTAATCCAAGAATTGGATGCAACACACAATGTATATATGTCATGAAGCATGGAAATGTGGCAATCATGGGTGAAAGCAATATCTCGAACATGTGTGCAAATGGTGCAAGCAAAACATGAAGTATGATCCACAATATCCAAGCTCAAGAAGGATGTCACCTTGAAAGCGTATCCTTGTGCATTCTTTACAATTCCGAAGTGGTAGGAAATGTGGTGTAGAAGCGAGTTGTGGTAGAGTGTATGAGGCTCGCTCTCAAAAGCTCGAATGGTCAACTCATGTGAAGTGGAAGTCGAGACGAAGTCCAAGTATCCTACACATGCACACAACAAAACAAAGAACGTATGCGCATGGTAGATAAACACATCATCCATCATCATGGTTCTCATCTTTTGCACATAACCATTAGAAGCACAAGTGCATAAATAATATGATGCAACAATGGCTATATTCATGGCACTGGGTATATGGTGCAAAGAAGTAAGACAAGCATGCTTCACAAGAACATATGCGAGAATGCTATGGGGGCAATCTCATGAGCAAGACGAGAATCATTGTTGCACTCAATACATGGAAATCATCTAGCATGAGAGAGGCAACACATGGAGATATATGACAAGAAGCAATATGAATCATGTGCGAAGCATATAGATGGTTGTCATCAACCGCATGAAATGAGCAAGTATGAATCATGGGTGATGCAACATGAGCAAGCATAGAGATCAAGTCATGCAAACTAGTAGTGCGAAGATGCAACATACTAGAAGAAATCATGGCAATCATGTCATGTGAGCAAATAATAGGCATAGGTAATGCACATGACATATCGCAAGCATGAACACAAAGCAAGATGAAAGGATCATCATAGGGGTGAGTCACAAATGGAACATGGCAACAGCAAGAAATATGTCCACCAAGCTTATAAATACACATAAAAGTATGTGAATCAATCATCATGTGTAAAAGGCATAGGAATGGGCATATCATGCAAAGTAAACATGGAAAGATGGGCATATAATATGTAATGGACAACAACCCATAACCATGTGAGGGCCACGTAGAATAAATGTGCGAAGTCTTTGCGAAAGAGAGCGGTGGGAAGGACAATCCTTGGGATCCCAAGTCATCGTTGCTCTCCAGAGCTCATTTTGTCAACTCGTGGGATTGCAAGGTTGACAAGTATTCATGTGAACCTACACAAACGAGACACAAACCGAAAAAATTGTGTACGTGGTAAATGTACACATCATCCATCATGATGTGTATGTGCACGTGTGAATTAGCACAAGATAAGCATCGCTCAAAGAAATTTGATGCATGGTATAAGAACATGTCATCCATCATGAAAGAATAGTTGTTATGTATAACACGATGGGGACGCAAATGGAGCATACAATTATATGGAACATCAATAGCATTTTCATTCATGGGAAACATATGGTGCACATAATTATTGGTATCATGTAATGGATGGGATGGATCAAAATCTCCTAACATGTATGAGGAAACTATGGGGGTCTCCTCATGAACAACATTGGAAACATCATATGGAGAAAATGGACAGCATCCAAAACAATGCGTATCCGAAGCTAAGTGGGCATGGCATGGCATATGAGATAAATGATACAAAGGGAGCATATCAATATCATCACAAGAAAAACAAATGCCGATAACCATGGGCTTGTCATCTATGCCATATGTGAAAATTGGGTTTATTTGAATGGCATATGCATAGTCACTATGAAGAGATTGCAAATATGACATATGGTTGATCTCATGCATAGCATATGACAAGTCAAGCGGATTGTCAAACATGATGTGACCTAAAGAATTGTCACAAGAAATATGTAACATGGCATCACAATTAATAGACTCCACATGGCAATCATCATACTCATCATAAATGGGCGAGAAATCATCACATGAGGAGGTCGCACTAGCATGAAGCATGGAAATAGGTTGATCAACATCACGCACGCAATCAATGTCAAGAATGTCCACTAGTGGGACTAGAGCATCGCCGTCACCTATGTTACCATTTTCATTCCACTCAAGTGGTGTAGGTGAGTTGGGAAAGACCAATGGTGGTCATCTTCATCTTGATGGAACCATGTGGGGGGTGCATCATATTCCACCATGGCCATCATCTTGTCGAAAGGGAGGACGAAGTCGTCGTGAATCGGCGCATCATCATAGATGGACCTAGCACCAAATGAGAAGACACAATAGAGGTAGAGGTCAAGTTGTTAGAAATGCAAATGGCCTCTCGAGACCTATCAACTATCTCACTCTCTCTATTTGGTGGTTCACTCACTCCCTCAAAGTAGGTGCACTCAATCTCACATATGGTGGAGTCACTCATCTCAGTCAAGTGGTGGGGGTTGTGGCTCTCCTCACATTGAAAGTGGGGCAACTCTTCATATATGGGGCTAGTAGTGAAGTCACTCTCACTCTCAATATGGTGGCAAAAGTCACTCAAGTCATCATACATCGCCGTGGTCGAAGGGACAATCCCATGCTCAACCATCTCATTGTCATCGCAGTGGATGAAGGCCGAAAATGGTACATCATCACTCTCGCCTCCATAGCTGTTCTGGCAGGCTAAACCTCCCTGCGTTGGACGTCCGGTAAGGACCGGTCGTCCGGTGGCTATGACTTGTAGCAGCTCTGTTTCTTCCGTCTTCTCTTCCATGCTTCCCTCGCGAATGGTGTAGTTGTACACTTGCGCTCGCACTCCTCCTCGTCATCTGTAGTGTTCCGACAATACCTATGTATGCACACGAGTGGAGTGTCAAGTAGTATACCATCCTCGAAGGGGTCAAGTGAGCACGTGTAAAGGAGAAGATTCACCTTTATGTATGAGAAGTAGAGGTCGCACGTGTCACTTGCCAAATGGACTCTTGACATGGTGATGCCCGTAGGATGCTCCGCATCAATACTCTTCCACCCTCTACCAACCTTCCGTGAGCTCACCTACTAACTAACATCTGGACAATAACATATAGAATAATGCACCATCCTTTCCTTACAAATTAGGAACACTAAAGATTCCGTCACGACACAAGGAGGCGGCTCTTCTTTGCAACGAAACCCAAGAATTCATGCTTTACATGGTCTATCACCCATCCCACTACCACCCTCATGTTTTCACCAGCGGATGCATTATTCTTGGATCATAAAGTACATAACAGTTCATCCTCACTCCGTTTAAAAATTATACGTCATTCTGAATGGTGCAAGGTGGCTCATCGGTGCGATCAACTTACTATGAAAGTCGTATTCGCGGTCTGTCCTGCGATGTTGTATCCCTAAAATGGCCGCAATTATGCCTTCAAAACTCCATTGGAGCTCCATCACCCGCCAAAACGATCACAACCAAAAGTTGTATGCGCCCATAACCCAATCGCCGGCTTCGACAACATTTTGGAGGCAAGATCCGGCTTGTAAAATTGAGTTCCGGACGATTTTATGTTTGAAGTATATTCTTCCACCCTCTACCACCCTTCGTGATCTCACCTATTGACTGGTATATGGAAAATAACATAAAGAACAATGCAACATCTATCGGTGTACTAAAGTAGGGGTACCTTAGTATCCCGAACTTGTGCACGGGCAGTCGCAGCGCCCCACGGCAAGGCTTGCCGGGTGACCGCCAAGGTCCTCCATTGGTTCCTTTGGAGCCATTCAAGAACAAAGTGTTCAAGCCGAGAAGACAAGGCCCCGGCAAGAGGAGCTTGCCGGGAAGAACAAGACCCCGGCAAGAGGAGCTTGCCGGGAAGGCCAACCAAGGCATTTCAAGGAACTTGCCGCGACGCGTCGTGCGTCCCGGCAAGACCCGGCGAGCGACAAGCTTCTGGGCGCGACAAGATAACGACCGCGGCAAGGCGCTTGCCGCGGTAAAGCTACCACTCTGTACCCACGCTCCAGCGCATCCGCCAACGTGTCGCCCTGGGGTCCTTCCAGGTGCGCGTGGCGAGAGGCTGTGCAGCTAGCGGTGCAAGGTGGCAAGCGGAGATGACAAGATGGCCATCGTGGCAAGCGGTGGCGCCCCTAACGGTCGCTTTTCTGCACTGTTTGGGCGACGCGGACGGGCATTTAATGCCCTTGTCCCCTGCCGTCAGAGTTAGGTAGGATGCACTATAGAGGTAGCTGTACCAACTGCAGCTCTTTTTACACTTTTACCCCTGCATGATTTGCCACCTGTCGGTGACCCCTTGAGCCTATAAAAGGAGGCCCATGCGCAACGTAGAGGGGGTTCGAAGCATTCGAAACCATAAAACACTCACGCTCTCGAGCAGAAACTTAATACAATCCCAAAGCAGCGGTAGGAGTATTATCTCTCCGGAGAGCTCCGAAGCTGGGTAAAACCGCTCGCGTGCTTCGCCTCGATCCGCTCTTCGTGCGATCTCCGCCCCTCGCCGGACCGAAAGGGGCTCCGGTCCCATAGGTGTTCATTCCCACGACATCTTTGGCGCTCCAGGTAGGGGGTGTCGAGGTTGTGTGAACCCGATCCGGCGTTCACGCGAGCCAGATCTTCATCTTCTTCATCATCTTCATCGACATGCCACCGAAGAAGAAGGCTTCGGAGGTGGCTGCTCCGACCACGTCGATCCCACCACCACCGGAGCAAACGGGTGGTGGGATAGACACCGGCGGAGGAACGGGCATCGACGAGGGAGCTCACGCTGCCTCCAGGTCCAAGGACAAGGTCGCGCAAACCTCGGCGTCCGTACATGCACCGTGCCCATCTCAGGAGGCGCGGGACCGACAGCGTCATGGTACTCGCGGTACCATACGTTCGTTGGACCAAGATCAAGCTGGTGGATCTCGGGATGCTCAAGACCAGCATGCACGCCAACCTGCTGGCACGAGCAAAACACGGTCGCTTGGATGGGATCCTGCTCCTTCTAACATAGTTAGAAGTCCGAGCATATCCCGCTCCTCGCACCGTTCGCCGCCGCCACCGAAGACTCCAGAAGAAGCGTTGGCCCGAGCCAAACTTCTCCTGGATTATCCTCCAACGGCGGACAAGATCGACGATTGGAGGGCCACCATTCAGAGTCTCATCGGCTTCGCCAACGGCGACACTCCACGGCAGCCGAATGCGTCGTAGCCGCGGCAAGCTTGCCGGGCACGAGCCGATGGCGACAAGACTGGTGGGGGTGCAACCACCATGCACTCCCCGCCCCGAAGGCCAAGATCGCCGACTCGCCGGGTCAACCTCGACACTGACTCCACGGCGTCGTCAGATCCATGAGCTCGTCGCGATCAGCGCCAAGTTCTTCAAGAACGACAACAAGAAGACGCTCGTACACGCATCAAGCGCCGAAGAGAAGCGCGACGTCAGTCAGACCAGCGCGCTGGGCCCACTATCGACATGCATGCGCCGGGGAACCAGGCAATTTGCCGTACGCGGTAGGTTGCCCTGCGTTCACTCGTGAGCTGCGGCAAGTCCAGTGGCCCAGTACAAAGAACTTCAAGCCAGATGTACTAGAGAAGTACGACGGCAGGTTGCATCCGTCGGAGTTCCTCAGCATCTACACCATCGCGGTGCAAGCTGCCGGGGGGCGTGACGACAAGATCCTTGCCAACTACTTCCCACTGGTGCTCAAGCCCAATGTCAGATCTTGGCTCATGCACTTGCCGGACAACTCCATATCTTCATGGGCGGATCTGTGCCATCAGTTTGTCGGCGCCTTTACAGGCGGCCACAAACCTCATGGCCAAGAGAGCGATCTTCATCTGCTCGCCCAGAAGGAAGGAGAGCCCCTGCGCAAGTACGTTCAAAGATTCAGCCAAGTGCAGCGCAACATCCCAGATGTCCACCCTGTCGCGGTCATCAGCGCGTTCCATCAGAACGTGCGTAACCGCAGGATGCGGGAGGAGATGGCGATGTGCAAGATCAGAGACGTCAGTGAGCTGTACGCCCTGGCCGACAAGTGTGCACGTGCTGAGGAGGAGAGGAAACTCCCTGGAGAGAACGCAGGAGCAAGAGGATCTGACAGTGATGATGCTGCCCCGGCAAGGAAGAACCGGCGGCGGAATAACAGAAAGAAGAAGGGAAAAGATGTGCTAGTCGTTGAGCAGTCCAGCAATGGAGGTGGCGCCAAGGAAGCCGAACCTGTGGCGGCCGCCGACAAGCAGGGCGGCTCCGACAAGCAGTATTGCAAGATCCACCGCACCAAGGGCCATGATCTCCAGAGCTGCAGGAAGGTCGAGCAGCTTGTCGAGCAGCAGAAAGCTGAGTATGAGCAGCGCGACAAGGAGAAGGCCCAGGAAGGTACTGGAGGATCCGGCAAGAAGCGTCCCGGCCGGGGAGGACGCCGCGGCAAGGCCAAGCAGCGGCAAGGAGACAGGCCTCCCCGCGGCCGCGACAAGGACGAAGATGAAGATGATGATGAAGAGATGGATGATGATGAGGCCGACAAGCAGGAGTTTTAGAAAGCCACAGAGGTTCTGTGCGTTGACAGCAGTGCTTCTCTGCATACTTCGCACCGCCAGCTCAAACAGTGGGTGCGGGAAGTTAATGTAGCAGAACCACCAATTGAGTCACGCAAGCCTCTGAAGTGGTCCAGCACGCCTATCATCTTTGATATTGAGGACCACCCTGATCGCATAACTGCGGTCGGGTGCTTGACGATGTTTGTTTCGCCAACTATCCGTGAGGGAGTCCTGGACTAGGGGGTGTCCGGACAGCCGGACTATCAATGTCCGCCGGACTCCAAGACTACGAAGATACAAGATTGAAGACTCCGGCTCGTGTCCGGATGGTACTTTACTTGGCGTGGAAGGCAAGCTTGGCAATACGGATACGTAGATCTCCTACCATTGTAACCGACTCTGTGTAACCCTAGCCCTCTCCGGTATCTATATAAACCGGAGGGCTTTAGTCTGTAGGACAACATACAATCATACCATAGGCTAGCTTCTAGGGTTTAGCCTCCTTGATCTCGTGGTAGATCTACTCTTGTACTACCCATATCATCAATATTAATCAAGCAGGACGTAGGGTTTTACCTCCATCGAGAGGGCCCAAACCTGGGTAAAAACATCGTGTCCCTCATCTCCTGTTACCATCCGCCTAGACGCACAGTTCGGGACCCCCTACCCGAGATCCGCCGGTTTTGACACCGACATTGGTGCTTTCATTGAGAGTTCCTCTGTGTCGTCACCGACAGGCTTGATGGCATCTTTAACCTGCAACGCTGTCCAGGGTGAGACTTTTCTCCCCGGACAGATCTTCGTATTCGGCGGCTTCGCCCTGCGGGCCAATTCACTTGGCCATCTGGAGCAGATCGAAAGCTACGCCCCTGGCCGTCAGGTCAGATTTGGAAGCTTAAACTTCACGGCCGATGTCCGAGGAGACTTGATCCTCGACGGACTCGAGCCACAGCCAAGCGCGCCGCACTGTGACGATGGGCATGATCTAGCTCTGCCGCCGAACAGTGCCTTGGTGGCCGCACACAGATCCGCTTCGGCCATTAGCCTGGAGCCGATCGCCCAGATCGAGGGTCGGTGGATAGACGTCGCCCTGGGGGCTTCAACATCCACGGCGATGGAGCCGAACACTAATCTTGTCCCCTGCGAAACTCGTGATTCCGAGGCGCCGGACTCCTCGCCGGACTCCGAACCTCCCGCGCCCCTACCAATCGATCCGGATTGGGCGCCGGTTATGTAATTCACCGCCACGGACATCTTCCAATGCTCACTTTTCGGCGATATCTTAAATTCACTAAAGCATCTCTCGTTATCAGGAGAGTCCAGGCCGGATTATGGCCAGGATGGTTGGGATGCGGACGACGAAGAAATTCAGAGCCCACCCACCACCCACTTTGTAGCCACTGTCGACGATCTAACTGACATGCTAGACTACGACTCCGAAGACATCGACGCCATGGACGACGATGCCGGAGACGAACAGGAACCAGCGCCCACAGGGCACTTGAAGGCCACCTCGTCATATGACGTATATATGGTGGATACCCCAAAAGATGGGGACGGCGAAGGAACAGCGGAGGCAGATCCCTTAAAGAAACAGCCCAAGCGCCGGCGTCAGCGGCGCCGCTCTAAATCTCGCCACAGCAAAAACGGAGATTCCGGCACAGGAGATAATAATACTCCAGAGAGTGCCGAAGAAAATCCCCTCCGGCAAGACTCAGCGCAGGAGGATGCAGAAGCAAGCCCCCATGAGGGGGCGGTAGACGAAGAGGTTGAGGATCATAATTATATGCCTCCCTCCAAAGACGAAGCAAGCCTCAACGATGACGAATTCGTCATACCCAAGGATCCCGTCGAACAAGAGCGCTTCAAGCGCAGGCTTATCGCCACAGCAAACAGCCTAAAGAAAAAGCAGCAGCAGCTTCAAGCTGATCAGGACCTGCTGGCCGATCGATGGACCGAGGTCCTCGTGGCCGAAGAGTATAAACTCGAACGTCCCTCCAAAAGTTACCCAAAACGCAAGCTGCTCCCCCGACTAGAGGAGGAAGCATACATACATCCATCACCAGCGCACGATATGGCTGACCGACCACCCCGTGGTCGTGACAGAGAGGCATCCAGGCCCCCAGCCAAGACCATACCCCGGCATCGCTCCAAAAGTACGAAGCCAAGAGGGAACGCGCCGGACTTGCGAGACATATTGGAGGACAAAGCAAGGCAATCCAGATCCATCTATGGATCACGTGGGCGCCCTACGACCCACGACGAATACCGTCATGCCGGACACAATAACCCCGGTCGGGCCGAACACAGCAGACAGCGCTCTCTCGAGCTGCGTCGCGATATTGCTCAATACAGGGGCGCCGCACACCCGTTATGCTTCACTGACGAAGTAATGGATCATCAGATCCCCGAAGGGTTTAAACTCGTAAATATCGAATCTTACGATGGCACAACAGACCCCGCGGTGTGGATCGAAGACTATCTTCTCCACATCCATATGGCCCGCGGCAACGATCTCCATGCCATAAAGTACCTCCCACTCAAGCTTAAAGGACCAGCTCGGCATTGGCTTAACAGCTTGCCCGCAGAGTCGATTGGGTGTTGGGAGGACCTGGATGCTGCATTCCTTGATAACTTCCAAGGCACATATGTGCGACCACCAGACGCCGATGACCTAAGCCACATCATTCAGCAGCCAGACGAATCGGCCAGACAATTCTGGACACAGTTCTTGACAAAGAAAAATCAAATCGTCGATTGTCCGGACGCAGAGGCCCTTGCAGCCTTCAAACATAACATCCGGGACGAATGGCTAGCCCGGCACCTGGGGCAGGAAAAGCCGAAATCCATGGCAGCCCTCACATCGTTAATGACCCGCTTTTGTGCGGGAGAGGACAGCTGGCTAGCCCGCAGCAACAATCTCCGTAAAAATTCTGGCAGTCCGGATACTAAGGACAACAACGGCAGGTCACGTCGAAACAAAACCAATCGCCGAATTAACGGTGACGATAAGGAGGATACGGCGATCAATGCCGGATTCCGAGGCTCTAAACCCAGTCAACGGAAGAAGCCATTTAAAAGAACCACTCTGGGTCCGTCCAATCTGGACCGAATACTCGACCGCTCATGCCAGATACATGGCACCTCTGAAAAGCCAGCTAACCACACCAATAGAGATTGCTGGGTGTTCAAGCAGGCCGGCAAGTTAATTGCTGAACACAATGACAAGGGGCTAAATAGCGACGACGAGGAAGAGACCCGGCCGCCGAACAACAAAGGACAGAAGGGTTTTCCCCCACAAGTACGGACGGTGAATATGATATACGCGACCCATATACCCAAGAGGGAGAGGAAACGCGCACTAAGGGACGTCTATGCGATGGAGCTAGTCGCCCCAAAGTTCAACCCATGGTCCTCTTGTCCGATCACTTTCGATCGAAGAGACCATCCGACCAGCATACGCCATGGCGGATTCGCCGCATTGGTCTTAGACCCAATCGTCGATGGGTTCCACCTCACGAGAGTCCTGATGGACGGCGGCAGTAGCCTGAACCTGCTTTATCAGGATACAGTGCGCAAAATGGGCATAGACCCATCAAGGATTAAACCTACAAAGACAACCTTTAAAGGTGTCATACCAGGAGTGGAAGCCAATTGCACAGGCTCAGTCACACTGGAAGTGGTCTTCGGATCCCCGGATAATTTTCGGAGCGAAGAGTTAATCTTCGATATAGTCCCGTTTCGCAGCGGCTATCACGCTCTGCTCGGACGAACCGCGTTTGCTAAATTCAACGCGGTGCCGCATTATGCATACCTAAAGCTCAAGATGCCAGGCCCTCGTGGAGTCATCACGGTCAATGGGAATACGGAACGCTCCCTCCGAACGGAGGAACATACAGCGGCTCTCGCGGCAGAAGTACAGAGCAGCCTCCTAAGGCAATTCTCGAGTCCGGCCGTTAAACGGCCGGATACAGCAAAGCGCGCCCGGAGCAATACCAACCAAGACCACCTGGCGCGATCAGAGCACACGTAGCAATGCGGCCCCAACCCTCGCCCGCGTATGATCGCAAGAATAACACTCCGCGTACATCATTACGCTCTGGAGATACCATGGGCACAGGGGAGGGGGCACGATCACAATGGACCCAGAGTGCGGTTCGACCACACCAGGGGCTCGCAAATGTGCCTCTCTTCTTTTTTATTATTATTATCTTTCTTCTTTTTTGTACACAGGACTCTGTTAACCAGAAGCCCTGTCCGGCGGTGCACCTGCCGAACTCATGATGCAACAGTCAGGGACTATAGAAGGCCGCGTCGAACACTCAGGTGGTCTCAATTACGAGCATTAAATTCAATTATATACACCAAATCCGCAGCTCATCCCTGGAGGGGGACATGTTTATTTAGTCCAAATCCCTTGCTTACCGCACTATTTGTATCAGTCCGCTCTACTAGCAGACTTTTCTTTCATTAATAATGCAGCACCTTTATGATTGCAATTGCATTACATTTTATATATATATGCTCATTATATGACATCTGGCACCCGTATATTTTGGTACGGCATAATACACCAGGGGCTTATGTTCCCCACTCTATGGTGTGATAAAGTCCGAACACTTTCACAAGTGCGGCACCCCGAACTTATAGCATTATATGAATCGGCTCCGAATCATGTCTTGGGTCAATAGTTGGGTTTGCCCGGCTCCCACGTTTTGGTGCCTTACGTTCCGTTCTGTCGGCTAAGGTGGCACTGGGAGAACCACTGCGATTGCGCCCCGGTTGAGCCGGGTTAACGCCTCAGTGGAGAAAGCTAAAACTGACTGGCATGATAAGGCGAGAGACTGGTCGCTGTTCGAGAGGTTTTTTCGGGTCCTTAAAGACTCACGCCGCTTCGAGCGAAGTTCCGGATGATGTCCGATGAAGGCGTGGATAGCGCCCCGGATTCGGTCTTCCGAATACCAGGGGCTTCGCCGAAATTTAAAATTATAGAATTCTATGGCTAAGTGAGAGTGTTCAAGCATTATAAGTCCGGTGCCTTGTTCGTCGTGTTGAGCGCCTCCCTAGATGGACCCAAATATGGGAACAAGAGTGCTCAAGTTTATCCCGAACACCCCAGCACTTGTGGCTTGGGGGCTGAAGCTAACGACTTGCCATCTCTCAGATTTTATAAACGGCCGCACAGAAGGTAATATTTTAAATTAAACAAGCGTTGCTCATGGCGCATATGAACGAAGTTTTCAACGCACAGGATAAATAAACAGCGAGTTCACTCAAAGATTACATTTCGGGAGCACTCATCTGCAATATTGCAGGATCCCTTCAGGACAATTTTATAATACTTCTCCGGCGTGCGATACTCCTTGCCTGGTGGCGGTGGATCCGTGAGAAGCTTCTCCGCATCCAATTTGCCCCATTGCACCTTTATGCGGGCAAGGGCCCGACGAGCACCTTCGATACAAGCAGAGCGCTTGACTACATCCAGTCTAGGGCATGCATCCACCAGCCGCCGCACGAGGCCAAAGTAGCTACCAAGCATGGCCTGTCCAGGCCACAGCTGGACTATGAGGCCCTTCATGGCCTCCTCAGCTACCTTGTGGAGTTCGACCAGCTGCTTCAGCTGGTCGCTTGGGGGCACCGGATGGCCGGCCTCAGCATACTGAGACCAGAAGACCTTCTCCGTCGAGCTCCCCTCCTCGCCACGATAGAATGTGGTGGCATCAGCCGCACTACGCGGCAAATCTGCAAACGCCCCTGGAGAGCTCCGAATTCGGGTAAGTATCAGGTAGTTCACATTAACATGCCTGCTTTGCATGAAAAACGCCTTACCCGCTGCTATCTTCTTTATGTCCTCAACCTCCTGAAGGGCCTTATGGGCCTCGGCCTTGGCGGACTTGGCACTTTCGAGAGCCGAGGCAAGCTCGGACTCTCGAGTCTTGGAGTCACGCTCCAAACTCTCATGTTTTTCCATGAGAACCTGGAGCTCTTGCCGAACTTCCGCCACCCGTGCCTCTTGCTTTTCTCGCTCAGCACGTTCCGCGGCTGCATTGCGTTCGGCCACGGACACAGCATCCTTCAGGGCTGCCACCTCGTTAGTGGCCCCTGCAATACACATATTATCCTTGTTACTTTTATTTGCAACCAAAATCCTTTTCTGTAAGGTACTTATTCAAAGAGGTGTTACTCACCTTCTTTTTCCTCGAGCTGCTTCTTTGCGTGGCCGAGCTCTTGCTCGGACCGCTGGAGTTCTTTCTTCAGCACGTCAACCTCCGCCGTTAGTGCGGCAGAGGTCAACAGTGCAGCCTGCAAACCCATATTGACATATTTTAGGCAACCCTGCGTATATCTTGTTATAGATCCTTAGTCCTGCTTTTCTTTCCGAACACCGAACTAAGCATCAGGGGCTACTGTCTATGCGGTATTATATTACATTATTTTAACTTTTTTACCTCACAGCCTGTTAAAAGGCTGCTGCAGGCTTCGGTCAGCCCGCTTTTAGCGAGCTGAACCTTCTCAATCACCACACTCATGAGAGTGCGGTGTTCTTCCTCGATGGAAGCGCCTTTAAGCGCCTCCAGCAGGTTATCCGGCGCCTCTGGTTGGACGGAGGCCGCCGGCGTCACGGTCCTGCCCTTCTTTCGAAGGGGCCGCTTGCCGGACTCTGGAGCCACTGCGGGTTCCGATGTAGAGTCCGACACGAAGTCCGGGCGGCTGCCTGACGGCGCCTCCGGAGCCTCCTCCTGATGGGTCCCTCTTTGGGATCCCACTTCGGCGTCCTCGTCGGCGCGTGGGGTGGAGGCAGTCGGGATGGAATTTACATCCAACGAGGCCAATGACCCGCTCGATGAGTAGGGAGATCATCATTGGCCGAACTACGGGCAGAATGCGGCGTTAGAAGGATACTACGCGACATAAAAGAAATTACACATCAAGGATCCGGATACTTACGATCTTGCCGGACGCCTGGCCCTTGGAGGCCGCTCATCCTCACCAACGCTGATGTTGGCGGAACTGTCCGGGGGGATAGTTCTCCCCCTCTTGGACCCTTCGGCCCCCCCGATGGGGGAAGCCTTCCTTTTCTTCTCTCCCTCCTACGGGAGAGAGTACTCCTGCTCCTCGTCTTCGGGAGAGGAGTCCTCGTCGTCGTTAGATGCCTGATTTCGGGAACTCTTTCGAGTACCCGCGGCCACCTTCTTGGCCTTCTTCTCCGGCACCACGTGCGGTGCCGGAACCAGCAGCCCTATTAAGCGGGTGTTTGCTGGGTCCTCTGGCATGGGAGCCGGGCTGATAAGCAGCTTGGCCTTCTCCATCCATTCCTGTCAAAGGAAGAGGCATAATGAGACCTCACTAGAGTCAATCTAATTATCATAATGGGGTTGAATCACTTACCTCGTCAGTTGGATGCTGCAAGCTGAATCCGCGGTCTTCGGTCGCGGACGCGGGGGCTTCGGCGCCCTTGAACAGCACCCTCCAGGCGCCTTCGTATGTTGTATCGAAGAGCCCGCTTAGCGCCTAGTGTTGTTCCGGATTAAACTCCCACAAATTAAATGCCCGTTCTTGGCATGGGAGGATCTGCCGGATGAGCATGACTTGGACCACGTCGACGAGCCTGAGCCTATTGCTCACCATCTTCTTGATACATGCTCGGAGTCCCGTCACCTCCACCGGATTCCCCCACTGCAAGCCCTTCTCTTTCCAGGAGGTGAGCTGCGTGGGGATGCCAGATCTAAACTCGGGGGCCGCTGCCCATGTGGATTTGCACGGCTCGGTGATATAGAACCATCCCGATTGCCACCCCTTGACGGAGTCCACAAAGGTCCCTTCTAGCCAAGGGACGTTGGGCAATTTGCCCAACATGGCGCCTCCGCATTCCGCTTGTGTACCCTTTACAACCTTCGGCTTGACGTTGAAGGTCTTGAGCCACAGGCCGAAGTGGGGCCGGATGCAGAGGAAAGCCTCGCACACGACGATAAACGCCGAGATGTTGAGGATAAAGTTCGGCGCCAGATCATGGAAATCCAGGCCGTAGTAAAACATGAGCCCCCGGACAAATGGATGGAGCGGAAAGCCCAGTCCGCGGAGGAAGTGGGGGAGAAAAACGACCATCTCATGAGGCCTGGGGGTAGGGATGAGCTGCCCCTCGTCGGGCAGCCGATGCGCGATATCGCCGGAAAGGTATCCGGCGTTGCGCAGCTTGGTGATGTCCTCCTCCTTGACGGTGGAGGCTAACCATTTACCTCCCGCTCCGGACATGTTCGGAGAAGGTCGAGGAGAGATGCGCGAGTTCGGGCGTTGGAGCTTGAGTTCGCAGGGATGGATAAGCAAAGGAGGAAGAAGGCGTAGGTGAGAAGGTGAATCCTTATCCCTTATATATAGGCGGACAAAACTATGCGTCCCCCACCAGCCTGGTAAAACTCGCTTATCTCCCAAGCGCCACCATCGATGGCGCGGTTGGGTTACCCACGCACGTATTGATGAGAATCCCGGAATAAGGGGAACACGATCTCTGCTTCGACAAGACGTGCCAAGGAAACCGCTTCGCTAAACATGCTGAGGTGGTATAATAATTCAAATAAAGGCCTGGTGGCGGTGTGATGTCACGCCGCATAATACGTCAGCAGATTCAACTAAGTGTACATTTTGTTCTCTCTGCGGTGGAATGTGGAATTTATTTTGCAGAGCCGGACACTATCCTGGTGTTCATGATCTTCTCTGAATTATTCAAGGGAGGAACCCGCCTTGCAATGCCGAACATTATGCACGCCGGACTTATCGTCATTGAAGACTGGTTCAGGGGCTACTGAGGGAGTCCGGGACTAGGGGGTGTCCGGACAGCCGGACTACCAATGTCCGCTGGACTCCAAGACTACGAAGATACAAGATTGAAGACTCCGGCTCGTGTCCGGATGGTACTTTACTTGGCGTGGAAGGCAAGCTTGGCAATACGGATACGTAGATCTCCTACCATTGTAACCGACTCTGTGTAACCCTAGCCCTCTCCAGTATCTATATAAACCGGAGGGCTTTAGTCCGTAGGACAACATACAATCATACCATAGGCTAGCTTCTAGGGTTTAGCCTCCTTGATCTCGTGGTAGATCTACTCTTGTACTACCCATATCATCAATATTAATCAAGCAGGACGTAGGGTTTTACCTCCATCGAGAGGGCCCGAACCTGGGTAAAAACATCGTGTCCCTCGTCTCCTGTTACCATCCGCCTAGACGCACAGTTCGGGACCCCCTACCCGAGATCCGCCGGTTTTGACACCGACAATCCGCAACCTCAAAGTCACAAAGATGCTAGTTGACGGCGGGGCCGGCTTGAATCTGATATCCTCCGCGGTACTCCAGAAACTCCAGATCCCCGACAGCGAGCTCGAGGAGACCGGCACATTCCAAGGAATTAACCCGGGAAGGAGCAAGCCGAAGGGGAAGATCACGTTACCGGTAACATTTGGCAGCGAATTGAACTTCAGGACTGAGAGGGTCACTTTTGACGTTGCTGATTTCCCATTGCCTTACAATGGGATACTCGGCCGTCCAGCGCTCGCCAAGTTCATGGCAGCCTCTCACTATGCCTACAACGTGCTCAAGATGCCTGGTCCGATAAGTGTCATCTCTGTCCCTGGCGACAAGAAAGATGCTCTTATCTGTACCGACAAGATCTACCGGGAAGCAGCAGCCGCAACAGAACGCAAACCACTTGCCGCTGAAGCTCCCAGGGGGAAGAAAAAGACCAAGTCCGGCAAGAGCTCTGATGCCCACTCCGGCAAGCGCACCTCTTCGGAGTGCTGCGCTACCGTCGAGGACGCACCATCGAGCTCCACCGGCAAGTGTAAGAAGGCAAAGGCAGCTCAACCAGAGACCAAGAAGGTGTCTGCCAAGGAGGACGGCACTGGTGGTACTTTCACCATCAGTGCCACGCTTGACCCTAAATAGGAAAGCGCGCTCGTTGCTTTCCTGCGGGCGAATGTCGACGTGTTTGCGTGGCAACCGTCTGACATCCCCGGTGTTCCCAGGAAAGTAATTGAGCACCACCTTGCCGTCTGTCCTCATGCGTGGCCCATTAAGCAGAAAGTCAGGAAACAAGCAGTGGAGCGCCAAGAATTCATTGTAGAAGAGATCAAGAAGTTGGAAACAGCAGGCCTTGTCAGAGGAGTGCTCCATCCCACGTGGTTGGCCAATCCTGTTGTCGTGCAAAAGGCAAACGGGAAATGGAGACTTTGTATTGACTTTACTGATGTTAATAAAGCTTGTCCCAAAGACCCATTTCCCTTGCCGCGCATTGACCAGATTGTTGACTCCACAGCCGGATGTGACTTGCTTTCATTTCTTGATGCATATTCAGGATATCATCAGATCTTCATGGCAGAAGAGGATGAAGAGAAAACCGCATTCATCACTCCATGTGGCACATACTGTTTTGTACGGATGCCTTTCGGACTAAAGAATGCTGGTTCAACATTGGCAAGGGTAGTTCACGAAGCTTTTGAGCCACAGTTGCACAGAAATGTAGAAGCTTACATGGATGACATAGTGGTCAAGAGCAAAGACAAGGCAACCCCGATCAAAGATTTAGATGAAACTTTTGCAAATCTGCGCAAAATCAACCTCAAGCTTAACCCCGAGAAGTGCGTGTTTGGAGTCCCTTCCGGCAAGCTTCTCGGGTTCTTCATGTCTCAGCGGGGGATTGAAGCCAATCCCGACAAGATCAAGGCCATTGAGCAGATTGAAGCACCGAAGCGCGTCAAGGATGTGCGAAGGCTTGCCGGCTGCGTGGCTGCTCTCAGCAGGTTTATCTCTAAGTCTGCTGAGCGCGCCCTGCCATTTTTCAAAATATTGAAAAAGGCAGGTCCAATGAAATGGACTCCGGAAGCGGAGGTTGCGCTGCAGGACTTGAAGAGATACCTGTCCTCCACTCCAATACTTGTTGCACCTAAGCCACAAGAGAAGTTGCTGCTGTATCTAGCGGAAACCAATCAAGTGGTTAGTCCTGCGTTAGTAGCGGAGAGGGAGGCGGATGATGAGCCAGCGACCACGGCAAGCGCGTCCAGCGACAAGCAGGGGGCTTCCCCGACAAGCTCTGGTCCCGACAAGGATGGATCTGCGCAGCCACAAGAAGAGAAACAGAAGAAGATGGTGCAGCGCCCAGTTTACTTTGTCAGTTCCCTTCTGCAGGGGGCTAGGTCAAGGTACTCTGGTGTGCAGAAATTGCTTTTCAGCCTTCTCATGGCCTCGAGAAAGCTGCGCCATTACTTCCAAGCACATGAGATCACAGTTGTCACTCGCTTTCCGCTGAAGAGGATACTGCAAAATCTAGAAGCAACAGGCAGGATTGTTGAGTGGGCACTGGAACTGTCAAGCTTTGGCCTCAAGTTTGAGAGCACTTCAACTATCCAGAGCCGGGCATTGGCAGAATTCATAGCGGAGTGGACGCCAACGCCAGACGAAGAAATTCCAGAAACGAGCATCCCCGTCAAGGAAGCGAGCAAAGAGTGGCTTATGTACTTTGCTGGTGCCTTCTCGCTGCAAGGCGCCGGTGCGGGCGTGCTGCTTGTCGCACCCACCGGAGAGCACCTCAAGTATGTAGTCCAGATGCACTTTCCCAAGGAGCAAGCAACAAATAATACTGCAGAGTATGAAGGTTTGCTTGCCGGTCTCAGGATCGCGGCAGACCTTGGGATTAAGAAGCTCATTGTCAGGGGTGACTCACAGCTTGTCGTCCGTCAAGTGAACAAGGATTATCAGAGTCCGTTGATGGAAGATTACATTAATGAAGTGAGAAGGTTAGAAGAGCACTTTGACGGCCTACAGATGGAACATGTTCTGAGAGCTCAGAACGACATTGCCGATGGCCTGTCAAAGTGCGCTGCAATGAAGTTACCTGTGGAACCAGGGATCTTTGTGCTCAAACTGACTCAACCATCCGTGACGCTATCAACTGGACAGAGCAAGAAGACGAAGTTGATTTCTGGTGACTATTTTCCGGCAGAGCTCCCATAGGCCGCCGCCAAGAAGGTCCCCAAGATCAACACCAAAGGTGCTGAGGAGCAGTATGCTCTGACAAGCCCTAGGGCTTGTCCCGTCGAAGTAGACGCTGCCGACAAGTTTTGCTCCGGCAAGCTTGCCGGGGAACATCAAGCTCCGGCGGAGCCGCAGGTTCTTGCCGTAGAAGCGGATGTTCCCGCAGCAGCATATGTGCCTTTAGTCCTTGTTGTCGAGCCCCAAGCTCCAGCATGGGCGTAGCAGATTGTCCATTTCCTTCAGACAGGAGAACTTCCCGAAGAGCAAGAAGAAGCGGAGAGAGTAGCCCGGCAATCAAGTATGTACCAGTTTGTCGACGACACACTGTACAGAAGAAGATTCAACGGCGTGAAATTGAAGTGTATTCCCCGGGAAGACGGACAGAAGCTGTTGGCGGAGATACATGGAGGCATATGTGGTCACCACATTGGCGCAAGAGCACTTGCCGGCAAAGCGTTCCGGCAAGGTTTCTTTTGGCCGACAGCCCTCCAGGATGCAACTGCACAAGTAACCAAGTGTGAAGCATGTCAGTTCCATTCCAAGCAGATACACCAGCCAGCCCAAGCTCTCCAGATGATCCCTTTATCCTGGCCATTTTCGGTGTGGGGGCTCGACATCCTCGGCCCCTTTCCCCGAGCTGTCGGGGGCTTTGAGTACTTGTACGTTGCAATCGACAAGTTCACACAGTGGCCGGAAGTGGAAGCGGTGAGGAAGGTGACAGCACAGTCAGCAGTCAAGTTCTTCAGGTCAATTGTTTGCCGTTTCGAGGTACCTAACAGGATCATCACTGACAACGGCACACAATTCACGAGCCGCACCTTCATGTAGTACGTCCAAGATCTTGGCGCCAAGGTCTGCTTCGCTTCTGTTGCTCACCCGAGAAGCAACGGTCAAGCGGAGAGGGAAAATGCTGAAGTGTTGCGTGGCCTCAAGACCAGAACTTTCGACAGGCTGCACAAGTGCGGAAAGAACTGGATTGAGGAGCTGCCGGTGGTTCTTTGGTCGATCAGGACGACGCCAAATCGAGCCACTGGCCAGACACCTTTCGCTCTAGTCTATGGAGCAGAGGCAGTTCTCCCCACAGAACTCGTATACGGATCGCCTCGAGTGCTCGCTTATGATGAGTTTGAGCAAGAGCAGCTGCGACAAGATGACGCGCTGCTCCTTGAGGAGTATCGCCTTTAGGCTGCTGTACGAGCTGCTCGATACCAGCAAGCTTTGCGCCGCTACCACAGCCGCAAAGTTAATGCCAGAAGTCTCAAGGAAGGCGACCTTGTTCTTCGGCGCGTTCAGTCCGCCAAGAATTCCAACAAGTTGACGCCAAAGTGGGAAGGCCCTTACCGGGTGAAACAAGTCACTAGGCCCGGCGCTGTCCGCCTTGAGACCGAAGATGGCTCTCCGGTGAGCAACTCATGGAACATTGAGCATCTTCGTAAGTTTTACCCGTAAGGCGCGGTTGCCGGAACCTGTTCTGGCAACCACCTTTTGTACAAGCCTTGCCGCTGTTGCATGTAACCCTTTGTACAAAGCCGGGCGCAGACCCCGTGCATAAATAAAGCTCATGTGCTTCACGCACCTTGTCAAATTCGTGCTTTCTATTTTTCGCATGTGTTATCTAACACTTTGTGCAGCACCTGCCCCCGGTAAGCAATAACGAGCCTTAAGGCTCCATATCTTTATTTTCTCTTCTTTCTTTTTCTCAAAAGCAAGGTTCCCCCGCCCACAAGTTTTCCGGGGGGAAGGAGAAGATAAGGGTGTGGACCAGGCATCGTTCAAGAAAGTTTTACCTTGCCGGGAAGCAAACGACAGAAAAGCTAAGTTGCCAAAATTTGAGCAATCAGTTTTAAAAAATTTTAAGTTATCTTCCTCGAACGACCGTGCTTTGTATGGAAAACCTGTGCACGAAGGAACCAACTCGTAGCTAGTTGCGCCCTTACTTTGTTTCGAGTCCGCTCAACAACTTAAGTGTGCTGCGACTAGTTGCGACAAGGTCTCTTGCCGGTAGCAGCACCGCCAGCAGGCTGCTGATGTTCCGCACTCAGCGCTCGCGGCAAGGGTGCCTGCGCCGGCGAGTTCCCTAAAAGCGTAGGGAAAAAACATACAAAGGAAGGAATCAAGTAAAGGAAGTAACATAGCAGTTGATACCCAAAATAAAGTTATATTACAAAGCTAACTTGTCGCAGCTCTAATAGATTGTTCTCGCAACATGACTAGCAGCGGCAAGAAAAAGAAAAGGACAGGCGGCCTAATCTATGCAATCGCCGTCAACTCTCCTGACTTCATTCACCTTGTCCACAATGGGTGCGACAAGGGCCTTGAGCTCTTCCAGATCAGCACCTGTCGGCAGCTTCTTGAGGACGTTGGTGAGGTTGAGGCCTGGGTTGCGGAAGGCCACCTTCACCAACACCTTCTCCAGAACTCTGGCGCAGATCGTGCGCGACTCGTCGGCCAGCTGCTTTGGGATCTTTTCCTAGAGTCGCTGGAGGGCCGTCGCCACGCCTTTGAAGAACAGGGTGAGCTTGGCGCTGGGTTGGAGGTTCTCGTCGGAGGAGTACCCGAGATCCTCCACCCCCAGCTGCACCAGCTCCTTGTCGATGACTGCAGCGATGTTCACAAGGCCCTCTGTCCAGAGCTCCACCGTATCCCTAAAGGTGTTCTGGGTTTTGGCGGCCCTCCTCAGTAGCGCTTCGTTGCCCTTGATCTCCTCCTTCAAGGCCACCTCCCGCTCCTTGGCATCATCCAGCGTCTGGGTCAGTGTGGCCAGCTTCAACTCAAGATCGGCGTTGGAGTCCTTGGCGGCGCTCAGTTCCTTGCCCTTCTCGACGAGGCGACCCTGCAGCTCACCATGGGCAAGGGCGTCCTTCTCACGCTCACGCTGGAGCGTGGCAAGCTCTTCATCCTTCGTCTTGAGATCGCCCTCCAGTCGCTCCACCTTCGTCTCCAGCTCCTTCTTGGCGGCCTCAGTAGCTGCGGCAGCGTCCTTTGCTTCCTTGAGGCCCCGCCAAGTGTTTGCTCGCGCGCAGCGAGCTCCTCCTCGTAGCTGTCCAGATTGACTTTCCGCTGCGTCAACTCGCCTTCCCGCACAGACATCTCCTCGGCGGCAAGCCGCTGCTCAGCTTCTGCCTTCTCGAGGAGAAAGGCTTTCCGCGCCTCGACAAGCTGCGCCCGCTCCTCTACAATGGACCGGAGAGCTTCCTGATTTCGTTCCCAGAGCTCCTCCGCGCGCTTCTCAATGTCTGCTCCCGCCTGCGTGACAAGTGCTTCCCGGGATTCCACCTTGGCTTGTCGGGCGCGGTAGAGCGACACCAGCTTCCGGAGCAGCCGCTCCTCCTCAGACTCGCCGCTGCTGCTGCTCGGTGCATCAACCAGTGTCAGCCCAGCAGAGGCGAGCACTTCTCCATCGAAGGTCTCTCCTTCAACCGGTGCCCTGGAGCTCGAAGCCCAGGGGAGCTTGATGAAGACACCATCGCCGGCCTTCAAGTAGGCGCCGGGCTGGGGCTCTTCGGAGCCTGGAGTTGTGTCAGCGGCGGAGGGATCAGCGATCGGCGTAGCGCCTTGCGCTCCTGCGGCCCCAGGGTCGTCAGTGCGATCGCCGGACCCCTCGCCAGCTCCGGCGCCAGCAGCTTTGGCAGCCTCTTCGCCGGCAGGTTCATCAGCACCGGCCTCTTCTTCGGCAACGGCAGCGTCGTCAGTGTTGCCGCGCGCGTTCTCCTCGCCGGTGGCCTCGGTCTCCATCGGCTCCGTGGAAGGAGGATCTGAAGGCCGAAAGAGAGAGAAAAATCAAGCAAATATCCAAAAAGAAAATCAGAAGAAGAACCCAAGGGGAGTTTCAGACAAGAAGGATTACCTGTGCTGGGATCTGCAGTCATGGGCTCCGCCAACGGGGGATCGCTGGTGCTACCCCTTGCTGGAGATTCCTCCCTTGCCGGAGACTCCTCCCTTGCCGGGGACTTCTCCCTTGCCGGAGAGCGCTCCCCTGCCGGGGAATCTCCCCTTGGCGGCGTAGTCGAAGCAGATAGCGTCTCGGGGGCGGTTTCCGGTTGCTCCTGGTGAGGCTGTTCTGCTCCTACACAAACCAAAGACAGATGTCAGCAAATAAAGAGCACCCATGCGCGCCCAACAGCAAAAAGTAAACCATCTACTTACGCTGGGGGCTGCGCTGGGGGCTACTTTGGGGAAGGGTTGCCGGGTCCGGCAAGGTGGTCTCAGGTGCGCCCCCTGCTGTCGCAGTGGGCTCGTCCTCGATGATAATCACCGGAGCCTTGGCCCTCTTCGCCGCTCTCTGGGCTAAGGTCCTGAAAAGGAATGAGCTCAGAGTGAAGCAAATCAGATGCAAGACAAAAACAGCAAGAATTGAAGAACTACAAATACAACAAAAAAGCTTACTCCTCTTCTTCTTCGTCGGAGCTGAGTGCGGAGAGGTCGAAATCAGGCCCACCTTCGGCGCGACGAGGCGGAGGAGTAGGTTCCCTTGGCCGCTTGGCGGGGGCAGCGGCGGTGGTCCGGGACGACCCTGCTCTGGTTGCCGCAGCGGCGCGAGGCGCTCCCGTGGCAACAGTGCTTGTCGCGGCGGAGCGTGTCGCGCGGCGCGACGGCTGTTGGCCCGTCTGCCGCCCTGCTACATCCCCGGCCTTGCGGAGACGCCTTCTTGGTGGAGCTGGGGGCTGCGCTGCAGGCTCCGCTTGCGGCAAGTTACCTGGAGACGGCGGGCCGCTCGCACCCTCGTCGGGTTCGTTCGACTCGGCGTCAGGCACGGCAAGCTCTTCCTCGCCGTCAAGCCATTCTCGCTCGGCAAGGCTTACCGCCTCTGCTTCCTCCACGGTGAATCCAAATTCGCCCGCGGTGGCGGCCGCCGCCGCCTCTTCTGCCCTGGTGGCGATGCGCTGCATCTCCTCCTCAGTGGTGTCGCGGGTGAGGCTCTTCTGCTCATCGGCGCGGACCGCTACCTGCACAAGGCCGTCGAAGAACTGCTGCACGACGTCGTCCGCAGGCTCCTGCCAAGTGGGGACGATCCCATGCAAGTCGCACTGCGGCATCATTGCGCGGATGCGATCCAGCGAGGAGTTGTTGCATAGCGGAACGACACCCGCCGGCAATCTGAACCACTCGGGATGCTGAGAGTCGTGCTTGAACAGCTCCTTGAGCATCGCATCCAATTCCAGCACAGTGAAATTGAAGTTGAGGCCCAGACGCAGCCTCATAATGTCCGCCGGACCCCCGAATTCCCAGGCGGGTCTCCTCCTCTCTTGCAGGGGGGCGATACAGCGGCGAAGGAAATCTGCGCCAACGGCGGCTACAGTGAGCCCGGCAAGCCTGAGACGCAAGATCCGGGTGGTGGCGATCTTCAGCTTGTCGTCGTCTGCGGCCAGGGCGCTCCAATCGCCGCCGCGCACTACTGGGGTTTAGCGCAGGGTGGTGAATGGCTGCGGGTTCTCCTCGACGATCCAGCACCATTCTGCTCTCCACTCCTCCCATTTGTTGCGGAGCTCCCCCTCCAGATACGTCTCCTTCTTGCCGGCTCTCGAGATCCAGGCGATCCCACCAGACAAGGGCTCTCCTCTCTCGACTCGGGGCATGAAGTAGTGGCGGAAGAGAGCTACGTTTGGGTGGACTCCGACAAAGTTTTCGCAGAGATGTGCGAAAACCGCCATAGTCAAGACAGCATTGGGGGTGAAATCAAGGAGGTGGAACCCGTAGGTGTTCATGATGTCACAGAAGAACTCAGAGAAGGGCGGGCAGAGCCCGCAGTAGAAGAACAGCACGAAGAAGGGGTATCAGTTTGGAGCCCGTTTCGAAGCGGCGGCGGAGAGTACCTTCGTGCGCGGATGCGCTCGCGTCTCCGTCGACCAGAAGAGATAGTACCATTCCCTCAGCTCCGCCACGGCGAGCTCGGAGGGGAAAGTGGCCCGCTCCTTTCGCAGCGCCTCAAGCCGCAACGCCTCGGCCGACTTCACGCCCTTCCCGGTTTTCGGAGCCATGGCGGGGGTGGTGGGAGAGATCGACGGCGTTGGTGGCGACGGCGGCGATGGGGGACGGAGCGCTGCTCTCTTTCGGCTTTGGAAGCGGAGGGGAGCGGCGGAGATTTCTGAGATTGGAACCGCAGACAGCGAAGGTGGGGGAACTGCCCCTGTTTCCCCTGCTTATAAAGAATAGGAGGCGAACGTTACGCTTTTTCCGAATAAAGAATCACCCACGATCTCTCCCACGACGCCGCATTCGATGCGTGCTATTACGGGAGGGCGTGGTGGATACGGTGTGGACCCAGGCCGCGCGTGCCCGTGCCCTGTTTTGGGCCTGGCCCAACAGCGCTCGGCACCGTGTGTGGCCCAGGCCCGGGGGCTCCTGTCGGTGTACTAAAGTAGGGGTACCTTAGTATCCCGAACTTGTGCACGGGCAGTCGCAGCGCCCCCCGGCAAGGCTTGCCGGGTGACCGCCAAGGTCCTCCGTTGGTTCCTTTGGAGCCATTCAAGAACAAAGTGTTCAAGCCGAGAAGACAAGGCCCCGGCAAGAGGAGCTTGCCAGGAAGAACAAGGCCCCGGCAAGAGGAGCTTGACGGGAAGGCCAACCAAGGCATTTCAAGGAACTTGCCGCGACGCGCCGTGCGTCCCGGCAAGACCCGACGAGCGACAAGCTTCCGGGCGCGATAAGATAACGACCGCGGCAAGGCGCTTGCCGCGGTAAAGCTACCACTCTGTACCCACGCTCCAGCGCATCCGCCAATGTGTCGCCCTGGGGTCCTTCCAGGTGCGCGTGGCGAGAGGCTGTGCAGCTAGTGGTGCGAGGTGGCAAGCGGAGATGACAAGATGGCCATCGTGGCAAGCGGTGGCGCCCCTAACGGTCGCTTTTCTGCACTGTTTGGGCGATGCGGACGGGCATTTAATGCCCTTGTCCCCTGCCGTCAGAGTTAGGTAGGATGCACTGTAGAGGTAGCTGTACCACCCGCAGCTCTTTTTACACTTTTACCCCTGCATGCGTTGCCACCTGTCGGTGACCCGTTGAGCCTATAAAAGGAGGCCCATGCGCAACGTAGAGGGGGTTCGAAGCATTCGAAACCATAGAACACTCACGCTCTCGAGCAGAAACTTAATACAATCCCAAAGCAGCAGTAGGAGTATTATCTCTCCGGAGAGCTCCGAAGCTGGGTAAAACCGCTCGCGTGCTTCGCCTCGATCCGCTCTTCGTGCGATCTCCACCCCTCACCGGACCGAAAGGGGCTCCGGTCCCATAGGTGTTCGTTCCCACGACAACATCCTTCCGTTACAAACTACAAAGACTACAGGTTTATTTACGACACAAGGAGGAGGCTCGTCATTGCATCGAAACCCAAGAATTTATGCTTTACATGGTCTATCACCCATCCGCTACCACCCTCACGTTTTCACCAGCAGATGCATTGTTCTTGGATCATAAAGTACATAATAGTTCATCCTCTCTCCGTTTATGCATTCAAAAAATTATACGTCATTCGAAATGGTGCAAGATGGCTCGTTGGTGCGATCAACTTACCTTGAAAGTTGTATTCACGGTCTATCCCGTGATGTCGTATCCATAAACGGCCACAATTTTGCCATAAAAACTCCAGCTCCATGACCCGCCAAAATGATCACAACTAAAAGTTGTATGTGCCCTGCTACCTCTTGAGCACTGCGTTGGATTTCCCCAAAGAGGAGAGGATGATGCAGTAAAGTAGCATAAGTATTTCCCTCAGTTTTTGAGAACCAAGGTATCAATCCAGTAGGAGACCACGCACAAGTCCCTCGTACCTACACAAATCGATAGCAACTCACAACCAACACTTAGGGGTTGTCAATCCCTTCACAGTCACTTACGAGAGTGAGATCTGATAGAGATAATATTTTTGGTATTTTTGATAGATAGATGCAAAGTAAAAAAGTAAAAGCAAAGTAAAAACAAGGCAAGTAAATAAAGTGATATAGATTGATATGATGAGAATAGACCCGGGGGCCATAGGTTTCACTAGTGGCTTCTCTCAAGAGCATAAGTATTCTATGGTGGGTGAACAAATTACTGTTGAGCAATTGACAGAATTGAGCATAGTTGTGAGTATATCTAGGCAATGATCATGTATATAGGCATCACGTCCGAGACAAGTAGACCGAAACGATTCTGCATATACTACTATTACTCCACTCATCCACCGCTATCCAGCATGCATCTAGAGTATTAAGTTAAAAACAGAGTAACGCCGTAAGCAAGATGAAATGATGTAGAGGGATAAATTCATGCAATATGAAAACCCCATCTTGTTATCATCGATGGCAACAATACAATGCGTGCCTTGCTGCCCCTTCTGTCACTGGGTAAGGACACCGCAAGATTGAACCCAAAGCCATGCACTTCTCCCATTGCAAGAACTACCAATCTAGTTGGCCAAACCAAACGGATAATTCGAAGAGACTTGCAAAGATAACTCAATCATACATAAAAGAATTCATAGAAGAATCAAATATTTTCCATATATAATACTGGATCATAAACCCACAATTCATCGGTATCAACAAACACACCGCAAAAAGAAGATTACATCAAATAGATCTCCACGAGATAGGGGGAGAACAGTGTATTGAGATCCAAAAAGAGAGAAGAAGCCATCTAGCTACTAGCTATGGACCCGAAGGTCTGAAGTAAACTACTCACACTTCATCGGAGGGGCTATGGTGATGATGTAGAAGCCCTCCGTGGTGGATGCACCCTCCGACGGAGCTCCGGAATAGGCCCCAAGATGGGATCTCGTGGATATAGAAGGTTGCGGCGGTGGAATTTGGTTTTTGGCTCCTGTTCTAATCGTTCGGGGATACGTAGGTATATATAGGAGGAAGGAGTACGTCGGTGGAGCTCCGAGGGGCCCACAAGGTAGGGGGGCGCGCCCAGGGGGCGCGCCCTCCACCCTCGTGACCTCCTCAGAAGCTTCTTGGAGTAGGGTCCAAGTCTCCTGGATCACGTTCGGTTGGAAAATCACGATCCCGAAGGTTTCATTCCGTTTGGACTCCGTTTGATATTCTGTTTCTTCGAAATACTGAAAAAGGCAAAAAAACAACAATTCTGGGCTGGGCCTCCAGTTAATAGGTTAGTCCCAAATATAATATAAAAGTGGAAAATAAAGCCCAATATAGTCCAAAACAGTAGATAAAGTAGCATGGAGCAATCAAAAATTATAGATACGTTGGAGACGTATCATGCCCATAACCCAATCGTCGGCTTCGACAATATTTTGGAGGCAAGATCCGGCTTGTAAAATTGAGTTTCGGATGATTTTTTGTTTGAAGTATACTCTTCCACCCTCTACCACCCTTCCGTGAGCTCACCTACTTACTGATATATCAAAAATAACATATAGAACAATGCACCATCCTTCCCTTTTAGAAATACGAAAGGTTCAGTCACGACACAAGGAGGCACTAGAAAAAGAGACACATCCCTGACATTTTGGGCCAAACAAAACAATTTCCTGTCATACTTATGACACTTCTATGATGATAATTGTGAAAAACCTGGTATCATCATAGATGTGGTGGGCTCCTACTTCTATGACAAAAAATCATGACAAAAAATGGGTTTTTTGTCCTGGGCGGGCCGGAGACGCAGCTGCATGACATTCTTTGGGCCGTCCATGACGGAAAAAACCGTGGTAGAAACAAGGGCGAGGAAAATATCGGGGAGTTCCCGGTTATGGTGGGTGGTCGGGGGCCGAGCGATGCGTGTTTCTCTCGTATACGTACGCGCGTGGGTGCGAGGTGTTGGGCTCTAACAGAACCCGAGCAAGGCGTTCGCCTAACTGAACCCGAGCGATTGCACTGCAGGCTACACATTACAACCCGAGCGATCGATCGACGGCTATTAACTGAACCCGATCGAGCGATTCTTTCATTCGCTACTGCTGCTAACTGAAGCCGATCGAACATGTTGCCTCCTTCCCTTGATGAACAATGAGTGTTGTTGGGGGTGGTTTGGATGAACAGTTCCCAGTGGGGGGTTGGATGAACATGACACCGTGGTGTTGCCGTTGGATGAACAGAACCCTGATCGATCGAGCCGGTTGGGCGTGGATGAACAGGAGTCCGTGGAGGGCTGGATGAACAGGAGTCCGTGGAGGGAAGGTTGAACAGTAGCCAGTGGAGAGCTGGTTAAACAGTAGTCGGTGGACGGCTGGATGAATAGTAGCCCATGGAGGGGTGGTTGAACAGGACCCCATGGAGAGGGCTGGTTGAACAGTAGCCGGTGGAGGAACGGTGGAGGCTGGATGAACAGGAGCCCGTGGATGAACAGTCACAGGTGGAGGCTGGAGGAGGTCGACGGTGGATGAATAGTAGCCCATGGAGGCTGGAGGAGGTCGACGGTGGAGATGAAGAGTATCCCGTGGAGTCCGTTTTACAGTACGCCACACCCCTCCCGATGAATAGGACCCCCATTTCGACCGTAGCACTCCAACACAAGTTCGTTTCCTCCGTTTTGTGGTACGCCACACCCTCCCAATCAACAGGACCCCGTTTCGACCATAGGAGGTCCAAGAGAAGTCCGTTTCCTCCATTTTGCGGTACGCTAGACCCTTCCCGATGAACAGGATCCTGTTTCGACCGTGGCCGGTCGAACACAAGGTCGTTTCCTCCGTTCTGCGGTACGCCAGGCCTCGTTTCCATCGGTTGTTCCGTCCTAGCCGGTTGGCTCCCGATGAACATGACGCATTCAGTTCTGACCCAACCGGTTAGCTCCCCATGAACATGATGACGATGCAGTTTCTCTGTTCTGACCCAGCCATGTACACAAGCCCTGGCTGTACGTATGCGCGAGTAGGCGTTCGAGACCCGCCCATATGTACGTACGTGGCCGTATTTACTTTCTTGCACCCTGGCCGTACGTGTAGATGCTACATGCGCGCCTCTACATCGACCAGTATGTACGTACACGTTCGCGGCCAGAATGACAAAGCTACGTACGCTTCGACTAGGTGGGTCCCGACTGTCAGGCACTTCCTTGTGTGCGAAGATGTAGCTGGTGGGTCCCAGCAGTCACGGGGCAAATCATTTTTTTCCGTAACATGGACGCACTTCCTTGCGTGCGAAGATGTAGCTGGTGGGTCCCAGCAGTCAGGGGGAGAAAACATTATATTTCAGGGTAAAAAGGATGCAGTTGCATGCATGCGTCCATGGGCGTGGTGCGTCCGCACTGTCAGCCCCTCACGTACAGTCATCTTCTGATGACTCTCGTTTGTTGACCATGTTGACCACACCGTGCCGAGCGCACCAAGACCGGTGGACGATGGCGAGGCCCAGACTGGAACGACCCGGAGATGGGGAAGACGCGGCAGTGGAGTTGCAGATGGAGAGGAGTGGGAAACTTGACTGGTTTGGGTGCGTGGCAGCACTGACGCCCATGGGAGACAGGAGCAAGAACAGAGGTTGAAGAAGGAGCACGGTTGTTGGATTAACATCCAATGGTCTAGCTGCTAGAATCATTTGTTGATTAAGTTGACAAAGCCATGCGTACACATCTGCTTAGTAGGCCCACAAGTCAGCCAGCAAATCTGCCGAGTCCCAGCTGTCATCGGAAGGAATAGTTTGTTTCGCATAACAAGGAGGCACTTCCTTCCGTGCGAAGATACAGCCGGTGGGTTCCAGCTATTAGGGGGAGGAAATAGCTTAATAAGGAGGAACTTCCCTTGCGTGCGACCATGGACCTCGTGGGTCCCAGCCGTCAGGCTCTCACGTACAGTCCTCTTTCGATGACTCGTTTGTTGACCACGCTACGCCGAGCTCAGCGAGGCGGTGGACAACGGCTAGGCCCCAGACTGGAACGACTCGGAGATGGGGAAGACGTGGCAGTGGAGTCGCAGACGGAGAGGAGTGGGAAACTTGACTGGTTCGGGTGCGGGGTGGGCCTACACTCGGCAGAGAATAACAGGAGGTGCGGAGTGGAGGGATGGCCTGGCCGTCGGCGGGGTAGCGTTTCGCTCCGAGGCTCGCAAAAGAACGCCGCTGGACGCCGGAGGCTGGAGCAGGCGATCCCTGCAGCGCTGGGGGAAGAAGACGAGAGATTGAAGAAGAATGCCGGTCGTTGGATGTAAATCCAACGCCTTGCTTAGGCTTTGACCTACTGGCCCACATGTTAGCCAGTCCATTTGCTTTTTTAGTCCATTTGGTGGGCTGGGTGAAACAATGATGTAGCATATATGCACTCTGTTTATATATATGGTAGAATTTAAAGCCCATTTGCATTGTTCTCGAAATCCACGGACTTGCTCGGCTGGGTGAAAATATTATGTTGGGTTGGACGGAGAAATATTATAAAAACATAAACACATGATTGTGCGTCTATTACTGCATTGGTCAGTAAAAGCTTTGCAAGCTTATGTACGCAATCACTAGGAGTTAACTTGCCAAGTTATATATAAAAATTATTATTATTTTGTAAGAGCTTTCAATTTACGAATAAAATATCATTTTAATTTGATGAGTTAATAGGACGTGGGGTATTATTATTTTTTAGGCTAGACGTGGGACAGTTGAGTTGGTTCTAGGGAAAAGTACTGGGAGAAAACTCAGTTTACATCGAAAAAGAAAGTGGGAGAAAATTCAGATATAGGATTAATGAAAACAAAAAATAAAGGAAGTGGGAAGGTCTATAAAATGGTTGGACGAACGACAAGTTTAACGGAACCTTATGTTGTTTCTATTATATATATATATATATATATATGTGTGTGTGTGTGTGTGTGTGTGTGTGTGTGTGTGTGTGTGTGTGTGTGTGTGTGTGTGTGTGTAATACAATAAGATATATATATATACACACACACACACTATTATAGAAGGGAAAACATAGGTTCAGTTTTGCACTCTTATAGAAAAATAGAACTGAGCTATGCGTCGTCTTGAAAAAACAGACATAACTTAGGCTGCTGATGTTATAGACAAGCTAGGTTAGGAGGCCCAGAGGTCGCTTAATCCAAAAAATGTTGAAACATGTCGTGGGCTGCCCATGTTAAACAACAAAACCTAGGCCATGGACCTGGTGGGCCTGGGACTGTCAGCCTCTCGATGAACAGTTGTCTCCCGATTCCTCTTGTTTTGCTGACCATGTTGGGAACGACAGACGGCGGCACCATGGCGAAAGCACCAAGGCGGAGGACGACATCGAGATCGCGGACCGAACGAACCGTAGCAGGGGAAGACGTAGGCGGAGGGGAGTACAAGGGTTGACTTGTTCGGTGCAGGGTGGCCAGTGAAGCTACCGCCGTCGGACAATGTGTGGGAGTAGAGGGATGGCCTAGCCAACGCCATAGGCTATGATGGCCAGCCATTGTATAGGAAGAGGACAAAAGATTGAACAAAATAAAGAAATACAAATGGATAGGTGGTTGGTCCCATATGTGATGAGGAAATCAATACCATTGTTACACCCACAGCCCCTACTGCTACATATACTGGACCAATTATTAGAGCTCACGCACGCCAATTAAATTATCAGGTACTTTCGTTTCTTCGTAATGATTCTAATGTTCATGAGAATATGATGCTGCCTAAATTGGATACATTTGTTTTGCTACAAATGAAGGGCCTAGCTTGGAGAAGGATGAACATTGGAGCAAGAACAAGCATGGAGATGATGGCATGCGCAAGGGGAATAAGAACGGAGTTACAGGTGATGATTTCAGGACTTTGAAGCCACCATAATGGGTGCATGAAGCCTTGGACAAAATATACAAGATGCCACTTCATAAATTTCATCCCGAGGCTATTCTAGGTGCTGCGTCACCTTATTATTGGGCCAGGCCCATGTAATTTCAAAATACATAAGTATAGGCTATTTTTAGAGTCCGTATGTGTGGGGAAACAAGACATAGGGTTGATTTCGGACCCCTCCACCAAGGGCCATGAAATACCCCCCCCCCCCCTCTTCCTCCATATATATAGCCCTTAGAGAACCGTTTAGACTTTGGGTTTTGTTTAGATTAAAGTTTGCCATAGCTGCAACTTCGCGTACTTCGTTTGTGTTCAACGACCAGACAAAGGCGTCACAGAACCCCACCTTGATCAATAAAGCTTTCCTCTTATATTCGCAATATCCAGATTGCAATCTTAGTTTCTTGTTTGTTCTGCGTTTGCCTGCAGGAAACAGACCTTCGTGGTCAGGTTGATCGTGCTCTGGCGTGGTCAATAACCTCTCGGAGTTGGTTTAGCGATTGCTAAGGCACGACGTCCTCGCACGTTTGTAGTCGGATCGTCAAAGTCGACTTCCTCCAAAATGATAACCACCATCCCATCGAAAGACGGGACACCTTTGCCTCTATCAAGTGGTATCAGATTTTCAGGTTGCTCGGTGAGATTTTACAGTTTTTCATAGTTTAGATCGAGTCTGTTCTTCATACCTATAGTCCACGAAAAAGCCACAAAAAAATTAGGGTTAGTTCATCGTATCCGAACCAGTCTGAGCCATTGCATAATCTTTTCTGTTTTTGCGTTGTTGAATTTGCGGTTGCATCATCGTGTCAAGTTGCTGGTCTTAGAGTCTAGTCTTTTAGAGTTTCGAGTTCTGGTCATAAGTTGTCACACCGCCGCCGCCGCACCATCATCATCGCCCCTGCCATCTACCACCACCGCTTATCTGCCACCGCTCTGAATCCGTATCCATATACCACCACCGATCCGTATCCATATACCACCACCGATCCGTATCCATATACCACCACCGATCTGTATCCATATACCACCACCGCTACCATATACCACCACCGCTGCCATATCCTACCACCATATTTCCACCACCAATCCGAGTTATTTTCATATTAGGTTTGTTTTCGAGATCCATCTAGTTTCCGATTCGTGTTTCCTTGCCTGAGTAGGTTTCGGGAAAAAAAAGTCTGGAGACCCCCGGGCAGTTTTTAGGCCAAAATTTCGGCGACCGAAAATATTTTCTCCCTATCCTATTTTTAGGTCCCAGGGAGTGTTTTGAGACACTTGCCATCATAGTAATTTTTTGTCGCACTTTTTCGTCGTCGCTACCCTGATTTCCAAAAAAAAATTGTCAAAAAAATTTCGTGCCCATCCTGTCAGTTTGACATGGGAAGAGTTTTGAGACACTCGCCATTATAGTGACTAGGAAATGTGCCCGTGCGTTGCAACGGGAGAAACAAATGCTTGCACGTCCCTAGCGACCCATCTGTGCTGTCACTTCTAATTTTGCTACTTTCGCCAATCATGGACAAGTTATCCATATATTCAAGGATGCTGGGCGCCCCCCTATCTCATTTACACTTGATGCATGTATCGTTCCCACGCACCGTGAGCTTCACTGGGGAGCAAAGACCGATTGTCTTGAAGTAATATGTACAATGTCGATGTAACTTTTAAGCAGTGAAGCAAATCAAGGCTCTCATGTGACTGGATGATGGACCTTGTTAGATTCTCCGTAGTAAAAAAAATGTGCTAGCCATGGTAAGACTTCGGTAGGTAAACAATTCATTGCCTATTGGTTGAAAAAAATTGAATGTTCACTTGGAAGTTAGGAAATATATACAAAACACTTGTAATAATGTGACCAATTAAGGAAATTCGAATTTCCATGCAAAAATGTAACTTTTGTGGGCCACAAATAAGATTTGGACGCAACATAAGGTATACGATTGACAAAGCGAGCGAGGTGGGGTTTCTTATAGCAGAGAAGCCTTCCGTATCTATCCATGATGTTGAGCTCTATCTTGATGGTGTCAACGCAAATGGGGCTAGCCCCGGAAAGAGTTGAAAAAGGTGTCCGTCTCTAGCTCCTGCACCACATTCTTCATGACGTCCAACGTGATGGAGCCGGTCCTGAGACACCCGCATTTTTCTATCAAAAAATCGAGTCCATAGGTAAAATACCTACAAATCATATGCATAGTGTCATTTTTTTCTCGAGTGGTCTATGAATTAAAAAATAATTCTTCCTCGCAAAAATACACATAATTCTAAATTCTCACGAACAAATTCATCACTTAATATGAATTAATTTTATATTTATTTATTTATTTGCCTGCATGTTTCCTTCCATTAATTATTAATTAATTTTAATTTCCATCAATTATAGATGTCTCCTTCCTATTTTTATCTATAACAAACCAATGACATCCGTCCTTCCCTTCTTTTTATTTTTCGACATGCCTTTTTTCCTTCTTTATTTTCATCGCTTTCCCTTTTTCTATGTTTCTTTCCTTATATTAGTGGGCGTCTTATTTGGATCTCTCTCCAAAGATTATGGCGTCTCCTTCCTTTCATTCCTTATTCCTTCGAAATCCCACATTCCTTCTTTCTTTTCTCTCTTTCCTTCTTTATATTACGGGTCTCTTTTCTTTCCTTCGTTTATTTTCATCTATTTTCTTCATTTTTCTCTCGTTCCTTTTTTATATTACTGGGTACTTATTTCCTTCTTTATTGATTCCCGAGATCGCTCCTTGAAACCGAGAAAACTCAAAGATGTATATAAATTAGGAGGAATTGGTGTAAGAAAGCGAGGCGGAATTATTTAAAAGGCTGTTTTATGTCACCGTGTATAACAGAGCAATGGCCGGGTTAGTTGGTCCCGACGTTGATTATTCTACAAGAGGTTGTGAGTTCGAATTGGTGTGCCATCCATTATGTATTTGCATCGGGCCGTGAGCCACCTTTTTTTCGGGCCGTGGCATGTTCGCTGGTGTGGCTTCGTTTCGGCTGCATGGGCCGTGCGCCTCCCAGCCGGCTTAATTTTTTTTAATTTATTTGGATTGCGAATTGATTTACAATTAGTACCACCTCGTGTATATTTATGAGATAGATCAAGAGTTGCGGTGAACGGATGAAAAAATTGGCGAAACGCAACTTGCTTTATTAGTAGGTATAGATTTTTCACAAAAAAAAAGAGGAGCACAAAAAAAGAGCGAAAAAAATTCCAGAGTGTGCTTTTCCCTAGTTTACGTGGAGCGCCGTGATTTTTTTAGTGTTCCAGGCTCGCGTCTCTACCACGGTCTAGCCTAGGACCAGCACAGTACCGTCGTTGAGCGTTTATTCAACTTTGCATCTCTGAATTGATTATTGTTGATCCTTTTTGCTACCATATTATAAGCCTTCCCAGCTCCACATACATCTACGTCGTGCGTTTGACTCTCCCTGGTAATCGCTCTATCCAAGCTTTGAGAGTTTTGACTACAACGGTTGCCGATCACCACCTGCTGCTGGGTAAGAACTGGTAAGAATTTGAGATTCTCTTGACGGATTTGTGACACTCCACCACCACCATATTCCAGTAGTCTGTAGGATCATATTCTGTCTGTTTCTATTGCTTCTAACTATGGCAGGAACACAAGCCGACGAGATTGACTGGGAGAACATGACGAACAAGGAGCTTCATGATAAGTTTCATCAAATGTTGGGTCAACAGGTGGAAGACGTTTTGGAAAGGCATTGGAGAGGATGGATGACATTGAAAAGACAATTGACCCCAAGTTGGACGCCAAGTTCGATGAATTACTCAAACGTCTTCCACAACCAGTTCTACGTCACGATACAGTAGGACGAGCACAGCGTGTTCCTATTGAGCCAAGACAAAATCCTGGTGCCGCTGCTACTGCTGTTGGTGCTTACGTAGCTCCTGTTGTTACTGCAGAGGTGGAGGACTATTACGAGGATGAGGTTGATAAAAATCAGAACTACGTGCAGCCACCAGCACCACCACCAGCAGGTTGACCTCAGGTATTTATTCGCAATGGTAGGCCTGCACCACCACCTCAGGTACGAGATAATGACCATATTCCTAAACTGAAATTGAATATTTCACCATTTGAGGGTAGATATGTTCCTGATATATATCTTACTTGGGAGTTAGAAACTGAACAACGTTTTACATGTTTACAATATCCCGACGAGAGACGGGTTGCTGCTGTTGTTTGTGCTTTCACTAATTTTGCATGTGTATGGTGGTCTGAACATTGTAGATTATATCCTATTCCAACTACTTGGGCTGCTTTGAAAACTGCTATGTGTACTCATTGGGTTCCACCATATTATCAACGTGAATTGCTTCAAAAATTGTAGCGTTTAAGACAAGGGAAAAATTCTATAGAAGAATATTATCAAGAATTACAAACTGGCATGATTAGATGTGGTATTGTTGAGGAGAATGAAGTTATGCTTGCACGTTTTATGGGTGGATTAAATAGAGAGATTCAGACCATTCTAGAGTATAAGGAGTATACTAATATCACTCGTTTATTCCATCTTGCTTGTAAAGCTGAACGTGAAGTGCAGGATCGACAAGCATTGGCACGAACTAACTTTTCTGCAGGCTGACCTTCATCATGGACACCGCGTGCATCTTCTACTTCAACTGCACCAGCACCTCCATCAGATGCCACCTCCAGCCATGATACAAGAAAGCAGGCACAACCACCATTATCTTCCAAGAGCGCACATGCCGGGCCTGCACAGAGTTCTTCTTCTTCCATGGCATCCACAGGGCACACAAGTGATATTATTTGTCGTCGTTGTAAGGGAAGAGGTCATTATGTGAGAGAATGCAAATCTCAGCGTGTGATGATTGCTACTAAGGACGGTGGGTATGAGTCCGCTAGTGACTATCATGAGGAGACTTTGGCTCTTATTACACGTGAAGAACATGGTGGAGATGATTCTGATCACAAGACACAATACATGGCTCCTGAAGACGCTGATAGGTATGAATGTTTAGTTGCTCAACGTGTTTTGAGTGTGCAGGTCACACAAGCTGAGCAAAATCAGAGGCACAATTTGTTCCATACAAAGGGCATTGTGAAGGAATGTTCTATGCGCGTCATCATAGACGCAGGGAGCTGCAACAACTTGGCTAGCATGGAGATGGTGGAGAAGCTATCTCTGACCACAAGACCACATCCACATCCTTACTACATCCAATGGTTCAACAACAGCGGCAAGGTTAAGGTAACACGTACTGTTCATGTGCATTTTAGTATCTCTACATATGTTGATTATGTTGATTGTGATGTGGTACCTATGCAAGCATGTTCCTTATTACTTGGTCGACCATGGCAATTTGATAAAAATTATGTACACCATGGTAGCAACAATCAGTATACTCTTGTTCATAAGGATAAAAACATTACTTTGCTTCCTATGACTCCTGAGTCCATTTTGAAAGATGATATTAATAGAGCTAATAAAGCAAAATAGGAGAAAACTAAGAGTGAAAATCAGATTGTGGCAAAAGAATTTGAGCAACAAATGAAGCCTAATAGTAAACCATCTCGTGTTGCTTCTGAAATTAAATTGAAAAGTGCATGTTTACTTGCCACTAAATCTGATATTGATGAGCTAGATTTTAGCAAATCTGTTTGCTATGCTTTTGTGTGCAAAGAGGCATTATTTTCATTCGAGGACGTGCCTTCCTCTTTGCCTCCTGCTGTCACTAACATTTTGCAGGAGTTCGCTGACGTCTTTCCACAAGACGTGCCACCGGTATTACCTCCCATTCGAGGGATTGAGCATTAGATTGACTTAATTCCCAGTGCATCATTACCCAACCGTGCACCATACCGTACCAATCCAGAGGAGACGAAGGAGATTATGCGTCAAGTACAAGAGCTGCTCGGCTAAGGTTATATACGCGAATCCCTTAGTCCTTGTGTTGTTCCTATTGTTCTAGTGCCGAAAAAGGATGGTACATCACATATGTATGTTGATTGTAGAGGCATTAATAATATTACTATTCGTTATCGTCATCCTATTCCTAGGCTAGATAATATGCTTGATGAATTGAGTGGCTCTACAATATTCTCCAAAGTTGATTTGCGTAGTGGATACCATCAAATTCGTATGAACTTGGGGGATGAATGGAAAACAGCATTTAAAACTAAGTTCGGATTATATGAGTGGTTAGTCATGCCTTCTGGGTTAACTAATGCACCTAGTACTTTCATGAGATTAATGAACGAAGTTTTACGTGCTTTCATTGGACGATTTGTGCTAGTCTATTTTGATGATATACTGATTTATAGTAGATCTTTGGAGGAACATTTGGAACATTTACGTGTTGTTTTTATTGCTCTACATGATGCATGTTTGTTTGGTAACCTTGGGAAGTGCACCTTTTGCACTGACCGAGTATCTTTTCTTGGCTATGTTGTTACTCCACAGGGAATTGAAGTTGACAAAGCCAAGATTGAAGCTATTGAGAGTTGGCCGCAGTCCAAAACGGTCACACAAGTGAGGAGTTTTCTTGGCCTCGCTGGATTCTATAGGTGTTTTGTGAGAGATTTCAGCACCATTGCTGCACCACTCAATGAGCTTACAAAGAAAGATGTGCCTTTTGTTTGGGGTAACGCACAGGAACAAGCCTTCACGGTATTGAAAGATAAGTTGACACATGCTCCTTTAATCCAACTTCCTGATTTTAATAAGACTTTTGAGCTTGAATGTGATGCTAGTGGAATTGCATTAGGAGGTGTGTTATTACAAGATGGCAAACATGTTGCATACTTTTCTGAAAAATTGAGTGGGCCTAGTCTGAATTATTCTACTTATGATAAAGAATTATATGCTCTTGTTCGGACTTTAGAAACATGGCAACATTATTTATGGCCCAAAGAATTTGTTATACATTCTGATCATGAATCTTTGAAACATATTAAAATTCAAGCTAAACTGAATGGTAGACATGCTAAATGGGTTGAATTCATTGAGACTTTCCCTTACGTCATTAAACACAAGAAGGGAAAAGAAAATTTTATTGCTGATGCATTGTCTCGTCGCTATACTATCCTTTCACAACTTGACTTCAAAATATTTGGTTAGGAAACCATCAAAGATCAATATGTGCATGATGCTGATTTTAAAGATGTAATGCAGAATTGTAAAGAAGGAAGAATGTGGAACAAGTTCGTCGTTAATGATGGATTTGTGTTCCTGCTAACAAGCTATGCATTCCAGCTAGCTCCGTTCTTCTTCTGTTGTTGCAGGAGGCGCATGGAGGAGGATTAATGGGACACTTTGGCATGAAGAAGACGGAGGACGTACTTGCTACACATTTCTTTTGGCTAAAGATGAGACGGGATGTTGAGCATTTTATTGCTCGTTGCACTACATGTCAAAAAGCTAAGTCACGACTCAATCCTCATGGTTTATATATGCATTTGCCTATACCTAGTGTTCCTTGGGAGGATATATCTATAACAAAGAAGGGGAGGGATAGCATATTTGTTGTCGTGGATAGATTCTCGAAAATGGCACACTTTATACCATGTCATAAAAGCGATGATGCTGTTAATGTTGCTGATTTGTTCTTTCGTGAAATTATTCGCTTGCACGGTGTGCCAAATACTATTGTTTCAGATCGTGGTACTAAATTTCTTAGCCACTTTTGGAGATGTTTATGGGCTAAGTTGGGGACTAAACTGCTTTTTAGTACTACTTGTCACCCCCAAACTGATGGACAAACTGAAGTAGTCAATAGAACATTGTCTACTATGCTTAGGGCTGTTTTGAAGAATAATAAGAAAATGTGGGAGGAATGCTTGCCTCATATTGAATTTGCTTATAATCGTTCATTGCATTCTACTACTAAGATGTGCCCTTTTGAAGTTGTATATGGTTTCCTACCTCGTGCACCTTTTGATTTGTTGCCTCTTCCATCTTCGGAGAAGGTTAATTTTGATGCTAAACAACGTGCTAAATTGATTTTAAAAATGCATGAGTTAACTAAGGAAAACATTGAGCTTATGAATGTTAAATATAAACTTGCTGGAGATAAGGGTAGAAAACATCTTGTGTTTGCACCTGGATATCTTGTTTGGTTACATTTGCGTAAGGATAGATTTCCTGATTTGTGCAAATCAAAGCTAATGCCTCGTGCTGATGGTCCTTTTAAGGTGTTGGAGAAAATAAATGATAATGCATATAAACTTGAGCTGCCTGCAGATTTTGGGGTTAGTCCCACTTTTAACATTGCAGATTTGAAGCCTTATTTGGGTGAGGAAGATGAGCTTCCGTCGAGGACGACTTCATTTCAAGAAGGGGAGGATGATGAGGACATCAATACCATTGTTAAAGCCACAGCCCCTACTGCTACATATACTGGACCAATTACTAGAGCTCGCGCATGCCAATTAAATTATCAAGTACTTTCGTTTCTTGGTAATGATTCTAATGTTCATGAGAATATGATGCTGCCTAAATTGGATACATTTGTTTTGCTTACAAATGAAGGGCCTAGCTTGGAGAAGGATGAACATTGGAGCAAGAACAAGCATGGAGATGATGGCATGCACAAGGGGAACAAGAACGGAGTTACAAGTGATGATTTCGGGACTTTGAAGCCACCATAATGGGTGCATGAAGCCTTGGACGAAATATACAAGATGCCACTTCGTAAATTTTGTCCCGAGGCTATTCTAGGTGCTGCGTCACCTTATTATTGGGCCAGGCCCATGTAATTTCGAAATACATAAGTATAGGCTATTTTTAGAGTCCGTATGTGTGGGGAAACAAGAGATTGGGTTGATTTCGGACCCCTCCACCAAGGGCCATGAAATTCCCCCCTCTTCCTCCATATATACAACCCTTAGGGCACCGTTTAGACTTTGGGTTTTGTTTAGATTAAAGTTCGCCATAGCTGCAACTTCGCGTACTTCGTTTGTGTTCAACGACCAGACAAAGGCGTCACAGAACCCCACCTTGATCAATAAAGCTTTGCTCTTATATTCTCAATATCCAGATTGCAATCTTAGTTTCTTGCTTGTTCTTCGTTTGCCTGCAGGAAACAAACCTTCATGGTCAGGTTGATCATGCTCCGGCGTGGTCAATAATCTATCAGAGTTGGTTTAGCAATTGCTAAGGCGCGACGTCCTCGCACGTTCGTAGTCGGATCATCAAAGTCGACTACCTCCAAAACGGTAGCCACCATCTCATCAAAAGACGGGACACCTTTGCCTCTATAAATATGTCTGTGTACAAGACCTGCTGGGTCCACCTGAGAAGGGGAATATGTTGGGAAGAAGGATATTCGAAGCACGACAGCCGAGTGAACTAGTTTTTTTTTCGAAACGGACAAGTGAACTAGTTACATACATAAGCAAATAGCCACTAAAAAAGCAAACAGGTTAATGGGTTCTAAGAAGAAATATTTCGGACAAAACAGAATTACGACACATAGGGTAATGCATGAAACACTCAGATGATAAAGGTGCTTAAACAGATAAAGTACAACATCTAGACCTTCCTGGCACACTTGATCATGACGCTGTGGTTGTCCGTGTACTCGTCGGTTACGGGAAGCAGACATGCCCTCATGTCAAGATCTGCCTGTACATGTCGTAGCATGCGTATGCGTCCTTGGCCGTGTAGGTTATGTAGGCTAGACTCAGAGGTACCTCCCACGTGTTCAGGTCCTTGGTATCGTTGTCTTCTTTCATGTTGGCGTAGCAGGGATTGATGATGGTCTCGGCGAGGTCAACCACGGAGTCCTTCTCCTGCCCGTTGTCGATGATCTTGTATTGCTTCTAGATGTCGGCAAGCTTGTTGCACCAGATGGACGAATCGTCGCGTTCTTCCTTCTCTCCACCGTAGCAAAGGTGCAATCGGCGCTGCCGATGAAATGGGCGAATACTCCAGAACCTCTGATGGCCCTACAGCAGTGGTAGACAAGAACCTCGTCTCGCACACATACCTGGGCGACCATGATCCGCTGGTCCCTGTCAGGAGACGAATGGATGGGCACAAGGTCTAGTCCTGCGACCTTGTGCTTTCTCTTCCTGTAGGTACTGCTTGAACTCGGCGAGGCAGAGCTTCACCGAGTCCGGATCATTGGTGTACATCACATTCAACTTGGTGCATCCATGGGACTTAATGGCAAACTCAAAGGTGAACTCCTTGCTGAAGTCCATATCCATCAAGCTCACCCCTCGGATCGCCATTGGAGTCTCTTCAAGTGAACGAGTGGATAGGCGGCGGCGGCAGTTTGTTTTTCAGCTCTTGGGGAACTGGATTCAACAGTAAACTGAGTGTGTACAGGCGACAACAGTTACTACCCCTCCCTCGCCCGCTGCACGCCCAACAGAACATGCACCCTCGGCTAACGCCTCCATTAAGAAACCTATTCCGGCCACACATCGGTTCACGATCGGGTCTATATTGGTACTGTAATAACAAGTGTTAGTGGTCACTTTACTTCAATTTAATTAGCTTTATTAGAAATTTATTCTTAAAACTAGTAACATAGACTAGTAACATGCATATGTTACTAGTCTATGTTTACTACCTTCATAATGATAACATGCAAGCCTTCATTAATTGAGCTATAGACTAATTTTACTACCTTCATTAACTCCAAGCCACATAAGCAAAATTGTCTTGGAATGTGTTATGTTACTACCTAAGTTACTCCCACTATGACTAACCTCAGTGCCACAGGATCAACATGCACAACAATTAGAATTATTATTCTCAGGACACACACGATCAGCACATTTGTCGCACTTTCACACAGATAATACTACCAAGTTTGAACTGTTTGTTATGGTTGATGTCCTTTGCATCATCATGCCGTGTTTCCCATCTTGCAAGATTCAGAACCAACAAATAAGATTCAAATAATAAGTACATCAAAGATGCCTACACATCTCACTGATTCCCAGCTTGCAAGATTCAGAACCAACAAATAAGATTCAAACAATAAGTATAACAAAGATGCCTACACATCTCATTGATTTCCAGCTTGCAAGATTCAGAACCAACCCATTAGAGCCTTTTGATAAACTGAATATCAGGATTAAATCCATCTTGGCTAGCCGTTTCATACAACCCAAGAACTTGGCAAATGCTCTTGACCATCACAACATCTGTAATTGAGTAATCTTGTTTGCACAGATAAGAAAGAGCATGATTACTATAATAGTGGCACTAGTTGAAGCAACCGGTGTGAGGGGCCCTATACCGCCATGACTCGATGTGGTGAACCTGCAACTCCACTCAGATGAGGCCAGCCTAGAGTTCCATGATTCAATTCAAGCGCCTTTTTCTGCAGTTCACCTGAAATGAAGCAAAGATTGCATCATTCAACTAGCAAGAAGTACTTGCTCTCGTGAGCTGGCAGGTTCTTCTTTAGTAGTTGCACTAAAATTTAGCAACATTGAGGTTGGTTGTCCTTCTCATGTAAGGTGCAACTATAATTTGCTTATCCTTTTGTGCAGTTCCACTAAAATAAAGTGCCATTGTGGTGACAATGAGGGATCATATTGCAAAAGCTAATAAAATGTTGCATGAGATTACCAGCAAAATTTGATGGAGATTTTGGAAACTCCAATCACCATTTTGTGCAGTTCCACCAAAATTGAGAGATGTTGCCCACGTGACATTTTAGTTGAACTGCACAAGACACTCATTCCAAAAAAAAGTGTTTTGTGAAGTTCACCAAAAGGTCACAATAGCAACAAGGTGAAATGGATATCCCTATCTGCACAAAAAGGTAGAAAGTAAACAGTTGTTGGTCAATAAGAATATATGAAACATACACGAAATGAAAACAAGCATCTTAATTATGTTCATGGTAATCACGCAAGGACAGTAGAAATTTTAAAACGTCAGCAATGCTTCATGTTACCAGAAGCATTACAATCAACTATGACATTCGTCAAATATGGGATTACTTTAATGGTGGCATTGCTTGTTTACCAGATACAGTAAATCAGTAGCAGCTAAGGAGTTGGTTTAAGGGCATGGGACCGTGGGGACACCAGGTCACTCAGCAGCATAAATAAGCAACTTACTTATCATACTGGGGAAAACAGCAGGAGTACCATTTGTTAACACAGTTTAATTGCATCATATCACTAGAGGCATTAGTTTAGCAATAACACTGGTTAGACTTGTCCTTAAGGTAACAGTGTGATCGCTTCATTTTACATGCGCCCTTACATTAACAACAGCAAAAGGTTGGTATAAGGACATGCGAGAGTGGACGCATCAGCACGATATACCACAAGGAGGCATAAAGTGGTGATGCCGAGTTTGTTCATGCTCTGTGAAGGCAGCAAATCTAGTCCTAGAGAACTTTTACTATGTGAGGGTAGCAAATCTAGTCCTGGAGATCTTTTACTATGTGAGGGTAGCGAATCTAATCCTGGAGACCTTTTACTATGTGAGGGCAGCAAATCTAATCCAGGACATACTTTGTTGACTTGTCCACCAGCCGCCACTTTCTATCCTTTTTTCAACCAATAATAGATTTGTTCCTTATCCAATTTGTACTGAGTTTTCCCATTATTTCCCTTTTCAACCAAGAGATCGGCTGGGTATCCGGTCTCTACTACTTTCCTTGTTATTTCCTCTTTGAATCAAGTCCTAGATTCATGCTATGACTTTCCCCCCTTTCTTCGTTGTTTGAACGAAGTCCTAGATTCGAATGCATGATAATACTAAAATTTAGGTGGATTTGGAAGAGTTGATGCAAGTAGAAAAAGATGCACATGCAGACACGTGGGGAGCTGGGGAGTAGAGCAAGGCCGCTTTCGAAGAACTTGTACCTGAGGTTCATCGGGATGTTAGCGGCGGCAGGTCCGATCTGCGCACAATACGGCAGGGGGGAGAAGGGTCGGAGGACCTCTCGAGCCGGCGTTGTGTCGGAGAGAACGGCACGGGTACAGGATCGGGCCCCGTCGGCAGCTGTAGGTTTCCTTCCTCAGCGGTGATGACCGCGTGAATTATGCACCTTTTAGTCCTCTACACACACCGGACGAAGGGATCCGGCCAGATCTGTGACCAGCGGTGAGCAGAGAGAAAATGTCTTTATCGCTGTCTTGTTTAAATCTGGAGAGGATGAGAATGAAGAGAGCAACCCTAGTAAAGCAAGCGCTCAGGCCCCTGCGTACATATATAGTGGAGTGATTATCTTTTTCTCTCCACAACAAGCGTGAAATTAGTGTACGTGGCATTAAAGAAAAGAAACTCTCTATTTAAGGTGACTAACTGTATGACTCCTACTTACTGCTAGTAGTACTAGTATTGTTCACTTGTGCTCCCCGGCCCTCCATTCATTGAACAACCCCACGGGTGAATAAACATACAGTACTAGTATTTATATAGAACGAACAAGCTCGAACCATTTTTGCGTAGTTAAAAGTTGAGGGCGGGGCTTTTCCCGGGCAGTACGCGCGGCAGTTTTCTTGTGGCCGGTTTGACAGAGAGGCGAGGAGGGTGAGGGAGTAGCGGATTCAACTTACTTACTGCTGGAAAGGTCGGGTTGTGCGATTTGATGGCACGTTACTACCGGAAAGACTTGTGATATGACTACTCACTACAGTCGTGAATTACTGGCGCTACGAGCCTACGACTGGGGTGATGCCCCCTTTTCGTTCCGCACTCTAATCTGGTGCATGACACATCGACCCGGATGCTGGCTCTCCCACATGTCGGCAAAGTACGTGGTAAGAAGGAGCAAAGAATCATGCGGTATATACTACTACTACTCACGTCGCAGGAGTGTGAACCATGGCAGCCCAGTGAACCAGCACTAGAAAACAATGTGGTGATATGGCCATAAAAAACAATGTGCTATGGTCCAGACTGTAGCATGTACAGTACTACTCCTCTTTGTTTGGATCCCTAAGTTAGAACTAGTTTGGGTTGAAATAGCCTGAAATTATCGAAACAGGAGGGGTCAGTTTGAGCTAGTTTGCTCTAACCCAGCTAAAAAAACTAGCCTAGTGGAGAGGTTCTAATTGGGTTAGTTATCCTCAGGCCCACTAAAAGAGAACTAAAAAAATCTCCCCTGCCCACACCAGATCGCTCCCTCCGCCCCCCCCCCCCCCCCCCCCCTCGCACGACTACTCTCTGTTCCCCATCGGGCTGCCCGCCCAAGCGCCGCTCTGTCGCTCGCCCTCTCTCTCTCCTCCGGTTGCTCTCTCCCTTCGGCCTCCGCCGCCCTCCTCCGGCCTCCCTCTCCCTCCGGCTTCCGAAGGTCGCCCTGCTCCCCCTTCACCAGTCGTTTTCTCCCTCTGTCGTGCGCGGCGGCAGCGCATCTACCAGGGAGGTCGCGAGAGGGGTGAGTTTGTTTGTTCCTTCTCTGTCTTACAGCCATATCATTGATCTTGCTCGCTCTAGCACTAATTCTGATTTGGAAAAGTAGATCCTGATCAAACTTGGTATAGATTTGTGGTGCACACATGGAATTGTTTGATGTTGCTTGAGGAGGTAATAAATATTTCTAGAGGCCCAAGATTCAGTTCACCTTTCTAGGTATTTCAGTTTCAAGCTTGCATTATTTCTAGAGGCCCAAAGATCCAGTTCACCTTTCTAGGTATTTCAGTTTCAGGCTTGCATTATTTCGAGAGGCCCAAAGATTCAGTTCACCTTTCTAGGTATTTTAGTTTCAGGCTTGCATTATTTCTAGAGGCCCAAAGATTCAGTTCACGTTTCTAGGTATTTCAGTTTCTGGCTTGCATTATTTCTAGAGGTCCAAAGATTCAGTTCACCTTTCTAGGTACTTCAGTTTCGGGCTTGCATTATTTCTAGAGGCCCAAAGATTAAGTTTGCAGTCATCGGCAAGCGGCTCTGCTACCCATGCTGGTGTCGACCTCAACTCGCAAGCGCCAGCGTCGGAGGGGTTCCCGGGTCTTGGGCTCTACAGAGCCTTCCTCCAGAGCGACGATGACGAGCTCCTCCCTGGGAGCGTGAGGGGCTCCAGGCTCCCTCCCTATCGTGAATGACTTCCGTGATGAGCTAGCTCATACTTTGTTTCATGGAGTGTGTTTTTTTGTGAAGCTTGATTGACGACTTGTATGTTTAAGTGGGATATCTCATTTGTATGGACAAAGTAAAATTTATCATGTTTTGCATGCTTGATTTGTAAAGATGGTTCGTTTATGTCAATTGTGAGCGGGAGGAGGCCACACAAGAGCCGGCCACACCAAATCCGGCAGGAAATAGGGTCCAGAGTAGTAAAATGATTGAGAAAGAGCATTTATTGTCAATCTAGCCCTGCCATCCATACACCGCTTTGGTTTAGAGTTAGTTCAGGGTTAGAATCTAACTCTAACCTCTAACTGAGTTAGAGTTCTCCTTGTCTCTGTTCATCGCCATCATACTTTCCCCATTCCTGTGTTTTTAGTATCCTGCGAATCAAAGAGGCCCTTTTTTGCGGGAAAAATCAAAGAGGCCCTTAGACGGTATTTCAGTTTCGGGCTTGCATTATTGTTATTTCTAGAGGCCCAAAGATTAAGTTCGCAGTCGTCGGCAAGCGGCCCTGCTACCCATGCTGGTGTCGACCTCAACTCGCAAGCGCCAGCGTCGGAGGGGTTCCCGGGGCTTGGGCTCTATAGAGCCTTCCTCCAGAGCGACGATGACGAGCTCCTCCCTGGGTGCGTGAGGGGCTCCAGACTCCCTCCCTATCGTGAATGACTTCCGTGATGAGTTAGCTCATGCTTTTTTTCATGGAGTGTGTTTTGTTTGCGAAGCTTGATTGACGACTTGTATGTTTAAGTGGGATATCTCATTTGTATGGACAAAGTAAAATTTATCATGTTTTGCAAGCTTGATTTGTAAAGATGGTTCGTTTATGTCAATTGTGAGTGGGAGGAGGCCACACAAGAGCCGGCCACACCAAATCCGGCAGGAAATAGGGTCCAGAGTAGTCAAATGATTGAGAAAGAGCATTTATTGTCAATCTAACTATGCCATCCATACACCTCTTTGGTTTAGAGTTAGTTCAGGGTTAGAATCTAACTCTAACCTCTAACTGAGTTAGAGTTCTCCTCGTCTCGGTTCATCGCCATCATACTTTCCCCATTCCTGTGTTTTCAGTATCCTGCGAATCAAAGAGGCCCTTTTTTGCGGGAAAAATCAAAGAGGCCCTTAGACGGTATTTTAGTTTCGGGCTTGCATTATTTCTAGAGGCCCAAAGATTAAGTTCGCAGTCGTCGGCAAGCGGCCCTGCTACCAATGCTGGTGTCGACCTCAACTCGCAAGCGCCAGCGTCGGAGGGGTTCCCGGGGCTTGGGCTCTATAGAGCCTTCCTCTAGAGCGACGATGACGAGCTCCTCCCTGGGTGCGTGAGGGGCTCCGGGCTCCCTCCCTATCGTGAATGACTTCCATGATGAGTTAGCTCATGCTTTGTTTCATGGAGTGTGTTTTGTTTGCGAAGCTTGATTGACGACTTGTATGTTTAAGTGAAATATCTCATTTGTATGGACAAAGTAAAATTTATCATGTTTTGCATGCTTGATTTGTAAAAATGGTTTGTTTATGTCAATTGTGAGCGGGAGGAGGCCACACAAGAGCCGGCCACACCAAATCCGGTAGGAAATAGGGTCCAGAGTAGTCAAATGATTGAGAAAGAGCATTTATTGTCAATCTAACCCTGCCATCCATACACCTCTTTGGTTTAGAGTTAGTTCAGGGTTAGAATCTAACTCTAACCTCTAACTGAGTTAGAGTTCTCCTCGTCCCGGTTCATCGCCATCATACTTTCCCCATTCCTGTGTTTTCAGTATCCTGCGAATCAAAGAGGCCCTTTTTGTGGGGAAAAATTAAAGAGGGCCTTAGATGGTATTTCAGTTTCGGGCTTGCATTATTTCTAGAGGCCCAGAGATTAAGTTCGCAGTCGTCAGCAAGGGGCCATGCTACCCATGCTGGTGTCGACCTCAACTCGCAAGCGCCGGCGTCGGAGGGGTTCCCGGGGCTTGGGCTCTACAGAGCCTTCCTCCAGAGCGACGATGATGAGCTCCTCCCTGGGTGCGTGAGGGGCTCCGGGCTCCCTCCCTATCGTGAATGACTTCCGTGATGAGTTAGCTCATGCTTTGTTTCATGGAGTGTTTTTTTGTGAAGCTTGATTGACGACTTGTATGTTTAAGTGGGATATCTCATTTGTATGGACAAAGTAAAATTTATCATGTTTTGCATGCTTGATTTGTAAAGATTGTTTGTTTATGTCAATTGTGAGCAGGAGGAGGCCACACAAGAGCCGGCCGCACCAAATCCGGCAGGAAATAGGGTCTAGAGTAGTCAAATGATTGAGAAAGAGCATTTATTGTCAATATAACCCTGCCATCCTTACACCTCTTTGGTTTAGAGTTAGTTCAGGGTTAGAATCTAAGTCTAACCTCTAATTGAGTTAGAGTTCTCGTATCAGTTCATCGCCATCATACTTTCCCCATTCCTGTGTTTTCAGTATCCTGCGAATCAAAGAGGCCCTTTTTTGCGGGAAAAATCAAAGAGGCCCTTAGACGGTATTTCAGTTTTGGGCTTGCATTATTTCTAGAGGCCCAAAGATTAAGTTCGCAGTCGTCGGCAAGCAGCCGTGCTACCCATGCTGGTGTCGACCTCAACTCGCAAGCGCCGGCATCGGAGGGGTTCCCGGGGCTTGGGCTCTACAGAGCCTTCCTCTAGAGCGACGATGACGAGCTCCTCCCTGGGTGCGTGAGGGGCTCCGGGCTCCCTCCCTATCGTGAATTACTTCCGTGATGAGTTAGCTCATGATTTGTTTCTTGGAATGTGTTTTTTTGTGAAGCTTGATTGACGACTTGTATGTTTAAGTGGGGTATATCATTTGTATGGACAAAGTAAAATTTATCATGTTGTGCATGCTCGATTTGTAAGATGGTTCGTTTATGTCAATTGTGAGCGGGAGGAGGCCACACAAGAGCCGGCCACAGCAAACCCGGCAGGAAATACGGTCCAGAGTAGTCAAATGATTGAGAAAGAGCATTTATTGTCAATCTAACCCTGCCATCCATACACCTCTTTGGTTTAGAGTTAGTTCAGGGTTAGAATCTAACTCTAACCTCTAACTGAGTTAGAGTTCTCCACGTCCCGGTTCATCGCCATCATACTTTCCCCATTCCTGTGTTTTCAGTATCCTGCGAATCAAAGAGGCCCTTTTTTGCGGGGAAAAATTAAAGAGGCCCTTAGATGGTATTTTAGTTTCGGGCTTGCATTATTTCTAGAGGCCCAGAGATTAAGTTCGCAGTCGTCGGCAAGATGCCATGCTACCCATGCTGGTGTCGACCTCAACTCGCAAGCGCCGGCGTCGGAGGGGTTCCCGGGGCTTGGGCTCTACAGAGCCTTCCTCCAGAGCGACGATGATGAGCTCCTCCCTGGGTGCGTGAGGGGCTCCGGGCTCCCTCCCTATCGTGAATGACTTCCGTGATGAGTTAGCTCATGCTTTGTTTCATGGAGTGTTTTTTTTTGTGAAGCTTGATTGACGACTTGTATGTTTAAGTGGGATATCTCATTTGTATGGACAAAGTAAAATTTATCATGTTTTGCATGCTTGATTTGTAAAGATGGTTTGTTTATGTCAATTGTGAGCGGGAGGAGGACACACAAGAGCCGGCCGCACCAAATCCGGCAGGAAATAGGGTCTAGAGTAGTCAAATGATTGAGAAAGAGCATTTATTGTCAATATAACCCTGCCATCCTTACACCTCTTTGGTTTAGAGTTAGTTCAGGGTTAGAATCTAAGTCTAACCTCTAATTGAGTTAGAGTTCTCGTATCAGTTCATCGCCATCATACTTTCCCCATTCCTGTGTTTTCAGTATCCTGCGAATCAAAGAGGCCCTTTTTTGCGGGAAAAATCAAAGAGGCCCTTAGACGGTATTTCAGTTTCGGGCTTGCATTATTTCTAGAGGCCCAAAGATTAAGTTCGCAGTCGTCGGCAAGCAGCCCTGCTACCCATGCTGGTGTCGACCTCAACTCGCAAGCGCTGGCATCAGAGGGGTTCCCGGGGCTTGGGCTCTACAGAGCCTTCCTCTAGAGTGATGATGACGAGCTCCTCCCTGGGTGTGTGAGGGGCTCTGGGCTCCCTCCCTATCGTGAATGACTTTCGTGATGAGTTAGCTCATGATTTGTTTCATGGAATGTGTTTTTTTGTGAAGCTTGATTGACGACTTGTATGTTTAAGTGGGGTATCTCATTTGTATGGACAAAGTAAAATTTATCATGTTGTGCATGCTCGATTTGTAAGATGGTTCGTTTATGTCAATTGTGAGCGGGAGGAGGCCACACAAGAGCCGGCCACAGCAAACCCGGCAGGAAATACGGTCCAGAGTAGTCAAATGATTGAGAAAGAGCATTTATTGTCAATCTAACCCTGCCATCCATACACCTCTTTGGTTTAGAGTTAGTTCAGGGTTAGAATCTAACTCTAACCTCTAACTGAGTTAGAGTTCTCCTCGTCTCGGTTCATCGCCATCATACTTTCCCCATTCCTGTGTTTTCAGTATCCTGCGAATCAAAGAGGCCCTTTTTTTGCGGGAAAAAACAAAGAGGCCCTTAGACTGGTTTAGGTCAGGTCATTTTTATAAATGTGTTATGTCCAAAATTTAATGAACGTTCTCCGGTTTCTACGGAAGTAATCCGGTTTCATGTAGTAATTCATTTATTTATTTATTCTTCTGCGTGGGGTTTGCATGTAATTCGTGAGGTCTGAAATGTAAAGTACCCCGGCATATGCTCTAAGTCGTGCATGCACTATGACCCAGATGCTCTGTGTCCCACATATTGGCGAAAGGGAGCATGTGGCAATAGCCTAGGAGTACATATAGGAGGATAAATGCGTAAAAAAAATGTACTATGAAGCGTAGCTGCGGTTCAAAAAGGAGACCTAAAGTGATGACAAATATAGGTCGCATGCACCCAACTTGTGGTACTAGACATACGACTATTTTTTCCCTCAGAAAAAGAGGTACGAGTGCCCAGTACTCCTATTATATCAACACGAGTCCCATCTGACAACAGCGTCCGTGCTACAGCTAGATCTTCTCCCTCGTTTCTCTCTTCTAATTCTAAACTCAGCCGACGCCCGGTGAGCGGGGTGGGGATTTGCCAATGGTCGATTTGCTCAACTGCAGCCCCACCTCACAGTGAAAACGTTACGACTGGAATTAAATGCCATATACTCCCTCCATTCCTAAATATAAGCCTTTTAAGATATTTCAAATGGAATACAACATACGGATGTATGTAGACATATTTTAGAGTGTAGATTCACTCATTTTGCTCTGTATGTAGTCACTTGCTGGAATCACTAGAAAGACTTATATTTGGGAACGGAGGGAATACTATACTAATAAAACACTAAGGCCATGAGGCGATGTAGTGCTGGTTACAGGAAGCATTAGACTCGTCAATGTGAGACTTTCTCCTTTTTTCGTCTTCTCCACACAACCTCCAACATCATATTCTATTCCACCCATAGTGCTATATCAATGGATCACGCTCATGTACTGCGTGAGATTTGAAAAGGCTGAAGCGCGTTAAAAAGTATGAACCAATTGGTTGGCTTGTCGTCGGGGTTGTGCATGATAAATACTTTGTGTTAAGAAGATGGAGCATGACAAGACTATATGATTTTGTAGGGACAACTTTCTTTAGCCATTATATTTTGAAAAGACATGATTGCTTTTTAGTATGCTTGAAGTATTATTGTTTTAATGTCAATATTAAACTTTTGTTTTGAATCTTACAGATCTGAATATTCATACCACATAAAGAAAGATTACATGGTAAACATGTTAGATAGCATTCCACATCAAAAATTTTGTTTTTATCATTTACCTACTCGAGCATGAGCAGGAATTAAGATTGGGGGTGCTTGATACGTCTCCAACGTATCTATAATTTTTTTTATTGTTCATGCTATTATATTGTCAATCTTGGATGTTTCATATGCATTGTTATTCTATTTTATATCATTTTTGGGGACTAACCTATTAACCTAGTGCCAAGTGTCAGTTGTTGTTTTTTCCTTCTTTTGCCCTTTATAGAAAATCAATACCAAATGAAGTCCAAACGGAATGAAACTTTTTGACATTTTTTCTTGGACCACAAGACACCCAAGAAGCTTTGGGAGGAGGCCAAAAGAGCCATGAGGCCATGACAAGCTCACAGGGCGCGCCCTAGTGGGGCGCCCCCCAAGATTGTGGGCCCCATGTGGCTCCTCTAACCCTAATTCTTCTTATATAAATACTCAAATATTCCCCATAGACCAGAGGGCACACCAAAAAATACTTTTTCGCCACCGCAACTTCCAGAACCACGAGATCCCATCTGGAGGCCTTTTTCGGTACTCTGCTGAAGGGGGATTCGGCCACAGAGGGGCTTCTACATCAACCTTGTTGCCCTCCGATGATGTGTGAGTAGTTTACCACATATCTACGGGTCCATGGCTAGTAGCTAGATGACTTCTTCTCTCTCTTTGATCTTCAGTAAAATGTTCTCCTCGTTGTTCTTGGAGATCTATTCGATGTAATCTTTTTTTACGGTGCATTTGTTGAGATCTAATGAATTGTGGGTTTATGATCAGATTATATATGAATATTATTTGAGTCTTCTCTAAACTCTTTTATGCATTATTAAGATAGCTTTGTGTTTCTCTCTGATCTATTGATTTGGTTTGGCCAACTAGATTGATTTTTCTTGCAATGGGAGAGGTGCTTTGATTGGGTTCAATCTTACGGTGCTTTTTCCCAGTGACAAAAAGGGACATCACACGTATTTTATTGTTGCCAAAAAGATGGGGTTTGTTCATATTGATTGGATATATCCCTATACATCATGTCATCTTGCTTAAGGCGTTACTCCATTTTTGTGTTAACTTAATACACTAGATGCATGGTGGATAGCGGTCGATGTGCGGAGTAATAGTAGTAGATGTAGGCAGGAGTCGATCTACTTGTCACGGACGTGATGCCTATATTCATTATCATTGCCTTAAATATCGTCATAATTATTCGATTTTCTATAGATTGTTCAACATAATTTGTTTACCCACCGTATGCGTTCTTTAAAGAGAGAAGCCTCTAGTGAAAACTATGGCCCCGGGTCTATTCTTACCATATTATTTTCGGATCTATAAAACCAAAAACCCAAAAATACATTGCTGCAATTTATTTACCTTTACTTTATTTTGCTCTTTTACTTATCTTCTATACCTATCTCTGTCAGATCTCATCCTTGCAAGTAACCCTGAAGGGATTAACAACCCCTTTATCGCATTGGGTCCAAGTATTTGTTTGTTTGTGTAGGTGCAATCATTGGTGACTTGTGTGTTCCTCCTACTGGACTGATACCTTGGTTCTCAAACTGAGGAAATACTTATCTCTACTTTGTCACATCACCCTTTCCTCTTCAGGGGAAAAACCAACGCAAGCTCAAGAAGTAGCACCTTGCAGCTACGCGAGAGGCATAAATTCCTCCATAACAATGACCACTACACGCATTGCATTGCAGCCTCTGTGCAACAATAGCCACGAGGTTATAACTTTTGATGCCCGTTACAACAATATGTATAAGGCTCAAATCAGGGGCATGTAGTGTATTGCAGTCTTGTTTTCCTATGATGCATTTGCCACTGAATAATGCAAAATAACAAAATAGAGGAAAATTAATGCTCTTTATCCTAGCTTGTGTGACTCCCCTATCCTCTCCATTTCAAAGACTAATAAGAAACAACTCATAATCATACTTTGATGGTTCATCTAACGATCCCCAATATGGAATTTTGCATGCACTGCAGAAATATTCTAGAGACATCCCATAAGCTCGATCATACAAGTGGAATAGAACTCTAGAAGTGCGAGGATGAAACTCGAACTTTTTAGTAAATGAGAAAGTAAGATAGTAGTGTCGTGTGCACTTATATAGGATCGAAAGTATGTCTATAGGGGGGTGATTAGACTACTTGACCAAATAAATGCTTATCCTTTTCCCAGTTTTAATTCTTGGCAGATTTTAGCAATTTAGCACAAGTCAAGCAATCAAAATAAAATTCAAGCAAGCATGCAAAGAGTATATGAGCAGTGGAAAGTAAAGCATGCAACTTGCAAGAAAGTAAATGGGAGGAGTTTGGAGGGAGCGAACACAATGTTGACACGGAGATTTTTGGCGTGGTTTTGATAGGTGGTGCTATCGTACATCCACGTTGATGGAGACTTCAACCCACGAAGGGTAACAGCTGCGCGAGTCCACGGAGGGCTCCACCCACGGAGGGTCCACGAAGAAGCAACCTTGTCTATCCCACCATGGCCATCGCCCACGAAGGACTTGCCTCACTTGGGTAGATCTTCACGAAGTAGGCGATCTCCTTGCCCTTACAAACTCCTTGGTTCAACTCCACAGTCTTGACGGAGGCTCCCAACTGACACCTAACCAATCTAGGAGACACCACTCTCCAAAAGGTAATAGATGGTGTATTGATGATGAACTTCTTGCTCTTGTGCTTCAAATGATAGTCTCCCCAGCAATCAACTCTCTCTCACAGAGTTTGCTATGGTGGAAAGATGATTTGAGTGGAAAGAAACTTGGGGAAGGCTAGAGATCAAGATTCTTGTGGTTGGAATGGACTGTCTTGGTCTCCAAAGATGAGTAGGTGGTTCTCGCTCAGAAAATGAGTAGTAGAAGTGTAGGCATGTTCTTATAGCTTTCTTCACGAATGAAGAATGGGTGGAGGGGGTATATATAGCCTCCACACAAAATCTAACCGTTACACACAGATTCCCAAACTCGGTGAGACCGAATGGTGAAACTCGGTCAGACCGATTCAGGTCAAAATATGAACATTAGGATTTTCGGTGGGACCGATACAATCAACTCGGTGGAACCAATGCGCTAGGGTTAGGGCATAACGTAATCTCGGTGAGACCGATCACATGAACTCGGTGGGACCGATTTCAGTAATAGGCACACACGGAGTTGGTCAGGAAAACTCGGTGGGACCGATTTGCTCACTTTGGTGGGACCGAAGCGTTACGAAAAGGAAACAGGGAGTTTACATTGGAAACTCGGTGGGACCGATCTCTCATTTCAGTGAGACCGAAACGTTACGAAGGGAAACAGAGAATTTGCAATCCCATCTCGGTGAGACCGAGATCCCTATCGGTGAAACCGAACTGATTAGGGTTTGTGGCATTGGCTATGTCAAGTGAACTCGGTGGCGCGGATATATCAAATCGGTGGGGGCGAGTTTGACATTTAGGTTTAGGACACATGTGGAAATGAGAAAGTGGTTGAGAGTTTTTTAGCATATCAAAGCTGCCAGAGGGACTAGTGCCCTCACTTAGGTCCATCAGCTCCTCAGACTTGTTCTGGCTATCACTCTGATCAGACATACTGCACTGCAAACTAAGAGCTGGCCCTGTGAATAGTTGTAGATGAGATAGAGTAGATGAGCATCACAAAGTGCAGAGTTTTTGCAAAATGAATGAGTCAAAAACTTAGCTTTAGTTTTCCACAAAAAGCATTTCGGAGCTACCAATTTGTAAAACTCAGTGACACCGAAGCAACTTTGGAGTCTAAAGTAGTGGAATCGGTCAGATCGAGACATAGTTCGGTGACTCCGAGATTGCTAGGGTTTCACAAAGTCCTGAACTCGGTCACACCGATTTGCAATTTTCGGTCAGACCGAAAATCACAAATGCAATGGCCTAAGCCAAATCGGTGAGACCAATTTCTACAATTCGGTCGGTCCGAGATGAGTTCGGCGGAAACCTAACCCTAACTTTTCAAATCAAAACTAATCTAAAGGATGTTTTCTCCGGATAGATTGATTTCATACTTGGAAAGAAACATGGCATTGCTTTGTGCTAGGAATCGGAGGTAAAAGAATTGCACAAAGTGTCAAACTCATACCCTAACTTGGCGATGAGCTTGCTATGGTGGCAACAGAGGTGAAGATTTCTGTTGACGGCGATGGATACCAGCGGTGGGAGGTCGCTGGCAACGAGAGGATGATCCGGAGACCCGAGTCAGCAGAGCACGACACACGCGGGCGAAGAGGTTTTGGAGGAATTTCCAAAATTTGACCCGTCGGTATATATATATATCCTGACACTGTCGGTGTGACCGAGTGGAACGACTCGGTGGCACCGAGTTGCAGAATCGTAAGCGGTTATTGCAACTCGGTGTGACCGAAAAGTTCTAATCGGTTGCATCGAGATTGAAAACTTAGATCAACCCAGTGAACTCGGTATGACCGAAAAGGATGAATTGGTCAAACCGAAATGCACAGAGAGGTTTTGGAAGCTTAAGTCTATGACGAAACGGTGACTCCGAGTGCTCCTCACCCAGAGGGTTCGAATTTGACTTATTCAAACTTTGTGATGTAGCATGAATAGAGTTTGAGACGAGAAAATCATAGATAGCTAGATAAAGTTCTTAGGCATTCTTGTCCATCCATTTGGCAAAAGAAGAAACGCCAAACAATCAAAGCAACAAATGGATGTCCTCGAGTGAGAAAAATATGCAATCAACATGCTCACACAATAAAATGGCAAATGAAATATGTGGCAAAGCATGCACAATCACTCTAGCATCTATCAAGCAATTGGCGATGACTAGGTCATCTATATATGAGTATATTGACTTAGGAGTCAAATGAGAACATCTGATCATAGGTCATACTCATTGTTTAAGCACAAGTGGGGTTACCACTTTTACATAAAGCATTGTTGAGTTCACACCATTAGAGTTGCTTTAGCTCAATTCTTAGAGTAAAGCTCCCCATAGATGTGATATCCCCCCTTAGAGGGATGAACTAACCTTGGGTTTTGTCGATGATGACTTCATGTAGATGTTGAAGATGTGGATGCTCATTGTTGATGTAGATCATTTGGAGCAATCCATTGGAGTGAGTTGCACTTTCAATACCTACATGGGTTAGTGCCACAAGGAACAAACACGGATATCCATAGACATAGAGTGAAGCACACACATGATGATGTCCACGAAAACATTAGATTACCTTGTCCCTTGTCTTACCAACAAGAGGGTTTGTGACTCCTTGAGCCAGTGCGAGATGTGGAAGTTGGTTGCACTTGTTCTTGCCAAAATGAATATAAGTTAAGTATGTTGGCGGAGTCAACCTCAGGAACTCTCTAGTTCTTCTTCTTCGGGATCCACATCATCTTGATGGGAATCCTTGGGGTTGTAGATGTAATTGATGAAGTAGAACTTGATGTAGTCTTGGGAACCCACTTGACCAAGGCCTTTGGAGCATCTTCAAATGCATCAATCTCCTCTTGAAGCTTGTCCTTGCCTTTTAGCTTGTGGTCTTGTGGTGGAAGATCATCTTGAGCTTGTGCTCCCTTGAAGGAAGTAGGATCATACTTATCTTGTTGAGGAACAAACTTCGTCTTGGGGTATTGATCTTCTTCCCACTCAACTCCATTGGCATTGAACTTTTGTTCAAAACCAACACCTTGATTCTTCCGCTGCCTTCCTTGCTTGCGTACAATTTCCTCAAATTGCTTACTTCCGGCAAGGCTCTTGTAAACACCTTTCTCTATAATTCTCTTCAATAAGCTATTTTCTTGCTCAAGTATAACTTGCCTAAGAGAATCATTAGTGGAACAAAGAGAACTACTAGAAGCAACAATATTGGATTTAGCATGATTATTGTTACTACTAGAAGAAGAATCTTTCTTGCCCTTGTTGCTAGATTTTACTTGTGGCATGTAAGTAGACAAGAGTAAACGCTTGGCAATGTAAGAAGAACTTTTCTTCTGAAGATCATCATTGATGGCTTTTAAGAACCCATGTTCTTTCTCAAGATTGAGCTTCTCGAAGCGTAGCTTCTCATGAGTTTTTGAAAGTTCTCGATGATCTTCTAAAGTAGTTTCATGAGCTAACTTAAGAGTGTTTTGTTCTTTAGTTAGACGCTCAATCTCCTTCTTATCATTGTCATTCGTTTCATCTTGATTAGCATGATTAATAGCATTTTCATCATAGTATTCATCACTAGAGTTGTCAACAAGTAAATCATCATCACCTAGCAAGTCATCTTCATCACTATTTAAATCAAGATACTCGGGGTGTGTTACCTTGGGGCCTTTAGCCACGAAGCATCCCCCAAATCCTTCATTTGGTGAATCAAATATGTCATAGGAGTTGGTTGACACAAGTGCTGGACCGGCAACACCTTCATCTTGAGTATATTCAGAGTCGGAGTGATAACTTCTCTTGGAGTGGTGGTCGGAGTCAGAGCCAGATACCCATTCACCAACATGAGCTTGATGTCTTCATTTTGTGTAGCTCCTTGATGACTTGTCCTTCCTTTCTGAATCCTTGCTTCTCCAAGAGGTTCTTCGTTCATAACAATCATCTCTACTCCTTCTCTCTCTTGGAGGTGATTCTTCCCTTTTGCTTCTCCTTTTAGGTAAGTCTTCTCTTATTTTGTAGGGAGTCGTACACTCATTAGAGTAGTGTCCGAGTCTTCCACAATTGTAGCAATTTCGCTCATGACTAGAAGATCTTTTGTCATTGTAGGGCCTTGACTTTTTTTCGAAAAGGGGGGACTCCCCGGTCTCTGCATCAGAACAATGCATATGGCCACCTTTATAAAAAAAGCAAATAGGTTCAACAAGGTCTTAAAATCCGAAACAAAAGTAACGGCAAGCTCACAAAGAGCCACAACGCCAAAAACACGAAAGCCAAAAGGCCACAACAGGCTGGCATAACAAAGATAGGAAAACTAATTTCCTATCCTATTACATGACCACCATTCAAACCGGTTGAAGATATCCCGTGCTACCATCTCCCACCGGATAGATCCAGTAACCAAACACTCCCTGGCCTCCTCGGAGTGAGTAGAGACCACATACGGATCAGCGAGTGGCTCGGAAGAAAACCTGCAATAAATGAATATTTGTTGTTCTGTTAAAAACTAAATCATTTCTGCAGTTCCAAATTGCCCACAATAAAGCGCATACTCCTACGCGAATGTGTCTGGCTATTTCGGACTCTATCCCAATAAGCCATGTTCCAAATAACGTGCTGACAGAATTCGGAGGAGTAATTTTAAAGGCAATGTGCACCGTCTGCCACAAAACTTTGGCCAACGGGCAATCAAGAAACAGGTGTTTGATAGTTTCATCCCGATCACAAAAACTACACCTAGTAGATCCTGCCCAGTTGCGCTTTACCAAGTTATCCTTTGTTAATACTAGTTGACCCGGTGCGCCAAATGGCGCAAAGACCCACTAAAGACATGTTGTCGATGAAAATAGTTTCATTTTGCAAGAACATATTCGATGTTGGTAGTAGAAAGCCTATGTGTTAAGTCATACTATATTGATAATATGTTTATGACGCTGAGAAATCTGAGTTTGCAAAAACAAATCTTATTTCTATAACATGCATAGACCAGCTAAGGAAGCATTTTTTTAAGTTGAAAATATAGTTTACCACGCTGAGAAATCCAAGTTTGAAAAAAAACCAACTTTGCATACTATATATAGACCAATTAAGGATGCATTTTCTTAGCAGTGTTTGCAGTAAACTTTTATTTTCCATGTGCACGAAAAGAAAAACCCTCTCTATGTTGTGCATATGGAGGCATGGGTATTTGAAAGGCTCACATGCTACCTAGCCTAGTCCAGGAACAATTCTTTGTGTGGGCCGTCCGGAAACCTAGCCCGATCCAGGAACAATTCTTTGTGTAGCCCATCCGGAGTAGAATATGAAGCAGCGGCGTCTGCATCCATCGTGCTTGTGTATTTCTTTTCTTCCTCGGTTCCTCCTTTGGGCAGGAGAAGCGTACTCAACTGGTGATATTTTTCCTTTCCTATTATTTCGGATTACTCGGCATGCATGGTAACACAAATGGCCCATTACGCCATATAGCACAATGTCCATTTCAAACACGAAGTGTTTTGAAAATTAAATTAGGTTTTAGCATGGAGGAATAGTCCAGACTTGAAACAGCGGATGCAACCACTTTACCAATTCAAACTCAATAGCAACCACTTATGATTATCATGTCAAATGGCACAAGGTGTCGATTTAGACTAAGAGTTATTTGAAAAGTGTTTCATTTGTTCTTTACAAAGTGCTAGATACAATTTCACTACACATAAGAATTTTCAAGCTCAGTTAAAAAGGTATTTTTAAGCATACAAACCCACAACTCGGCGATGCAAAATTGTGATTTAGTTCTGGATGTCAAAATGCTTGCGATAAAAAAAAGGCATTAGTTAGTTTCCTGTAGTAGGGACAAACGATGTAAATACACATCTTAGTTTGGTAGGAGAAAGCCCTATTTAAAATTAAATATATGTTTAGTTGGTTTAGCTGTGGTCAAGCACACGTAGCAATAAATATAATTTTCCTTAGCAGAAAAAATGGTGTTTGTTGTTCACAACTGGATGCATATGCACTTTCTATTTTGGTAGCAGAAAGCCCAAGTTTAAATCATCCAGTGTTGTAAACACGTTTATTTTTTCTAGTACTCATTTTTCTGGGAAATGCACACGCTAAGAATTTGAGTTTAATGTATGAAAGAGAATATATTTTTACTATAAACCTGCTAAGGAGGGTCTTTTAGCAGTGTTTCTATTAAACTTTTATTTTGCATGTGCATGAAAAAAATTAACTTCTGGCGCATATGGAGGCACAGGTATCTGAAACTCTGCGACTGAAACTGGTGAGAATTCTCCCTTCCTATTACCTTGGATTTCTCTGCATGCATAGATTTAGTTGCACCAAATGATAGAGTCCAATTTGAATCCATACAATTTGTAACCCTTTATATGGAAAATTAAGACTCGTCTCTTAAAATATATACTTGAGGATGCATAATTTGTTATGTAATTTGGGTAATATAAAGGCATGCTTTTTTAAAAGAAAGCCCACTTAAGACAAAGAGTATGCACAAATACTATCATCAGTTTCTGTACGACGGTGGGAAAGTAGATATTCAATACTGGGGTATTGGTAGGTGGAAGAAAATGTCCAAGGATACAGCAGGAGCATAATAAATAACGTTTTGCTTGTGTCTAACTTATGAGCACAGCATGCCCTTTATTTACTCTAGGAATATCTCGTACTCTTTAGCTATTTTTCTAAGTGCATGCCCATTGATTTGAGTAAGCCGCTTCTTCAATATTGAAGAGAGAAGTTTGAGGCTGTCATGCCCACTGCTGAAATTAGACTGGGCATTATTCTGTAGGGCTTGGGGCACAGAATATCCTGAATCAATCACAAGACAAACATCAGTATTAAGCAAGGACTACAGTAGAAGTAGCTAGAGATAATAAACAGAATAAAGGGCTATTTTTCTATAAAATATTTTTTTTGCTATGAACAAGATTTGTTTAATTGAAATTAAATGTCAAGAAGTTAGAGAGCATGATATAATAAGTTCGAGAGAATGATTTGATGTTGCTATTCAACTATTGAATAGATATTGAAGGCACATTACATAAGAGTCCTGGATTTTACATATCTGAAAGTAGGCGCACCATGAAAGTGATAATCATCCAATTAATAAAACCATTATTCTAAAAACATATAGACATTGCCCCATATATATACCAACGGGAGTAACTTTCTATTGGTTAGAAACCGTTGTGCTGACAGTTATTTAACACGCGCTTTTTTAGACGCACTAAGACCATATATAGGTTGCAGACCATTCTCATGCCAATGTCTAGAATAGCCAATCTACATAAGTCTTAGTAACATGCTCCTACAAGATTCTTACAAAAACCTACATGGGTATGTTCCCAATAGGAATGGATATAGATTATGCTTACAAAAATGCTACACTCTAACACTTCCACCGGAGCACAATTCAGCTCCCACAATCAGTAATCAGCATGAAAACTTAAAAAACAAGTTTGATAGAAATCAATGTTCAGGAAAGCATGAAGCATAAGCGAAGCGACAGGCTGACGCTTAGAGCAATGGGTGCTTAAGCATTTTTTAAAATAGAACTGCAGGTTTTGGAGGTTGTAGACCGAGAATTAACCTGAGTAGACGATGCGGTACCTTGGGGGAAGTTGGTGACATATTTCCTGAATGTGTATTGGCCTGTGTTGCCGCGACAGCATAGATCTGCAATGAAAGAACTTCATTATAAACATATGTTCCCAGCCTGGTCCTTGCTTGGAAAGAGAAGCAAAAAAGAAAAGGATTATGCAATAGACACACCAAACACCAAGGCAATGCAAAATATTCACTGATTTTACTCATATTTTTCGACGACGCATATAAACGGGCCCTAAACATTATATTAATTAACAATAATGAAAAGAACTTCTTAAGGCACTCAGTCACAGGTTATGATTCTACCACCTACCATTTTTACACTGTAAAATGACCATGTCAGTACTGATTTTATATGAAGCTACAAAGAGATAATAATAATAATAGTGACATTGATGAAAACTGAAATCACAATATATATAAAACTTGGTATCACACCCTCCTTACGTCATGGCAGTACCTGACCTCTATTCTAATAAAATCATATTATAACAATTTGCATATATATGCCTGGCCTCTGTTATAATAGAATTTATATATATGCTTCACTCAGTGTGCCTAAAATTTTTGGAATGTAAATTTTCCCATGTTCCGAGAAACCATTTTAGGATTGCAAGGAACAATTTTGCAAAGTATAACATTGCAAGTAAATCACAAAGAGTTACTGAGAAGCTACCTAGCCTGTAGCATGGAATCTCTTTCGTCAGCACACTCAACCAAGAGCACCATTACACAGAACAAAGAGGTGTAGGAAAAATAGTTTGTTTCATGTATACTTGTAAACGATATTGCCATTTTCCAATAAATAAAGTCATTTCCCGAAAAAAAAAACTGCAGGAAAAAGATGAACAACCCAGGGTTATCAAACCACCTCAACCCATAGACAGGCCCAGGTGGCTCACCTCAATGAACACTCGGAAAAGCATGTCGGGTTCTTGATGCCAGGCACCCTCTCGACATTGTCGCCTAGTGAGATATAGCACGCTACCGATGGTGTCCTCTTCCTCGTCCCCCTCTCTACTTCCCCACTACATGTAGTCCACAATCTGACTCCCCAGATCCTAAACAAAGCACCATCGGTAACTTTAGTGTCTGAAGTGGAGAACCATCAAGGGACACTGTAAAACAAATTATTTGCAGGTACCAAGGTGCAGCTACTAATTTCCCTTCCAACCATATGAACCTTTGCCATACAAAACATTATTGTGCAAAGCTATACATACATGAACATAGCTATGTATTCTTATACATTATCTTGCAGAACATTTTAGAACTACTGAAATAGCAGCTGATGGTAAGGAAACACCGTTAGACTTTTCAACAAATAATCTCCAACTGCTAATTTCTTGGGCGATTACAAACATACCCAGCGTCCGTGTGTACATGAATTATTTAGACAGGTCCCCAGGGCATGCTCACAATCTATTCTATGTTACAGATAGCTTAGCTGTGCAAGAATTATCAGGGCAGTCTACTCTATGCGATTCAGTCAAGGTGTTGGTATCAATTACGATAACAGTGATGATACATGTGTGTGCCATATCCACCGGGAATTGAACTGAACTACTTGGGCCCCAATATTTCATAGTGAAAATCAGTAGAAACTAAAAAGAATAAATTGTAATTAGTTTTGGTAGAAACATATTTCACATTAATTTTAATTAAGCAGAGCAGGGGAATTTCCTCAATGAGATGGGCTGGTGTGTTCAGAAGCAATTGTGCTCAGCAGAAAAAGATAAATTGTCAGGATGCCGACAACATGGATCAATGGAATAAATTCTCACAAATGAAATGACAGTGAAGGGGATATGAATCTTGACTCTGGATTGAACAAAGTAAATGGGATAAGCTCACCTTGCCGCAGAGAAGACGGACACCCAACTTCAATAAAAAAGGCGAATAAGCCAAGCAAAATCTGCAAGGGAAATCTTAATTTAGACATGGTACCACCTGAACATAGCAAGACATCCGGATGTCTAAAATGCACCTCACCTACTGGAATCACCCTCGCCTCAATGAAAGAAATATAGCACAGTTCGACCCTGAATATGAAGCAAAAAGACATAATGAGACATGCTGAACCTGCAATGAATGAATGAATTGTTTGAACCTACACTGAATAGTTCATGTCCATCCACCCGTATGCTACTTTCTCATCAGAACGTCAATCCCAAAGATCTTCTGCTGGAAATATAACTTAATATTAGTCAGCTGACACAACACCTTAACTATCCAAGGGGTTTCCTAATATGCAACACTCTCTCAGAACATTTGACGAACAAATCAAGGGAAGTTTTCAAATCAGCATTACATGTGTAAAGTCATAATCCCTGAACATGATAAATAGAAAATTTGAAAAGCGCAAAAATAGATATTAAAGATAGCACCATCAGGGCTAATGTACTATCTAAAAGTGCACTAATGCCTAGTATGTAAAGTTACCTATAAAAACTCCAGCACATGAAAGGTGTGACAAAATAAAGGGGAAACAACAATCCTCCTCAAGAAATGGTGCTGATAGGCAGACATATTCCTTTTCATGTACTGTGGTGCAAGAATTCAGAAGAAATCAGGCTCACCTATCTTGGAAGGGTCCGACTGCTCTAGGGACATCAAGCCACAATATCTCCGGCCACTCAGAACCAAAACAATATGCCCTATCTTCAGTTTCAGACTTCCAGTCAAAGGAAACTGTATGGGCCAAAAATAATCTTCAGAGAACATAGCAAATAATAAATAAGCAAAAGGATCATCCCTGGAAAAGCAATACATGTTGCAAAACAGTCAAGATCGTTTGAAAATATACACATCTTACCCTGCTGCTTGTAGTCCTCGACGACCTGCTCCTTCTTCCTGTCGTTGGCCACGTCCCCTCCCCTGCAGCCATACCCCATTGCGGAGGAGTGCCGCTGCTTGCACTCCTCATGGCATGCTCCTTCTCGTATTGTTATCCGCCTCTCACCCCCTGCAGCTCCACCCCAGACAGCACAAGGTCACAATTTATACTCAGAGCTATTTGAAAAGTTTTGGTCCCAAATTCGTTTTCACTTTTAGTGCCAACAAAAATATAGATCTGCTCTGCAATTAATTTCATGACATGACGATGGCATCAATTCATATCCATCCATTACAACATGAACATTTATATTTTGTTCTGCGGAAAACAAACTGGACATATAAGGGAATATACTAAACCAAAATAGAAAAAAAAACATGGCAATCTCTTTGCATAATCTGGAATGTAAAAAGGCATAGCTCCCAACTCATGCTCTAATCTAACCCAGACCTTTGCTACTTCTAGTAATTGTAACTAACTAACTATAACCGATAAAATTATCATCTGAAGAAGTGCAACACAATTGTTCTCAGTTCTCAACTGAATGCCCATATCCATGAAATTAAAATGCTTCAGAAAGTATGAAATGCACTCAAACGTGATAATGCTTTCTAGTAATCACTGACAATGCAACACATGTGTCAAGAGGAGAATGAGCAAGAGTGGATTTGGAGTTAAAGGAGAAACCAAATATGGGGACAGAAGGAGAATGAGCAAGAGTGGATCTGAAGGTAGGAGGAGAAACCAACCATGGGGCTCGTCAGCTCGATTCAAGCATCGAATTCATCCGAGGGCCAACGTTCGGCAAGCGAGCACTCATGTTTAAGCACAATGCATATCCTACAAATTTAACAAAGATCAAGGGGGATATCAGTTATGCCAGCACCGTGCTCCCAAACTCGCATTTTGAGGTGTGAGCGAGACAAGACCTGAACAAATTCTACGGAAAGAAACTTATTTGATAAGAACACAAATGCAAGGGCACTGTGCAGAAGGTGGCCGTACTTTTGGAAAATATGAAGTATCGAATTGTGAAAAATTATCTTCCTTTTTTTGGTCCTATTGCTCAGAGTATGGTATACCACTACACCAAAGAAAGCAATATCACACGGCAAACCTTATATTTTTCAACCGTCGCATAGAAGAATCGTCTAAAGGAAGTAGACACATATGCCATGGACTGACCTAAAATGAGTGGCTTCATCATGTGCAATTACCTTGACCAAGAGGATATCTTGGGAGATGTAAGCAGGCCGGTACATCTGTAAGCAATGAGATACATCAGTTGGCACCCAGCATGAGTTTTTTGACGTTACTTCTATATTACAGTAGCAAAGGGAGGGTCACATATCAACTCTTTTTTTAAAAGATCAAGAGTTGCAAATGCATATGCATATCACATCACTTTTTTTTGTAACAAATATGGCCAATGGCCAATGTCTATATACTAATCAGGATCAAAATTCTAGAGGTTATTTAGTTTGTCTAAAATATCACATCATGTTTGGTTGAAACAATATGCTAAAATATTCAGTTTGCAAAGCACAATGCTAACATATGGGGGAGAAGGTGGCAGCTCACCTGCAGCAAGGAGCTAGCATCAGAAAAAGCAGGATTCATCCTTTAGCGTACTATGAACATGTCGCTGCTGCCTTGCACCTTGATGCACCGCCGCTGCCCATAGCAGATTACATCCAATTGCTTTTGACAAATTGTACATAACAAATTACTTGAATTAATACTTTGTAACTGATCGGCAGAAGTAGCAACCAAATTCTAATAATGGAGAGCTGGGTTCAGGATGTATTACTCCTATTTCATACTAAATGTACCTACTGGGGAGAGCAAAAATGTGTAGCACACAGGGAGAAAGCAAAGGAACTGATCCGAGATAGGACCACCAGGAACTTGCCCCAAAATCATGCATAATCGAGGCTATGCTCCAACTACAAAGCCAGAAATTGCTCCATTGTCGACACCTGCAATCCTCCTCTATAAATGTTGCAGGCCTGCAGCTGCCCAGCAGGAAACCGTTAGCACTACACATACCATGGTGTAACAGTAGACCTCGCAATTTATGTCAATACAACAGATCAAAGCATAAAGTTAGAAAACAAAGAAGGAAGACTCAGGGAAGATACTACCATGGGGACCAAATCGGAGCACCATTCTCCAAAAATTCACATGGATGCAGTGGTGAGGAGATACGAGACGAGGCGAGTGAGGCCAGTGACGATGAATGACCCTGGACAGCTGCGGCGCCTCTGTGACCATGAGGGCCGGCCTGCTCCTTCACCCTTCGGCCTCCTCCCTCTTCCCTAGTCCCATCCCATCGCGACGGGCCGCCCACCCTGCTCCTTCACCTCACCACCGAGCTCGGCTAATCTGCGCCCGATTTGGAGAAAGGACGGCGGCAACGGCGGCGGAGTAACCATCTCAGGATCCCGCGCTGCACCTGTACCGAGGACGATGGCACCAGCGCCGCTTCTTCGTAAAAAGGCTAGCAGCAGCGCGGGTTTTAGATGTATCAGTAGCGGGGTACCCGCGCTACTAATAAGGCGCTACAGCTAACTCGCGCTACTGCTACACAAGTGTAGCAGCAGCGCGGTTAGAGGAAGCTCGCTACCGCTAGTAGCGCTAGCGCTCTTTGGCTGGACGCGCTACTGCTATTGAGGCGCTGCTGCTAACTTTTATACACTCGCTACTGCTAATTTAAGTAGTTTTTTTGGCATATTTGTTTTGTATTTGAACCGGCTTTGTAGAAGAATCTTTAGCACATAGAAATGTTATCATGATACACATACAAATGTCTGCGAGACCACAAATGTAATCATAGCATGTACATACAAATAGTCTCATCATAATCATCATCCAACACAAAGTGATATCTTGTCATCATCTCGAAAATAGCAATACATGCAAGTCTCGAATACTTGCAACTACAACAACGTCATCCATCTAAACAAAGGTATACGCAAGAAGTGCTATCACTATGAGTGAGAGCGGAACTATGCAGTACATGAGGTGGCGGTTACGAGTCCTCTCTCGCGCTAGCGTGAACCTCAAGTAACTAGCTTCTCCTTCTTGTCTGCTTTTGAAGCCTTTATGGCTGGCGCTCGTGAACCCATTCACTTGCGCCTGACACTCATGCCACTCGTTGTACACCCCCGGAACCTTCCCTTTGTACACGACATTGCATTTCCATCTCGCCATCAAGAAACTAGGTACCTGTTAGAGATGCATGTTCATGAAGAGGATGTACAATCATATATATGCAACAAAATATACTAGAGCAACACCAAAAAAGAAAGGGTTAGCAACTAGATGCAACATATACAGTACGCAAATTAATTAACTAGAGGTACGCAGGTCGTCGTACGCAAACTAACAAAGTAGCGTTACTGTGACGCCCCCGATTCAATCATACACAAATCATGCACGCAAATGTGTACGATCAAGATCAGGGACTCACGGGAAGATATCACAACACAACTCTAAAACATAAATAAGTCATACAAGCATCATAATACAAGCCAGGGGCCTCGAGGGCTCGAATACAAGTGCTCGATCATAGACGAGTCAGCGGAAGCAACAATATCTGAGTACAGACATAAGTTAAACAAGTTTGCCTTAAGAAGGCTAGCACAAACTGGGATACAGATCGAAAGAGGCGCAGGCCTCCTGCCTGGGATCCTCCTAAACTACTCCTGGTCGTCGTCAGCGAGCTGCACGTAGTAGTAGGCACCTCCAGTGTAGTAGTCGTCATCGACGATGTCGTCTGGCTCCTGGACTCCAGCATCTGGTTGCGACAACCAGAAAGAAAGGAAAGGGGGAAAAAGGGGGGAGAAAGCAACCGTGAGTACTCATCCAAAGTACTCGCAAGCAAGGAACTACACTACATATGCATGGGTATATGTGTAAGTAGGCCATATCAGTGGACTGAACTGCAGAATGCCAGAATAAGAGGGGGATAGCTAGTCCTATCGAAGACTACGCTTCTGGCAGCCTCCGTCTTGCAGCATGTAGAAGAGAGTAGATTGAAGTCCTCCAAGTAGCATCTCCAAGTAGCAACTCCAAGTAGCATCTCCAGTAGCATCTCCAAGTAGCATCTCCAGTAGCATCGCATAGCATAATCCTACCCGGCGATCCTCTCCTCGCATCCCTGAGAGAGAGCGACCACCGGTTGTATCTGGCACTTGGAAGGGTGTGTTTTATTAAGTATCCAGTTCTAGTTATCATAAGGTCAAGGTACAACTCCAAATCGTCCTGTTACCGAAGATCACGGCTATTCGAATAGATTAACTTCCCTGCAGGGGTGCACCACATAACCCAACACGCTTGATCCCATTTGGCCGGACACACTTTCCTGGGTCATGCCCGGCCGCGGAAGATCAACACGTCGCAGCCCCACCTAGGCACAACAGAGAGGCCAGCACGCCGGTCTAAACCTAAGCGCACAGGGGTTTGGGCCCATCGCCCATAGCACACCTGCACGTTGCGTACGCGGCCGAAAGCAGAACTAGCCCCCTTAATACAAGAGCAGGCTTACGTTCCAATTCGGCGCGCGCCACTCAGTCGCTGGCGTCACGAAGTGCTTCGGCTGATACCACGACGTCGGGATACCCATAACTACTCCCACGTAGATGGTTAGTGCGTATAGACCAAATGGCCAGACTCAGATCAAATACCCAGATCTCGTTAAGCGTGTTAAGTATCCGCGAACGCCGACCAGGGCCAGGCCCACCTCTCTCCTAGGCGGTCTCAACCTGCCCTGTCGCTCCGCCACAAAGATCCACTCGCGGGTGCTCCACCAGCCGACCCGACTTTAGTCTCCACATGTATCATGTATAAAGTATATAGTATATACCCGTGATCACCTCCCGAGTGATCACGGCCCGATAGTATAGCACGGCAGACGGACAAGAATGTAGGGCCAATGGTGATAAACTAGCATCCTATACTAAGCATTTAGGATTGCCGATAAGGTATCAACAGATGTAGCAACAATGTCAGGCTATGCATCAGAATAGGATCAATGGAAAGCAGTAACATGCTACACTACTCTAATGCAAGCAGAATAGAGGAGAATAGGCGATATCTGGTGATCAAGGGGGGGGGCTTGCCTGGTTGCTCTGGCAAGAGAGAGGGGTCGTCAACTCCGTAGTCGAACTGGGCAGCAACAGCGTCGGTCTCGTAGTCTACCAGAGAGAAGAGGGGGAAGAAACAATGAATACCTTGCAAACATATGCATATCGATGCATGACATGACAAGTAACGGTGCTAGGGGTGCCCTAACGCGGTATGAGGTGATACCGGTGAAGGGGGAAAACATCCGGGAAAGTATTCCCGGTGTTTCGCGTTTTCGGGCAGAGGAGCCAGAGGGGGAAAGTTGCGAGTTCGATAGGTTAGGGGGGTGTGGCGGACGAACGGGTTGCGTATCCGGAATCGTCTCGTCGTTCTGAGCAACTTTCATGTTGAAAATATTTTAATCCGAGTTACGGATTAAAAGATATGATTTTCTAAAGATTTTATTAATTTCTGGAATTTAATTAATTATTTAATTAATTCGAAAATGGATTTATGACATCAGCATGATGTCATGCTGACATCAGCAGTCAACAGAGTTGACTAGTCAACCTGACTTGTGGGTCCCATTCGTCATTGACTTATTAGTCTAATTAGGGTTTAAATAAACTATCTACTTAATTAGATTAATTAATCATTAACTATTTTAACTATTAATTAATTAATTAATTATTAATTAATTAATTAATTATATATTTATTTATTTTTATTTCGTTTTTTTAAAACGTTTTGGAGTGGGGCCCATTGTCATAGGGCCACTGGAGCCTATGCGGGCGTGCGGGTTACGGGCGCCACCCGAACGAGCGATGGCCCGAGTGGGGGGGGGGCGAGCCCGACAGGGGGGAAAACGGGGCGAGGCCACCGGGCGCCACCGACAGACGGTTGCGGCGCGGCAGTAGCGGCCAGGTGGAGCGGCGGGCACCCGCGGCAAGCTGCGCGGGGCCGACAAGCTAGGCGAGCAGCGGGGGGCGCAAGTGTGGGACGGCGAGGTCCGGCTGGAGAGCAGGACAACGGGCGCGGGGTCGTGCGCGCGCGAGCAGTGAACGGCACCGGCGACACAGATCGAGGGGAAGAGGCCGATGGCCTCACCAGCGTTGAAGAGAAGCGGGGCGGCGAGGCTCGGGGGCGACCCGTGGGGAGGAGATGAGGAGGCCACGGTGAGGTCGATCCGGCGCAGGGCAGCGGCGGTGGGGTAGCGCCAGTGAGGCGGCGCCTAGCGCCGGCGATGACGATGGGGTCGGGGGCGACGCGTCCAGGTCGGGAAGAGGGTGGTGAGGGTTGGTGGAGCCGGCGAGGAGTCACGGACGGAGCAACGACGGCATGGGCGATGAGGGGGCCGCTCCGTCGATGAGGGTCTCCGGGGGGGCTTGCTGTCCCGATCTAGATCCGGTCGGGGGGGAAAGAGGAGCGAGGGTGTCGTTTCCCCGATCCAGATTGGATCAGGAATGGGGAGGAGAGAACGAGGGAGTGGGGGAAGTGGTGCGGTTAGGGTTAGCGGGGGAGTGGGGGTTAAGGCGGCGGGATGGGCCGGCCAGTTGTGGCCGGTATCGGCCAGCTGGGCCGAATGGCCCAGGGAGAGGGGGCTTTGCCCCTTTTTTTTGTTTACTGTTGTGTCTTCTCCTTTTTCTTATTTTCTTTTCTATTTTATTTCTAGTTTCTTGTACTTTTAGTTTTATAAAAATTACCACTAGTGCCCAAATTTGTATTTATCAACAAACTACTGTAAGATTAATTCTTAACCCATAATAAAATAGTTTTAGCATTTTATAAATTCTAACTGGGCATTTGTTTAATTATTTTCACTACTGTTTTAATTATTTTAGAGCCTTTAAACATTTTATCAAAGTTTGGTTTCTCCACCATAATTACTTACGATTTATTTGACACAACCCGAACATTTTAGTTTTGATATTTGAAAATTTTACTGTTTGCCTATATTTTAAATTTTAATTTGAATCGTTTTTGAACTAACTCGAGTTTATCAACAGTAACCGAGGTGACGTGGCATCGTTAACGCGGGATTATTGTAGCCTAATTATCCGGGTGTCACAGTTACGCAAGTTCGGCAGGGACTGTGGACATCACAAAGTTTCATCACTACAAAAAGTATACAAGTTCAACCGACACATATCATCATCATTGGCATCATAAATCACTAGAAGTTCCATCCTTCCATATCATCAAGGACGAACCCTAGCTTCTTGAACGGCGTGAGGTCTAGACATTGGATGCCTATGCGAGTTCGGACGTCAGTTCGCGATATAGGGCCGTGGTGGAACATCCCCTTCTCATCGACGACTTCTTTCATGATGATCGTCGCAATGTCGCCTTGGATGTGAAAGAAGTCATCTCTAAGTTTATAATTCGTTTCTCCATGAGATTCTAGCCACTTGTGGATATGATCATCATTTCTGTTGTTAATGCGAAGCTTTTGGTGATCCGTGTTGAACTGAATCATGAGATGGACGATGTAGAATCCATCCTTCTTGCTTGGATTTGGGACATGGATGCAGGAGAAGTTAGTTTTATGCGCGAAACCCATCTTTGGAGTAGGGTTTTACCTCCGTCGAGAGGGCCCGAACCTGGGTAAAAAACATCATGTCCCTTGTCTCCTGTTACCATCCGCCTAGACGCACAGTTCGGGACCCCCTACCCGAGATCCGCCGGTTTTGACACCGACACCCACCTAGCGCGCCTGAGACTGAGGACGGGCTGCTATGAGCGGGAGCGGCTGCGAGAGGAGGTCCGGTTGCTTGAGCAAGTGATGGTGCGATGGTGTTGTTGTTCATGGAGTTGCTCGCGACGAAACTGGGCATCGGGAAATCATGTACCATCTTGTCTGGATTTTCCTTCGCCTAGTTGATGATAACTGGAACCAAGTTAGTAGTGAAATCATTTCTGTAGGCAGTTACAGCTGCATTGACTGCCTACTGTAGCAACTCATATTTGTCCTCGGCTGCTTTTTTCGCATCCTCAGCTGCTTTTTTCTCGACCGCAAGCTTCACCTTTGCGTCGATGTCCGCCTGACTAAACTTCCTTTTCTGCTTCTTGGCCTCCGGACCGTCGTTGTAAAACACCTTCCACGTGGCGCCGTCTCCAGCACCATGCACACTTGGGCCTCATCGGAGAAGTCCCTTAAGTTCGTTCAAGGCCCGGTTGAGAGGGGTGTCCCACTTGGGCCTCATCGGAGAAGTAGGGCTTTCGGCTGCAAGCCGGTGTTGCTTCTCCAGTAGTCTAATCAATTTCCTCGTGATCTTGTCCGTGTAAAAAACCTTTTTCTCCTTGTCCCACTTGTAGCGGGCCCTGATGAAGTCATGCTCCAAGGGGTTGGTGAACTTCGCGAAGGGGTCTGGGAGACCCGCGGCTTCACGTTTCGCGTCCTCCTTATCCCATATGGGCCTTTTACCGAGGTAGCCATGGCTTTCGAGGCGATGCTTCCCCGTGTTCCTTTGCTGAAGGCTTTTGAATTTCGCAGCCTTAGCCTTGGCTGCCTCGGTAGCGCAAGTGTCTTTGAACTTTTCGAACTCCTCTTCCGTAAGTGTCGGATTTTCCTCCAGAATCTTGGACAGGGGTTCATCAGCCTCAATAGCTCGTTTCACCCTCCCTTTCCAGGAGGCCAAATCATTGCTGAACATGCCCATGGCGTGATTGTTAATCTTTTTCATCTTCGGATCATCCCACGGTTGTTCTATGTTATCATCCCGGTCGGGGAACTTGAATCTCTTGTGCAACTTCGTTAGGAGCAACTACGTCAAATGTTCTTTACTCCTTAAGTCATCGTCGTTGATGCTCGCGCATTCCCGTAGGATGCATCCTACTTGGTTCCCATAGCACTTGCGAGGTTCTTCCGGCTCTAACGGCTCAAACTTGCCAGGTGCCATATTTGTGATCACAAGTCGTCCAATCCCTAGTTTGTTAGGTTTTCGTATCCTCTGCTTCTTATGCTTCCTCTTTTCAGTAGCAGCATTGGGGCCAGTACCTTCCCCGCCGGTACCTTCCCCACCGGTACCTTCCCCACCGGTCTCCGTGCCGCCATCGGTGCCGGCGCCGTCGGTGTCGATGTCGGCGTCAGTACCATCATCGAGGCCGACCTGCAAACCTTGCTTAGCAGTCAAATAGTCGAGGTACTCTTGTTCACCCTCATAATCCATCTCGTCTGCATCTTGGTCAGAAGGCCCAGTTTCTTCGTTGTTCGACATGTTTCCTATGATTAAGTGGCCTCATTTATTTCTAAAAGTATGAATAAATGAGAAATGACATAAAAAGAAATCTATGTGCCAGCACTCGATATGCCAACTATGTAGCACAAATCATGCCTTTATTCACGGGAAATTTCGGCATGACCTTTGCTAAAAAATGGACATATTGAGCGCCTGAAATTCACCGAAACGGAAATGAATCAACATTTCGGCGTAACATAGGCCACTCGGATCATTTTCCAAACATGACATGTCCAAAACATGACATATGCACATATCACATGTCCAGTTCAAATTTGCATATAAATTCAGCTAATTTTGAAACCTAGCTAAATTCATAACTAAACAGATAACCTAATTAATTAACATAACCGAAGAACCCTAGCAGAGAGGGGGGGTTTTATAGAGAGTGCAGGGGCGAGGAGGCAGGCCCGACGACGGCCGGCAGGGGAGAGGAGGGAGGCGAGGGCCGACAGGTCGGGGGCGAGTGCGCCAGGGTCGGGGGCGAGCGCCGGCGCCGGAGTCGGGGGCGAGCGGCTGGGTCGGGGGCGGGCGGCGTGGTCGGGGGCTAGCGCCGGCGCCGGGGTCGGGGTCGAGGGCCGGGACGGGGGCGAGCGTCGGGGCTAGCGTCGGCGCCGGTGGAGTCGGGGGCGAGCGCCGGGGCCGGGTCGGGCGCGGCGGTGCGACGGGGAAGAGAGAGTGGGGATTTGGGGGGAAATGGCGGGATGAAGCAGGGCGAGTGAGAATTTTGGGTTAAGTGGACGTAGCAGTAGCACGTTATGTCAAAACGCGCTGCTACTAACATCAGTAGCTGTAGCGGTTTAGGAGAAACGCGCTACTACTAAATTCTGTAGCTGCAGCGGTTTATGCAAAACGCGCTGCTACTACTGTTGCTACTGCCAGTTTCCCTTTTTCTTTTCCTTTATTTTATCCCACTTTTATTTCCCGAGGGCAGTGAACGAAGGGAGGCGATATATATTGCATCATTTGACGGTTAAATATGTATGCAAAATAGGAACATATATATTACACATCATTGGACCCATGCATAATAATGGCTAAGTGTGTATACAAAATAGGAACATATATATATTACACATCATTGGACCCATAACATATGTTTCCTCAGTGCCGACGTTTTCGTTTTTGAGTCAGCTTCTTTCCCTTCTTGTTCCTCGAAGAATAATTGAGCCCCTCATTGTGACTTTGCCTTTTCCATGGAGTACGATTTTTCTTAGGTAATGTAGTATTGATTCTTCTTTTGACGTATACTTCATCATCATCGTCATCTTCCCTCATTGGGTTGCCGTACTGATCATAGTCTTCCTCGTTGGTGACTCCATCCATTCCAATGATGTTCCTTTTGCCTCTCCTCACGACAACACGGCTGGGATTGCGCGGGTCAGTTATGAAGAAGCATTGTGTCACGTGCTTAGCGTGTACCCATGGCTCGTTTTTTGCGATAGCGTTCACGGTAGCTCTCTTGGCGTCGGGTATAGTCATGGTAGTGAACATCCGGCTTTCTCTTTCGACATTCTTAGCCCATCTGACACGGAACATCGTCGTGTTGTGCAGTCCAGAGTAGTCAAGCTCCCAGATCTCCTCAACCCTTCCATAAAATCGTTCAGTTGTGCCGTTGTCGCTGCCGGTCATGCATTCCATCGTCACCCCTGAGTTCTGATCATCACTGTCCATATCTTTTGCCTCCGTGTAGAACGTGTATCCGTTGATATCATATGCCTGATAGGTTACGAGGTTGGGCGAGGGGCCATGTGCTAAGGCGTATATGAGCAATCCGTCCTTAGAGCCCTCCTCCGGGGGATTAGCAATAATATGCTCTTTGAACCAATGCAGGAAAGTGGAGTTGTGCTCTCTAGTAACTTCAGCGTCCGTCCTGCATACCCCCCGGTCACGATACTTCTTTGCGATAATTTCTTTGTGCAGTGCCACGAAAGGATCTACCTCGTCTAGGTGTTGTAGCACTACCAAGTTTGCTCTGTCAAAGTCGCTGCGTCGATCTGAGTATGCCACGTGCAGTTCCCTGCGACCGTTGCATTGACCATCTCCTTCGAGCCTCCCATCGTGCTTGTTAACGGGCAAACCAACACTAACACCAGGCAGCTGGTCTGCGCCATATAGAAAATTCTCACAGAAAGAGATGCACTCTTGTGCCAAATAGCCCTGGACGATGCTTCCATTCGGACGGGACATGTTACGAATGAATCCTTTGATGATCCCATTCATCCTCTCAAACGGCATCATGTTGTGCAGGAATGACGGCCCCAGGTCTATTATGTCAACCACAATATGGACACACAGATGCACCATCACGTCGAAGAACGCGGGTGGGAAGTATATCTCAAGCTCATTCAGTATCACAACAATCTCTTCCTGTAGCCTTTGGAGCTGCTTCACACTGATCGACTTTCGTGAGATGACGTCGAAAAAGTTGCAGAGACCAATAAGCGTGTCACGGACGTGCTTGTCCATTATCCCTCTAAGGGCAACAGGTAGTATTTGCGTCATCATCACATGACAGTCATGAGACTTCATCCCGCTGAACCTTTTCTTGTCCGTGTCTAGATATCTGCTTATCTTGCCATAGTAACCGGAACTAACTTTCACTCCAGTAAGGCACTTAAAGAATTGATTGATCTCAGCCTGACTTAAGGTGAAGCAAGAAGGGGGCAATAATCCTCTTTCTTTATTTTCTTGCCCTTCTTCTCCCGTGCCTCTGTCTCTGTCTCTGTCTCGTCTGACATATTACGGGGCGGCATGTGCAGATCTTCCCTGATTTTCAAATCTTGCAAGTCCTTTCTTGCCTTCGGCCCATCCTTGGTCTTATCCGGCATGTTCATCAGTGTTGCGAGCAAGCTCTCAAGGACATTCTTACAGATATGCATTTGATCAAGGCAATGAGGTGTATCGAGTTTGTGCCAGTACTCCAAGTCCCAGAACACAGACCTCGTCTTCCATACCTTCAGCAGCGGCTCCAGCGCCTTTCTCATCGTCTTTCCCGGCGTGGGGCACTCCTTCCAGTGGTGTAGTTATGTAGGAGTAATGAAGAGAGAGAAAGGTGGATAGAAGAGAGAGAGTAACGGGGGAGAAGTATTGAGGAGAAGAAGAAGAGTGAGAGTGGGAGCATGTGGTGGAGGTAGGGGGAAGGGAAGAGAGGAGGCGGAGGTAGGGGGAAGGGAAAAGAGGAGGGGGAGGGGAGGGACGGGTGGGGAAAGGTGTTGGGTTGGTGCGGGTTAGCAGTAGCGCGGGACCTAAAACGCGCTGCTGCTAAGGATTTAGCAGCAGCGCGCTTTGCGATACGGCGCTACTGCTAACTGGGACAAAAAATTGTGGCAATTTGAAACTTACCAACAGCGATCTCGGAAAAAGCGCGCTACTACTACATACTTAGCAGTAGCGTTGTTCTTGCGACCGCTCTACTGCTACTTAGAGTTAGGTGAACACCGTCGGTCGATATTTGTAGCAGCGCGTTTTTGGCCGAGCGCGCTACTGCTAAATCCTTATTAGCAGCGAGTTTACGTAACACGCGCGAACTAGTTAGCAGCAGCGCCCCATTTTGAACCGCGTTGCTGCTAAGATTCTGTGTATAGGCTTTTCCCTAGTAGTGATACCAAAGAGCAGATTAGAGAGAGAGAGGGGGGGAGGGGGGATTAGGCAAAGCTCACCTTGTCGCCGGAAGATGTCGCCCTCTTCCCAGGCATGGACCACCACGGCAAGCCCCTACTATCCAGCAGCCCCGGTCGCTGCCATGCTCCTCGTCTAGCCGCTGCCATCGACCGCATGCTTTGCCGCTTGCGATCTTACTCCCTGATCTGGAAGCAAGGGAGGGAGGAGGCGGATGTGGATTGGGGGCAGGGCCGGAGTTAGTGGTGATAAGGGAGGTAGGAGGAAGGGGGAGAAGTGGTGGGGCGGCCGGCGGCTATCCGGACGAGGAGAAAGGAGGATTAGGGGGTGCGGCGCGTCGGCGCCTGTGGTGCTGAGCGAGGGAGGAAGACGGGATGTGGCGGCTAGGGTTCGACTGAGCTAGCTTTTGCGCAGCTAATCGCGCGACGCACACGCGGTGCGCAACGAGAAGGTGAACCCACACCTGAAAACAACTAACCCAGTCAATAGGCAAACGAAACGAGCCCACCAGTCATTGGTCCTGAGAATAACTACGCAGTGAAAACACTCGAGAGAAAGATCTAACGGACGAGGCAAAAATGAAGACCTGTTTCACCACGATCCAACGGCCAACGAAGGCTGAAATCGGGGGAGCCTCCTGGAGGTGAGTTGGCTAGCCTCATTATTGGTTTAAATGACTTGTTTATGTACAAACCACATAAACACTTTAATTTTCAAAGGAACTTTGACTTTCCAAACGTATTCGGAACTAGGAATGGCGCTAGAGTTGATAACATCAAGATACATCAATTTAACTGTGAACTCTCCAGACCTAGTGAGCTTCCAGCGCAACTGATCGGGCTGTTGAGATAGCTGAACCTCCATCAGTCTACTCACCAAATGAAGCCATGCTTCCCAGCGGTTGCCGGCAAGCGTCCTCCTAAAATGAATATTAAGGGGGATGGACTGAAGTATCGTTGCAACATAAGCATCACGTCGTTGAACAATACTATACAGGGACGGGTACTGAAGCGCCAGAGGCGTCTTTCCAAGCCAGGTATCCTCCCAGAAACGCGTGGCAATGCCATTACCGATTATAAACTTTGTCCTATTGAAAAAGGCTGATTTGACTCTCATTAGCCCCTTCCAAAAAGGCGAGTATGTCGGTCTCACTGTCACCTGGGACAAAGTTTTGGACTGCAGATACTTACTACGGAGAATCTGCGCCCACGTGGCATCAGTCTCAACTGATAACTTATACAACCACTTGCTGAGAAGACATATGTTCTTGACTTCAAGATTTTCAATGCCGAGACCCCCTTGGTCTTTTGGTCGACAAATGATATCCCATTTGGCGAGTCTGTATTTTCTTTTTAGTTCATCGCTCTGCCAGAAGAATCGGGATCGATAGAAGTCCAGCCTTTTCCTAACACCAACTGGGACTTCGAACAAAGACAAGAGAAACATAGGCATACTCATGAGCACCGAGTTAATAAGAATTAATCAACCTCCGTATGACATGAGCTTGCCCTTCCAGCAACTCAGTTTCTTCTCAAACCGATCCTCGATACACTTCCATTCCCTGTTTGTCAGCCTACGATGGTGAATGGGTATACCTAAGTACGTGAAAGGTAAAGTCCCCAATTCGCATCCAAACAATTGCCTATAAGCCTCTTGTTCCTCATTGGCTTTACCAAGATAGAACAACTCGCTTTTATGAAAGTTAATCTTCAACCCAGTCAATTGTTCAAATAAGCATAACACCAGCTTCACATTTCTCACTTTTGCCAAGTCGTGCTCCATAAAGATGATCATATCATCAGCGTACTGTAGGATAGACACACCTCCATCAACTAGATGAGGCACCAAGCCACCCACCTGACCAGCCTTCTTTGCCATTCCTATCAGAATTGCCAACATATCAACCACAATGTTGAATAAAACAGGAGACATTGGATCACCTTGTCTCAGGCCCTTATGTGTCTGGAAATAATGACCTATGTCGTCATTCACTTTAATTCCAACACTCCCTTTTTGCGTGAAAGATTCTATTGGCGTCGCCAGGCTTCATCAAAACCCTTCATACGCAAGGCCTGTTGAAGGAAAGGTCATTTGACTTTATCATACGCTTTCTCGAAATCCACCTTGAAAACAACTCCATCTAGTTTTTTTGTGTGAATCTCGTGGAGCGTTTCATGAAGGACCACAACCCCTTCTAGGATGTTTCTGTCCGGCATGAAAGCAGTTTGGGAATGCTGCACCACAAAATGCGCAATCTGCGTGAGCCTATTAGTCCCAACCTTGGTAAATATTTTGAAACTAACATTAAGAAGACAGATGGGCCTGAATTGCTCAATTCTCACAGCCTCTATTTTCTTAGGAAGCATGGTTATCGTTCCAAAATTTAGTTGAAAGAACTGAAGCTGTCCAGAGAATAAATCATGGAACATCAGTAACAAATGCCCCTTAATGATATGCCAGCATTTTTTATAGAACTCCGCCAGAAAACCATCCGGGCCTGGATCCTTATTATTTTTCATCTGTGAAATGGCCTCAAACACCTCTTTCTCGGAAAAAGGGACAGTCAAAATATCATTCTCATTGGCAGCAAGTTGAGGAACATCCTCAATCCTAGACTCATCCAGAGAAACACAGTTATCCTCTGGAGGCCCAAACAACTGCTTTTAGTATTCGGTTATGTATAATTTTAGGTTCTCCTATCCTAAAATCGTTCCTTCATCTTGTTCAAGCTGAAAGATCCTCTTCTTTCTGTGCTTGCCATTGGCGATCATGTGAAAGAATTGAGTGTTCGCGTCCCCCTGGACAACCCGGTGAACCTTGGCCCGCAACGCCCACTTTAATTCCTCTTCACAGAGAAGCTCTTTCAATCTCATCTCCGCATCAAGCTTAGCATGAAGCTCCGAGGCCGGCAGAACCGCGGATTTGGCTTTTACATCTAGGGACTGAATAAGGGTAAGAAGCCTTTCCTTTTATTCCTTATAACTCCCACTAAGATGCTTAGCCCACCCACGTAGGAAACTTCTCAAGTGCCTGATCTTATTCTGCCAACGCTCTAGCGCAATCCTGCCTCCTACATCCTTAGCCCATTCCCTGGCTACAAGATCTAAGAAGCCTTCTCGTTCAAACCAAGCCAGTTCGAACGAAAACGAGTTTTTGTTTCCCAAGTGGGTTGCCTCACCAGAGTCCAGAAATAAAGGTGTATGGTCAGAAATACCATGGCAAAGTGCCTGAACCGTTACAAAGGGAAACTTCTGTTCCCATTCGACACTAGCTAGGACTCGATCCAGCTTTTCAAACGTCGGATTTGGCAACGCTTTGGCCCAGGTGAATTTTATACCCGAAAGCTCTATCTCTCTCAGATCCAAGCTTTCAATAATGGTATTAAACATAAACGACCACCTCCCGTCGAAATTATCATTGTTCTTTTCCTCACGCCTTCTAATAATGTTGAAATCACCCCCAACCAGGATTGGTAGCTGTTCAGAGCCGCAAATCTGAAGAAGATCAGCCAAGAACTCATGTTTGAGTTCGGGCTGCGCGGCACCATATACCGCCACCAGAGCCCAATTAACCCATCAGCCTTCGGCTGCACCTGAAACTTAACTACGAAGTCTCCCATCACCACACTTCGGACTTCAAGCGAATCGCATCTAACTCCGAGTAAGATCCCACCCGATCTTCCTCTCAGAGGCAGACAATGCCAATCAAAATCAATACCTCCTGACAAAGTATTGAGAAACTGTGGCGAGAAATTATCTCTACCAGTTTCTGACAAAGCAATAAAATCTAGCCTATGCTCGATAGACGCCTCTGCAAGAAACCTTCTTTTAGCCAAGTCTTTTAGACCTCTGCTATTCCAAAAGATTCCTTTCATATTTCGTCATGAAATTTTTTAGCAGTACGGATCCTAGCACTCCTACACACCGCTGAAGCCGGGTAAATATTCCGCTTCTACTTGTGTTTAGGTTTGTTCTGATCCTCCAGCCGGTCCTTACAACCAGGCTCTGTGGACCTAACCACTACAGCCTTAGAGGTGTCATCCTCCTCCTCAGACTCAGGAAGGGATGGTGCAAGATCCGCACAAAAATTATCGAGCACCCTGACCCCCAAAGCATCAATATCAGAATCGTTCATGGGTTTAACCGCTGCTAAGTTTCTAATCATTTCTAAAGCACGCTCCGCCTCCAAATCCAGGATATCATTAACGGAATTTGAAATTTCACTATCATTGATACCTAGTGAAACTCCTAATTGGTTTGCATTATTAATAATCTTATCATTAGAAAGATGCAAAATGGAATTAGAGGTATTGACCAACATACCAGTAGTGACCTCAACGTCACGAAGCTTGGCCGCCCTCATGGCGCACCGCTGCTATATGCCATTAACCTCCGGACGATCCTGAGACGGCAGCTCATCCGTCGCCCTGCAGAGACCGGATCCGGAATCCCTCCAAACGCAATAACCGCCTCCCGAGTGACCCTGCTCGGAGTAGGGCCTCCTGCCTCACCCCCAACACCCATCAGGTCAGCCTCCGTCGATGAAACAGCAGGAGCGCCCGAAAGCGGCAGCGATGAACTCCAAGGCGCACCGTGGCATAGAGGCGAAGGTGTGCCAAGGGAGGGAAGTGCATGGGCCGCTTGCCCGTACTCCCCACCCATCTCGACCCTCTGGCAAGCGGGAATCGCCGGCGCCACAAGAGGTGCAGCCATCGTAGGCGCCCCATGGGAAGAGGGAGCCGAGGCCACCTGCCCCGAACCCCCTCCTGAAAGCGGAGCTGCCATCTCCGGCTCCGTCGCCGCGATAGGAGAAGAAAGCGCCGAGGCCACCTGCCCCGGACTCCCTCCTCTAGGTAAGACCTCCAACACCAAAGTCGTGGCCTGAGGTGAGACCACGTGTGGAGCAGGAGAAGGAGTGGCCACCTGCCGAAGCTCCTTCCCCTCTCCCTCAACCGAGGTCAGCAAGCCCCCAAGAACGGGACTATCAGCATCCTCAAAATCCAGGGTAGGTAACATGCGCTCAAACACATCGTCAGACTCCATCCGGTCACTCCAGAGTCTGGGAGGCGCAGAAGCAGGCTCGAATGACCCAAATCTCAGAGAAGTCATAGGCACCGAAGAGGGTGGTGCCATCCCATCTCCGGGTGTTAGAGAAACGGTCCCCAGTCCGTTAGACAGCTCTCGTCCAGCGTCATAGACTAGTGCCTCCTTAGCGCCCGAGCTGTCATCACCCTCGTGCATGTCTACATCAGTCCCATTGACAGCCTCAGCGAACAGATCAGCATCCTCAAACTCAATCTCGAGGTTATAAATCTGACCTCTATATGTCCACTTGACCACCTCAGGCACAAACTCAATATCCAGAACACTCACCAGCAGTCGGGCTACCTCGTGAACTCGTGTAAAATCCATATCCACTCTCTTAGTTTTCCCCATCGTAATGCCCAAGCTAGCCACGACCCTAGCATCCTGCATCGGCTTCGAGGGAGGCCCGGAAAAACGTAACCAAACCTAAGTAAGAGGCTTGCCCTGAGGCTCGACCTTCTTCCACTCATGAAACTCGAGGATACATTCTATGCCAGGTACTCTGCATAACCCAAAACTCAGAAGTCTCTACAAATCCTCAATCGAAGGAAAATCAACCTTAAACATGTTGGCCTCAAGACTGACGAGCTCCCACTGGAAGTCACCTGGAGCTAACTCCTTAAGCCTCTGCACAATATGGGTCTCAGAGGCATCTCCTTTGGTAAGTTTCACCACCCCAGTAGTCATACTCTAGGGCTCCTCTGGAATCTCCCTCGCACTAGGAGACTCAAAAAACGTGAGCTCAGCACAATACACACCATACATAGTGAGAGACAGCATTTGATCACACAAAATTGGGCAGTCCCCCGTATCATGTGCCGGCTTGCCGCAAGTATCACATAGCTCGGCCATGCATTCAGCAATAAAATAACCCTTCTCTCCACAACGATAGCATAACATTTTCTCCTTTTTGCGCGCCCATTTGGACGCCCTATCCGAATCAGCCCCGTCGGCCGCCTCCACTAAAGCAGACACTGTGGTCTCATTCCCAGGTATCTCAGCATTGGCGAGCGCTGTCACCACATCCATAGCCTGACAGGACAAAACCGGCGCCTCGGCAGCCTCGGCGGCCACCGTATGCTCGACGACTGCAGGCGGAGGAGGCTGTCATTGACGAAAACAACCACATCGACCACCTCGACCACCACGATGACTGCGGTATCCGCCCGCTACCGATAGCCAGAGCCAGACGCCCCCTCAACAAAACCACCCAGAGGACCGAGAAAAGGTCTCTCCGCAGAACCATCACTCTGCCAAGCATATCCGCGGCCACCACCTATCAATGACGAACCACGGTGTTGGTCATCCCCAAGGCATTGTAACCATCGTCACCCCCATTGACCCCAGGGCGTTCCAGAAGCACTTCCAGCACTCGCGTTTTGAGGTGGCGGTGCATGCGTCTACACCGGCCCAGGCTGATTCTGCATCGGCTTCGCGACGTAGTGAGGCGGCGGAGCCGCCCGAGGCTAATTACCGGGCGTTACACCCTGGTTCCCCGGCGGAGGCGGCCTCAGCGCAATCTCACCACCCCGCCCCGCAACGGCTACCACAGCCGGGCCAAGCGCCGGCGGGTGAGGATCATTAGCCGGCCCGCCCCATCCCACAGCAGGCACCACCGCCGAGCCCTGTGTCGGCTGCCGAGCCCCGGGAAGAGCACCTCCTCCATGCCCCGCAGCCGCCTGCGCAGTCCCAAGGACCACCACAGCTCCACGGCCCGCACCACAGGCCGTCGGCGGTGCCGCTCCATGATCGGAACCAGAGGATGGCAGCGGCGCAGCACCATGGCCGGAGCCAGAAGCCGGCAACGGTGCACCCCCGTGTGGCCAGCCCCGGCCTGGGCAGAAGGTTTCTTCCCCGGCGGGATCCCCGCCCCATGGCCAGTCATGCCCCTATGGGAGGTATACGCCTCGCGCGACCAAGCCCAGCGGAGCGGAGACGAGGCTGCCTACGCTGGAAAACCCTAGCGCTCAGCGACGATGAAGGAACGATCGTTCTGATGCATGCAACATCACGCTCAATATTGCTAGACACCGGATCAGTCTGGGCCTCATACCCAACTGTCCCCGGCCCAACAAAATTAAGCGGGGTTTCAGCCAAAACCGGCCCACTTCGGCCCAGGAGTGAATTCAAACGAACCCTAGCTGTCTGTGGTGGTGGCGGAACGATCGATACAACCAGACGGTCGATACAAATTCTTTCCTTGCTTCTACTCTTGTAGAATTTGTTGAAGTTCTTCACCATTAAGCTCAATTCTTCATTGAAGGCTTGTTTCTCACTTGATGATGTAGGAGCATCACATGAGGCTTTGTAAGCACCACTAGACTTTTTTTTACTGGGCACCACTAGACTTTGTAAGCACCACTAGACTTGTTGTGAAGCTCTTCTTTATCCTTGAGTGACATCTCATGAGCAACAATTCTTCTAGTGACTTCGGTTGGCTTGAGATCTTTGTAGTTTGGCATCATTTGGATCAAAGTGCACACAGTATCATATTTTCCATCCAAGGCTCTCAAGATCTTTTTGATGATAAATTTGTCGGTCATCTCTTCACTTCCTAAGCTGGCAATCTCATTTGTGATGAGAGCAAGCCTAGAGTACATTTTAGTGACACCTGCACCATCCTTCATTTTGAACTTGTCAAGTTGACTCTGAAGCACATCCAACTTGGATTCCTTGATGGAGTCAGTACTTTCGTGCATATCAATCAAAGTATCCCAAATTTCCATTGAATTCTCAAGACGGCTGATTTTGTTGAATTCTTCGGGCACAATCCGATGAAGAGGATATTGCAAGCTTGAGCATTGTATTGCAACATCTTCAATTCTTCCGCGCCAGATTCACAATTCAATTCTCTCCCATCGAAGAATTCACCTTGCAAACCAATACACACAATAGCCCAAACGGCGGGGTTATGTCCAAGAATATGCATTTTCATCTTATGTTTCCAACTAGCAAAATTAGTACCATCAAAGTAAGGATATCTACGGTGGTAATTTCCCTCGCTAGATGCCATACTCTACTAGGTTGTGAAACCAAGGCTATGATCACCAAAGCTATGGAAATCAAGGCAAATGGAGACCAAAGCTCTGATACCACTTGTAGGATCAAAAGTATGTCTAGAGGGGGTGATTAGACTACTTGACCAAATAAAAGCTTAGCATTTTCCCAGTTTTAATTCTTGGCAGATTTTAGCAATTTAGCACAAGTCAAGCAATCAAAATACAATTCAAGCAAGAATGCAAAGATTATATGAGTAGCGGAAAGTAAAGCATGCAACTTACAAGAAAGTAAATGGGAGGAGTTTGGAGGGAGCGAACGCAATGTTGACACGGAGATTTTTGGCGTGGTTTCGATAGGTGGTGCTATCGTACATCCACGTTGATGGAGACTTCAACCCACGAAGGGTAACAGCTGCGCGAGTCCACGGAGGGCTCCACCCATGGAGGGTCCACGAAGAAGCAACCTTGTCTATCCCACCATGGCCATCGCCCACGAAGGACTTGCCTCACTTGGGTAGATCTTCACGAAGTAGGCGATCTCCTTGCCCTTACAAACTCCTTGGTTCAACTCCACAGTCTTGACGGAGGCTCCCAACTGACACCTAACCAATCTAGGAGACACCACTCTCCAAAAGGTAATAGATGGTGTATTGATGATAAACTTCTTGCTCTTGTGCTTCAAATGATAGTCTCCCCAGCACTCTACTCTCTCACACAGATTTTGCTATGGTGGAAAGATGATTTGAGTGGAAAGCAACTTGGGGCAGGCTAGAGATCAAGATTCTTGTGGTTGGAATGGAATGTCTTGGTCTCAAAAGATGAGTAGGTGGTTCTCTCTCAGAAAATGAGTAGTGGAAGTGTAGGCACATTCTGATAGCTTTCTTCACGAATGAAGAATGGGTGGAGGGGGTATATATAGCTGTCGGTGTCAAAACCGGCAGATCTCGGGTAGGGGGTCCCGAACTATGCATCTAAGGCTAATGGTAACAGGAGGCGGGGGGACACGATGTTTACCCAGGTTCGGGCCCTCTCAATGGAGGTAATACCCTACTTCCTACTTGATTGATCTTGATGATATGAGTATTACAAGAGTTGATCTACCACGAGATCGTAGAGGCTAAACCCTAGAAGCTAGCCTATGATTATGATTGTTCTTGTCCTACGGACCAAACCCTCCGGTTTATATAGACACCGGATGGGGCTAGTGTTACACAGAGTTGGTTACAGAGAAGGAGATCTACATATCCGAATTGCCAAGCTTGCCTTCCACGCAAAGGAGAGTCCCATCCGGACACGGGACGAAGTCTTCAATCTTGTATATTCATAGTCCAACAGTCCGGCCAAAGTATATAGTCCGGCTATCCGAGGACCCCTTAATCCAGGACTCCCTCAGTAGCCCCTGAACCAGGCTTCAATGGCGATGAGTCCAGCACGTAGATTGTCTTCGGCATTGCAAGGCGGGTTCCTTCTCCGAATACTTCATAGAAGATTTTGAACACAAGAATCATGTCTGGCTCTGCAAAAACAAATTCCACATACCACCGTAGAGAGCACATTATTCCACAAATCTAATCTGCTGACAACTTTTTATAGCATGACATCACGCCACGGTACGGTCATTATTCGAACCGTTTTTCACAACCAGCTACTGCACGTAATGCGAGGCGGTTTCCTTGACACATCTTGTTGAAGCAGAGATCGTGTCCCCTTATCGCGGGATTCTCATCAATACGGGCATGGATAACCCAACCGCGCCATCAATCGTGGCGCTTGGGGAATAAGCGATTTTAACGGGCGAGTGGGGAGGCGCACAGTTTCTACCGCCTTTATAAAGAGATAGGGATTCTCCTCTTTCACTCACGCCTTCTTCTTCCTCCGTTCATCCATTCTCGCACGCTCGAGCTCCAGCACCCCAGTTCTCACCTTCTCCGTACAGCCATTCCAAACATGTCCGGAGCGGGAGGCAAGTGGATGGCCTCCTCTGTCACGGAGGAGGACATTACGAAGCTCCGGGAGGTCGGATACTTGGTCGCAGACATCACGCACCGGCTCCCAGACGCAAGGCAGGTCGTTCCGACTCTGCAACCCCACGAGAGGGTTGTGTTCCTCGCCCACTTCGTCTGTGGACTGGGATTCCCCCTCCACCCATTTGTCTGCGGGCTCATATTTTACTATGGGCTGGATTTTCATGATCTGGCCCCTAATTTCATCCTCAACATCTTGGCGTTTATCGTCGTGTGCAAGGCCTTCCTCCGCATCAAGCCGCACTTCGGCCTGTGGCTAAAGATCTTCAACGTGAAGCCGAAGATAGTGGTTGGCCAACAAGCGGAGTGCGGAGGCGCTATGGTGGGCAAGATGCCCAACGTCACCTGGCTCGAGGGCTCCTATGTGGAGACCATAAAGGGGTGGCAGTCGGGGTGGTTCTACATCACCGAGCCGCGTGACGCCAACTGGGCGGCGGCCCTGGAATTCCTATCTGGCATCCCCATGCGGCTCACCTCCTGGAAGAAGAAGGGCTTAGCCTGGGGTGCGCCCGCGGAGCTGACCGGACTCCAGAACTGCGTAAAAAATATGATAAGCAAGAAGATCAAGCTTGTCAATGTGGTCCAGGTCATGCTCTTTTGCCGGATCCTCCCGTGTCAAAGACGGGCATTCAACCTGTGGGAGTTCGATTCGGCCAAACACCAGACGCTGCGAGAGCTCTTCGATACGATGCACAAAGACATCTGGAAGGTGTTGTTCAAGGCCGCCGAAGTACCTCCTCCCACCACCGAGGACCGCGGACTCAGCGCAAAGCGCCACGCCAATTCGGTAAGCACTCTATATTTCACTAGATGTGCCTTTCCTCAGTATATTCGTGGGAGGAATCTAAGCCATCATACTGATTTAACAGGACTATGTGGCGACAGCGGAGCGGATCGACTGTCCAGCTCCGTTGCCTGAAGATCCAGCAACTGATCTCCTGACGGAGATGTTGTTGCTCGGAGCCCTATGAGGTGCCAGAGAAAAAGGCCAAGAAGAAGGCCACAGGGACCAGGAAAGGTCTCCGATGCAAGGTTGTGTCGGACTCGTCGTTCGAAGACACCGAGGCGCACTCCTCCAACGAAAACGAGGAGGAGGAAGAGGAAAATCCCCTCCCCCAAACCGAGGGGGAGAAGAAAAGGAAGGCCGCCCCATCCGGGGAGGCCGAAGGGTCCAAGAAGGGGAGGACCCTCCGGACCACTCCACGACAGCCGCCTACAACGACGAGGAGTGGCTACCCAGGGACAAGCCCCTAGCGAAGTCGTAAGTATCCGGATACCATAATATTTCTGGCATGTTTAGATTTATGGCTTCTTATCATGTTAAGATATGTTCATGCAGTCCGTCCAAAGCCCGCATCGACCTATCCTCCTCGGACGGGTCTTTGAGCTCGTCGGTGATGAACAGCGATTCGCTCCCAACGGCCTCCTCTCCCTGGCCTGCAGATGACACCGAAGTGTTGTCTCAGAGGATACCGGGCCAGGGGAGATAGTTCTGGAGGCGCCTTAAGGCGAAAACCCCGATGCCGGGCTCATGGGGGGAAGATCCCCATGGATTCTGATGAGAGGGGCCGCAGCAAGCTTGGCCCCCAGCCGGATACTGCGCCGGAACCTCCCGTGGTTCCGGTTTCAACCAGGCAGCCTCTCGTTAAGGAGGGCGAGCCACTTGTGCCGATGACCTCTGTCCATCCAGAGGCATCGGACAACTTGTTGGAAACTCTTCAAGGCACTTCCATTGATGAAGAACACCATACTCTGATGAGTACGGTGATTGCGAAGGTTCAGTCCGCAAAAAGCAGATTGACTGAAGCCTGCGCTAGCCTCTTAACAGGCTTTGAGGTAAGTAATTAAATAATGAGAAAATATCACCGTATAGACAGTAGCCCCTGATGCTCTGTTTGGTGTTCGGAAAGAAAGGCCGAACAGAGGATCACATATTATTACCAGGAGACTAATCATATTATGTCTATGTGAATACGCAGGCGTCGCTGCTAGCCGCCGCCGCCCTCACTGCGGAGGACTCCGGACTGAAGCAGAACCTGGGGCGGCGGAAGAAGAGCTCGGCCTCGTGAAGAGGCAGCTCGAGGAGAACAAAGGTAAGTGATACCCCGTCTGAATGTTATATAACAGATAGATTGTTGGCGCTAATAGAAGCATCATGTGAATAATAGGGGCCACTACCGAAGTGGCGGCCCTTAAGAAGGCGTTGTCCGAGGCCGAGGACAAAGCGGCCAAGGAGCTCATCGAGCGTGAAAAACAAGAGGCTCGGGTTAATGAGGTCCAACAAGAGCTCCAGGATTTTGTCAAGAAATTCGAGACCTTGGAGCGTGACTCCAAGAAGCAAGAGTCGGAGCTTGCGAAGGCCCGTCAGAGCGTGCAAGATGCCAAGGTCGAAGCCCAAAAGGCCCTCCAGGAGATTGAGGCGGCCAAGAAGATAGCGGCGGGTAAGGCTTTCATTATGCAAAGCAAGCATGTGAAGGAGACTTTCCTTTTACTTACCCGAATTCGGAGCTCTCCAGGAGCATTCGCACATCTGCCGCACAGCATCTCTGATGCCGCAGAGTTCTACCAAGCTAAGGAAGGGAGCTCGACAGATAAGCTGTTTTGGTCCCAGTATATTGGGGCCAAACATCCGATGCCCTTGAGCGACCAGCTGAAGCAACTGGTTGAACTTCACAAGGCGGACGAACTGGCCATGAAGGACTTCATAGTCCGGCTATGGCCTGGCGAGCCCCTGCCCTGCAGCTACTTTGGCCTTGTCAAGCAGATGGTGGATGCCTGTCCATGGCTTGAAGTCATTAAGCGGTCCATCTGCATTGAAGGTGCGCGCAGGGCCTTGGCCCATGCAAAAGTGCATTGGGCGAAGATGGATGCCGAGAAGCTGGTAATAGAGGGGCCGCCGAAGGGCAAGGAGCATCGCCACCCCGAACAGTACTATGACAATGTCATTAAGGGTGCCTGCCTTGTGGCGGATGAGTGTATGAAGGATGTAATATTTGAATGAATGTACTCAAGTCATCCTTTAATATGAAAACGAGTTCATGTGCGCTATATGGCGCTTGTTAATTTAAAATATTACCTTCTGTGCGGCCGTTTATAAAATCTTGAGAGTTGGCCAGTCGTCGGCTTCTGCCCCCATGTAACTAGTACTGGGGTGTTCGGGATAAATATAAACAATCTTTATCCAAATTTTTGGTCCTTTTAAGGAGGTGTTTAACGCAACGAACAAGGCAATCGAACTATACAGCTTTATCACTCTCACTTGGCCATAGAAGTCTACAATTTTAAATTTTGGCGAAGCCCCTAGTGTTCGGAAGGCCGAACTTGGGGTGCTATACACGCCTAAATCGGACAAGGCTGATTCCTCGCTCGAAGCAGAAAAAATCTTTAAGGATTTGAGACCTCTCGAACAGCGGCCAGCTCTCGCCTTACCATGACAGTCAGTTTTCGGCTTTCTCTACTGAGGTGCTCGTCTGGAAGAACCAGGACACAATCGCAGTAGTTCTCCATGTGCTACCTTAGCTGATATAGCGGAATGTAAGGTACCAAAACATAGGAGCCGGGCAAACCCAACTATTGACCCAAGACATGATTCAGAGCTGATGCATATAATACTATAAGTTCGGGGTGCCGCACTGTCAAAAGTGTTCAGACTTTTCTTGCCATGTTATGGGGTACACTGAAGCCCCTACCAAACTAGATGTGCCAAGATGTACGGGTGCAATAAATAAGCAGCAAAGAAAAAAGGGGTAAATGAATGTAATAGTAAGCTGACATTGTACATTATTTTTCCTTGGTATTCAAATAGTATGTCAAAGTGTACGTATAGAAGTAGTGCAATAAGCAAAATAGGACTGTTTGACACATCCTAACCAGGAGCAGGCTATGTGTGGGCATGTAAAACAGGTATAACGATCGTTATCAGAGACCACCTGAGGATTCCCTTGTACGCCAAAGCTTTTTGTCTTCTTGGTGTGTCCGTCCCGCTATGTGTCCAATAGTCAGTCTTTCGGAAGAGCCTCCTGAAGATAGGGACCTGAAAGAAAAAAGGTGCAAAGATGCGTGGGTCCCGGGGCGGTCGAACCGCATTGTGGACCGTGTCATGGCCGTGCCTCCGCCTATGCCCATTGTATTTTAAGTGCGTAATTGTGAACGAGCGGCACAAATTTTGCCGCTTGACTGGGACTAGGACGGAGGCTGGATTGCTGGTCGAGCTCTGGACGTGCCAGATGATCCTGTTGCGGGGTACTCTGGACTCGATTGACGGTGTCCGGGTTCTTTATCGCCGAATTGGCTGTTTGCCTAAGAAGGTTGTTTTGTACTTCCGCCGCGAGGGCTGCTGTGTCCTCCTCCATGCGGAGCGAGCGCTCTATGTTTCCATTAACTATTATAACCCCATGAGGTCCTGGCATTTTGAGCTTGAGGTATGCGTAATGCGGTACCACATTGAATCTAGCAAATGCGGTTCATCCGAGCAGTGCATGATAGCCACTGCGGAAGGGGACGATGTCGAAGATTAACTCATCGCTTCGGAAATTGTCCGGAGATCCGAAGACCACTTCCAGTGTGATTGAGCCCGTGCAACAGGCCTCCACACCGGGTATGACACCCTTGAAGGTGGTTTTTGTGGGCTTGATCCTTGAGGGGTCGATGCCCATTTTGCGCACTATATCCTGATAGAGCAGGTTCAGGCTGCTGCCACCGTCCATGAGGACTCGTGTAAGGTGGAATCCGTCAATGATGGAGTCAAGGACCACTGCGGCCGAACCGCCATGATAGATACTGGTAGGATGGTCCCTACGATCGAAAGTGATCAGACAAGAGGACCATGGGTTGAACTTTGGGGCGATTGGCTCCATCACATAGACGTCCCTTAGTGCGCGCTTCTGTTCCCGCTTGGGAATATGGGTTGTGTATATCATATTCACCATTTTCACCTGGGGAGGGAATTTCTTCTGTCCTCCTGTGTTCGGCGGCCGGGGCTCCTCGTCGTCATCACTATGCGGCCCCTTTTCCTTGTTTTCGGCATTCAACTTGCCGACCTGTTTAAACACCCGGCATTCTCTGTTGGTATGGTTGGTTGGTTTATCGGGGGTGCCGTGAATTTGACATGAGCGATCAAGTATGCGGTCCAAACTGGACGAGCCCGAATTGTTTCTTTTGAATGGCTTTTTCCGCTGTCCGGATTTAAAGCCTCTGAATCCGGCATTGACTGTCGTGTCTTCGGCGTTGTCTCCATTGTTTCGATGCTTGTGTCTATTTTGTCGTGGCTTGCCGTTGCTATCCCTGGCGTTTGAATCGCCTGAGTTTTTTGGTGTGATGTTGCTATGAGCCAGCCAGCTGTCCTCGCCCGCGCAAAAGCGGGTCATGAGTGTCGTGAGGGCTACCATGGACTTTGGCTTCTCTTGTCCGAGGTGTCGGGCGAGCCATTCATCACGGATATTATGCTTGAAGGCTGCTAAGGCTTCGGCATCCGGACAGTCGACAATTTGGTTCTTTTTAGTTAGGAACCGAGTCCAGAATTTTCTGGCTGACTCTCCGGGCTGTTGGGTTATGTGACTTAAGTCATCAGCATCCGGTGGTCACACATAAGTGCCCTCGAAGTTGTCGAGGAATGCGTCTTCCAGTTCCTCCCAACTGCCAATGGAGCTTGCTAGCAGGCTATTCAGCCAATGCCGAGCCAGTCCTTTGAGCTTAAGTGGTAGGTACTTTATGGCATGTAAGTCATCGTCGCGGGCCATATGAATGTGGAGGAGAAAAATCTTCAATCCATACTGCGGGGTCTGTTGTGCCATCATATGATTCAATGTTCATGGGTTTAAACCCTTCTGGGAATTCATGATCCATTACTTCATTAGTGAAGCATAGGGGGTGTGCGGCGCCCCTATGCCGGGCTACATCCCGACGTAGCTCTAGTGAGTCTGGTCTGTTGTATTCGGCCCGGCCAGACTTTGGTTTATTGTATCCGGCTTGACGATCATTGTCACGTGTTGTGGCACACCCCCGTTATCCGTATATCAATCTTGACTGTCCTGCTTTGTTTTCCAATACATCTCGCAGGTCCTTTGTGTAGCCCCGGGCCTTAGTATTATCGTTTGATTGGTGACGGGGTGCGGTCTGGACTTCAGGCTGGTACACCGCTTTGTCTCGGCCACGGGGTGGCCGGTCAGCCGCATCATGCGCTGGTAGTGTGGGCTTTAACGCCTCCTCCTCGAGTTGAGGTAGCAACTTGCGCTTTGGGTAACTTTTGGTAAGGCACTCGAGTCCGTATTCCTCGGCAGCCAGGACCTCGGTCCATCTATCCGTTAGCAGATCTTGATCAGCTTGAAGCTGTTGCTGCTTTTTCCTCAGGCTTTTTGCAGTGGCTATAAGCTGGTGCTTGAAGCGCTCCTGCTCAACGGGATCCTCAGGCACGATGAATTCTTCGTCGCCAAGGCTCACTTCATCTTCAGGGAGAGGCATGTAATTATCATCCTCTGACTCTCCATCTGTCGCCTGCTCCTTAGGGCTAGCTTGCCCATCCTCTTGCTCGGCCTGCTCGAAGCCTGGCTGGACAGGATTGTTTTCGTCTTCGGCACCATCCAGATTGTTATCTCTTATGTCGGTATCGCTATTTTTGCTATGGCGGGGCTTGGAGCGGCGCCTATGATGCCGGTGCTTAGATTGCTTCTCCAAGGGGTTATCATCCGTTGCCTCATTGCCATTGCTTATATATATATATATATATATATATATATATATATATATATATATATATATATATATATATATATATATGTATATATGTATATATATATCATATGATGAGGTGGTTGTCCAGAGCCCTATATGCGGTGGTTCATGTTCTTCTCCTGCATCGTCATCCATACCATCGATGTCTTCGGAGTTGAAGTCAAGAACGTCGGTTAAGTCATCGACAGTGCCTATTAAGTGGGTGGTGGGTGGGGAACGAAGTTCTTCATCGTCCGCTTCCCACTCGAGTCGGACATAGTTCGGCCAAGGATCTCCCGACAAGGAAAGAGACCTTAATGAATTTAGCACATCACCCAAGGGCGAGTGCTGAAAAATATCCGCGGCGGTGAACTCCATGACCGGTGCCCAATCAGATTCGATAGGCATGGACGTACGCGATTCGGATCCTGTAGCCGGAGACGAGTCCGAGGGTCCGATGACACCACCCTCACAGGAGGTGGGATCAGTGTTCGGCTCATACGCCGATGAGTGTGCGGCCTCCGTGGCGGGATCCATCCACCCGTCCTCGGAAGGCACGATCTGCTCCGGATTGATTCCCAGCACCGCTGCAGGCGCGATCTCCTGAACACTGTCCGATGGCAGATCAAAGTCATGCCCGTCGTGACCGTTCGGCAGCTCGAATCCGTCTAAGATCAAGTCTCCGCGGATGTCGGCAGTATAGTTCAAGCTTCCAAACCTGACCTGATGGCCAGGGGCGTAGCTATCGATCTGCTCCAAATGGCCAAGCGAGTTGGCCCGTAGTACGAAGAGGCCGAATACGAAGATCTGTCCGGGAAGGAAAACCTCCCCCTAGACCGCATCATTGAAGATGATTGAAGGAGCCATCAAGCCTTACCGCGATGACACAGTGGAACTCTCAATGAAAGCACCAATGTCGGTGTCAAAACCGGCGGATCTCGGGTAGGGGGTGCCGAACTATGCGTCTAAGGCTAATGGTAACAGGAAGCGGGGGACACGATGTTAACCCAGGTTCGGGCCCTCTCAATGGAGGTAATACCCTACTTCATGCTTGATTGATCTTGATGATATGAGTATTACAAGAGTTGATCTACCACGAGATCGTAGAGGCTAAACCCTAGAAGCTAGCCTATGATTAAGATTGTTCTTATCCTATGGACCAAACCCTCCAGTTTATATAGACATCGGAGGGGGCTAGGGTTATACAGAGTCAGTTACAGAGAAGGAGATCTACATATCCGAATTGCCAAGCTTGCCTTCCACGCAAAGGAGAGTCACATCCGGACACGGGATGAAGTCTTCAATCTTGTATCTTCATAGTCCAACAGTCCGGCCAAAGTATATAGTCGGGCTGTCCGAGGACCCCTTAATCCAGGACTCCCTCAATAGCCTCCACACAAAATCTAACCATTACACACAGATTCCCAAACTCGGTGAGACCGAATGGTGAAACTCGGTCAGACCGATTCAGGTCAAAATATGAACATTAGGATTTTCGGTGGGAACGATACAATCAACTCGGTGGAACCGATGCACTAGGGTTAGGGCATAACATAATCTCGATGAGACCGATCACATGAACTTGGTGGGACCGATTTCAGTAATAGGCACACAGGGAGTTGGTCAGGCAAACTCGGTGGGACCGAAGCATTACGAAAAGGAAACAAGGAGTTTGCATTGCAAACTCGGTGGGGCCGATCGCTCATTTCGGTGAGACCGAAACGTTATGAAGGGAAATAGAGAATTTCCAATCCCATCTCGATGAGACCGAGATCCCTATTGGTGAAACTGAACTGATTAGGGTTTGTGGCAGTGGCTATGTCAAGTGAACTTGATGGCACCGGATATATCAAATCGGTGGGGCCGAGTTTGACTTTTAGGTTTAGGACATATGTGGAAATGAGAAAGTGGTTGAGGGTTTTTTGAGCATATCACTAAGCATTTTGAGAAAGTAATTCATTAAGCAACAACTCATCCCCTTTTAATAGTATTGGCTTTCCTATGGACTCAATGTGATCTTGGATCACTAAAATGAAAATGTAGAGTCTTGAGCTTATTGCCAATATGTGTCCTTAGCATTTTGAGTGGTCCACATCTCTAGTCCATGCCATGCCAATCATTGAACTTTCTAAAATGATCATCTTGAAAGAGCATTAGTTCAATGAGCTATATGTTGTTAAGAATTACCAAAACCACCCAGGGATTAATTGCACTTTCAACTTATCTGTGGTGAAGGGAGCGAGCTCAGTGTTATGAACATAATCATCAAATTCTTCTTTAACACTCACGCCTAACATGAACTCGTCACACGGCCACCGACATGATTTGGTGTCAGAATCCAGCACCGAGCTTTCCCTTGGCTCAACATAAGCTTGTCGTGTCGAGCTCTCACTCGAAGATGCTTCCGAGGACCTTCTCCTCGAAGAACTCCTCCTAAGGAAATTCATATTTTTATGAACAAATTTCTGAAATTTTTGGGCCACAAAATGATGTCAACAAAACTTCACAAGATTGATAGCAACTACTCATATAGATGTCTAGAGGCTATATCAAGTATTCAAACTACTTGGAACTCAAGGAATTCAACATGCAAGCTCATTTTTAGTAGCACCAAGAGCAACTAATTGTGCAAAATATAATCCACTAGAGAAAAAACTAATTGGAGGAATGGAGGAGTCACATACCAAGTACGAATCCCCCAAAACAGTTTTGCAAGTGGAGCTTCGAGCAAAGAGATCAAAAATCCCAGCTTTGGGAGCAAGAACATGAGAGAGAGAGCTAGTGTGGATTTTTTCTGGAGGTAGGAGACAAAGTGGTCTAAAAAGATAAGTGGGGGGTCCCTGTGGGGCCCACCACCCACCAGGGTGCGCCTAGGGGGTAGGCACACCCTCGTGCCTTCTGGGCACCTAGGGCACCCCCTGGGGTGGTTTCAGTGCCAACAATTCTTAAATATTCAGGAAAAAATCATGTAAAAATTTTAGGTCATTTTGAGCATTTTCATTTCTGGGCACTTTTTTATTGCATGGATAATTAAGAAAATAAGATAATCATGACATTTTATTGCATTTAACTAAAATAACAGAAAACAAAAGATATGGACAGAAGGTTGTGCTTACTAAATTCATCGACCACATGCCTCTCAAAAATAATCCATTAATAAGGTTGATCAAGTCTTATTAACAACCAATTTCGATTAACATGAACCCAAAGAATCTTTGTAAAGCACTAACTTACCTCAACGGGGATATGCATTTCCCCAACAATAAGAGTTTCATATTTCTTTTTGGAAGTGGGATGAGGAACTTGAAAGCTTCCAATAGTAATTGTCGGAGTTTTTTCAATAACATTAATACCATTCACTTGAAATTGTTTCTTCGGAAAATGTACCGTATGCCCATTACCATTTATATGAAAAGTGAATTTGCTTTTATTGCAATCGATAACAACCCTTGTAGTGTTAAAAAAAGGTCTACCAAGGATAATCGACATGTTGTCATCCTCGGGCATCTCAAGTATAACAAAGTATGTTAAGATAGTAACATTTGCAACAACAATGGGCACATCCTCACAAATATCGATAGGCATATCAGTTGATTTACCAGCCATTTTGCCATGATATTTTAGTAGGTGTGAGTTTATTCAAATCAAGTCTTTTATATAAAGAGAAAGGCATAACACTAATACTAGCTCCCAAATCACATAGAGCAGTTTTGACATAGTTTCTTTTGATAGAGCACGGTATAGTTGGTATTCCTAGATCTCCTAGTTTCTTAGGTACTCCATCCTTAAAAGAGTAGTTTACAAGCAAGGTGGAGATTTCAGCTTCAGGTATTTCTCTCTTATTGGTGACAATATCTTTCACATATTTAGCATAAGGGGCCATCTTCAAAATATCAGTCAAACGAGTACGGAAAAATATTGGCCTAAGCATTTCAGCAAAGTGTTCAAATTCTTCCTCATCTTTATTCTTAGATGGTTTAGGTGGAAAAGGCATGGGTTTTTGAACCCATGGTTCTCTTCTCTACCATGTTTTCTAACAAGAAAGTCTCTCTTATCACAACATTTTATTTTTAGGAGGTGGGTTATCAAGATAGACAACAGGTTCTATTTTAATATCATTGTCTCGCTCTTTATCATTATCTGGTTGAACATCTACATGAGCATCATTATGTCATTTTCATTATCACTAGTTGAATGTTCATTACCAGATTGTGTTTGAGCATCAGAGATAGAGACATCATTATTATCTTCGGAAGGTTTTTCTACTTCAGGTTCACTAGAAGTATGCAAAGTCCTATCATTTTTATTTTTCTTGTTCTTTTTAGAAGGACTAGGTGCATCAGCATTAAGTCTTTTAGAGTCTTGTTCAATTCTTTTAGGGTGTCCCTCAGGATAGAGTGGTTCCTGAGTCATTCTACCCCCTCTAGTCATGACCCTAACAACATGATCATTCATATTATTTTTCATTTCACTAAGCAATTCACTTTGAGATTTAGCAACTTGTTCCAACTACCATAGAAATATGTTTTCCTGCACCTTTAACAAGTCACTCAAGCAATCAATCATGTCGGCATTATGCTTTAATTGTTTCATAGCATAGACGTTGAAAGTGATCTTGCTTTATAATGTAATTGTCAAACTCATACAAGCATTGACTAGGGTGTTTATTGTAAGGGATATCACCTTCATCAAACTTTAGGAAATAATTTACCTCTACCACATGTGGTGGTGAGTCAAGACCATGTATTTCTTCAATAGGTGGTAGATTTTTAACATCCTCAACTTTAATACCCCTTTCCTTCATGCATTTCTTTGCTTCTTGCGTATCTTCAGGACTGAGAAATAAAATACCCCTCTTCGGAGTGGGTTTAGGCGGTGGTTCAGGAAGTATCCAATCATTATCATTCTTCAAGATATTATTCAACAGTCTTCTGCTTGCTCAATAGTTCGTTCCCTGAAAACACAACCAGCACAACTATCTAAGTAGTCCCGAGAAGCATCGGTTAGTCCATTGTAAAAGATATCAAGTATTTCATTTTTCTTAAGAGGATGATCAGGCAAAGCATTTAATAATTGGAGAAGCCTCCCCCGAGCTTGTGGGAGACTCTCTTCTTCAATTTGCACAAAGTTAATTATTTCCTGTAAGGCATCTTGTTTCTTATGAGCAAGAAAATATTTTTCAGAGAAGTAATAAATAATATCCTGGGGACTACGCACACAAGGAGCAAGAGTATTAGTAATATCATTTTTTTCCTCATGAGCAAATAGGGTGGCTATATCATTTAATTTAGTGAGATGTGCCGCAACAGTTTCAGTTTCATAGCCATGGAAAGGATCAGATTCAACCAAAGTAATTAACTCAGGATCAACAGAGAACTCATAATCGTTATTAGTAACAAAGATAAGTGAAGTAGCAAACTTAGGATCATATTTCACTCTAGCATTTAAGGTCTTTCAACTTGCATAGTAATTTCTTAAGGCCATCTCTATCTTTACAAGCAAGAAAATCTCTGGCTATCTCTCCATCTATAACATAACCCTCAGGTATCTTAGGCAATTCATATCTAGGGCCACTAGTTCCAAGAGGTGAATCATAATTCTCAGTTTCAATAATTTCGTCAGTTTCAGTAGTTTCATTTGTTTCAGCATTCTCAATTTCTTTAGCTCTAGCGAGTTGTTCATCAAGAAATTCACCTAGTGGCACAGTCTTTATCAAGCAAAGTACTAGCAACATTCATAGCAGAACTAGCATAATTTATTACTTGCAACATATTAGAATTAATAACATGTTGTGGAGTTGCAAGCTTACTCAAAACAGAAGGTGAATCAAGTGCAAAGCTAGATAACAGTTCCTTACCTCCCCTGGTCTTAGAGGGAATGATGTTGGTTCTATCATCCTTAAGATTCTTTGATCAACATATATAAATCCCAAGTGACTCAGCAAATATAACTATGCTTCCCTACAACGGTGCCAGAAAAAGGTCTTGATAACCCACAAGTATATAGGGGATCGCAACAGTTTTCAAGGGCAGAGTATTCAACCCAAATTTATTGATTCGACGCAAGGGGAGCCAAAAAATATTTAAGTATTAGCAGTTGACTTGTCAATTCAACCACACCTGGAGACTAAATATTTGCAGCAAAGTGATCAGTAGCATAGTAGTACGGTAGTTTGGTAGTGATAGGAGCAATGGTAACAGTAACAGTAACGGTAACAATGGTAGCAGTAATTTTGTAGCAGTTGTGACAGTAGCAATAGTAATGGTAACTCAGCAAGAACAATATATGAAAAGCTCATAGGCATTGGATCGGTAATAACATTGGATAATACTCATCATGTAAGAGTCATAACCTAGGGCGACACAGAACCAGCTCCAATTCATCAATGTAATGTAGGCATGTATTCCATAAATAGTCAGACGTGCTTATGAAAAAGAACTTGCATGACATCTTTTGTCCTACCCTCCCGTGGCAGCGGGGTCCATAAGGAAACTAAGGGATATTAAGGCCTCCTTTTAATAGAGATCCGGAACAAAGCATTTACACATAGTGAATACATGAACTCCTCAAACTACGGTAATCACCGGAAAGAATCCCAATTATTGTCACCTTGGGGTATGCGGATCATAACACGTAATAGGTGCATATAACTTGCATGGTAGGGTTAAGAACACAAATATATTGGTGAAAACACAAACGGTTCAAATCTGAAATCATGGCACTCGGGCCCTAGTGACAAGCATTAAGCACAGCAAAGTCATAACAACATCAATCTCAGAACATAGTGGATACTAGGGATCAAGTCCTAACAAAACTAACTCAATTACATGATGAATCTCATCCAACTCATCACCGTCCAACAAGCCTATGAAGAGATTACTCACCCTCGGCAGTGAGCATCATGAAATTGGTGATGGGGGATGGTTGGTGATGACAATGACGGCGAACCCCCCCTCTCCGGAGCCCAAAACGGACTCCAGATCTGGCCTCCCAATGAAGAACGGGAGGTGGCAGCGGCTTCGTATCATGAAACACGATTAAACTTCCTCTCCTATTTTTTTCTCGAGAAATAGGAATTTATAGTATCCAGATTAGAGTCAGTGGAGCCACGAGGGCTCCACAACCAACCAGGGCGCACCCAGGGGTAGGCGCGCCCTAGTGCCTTGTGGGCATAGGGTGCCCCCCTCTGGTGGATCTTGGTTCCAATATTCTTCATTTATTCCATAAAAAACTGCAAAAAAGTTCTATCCAATTCTGAGAACTTTTATTTCTGCACAAAAACAACACCATGGTAGTTCTGCTGAAAACAGCATTAGTTCGGGTTAGTTTCATTCAAATCATGCAAATTAGAGTCCAAAACAAGTGCAAAAGCATTAGGAAAAGTATATATGACGGAGACGTATCAACCACCTGGACTTGCCACCCCATCTTTGCTTCTTTACCCCAGCTTCTTCCAGCTTGCTTTCTATTGTGACTAGCTCTAAGTCTTGCTCTTCTTTCCTCTTGCGTTCTTCCTTGCCTTTGTTACTGCGGTCTTTGGAGTTGTCCCTGTTGGCGGGCTTCATGGTTTTCAGGCCGTCGACCCGCCTGTGTGATCTCCTCGCCTCTAGCATAGCCGTTTGCTATCTTCATGAGGGCTTCCATTGATGTTAGCTTGTTCTCTCCCCTCTTCTTACCGAGCTTGTAGCTGAAGAAGGGGTCCTACAAGCCGTTGACAAATGTCTCGATGGCATTTTCATTGGAGATATTGGTTAAAGTGTTTCTCTTCTTGAGTCACCCTGTAACAAAGTCATGGACGGACTCGTTGTCGCCCTGTATAATGTTACAGAGGTCGACGCCACTCCTAGGGCGCTGGTATGTGCGCCAAAATTGTTAAAGAAGGCATGCTCGAAGTCGGCCCGGGTGTTGATGGAGTTGGGTGGGAGGCCGCTCAACCAAGAGCACGTATGTCCAATGAGACACATAGGAATGTGCCATAGTGCGTTGCCGATGTCTCTGTTGGCCATCTCAAGTGCCGCCCAATGATCTAGTTTTGTGTCGGTGGAGTACTTCTCGACGCAGTGCACTATGAACGGCCATGGGAATGGGTGTGTGATCACCATGTGACCAAAACATGGTGGAGCGATGCTGGACGTGAGCGTGTTCAAGCGCGGTGGCGGGGCTCCTTGATTCTGCCTGTAGTGCTTCGTCGCCTTGTCTTTGGGGGTCAGGGTAAGCCCCTATGTGCCCTATTGCGACTGGACCTCTTGCGGGGAGCGTTGTCCTTTTTTTAACCACCACAACTGAGATTGGTTGACAAAGGTTTCCTGCATCTTCCTCTGGTGCAGCCTCTAGACGTTGCACTGACCCTTGTCTTTGGTCGCGGGATGGGTGATTTGCGGCAGAAAGGATGCTAGCGGTGCCGGCGAGCCTTTCTCGTGAACGCTCGGCATTATCTTGGAGCTCCACTGTCCTGTGGCGGTCCCGCATTAGATCAACCAAGCATTTCGGGTCTCATGGCGTGGCTTGTAGTTTGTCTACCATCGCAGATACGGCCTGGAGCTGGCGTGCTGGTGTTGGTGGCGGCGTCGCTTCCGTTGGCTCATTGAAGCCTATGCATGTCTCTCGTCTGCGGGCTACTAGGTCGTTGAGGAGAGCCTGGGGGTGACGGTGGGCTTGTCGTAGCCGCTCATGTGTGATTGTCTCTTGCCATACTACCTTGCACGCGATGGCCTCCAAGGTGCGTTGTTGTAGGTGCAATTGTGTGTTCAATTGTGATACGCGGAGGGCCTCCAATGTTGTGGACGTCGGGTCGGTGCCTAGTTTAGGTGTAGTGATATAGTTCATGCCAAGCACAACGACGGGTGACAATGTTGTTGTGGCATCCGTGAGGTTGGGGTCGGTGGCTGCAGGTGTGCCGAGGCCTGGAGGGGCGAATCCAGAGGCCACCGTGTTGGCTTGCTGGTGTGCGGTGATAATGGATGTCGTGGGAACATGCGTCATGGCGGCTTGTGGCCTGGAGGCCTGCGGGGCTTGCAGCCCTGTGGTGGTTGTTGTTGTGGTCGTCGTGGGCGGTATTTGGTATCTAGGATGTCGCGGCCGTGGTCGTTCCCACTGGCTTTGTCATCAGGACCCGCTGCGGCGATACTGCTTATGGAATCGGGTGGAAGAGTCTCCTTGTTGCGGGCTAACTGTCTCTGGTCTCCTTAGATGACTCTAACTCGCTCCAGGAGCTCGAGCCCAGGGTCTTCGGAATAGTGGGTAGCCCGGCGTATTAATCATCGTTGGTGAGGGATATTATCCTGCGTTCACAGCTTTCACCGTCGAGGGTGAAACGATGTCAACTAGGTTGGTGCCCTCGTTAGAGTTGGAGCCCGACTGTAACTATGTCGCGCCCTCGGCCCACCCGTCATGGACACACACCGACTATAGCGATCACGCGCCCGCGATTTACTTGTCATCAACCTTCCAGCTGGGTTGCCTGGGTACGAGCCGTCCGACAGATCGGACGGCTTGTAACGGCCCCGAGTAGCCCCTACGGCAAGCCACAACAGGATGAACGGTCACGAGGCTCTTCCCACCCGCGAGCAACACAAAAAGACGGTACTCCACGATTCTTTATAGGAGTAATAATATGTGAAAATTACAATAAGATCTACACCGTATTAGGTTAAAATTATACTATGTCGAAGGTGTGAATAAATTTGGCCAGCTGCAAATTACCGACACTCGCTTATCGTCCAATCGAAAAGATATACTAGTAACTATGTCGCGCCCTCGGCCCACCCGTCATGGACACGCACCGACTATAGCGATCACGCGCCCGCGATCTACTTGTCATCAACCTTCCAGCTGGGTTGCCCGGGTACGAGCCGTCCGACAGATCGGACGGCTTGTAACGGCCCCGAGTAGCCCCTACGGCAAGCCACAACAGGATGAACGGTCACGAGGCTCTCCCCACCCGCGAGCAGCACAAAAAGACGGTACTCCACGATTCTTTATAGGAGTAATAATATGTGAAAATTACAATAAGATCTACACCGTATTAGGTTAAAATTATACTATGTCGAAGGTGTGAATAAATTTGGCCAGCTGCAAATTACCGGCACTCGCTTATCGTCCAATCGAAAAGATATACTAGTACCCAAATGCAGTCCAGTTCTCCAACCCACCGCGTGTCGCGAACCAACCTATGGTTGAATGGTTCTACGAGCGTGATAAGTTTCGATCCCAAGACCTACCTGTTCTAGTACTAGTGCTTTAACCACCTGGGTGACCAAATCACTTGTGTTTAGTTTCAAACTTTCTCTCCTTTTTTCTCTTCGCGTTTTTCATTTCTTTTCACTTTTTTCATTATTTAGATTCACAAACTATTTTTCAAAATCACGAACTTTGTTTCCAAATTGATGAACGTTTTTCCAAATTAATGAACTTTCCCTCAAATCAATGAACCTTTTCCAAAATCATTGAACTTATTTTGAAAATTGGTGAACTTATTTCAAAATGGATGAACTTATTTTGAAAATTGATGAACTTTTTTCATATTAGATGAACTTTTTCAAAATTGATGAACTTATTTTTAAAATCGATGAACTTTTTTCAAATGCATGAACTTATTTGAAAATCGATGTACTTTTTCATATTGGATGAATTTTTTTCAAAATTGATGAACTTTTTTCAAAATCGATGAACTTCTTTTGAAAATTGATGAAGTTTTTTAAAAGTCGATGAATTTTTTTTGAAATTCAATGAACTTTTTGCAAAAACGACGGACTTTAATAAAAAACAATGATTTTTTTTCAAAATGGATAATGTTTTTAGAGATGAACTTTTCTCAAATTTTTGATGTTAAAATAATTGATGAACTTTTTTAAAATAATTGATGAACTTTTTTTCAAATGGATGGATGAACTTTTTTTCAAATGGATGGATGAACTTGTTTGTAAATCTTTAAACCTTTTCTATTTCACAACTTTATTTCATAAGTACTAAAAAAGCCAGGCCTTTTTTTCCTAAATGATGAGCTACACAAAAAAGAAAAAAACTGGGCTCCTTAGCGAGCGAAGCGAGCGGCTGAGTGACCGAACGAACTCTGCTGGGCTGCGGCCCATTAGTTGCCCTTGTGAGCGCCAACTTTAGTTTTTTTTAACACAATACAAACGCATGCGCTCATATACATGCGCATACACTCACCCTTATGAACGCACACACGCATACCCTACCCCTATGAGTACCTCCGAAAGACTGAGCCGGCATATCATTTTAAAATTTACGAAGTCACCATAGGAATAAACGTGAGCATCAAGACTTGAACTCTGGTGGGCTGGGGATACAGCAGTCCCTCTAACCATCCTACCACAGGCAGGTTCACAGCACCAGCTTTAGTTGCAGGCTCCTAAGGCGCCCTATAGGCGCTCCCGTATACGCGTATATATGATGTGTACTGTGCAAAAAAAAGCCCCGCGTGTCTCATCTATACCAATTAAAAAGACCCAAAGTGGCAGATCCAATTAATCTCGGTCATCAAATCATATCAATCCAACGACCTAGACTGCTTCAATGTCGAGCTCTTAACACGTTTAGCGTGCAGATAATTCCATGCCAAATATAGTGGTAATCACATAATAACACGCAAATAGTATCCTACTTAATATCCACATGCACTTAATATACTTCTAAATTAACTTGCATTGCACGTACCCATCTGTGCACCAGATCTCAAACTCCTGGAGGAAGCCAGGGGAGGGTTGGACTAAGCTCAACACGGATGGTGCAGTGGGTAAGCAGGGCGGATCATCAGGAGGTGGAGCTGTTCTTCGGGGCTACCATGGCATGTTCATGGCAGGAGCATGCCATTTTTTTCCCAGTTGTTGCGAACCCGGAAACTGCAGAGCTATTTGCTTATCGTCGAGGTATCCTTCTAGCCAAGGAAGTTAACGCCCAAAAGGTAGAGGTGGGGATGGACTCGCAGACTGCTGTGGGGAAGATCACCAGCCAACAACGGGACCTATCATCGAACGGACAAGTTGTCCAAGAAATTAGGCCAACTCCACCGCACGACCCCATCTTGTCCGGCCCCGTCCGTTTGGGGTAAAAGGAACAAATCAGGCGGCCCAGCGCGTGACGGCCCGGACCTATCTTGTCCGTTTTGTGTCCGGACCGACCCATTTCGAGCACAAACTTGCGCCTGGTTTGGGTCGCGGCGGACGGCAAACGGACGCGCGCTCGTCCGCGTCGGGGCCGCGTGGCAGGCGGCCACCTACCTCCCATCTGCCAACATAAATGTGCACGGGCGGGTGGCCCCACCTGTCATCCGACCATCGAACGGTCGTCGTCCTTCTTAAATGGGCCCCATGGACCAGTCGTTGTCCTCATCTCCACTTCCCCACTCCAGCCCCTCTCTACCCCCTTGAAAGCCGACACGACCAAATCCTAGCCGCTCCCCGTCCTCGAACTCGCCGGTCGGCCGCAGCCATGGGGCTCTGGAACTACGGCCGCAAGGGGAAGCACGACTGCGAGGCCGGCTCCTCCTCGGGCCGCCGCCGCGGCTCCATGAAGAAGGAGGAGCCTGCGTCACCGCCGCGCTCCTCCCGTCGAGCCCCCGCACCGGCCCCCTTCACCATCGCCCCTAGGCCCGCCGGCGAGCGCGACCGGCAGTACCTCTGCGCGGACGTGTGCCGGCGCTACTAGGAGACGAGGACGCCGGTCCCGTGGAGCGACGTCCACCTCCGCAACGGATGGCACCTCAGCGCCGACCGGGTCCCGATCCCGCCGGGGCCCGTGGGCGGCCGTGCGCGCCGCAATGAGATGGAGCGCCGCCGCCGCCTCCTCCCCGACGACCTGTACTACGACGATAGGTACGCCCCCGACTCCCGGCTGTGGGACACATGGCTCCAGGACGAGCATAACACGCGCTGCGCGTCGTACTTAGCTGGCACGGTGTCGGGGCCGCGGCGGCCACATCTAGAGGCGCGCGGGCATATGCGGGTGTGCGGCCTCACGCCCATAACATCGCCTTCCCCGTCTCCGTCGCCACCTCCACCTCCTCGCATGACAGCGGAGGAGGAGGCCCGTCTCATGCAGCGTGTCATGGAGGACTCCATGAACACGCACGACGAGCGGCAATGGGACGGCTTGGAGGAGGCCATGGCACTCTCTGCCGCCGGCGACGTCGCCTTCCCGGAGCTGCAGATGGCGGCCGTCATGAAGGAGGAGAGGAGGGAGGAGGCGATGGAGGAGGAGCCGGTGGCCGCGTCCCACCCGGGTCTGCTGGGCCAGGGGTGGGGCTGGTCCTACACTCCTCCGGAGATGGCCGCCGGCGTGGGCGTGAACTGGTGCGCCACTCCACCGCGGTCACCGGAGCGGCATGCCTCACCACGGGAGGAGGTGGTGCAGGCACCTCCGGCCTTCCAGGCCGCCCCCGTGTACCACGCGCCGTCGCCCCACCTCTGGATGCCACCGGCCTACGTCGACCTCGTCAGCGATGACGACGACACCGACGGCCACTGATGAAGACGGCGAGGGCCATGGCATCGACGTGTGCGGCTGGAGCGCGCGGCGGCGTTTTTTATTTTTTTATGTTAATTATGGCACTGTACGAACTGCTAAACTGGGCCGTTTTGTGGCCGTGACCCCCCTAACTAAGTTTATGTTTATTAAACTGCGCTTATTTATTTATTTAGTCATTTTATTTACGTTTTTCTTTTTTTTAATCATGTCCAACGCGGACGTGATTTGGGGTGCGGCCGTGTGGTGGCCGCACGCACGATCCAACGGGTAAGGCCGGACACGGGCGAACCCATCGGCGCCCCAAAGAGACAAAATCCGGCCAAACCAGAAGTCCGTTTGGGGTCGTACGGTGGAGCTGACCTTAAAAAACTACTAGCCCAGTTTCAAGACTCAAGGATGGTATGGGCGCGTCATTCCGCAAACAAGGTAGGGCATATCCTAGCTAGGAAAGGCTGCTGCAAATCGTTATGTAAAACTTGGTTCCATGCGGCTTCGGAGTGTGTTAGGCTGGTCACAATGGGGAGGAACTTAGGAGTAACATCACACACTCCAATACAACTTTGCTTATGTGGCACATATTTAATGAAGAGAGAGGTGCTTGTGGTAACTAGCTAAGTTACCGGAACATCACACACTCCAAGAAACAATGAGTCTATAACCTAATAAATACATCGTTGCATGACACTACATAGATGTTCCTACCCACTATGGAGATAGTAGCATAGTCTAGGGAAGTGTGTAAGTTAGGTTGTGTTCTTGCCCATTGTGACCTGCAGATCTCCGCAGAGGGCGCTATGAACATCGAATAAATTAGCGATGTTTCCCAAAAGGGCGCTTATAGGCGCCGGCGCACCGGCCCAACAGTTCGGCCGGTCGCGCCCTGGCCGCCCGATGTAACTAGCCCGAGCCGTTCGATCTGGGCGCGTTGACTTCCCCCATCTCATTCTTCCTCTCCCCGCGCATCCCCTGTCGTCCCTCGGCCGCCCCGCGCCGGTCGTCCCTCCCGGCCGCCGGCCACCACTCCCTCACCTGGACCTCCTCCCTCCGCCGTCCTCGTAGCCGTCGGTCGCCATCCTCGTAGCCGTCGGTCGCCGTCCTCGTCGCCGCCGGTCCAACAGGAAGCCGCCCCCCCTCATAGCAAAAAACGACGCCACCTAGAAGCACGCCGACGCCCTCTGTCGGTGCAGCACCTAGCAGCCGCCGTCTTAGCACACCCCCGTCGTTGTACTGTCGTGCCGACGCTCGCAGCTCTCAAATGTCGCCGCTCGCACCATTGGCACGCCGGTTGAAGCTTTTTATCTCACCGGTTGAAGCTTTTCCATGCCCGGTTGAAGCTTTTTTTGCAGATTGAACCTTTTCATTCGTGTCGATTGAAGCTTTTTTGAACTACGATCGAGCTTATTTTGTAAACGGTTGCAACTTTTTTCATCTTGTAGTGCCCGGTTGAAACTTTTTATATCTTTTGGTTGGATCTTTTTTCACCTAAGGTTGAAGCTTTTTTCGTAACGGTTGCAACTTTTTTCAGTTGACAGTGGCTGGTTGAAGCTTCCCTTGTTGATGGTTGAAGCTTTTCTATATATGCTTGAAGCTTTTTTGTCAATGGTTGTAACACTCTATGGGTGGTTTGTAGCTTTTTTGTTTCTGGTTCCAACATTCTACTCTTTGGTTGTAGCTTTCACCAAAGCCGGTTGTAGCTTCTGACGTTGCCGGTTGTAGCACAGCCCTCGTCTCCTTTCACAGCGTCTGTTTCGGTTGAAGCAAGAAAAAGGTCATCGCTTCGCAGCGCCGTCGCCGGCTGCAGAAGCCCGACAAAAGAAAGCTTGGTGTAGTAGCAGGGGTGGGCCGTGCGGCAGCGGGGGTGAGGACGTGCAAAACCGTGGTTCTGGTGGGGAGGTAGAAATAGAAGAGGGGGAGAGGTCAAGCTTGAGGGTGCCGCGTCCATGGCTGAAAGGCTCGCCCGCAGCGTGCGAGATTGGTGACGAGAAGCCATGGATATGCGAAAAAGGAGATGGGTTGAGGACGAAGACAGCCGGGACAGGATAAGGTGGGCCTACAGGGGGACGAGCGCGCTGGGCCGCAGGATCGCTCCTTCATCGAACGCTTCGCACGCGACCGGCGCAACGGTTCGGCCGGTGCGCCGTGTCTAAACGTTTCCCTTCCCAAAAAGACAAAGGAGACGAGCCCCCCCCCCCCCCCCCCCCCACACACAAAGTCGCCGAAAAGAGCAGAGCAGAGGAGAGGGGTTCGGTTCGGGGCTTCGGGCCGAGGAGATCGAAGCAGACGGGAGGGGGCCCAAAAAGCTGCGCTCCGAATCTTCGCCTCTGTCGCAAAAGGGCTTGGCTTCTGCGGGGAGTGGAATGCGCGGCGGCGGCTGCTGCTGTGGGATCTAGGGCGGCGACAATGGGGGCGCCGCCGTGGGCGATCTGAGCGCTGCTGCTGCTTCACCAGGCCGCGCGCGTGCTTGCAAACACGGAAGGTCTGCTTTGCTTTGCTGGTTTGCTTCCGTTGGAGGTTCTCGAGGCTGGGGTTTTGCGAGGCGTTTTCATGCCCATTTCTGGCTCTCTTGGTCGAGCAAATTTAAATCTGCTGCTTCAATCCAGGGCACACAATCAATTTGGGGCGATTTTGACGGGAAACCGGAGCGGATCATCGTCGCTCGTTTGCTGTGGTTTTGACATGATTTTATATTTATACTGCGTCACAAAACCCGACAATGCTTGGGGCTGGGATCTCTGCTTTGCGTTTTGCTTCAGAGGGCTACTAATAATATGCTTGCGTTACTTTGCTCTGCGTATGTTGCCCCATGACCACGTATGTTGCCCCATGACCATGAATATGATCGCTTATGTGCCCATCTATCTGCCTTGCCAACGTTAGTCCAGTCGTGGTCGTGGTTGTTAGGGTTGATTAGGACGTTTCTACAATGTGGTTTTCTTGTTAGATTTTTATTTGTTTGTTTTTGGAAGCGTCTTCTTGTTAGATTTAAACTCGTGGTTTGCTTACTTGTAACCGCGTTGATACACTTCCAGTTGGTTTGCTTACTCCTGAGAATTGTTCGTCGCCTGCGGTTTGCTTGAGCCTGATTGGTGTACTCTGGGGTTGATTAGGATATCCCACTGTGCACTTTTGTTGTTGCCTCAGGATGCTTTTACGTTCCCAGTTCAAAATGATGTTGCTCTTCTGGGTTTCAATCGGTCAAAGTTGATGGTCATTGGGCAATTCTCTTGTACCAAATTCTGTTTTTTCACCTAACCAGTTTTGTTGTGGAACGTTTTGATACTGTATGTAGCTCTTTCTATAAGCTAGAGGGCGTCTTTCAAGTCACAAGTCTGAACCGGAAGGCTAAATCACCTGAAGCCTGATGGTGATTGCTTGTTCGACATTGCACTAGAAACCTCAACAGCCACCAAGTTGGCACTGCAGCTTTCGTTACTTATGCCATCTGTTGATACTTATGTATCTCTCATGCGCTGTTTAAGTGCTCTTTGGTATAAAACATATTATGCTAGTTTTTTCCCACACAATATAACATTACTAAATACCGAAGGTCAATGTAATGAAAAATCTACAACACAGCAGACTTATGATGGTAGAGCTGTCAGATTCAAGATGAGCACGAAGGGAATGCAAGCTGGCCTTTTTGTTCTGTTTATTTGTGTATGATATAACCTGGTGATTGGCCCCCATGAAAAATCATATATTCAATCTACACAAGGAATATTAGGTGCTAAGTGGTCGGACCCTTCCCCAGACCCTGCGCAAGCGGGAGCTACATGCACTGGGGCTCCCCCCCCCCCCCCCCCCCCCCCCATGCTGTAACTGGGGTCATGTTGCTCCTCTTGGGATGACATGATTATCTCATTTTTTGTAGGATGAAGTTAGTACAAAGTTGAGTCATCTATTTTGGAGAGGGAGTACTGATTATTTGTCAGTTAAATTTTATGTAGGCATTATTCATTTCTCACTATTATTTACAGGTGATGCATTGCATAGCCTAAGAACGAACTTAAATGATCCCAATAATGTGCTACAAAGTTGGGATCCAACTCTGGTCAATCCGTGCACTTGGTTTCATGTTACTTGCAACAACGACAACAGCGTTATCAGAGTGTAGGTCAACCTTTTTCTCCACTATGCAGATACACCTGTACTGTATTTCATACTGAAGTTTATGTGCATTTTTCAGCGATCTTGGAAATGCTGCATTATTTGGTACTTTGGTGCCACAGCTTGGTCAGCTAAAAAACTTGCAATACCTGTAAGCTATCCTCTTTTTGCCAAGTGCCTGCATACATGCCATACTTGCTGATACCTGCAAATGGTGGAAGAGTTTGTCAGCGTTCTGATCTTCCAACCCAGGCGAAAATATAACATATATGGATGCATTAAAACAGATATTCTATTTGAAATATTCATTTCCTTCACCACGTAGTGAATTGTTGTTGGAATGTAAGTAGGGTTAGATCATCACAATGTCTACTTACTCTACCACATTGTACTAGATAATGGGAAAAGAAATAGTAAAGTTGGACTATTGATCATGATGATAGTAACTTAGATTAGTGCATGCAAGGGTGTTACATATAAGGCTGGTGCCGTCAATCTAATTATTGTAATGTGCCAGTGATCACCTACTTTTGGGTCTTGGCCCATAATTATTTTTATACAACTTAGTAACAGTTTTAATTTTGTGCTGCAGGGAGCTCTACAGTAATAACATCAGTGGCACAATACCTAGCGAACTTGGAAACCTCACAAACTTGATCAGTTTGGATTTGTACTTAAACAACTTCACTGGTCCAATACCCGATTCATTGGGGAACCTATTGAAGCTACGATTCCTGTATGATCCCTTCATTTGCCTCATTATAGATAACACGATGTTATAGTAGGGATATTTTTGCTGTCATGCTAGACTCACATACATAGTCATTTGCTTGATATTTTAACCATGTTCGTGCCAAGATGGCTATTAGCATTTTGTGAGATCACTTGTTTAAATACATTTTAGCTGTTCAATATTTTAGGTAATCTGATCATTCTGAAAAATGCACACGTGCAGATTTTGTATGGATTGTAACACGAGGTACTTAGCTCTACTGGGCCAAAATGAGATGCTTTCTGATTTGCCTGGGTAGAGTTACAATTATGGCAGCATAAAACCTCGTGTTTAGAATTATCTAGTGTAGCCATTGCAAGTGTAAAACACCAACAACTAAAAGGATGAAAAACGGGGGAAAATGTACTGTGTGTACCCCGTGTAGGATTTTTAAAAAATTTGATTCATGTTTGCCTGATTTGGTCTTTGCTGTGAATTTGTGTGCACATTATATTTGTGCTCTTTGCTCTTTTCTAGGCAATGAGTAGTTTGCCACTTGGCATTCCTTTTATGTTTCTTATTAAGACAAAATATCCAGTGGAAACCAAGTTACGGTAGAAATCGGGGAAAACCATGTAAACACTATGTCTCAAACTTATTCAAGCTCAAATCAAATTCATTTAGGAGGTATGAAAATAAATTACTTTCAGCATTGAATACTGACAAAACTACACCATCAGTATTCATGTATATATATTTTTCTTACCTCCCATATAATATGAGTTTGAACTTCAAATTTTACATGTTAACAGAACATCACCTTTCTAACATAGCATTTTTTTAAATAATTTTTGAAAACTTCTTACGTCTCAACAGAGTTTTCATTTTATTTGGTTTCCACCGGATTCTTCTCGTTTCTTATGGCATCTATCTTGTTATTAAGTTATTAAAATAGAAACTTTGGTCAAGACTCAACCACTGTGTTAATTTTCCCTATAGCACTCTCCAGGTGATACTAATTTGTGCATTTTCATTTTATATATGAGCATAGGCGTCTTAACAACAACAGTCTTTCGGGCACAATTCCTAAATCTTTAACTGCTATTACTGCTCTCCAAGTTCTGTAAGTATTTGTCTTCTTATGCTACATCCTTTTCTTCAGCATAACCTTTGGTATAAACTAGGAAGCGTCTAATTAACAAAAGCTGAATATTTCTAATAATTATAGGGATTTGTCAAATAATAAGCTGTCAGGAGAAGTTCCATCAACCGGTTCATTTTCATTATTCACCCCTATCAGGTAAAGCTAGCATGTTAGTTGATAAATTCAGTTTTCTTTGCCTTGACGCTGCTTCAATTCACACTTGTTTATTTTGCAGTTATGCCAACAATTCACATTTGTTTATCATTTCAGTTTTGGCAACAACCCTGCCTTATGCGGTCCTGGGACTTCTAAACCTTGCCCCGGCGCTCCTCCCTTCTCCCCACCTCCTCCATATAACCCTCCACCCCCTGAGCAATCACCAGGTGATTTATGCCTAATTACGGATTGGCTATTAACTTCATGTATACCTTCCATTGCAATAAGACCGCTGCAATGTTCTTTCATTGATGTAACATCCCAGCTGGGATGAGACTATGAGAGTAGTCCAGAAACAAGTAAAATGTTCTACAGGCTGGAGTCGATACTGCTGCCGATATTGAATGCTTTTTTTGGACTTCCTTGTTTCCTACCTTTATGGTGGAGATTATCTGGTGCTTCATGTGCTACCAACGCACATCATGATAAATCAGCATGAAAACTTCTGGTTTTTTAACAATGATGCAAGATCTCATGGCACACCTCCACCCCCTATCAGTGGAAAAATGTTCAAGTAGCTGCTACTGTCACTGCCTGTGTGGCCTCCTAGTGCTGCTTCCACTACTGATTGCATCTCTGTTAGCTAATTCATGTCCATGGTGTGACCTGTTTTCTGGCTTGGTTCTCTTATTTGTTGTCATCCTATTCTGGAACATTGCTTGGCAACACACGATTTTATTTAGCCCACAGATACTTAACAAGGTATGGAATTGATGGTTTTGTTCTCATTCGTTTAGGAAGTAGTTCCTCCAGTACTGGAGCAATTGCTGGTGGAGTGGCTGCTGGTGCTGCCTTGCTATTTGCTATTCCTGCAATTGGTTTTGCATACTGGAGCCGCAGGAAACCGCGAGAGCATTTCTTTGATGTACCGGGTAAGCAGCATTCAGTAGCAGCCAGCATGAGGAAAATTACTTGTAAGATGACAGTAGCCTGAAATTTCTTATGTGATACAGCTGAGGATCCAGAGGTCCATCTTGGTCAGCTTAAAAGATTTTCACTAAGAGAATTACAAGTTGCTACGGATACCTTCAGCAATAAGAACATTCTTGGAAGAGGTGGATTTGGCAAGGTCTACAAAGGGAGACTAACAGATGGTACGCTAGTAGCTGTCAAGAGACTGAAGGAGGAGAGGACACCTGGTGGGGAGCTACAATTTCAAACAGAAGTTGAGATGATTAGTATGGCTGTACACAGAAACTTATTGCGTCTTCGTGGATTCTGTATGACACCAACAGAAAGGTTGCTTGTGTATCCATACATGGCTAATGGAAGTGTTGCATCACGTCTAAGAGGTACTTTATCCTGTTTCTCCACTTTTCCTTGTATATTTCAGATTGTTGTAAGTCTTAATATAATGTACTCCGTCTGTAAATAAATATAAGACGTTTTAGGTCACCATTTGTTTACAGAGGTAGTAGAATATAATTCTAAAGAATATATTTAACTGGCTTATATTTTTAGAACGAGGGCCAGCTGAACCGCCACTGGATTGGCAAACGAGAAGAAGAATTGCATTGGGTTCTGCCAGGGGCCTCTCCTATTTACATGATCACTGTGATCCAAAGATCATCCATCGTGACGTGAAAGCTGCAAATATTTTATTAGATGAAGACTTTGAAGCTGTAGTGGGGGATTTTGGTTTGGCCAAACTAATGGATTACAAGGATACCCATGTAACAACTGCTGTGCGTGGAACAATTGGGCATATTGCACCAGAATATCTTTCAACAGGAAAATCCTCAGAGAAAATTGATGTATTCGGTTATGGAATTACGCTTTTAGAGCTTATTACAGGACAGCGTGCCTTTGATCTTGCTCGCCTTGCCAATGATGACGATGTCATGCTACTTGACTGGGTAATTAACTAGTGAGATTTCCTTGGTTCAAATAGCTAGCCAGGTTCATAATGCTTCATGTACAAACTTATTCTAAACAAAAAAAGTGATTAACAGAGCTTTAGCAAGGCTTCTATTTGATGTTACATCATTGACAAAGTTAAGTATGTGTAGAGGGAGCAGTCCTAAAACATTCTTCCGTTTGGTTGTAGGGGAGCTGCCTTATTGTCATCCTTTTTTTTGTTGTTGATTTTACTTGTGCAGGTGAAAGGATTGCTCAAGGAGAGAAGGCTGGAGATGTTGGTGGATCCAGACCTACAGACCAACTACATCGATGTTGAGGTGGAATCGCTGATCCAGGTTGCGCTCCTTTGCACACAGGGCTCCCCCACGGAGCGCCCGAAGATGTCGGAAGTGGTAAGGATGCTCGAAGGTGATGGTCTTGCGGAGAGATGGGATGAGTGGCAAAAGGTTGAAGTCTCACGGCAGGAGGTAGAGCTGGGTCCTCATCGAAACTCTGAGTGGATCGTCGATTCCGCTGACAACCTCCATGCAGTTGAGCTATCAGGGCCAAGGTGATGGTGGCTGCTGCTAAATTAGGTCTCGTAAGAAAGAGCATGTGCATGAACCATCCTAGTGAGATCCCCCATTTGTTCATATCAGCCAATGGAAAAATGTTGCGGCAGCCACAATATATTTTGATGTACTTGTAATGATGCTCTTGGAAGTTGGAACCGATATTCTCCTGCTGACCAAATGCTGCAGCAAGGAATGGATCTGACAAGTCATGGGTCAGGTGGTGATTGGTTGGATCTGTGTCTATTGTACAACTGACAAGTGATATCTTTTTTTTTTTGAGGATGACAAGTGATATCTAACTAGCGTGCAGTACTACCTTGTCAAATGCGAGGATGGAAGAACTTACCAAGTCGTGTATTATTCTCCTATAAATGCCCCCAACCAGCCCCTCAGAAAACTTGTTTGTTCGTTTGGCTCCTTAGGGCATCAACTATGGTGGCATATAGAATTATAGATACATATATGCCCCATGAGAAGGTCGAGGCAACTATATTGATTTTTTCTCTCCAACGGAAGCTATTACTAGTGGGTCTCATCAACAAGATAAAAACTTTAGCACATATGCATATCAATTCTCCATTTCAACTTTTTTTAGCTTTTTATATCGGGCCACACTTTTTCTTCTCAAACACTCGCCTCCTGCAGAGGATTCCGCTTCCCCGTCTGAACCTACTTTTTCTGACATCCGATTCTACATGGCATACAGGGCATCACCCCTAACCGGCGGGGCTCTTACCCACGTCGTCGATAGGCGCTTTTGACATTCCGCCTTCCATGGTTGTCGGACTCCTTGCTAGCATGGCACCAGTGCCACGCATCAATCCGTTAGGTGTGTCTACCGCAATGCGTCAAATATTTAGTTGAGTTAAGGTGCAAGAATATGTTGCCAAATAGGCCAAATAATATGGCCCGCATAACAAGACATTAATGTGCCACATGGATAGATATGTACCTAGTGTTGGATACTTCTTTTCGTAAAGGTGCGTCAATTTCCTTTGTAAGGGCATCTCCAACGGCAACCCGCAAAAAACCTCCCGCATCCGTCCGCAGACTAGTCGGACAGGGGAGACTAGTTCGCGGACACAGATGCGGGAGGACGCCATCCAACGCTAGCCGCATACATTTTGACAACAACTAAAACCAACCGGACAAAATTTATGCAAACACGGCCGAATTTCATATAAACATGGCGGATTTCATATAGAAAAGCCGAATTTTCATATAAACATGACGGGTTTCAGTACATTTATACAATGGTGCTAGTCAGACATTTACATCAACGGTGCTAGTCAGACTCTTGAGGTATAATTAATATCTAATCTAAATCGCCACCCGCGGATTCCTTTGTCTTCCTCTTGTCTAGCAGCCCGATCACCGGACTGCCGGGAGCCCCAGAGGTATATGCTTCAGCGTAAAGGACAACTCGTTTCCCCACCACTCATCGGAGTGGAACCCCCGGCTGATGCTTCAGCGGGAAGGGAAGGCGGCGCCTCCACTTCCGTGAAGCCCATGTGGGATCGACGGAGGTCCTCGAGAGAGAAGAACCGGGCAAGACACCGGTTGTGTACGTCGGCGTCGCCTAGGCGGTGGCCTTCATGGGACCCAAGCGGCAGCGGACTCATGTGTTCTACTTCTCCTGATGATAGCGGCGGAGGCGGAGGCGGAGGCGCCGGCCACCGACTCGTCGCTCTTCGCGCACCCGGCTTTTGTCTCTGCCTGCATTGCGCGGTCGCAGGCATGGGAGGCGCAGTCACACGCACGGGAGGCACGGGCACACACACGGGAGGCACAGTCGCAAATATGGGAGGCGCGGTCGTCGCGACAGCGATGACGCCCGTGCTGCCGTGCCAGCGTGAAGCAACTCGCCACTTCTCATTGAGTGGCCTTGGAGCGGTGAGTTGCTGAACCACGCGGCGGCTTGGGGCAGCAACTTTCTCCGGTGGGTCAAGCGCGGGAGGTGGAGCAGCAAGCTGCCTCGCTCGTAAACAGCGGGCTCGACGGGCCACCCATCCGGCTTGTATGCCAGAGAAATGCTCTTCAAAAGCCATCGGAAGAGTGGAGAAAATGGTGGAGGGGATAAGAGTGGCGAAGGGGGTGCAATTCTTGCCCGACATCTGGCCTCGTATAAATAAAGGGCGGATGGGAGGAGCTTGGCCGGCTTGTGTTTAATGTCGGCCCGCTCATGAGCGGACGTGTGACTGGAGTAGGTTTCTCGGCTTCCACGCGAGTTTAATAGAGACGTGTAAATGCGGCGAGGAGGAGTGCAGCGGGCGGCGCCCTCGGTTGGCGTGCCGCTTTAGTGGCGAGGCAGTGAGAGGCCGCGTCCGCCCTAAGCCATCTTCAATGCGGAGCGGCGCGCTCTACAACGACATGAATGCGAGCAGGTGGCGCCAGACGGGAGCGCGCGCGGGAGGGGGTAGGGGTTTTTGGTAGGCCAGGGCGGTCAGAAACAGGCTTGGGATTGGTCCAAACTCCCACAAACCTCCCCCACTTTGTCTCCCATTTGCAGGAGAAATCGTGCCCGGACCGTCCTGCGGACCGATACAGGTCGGTGTTGGATGGCTTCCGCGGTTTGGACGGTTACGTGAGGTTTATTGGTCCACCTTGAAGATGCCCTAACACGGTAATTTGATAGGCACGCCTTTTCTCATAGTAAGACACCTTGAGATATTTTTGGTCGGGATCAAGCCAAACAGATGACGTGTTTCCCTAGTCAAGCGCCTTCCCTCTTTGGTCGGTCAAACGAATCGACACGACCATGGTATGTACTATGATCCCCTCGTAGTAAGTCTAATTAAATCAGGGTCGTGCCTTGCCGTGAGGGTGCCGGTATAAACGACTTGTTCAAGCGAATAAAGATCAAACACATGGTGTATAGGTAGGAAGGTAAGTTTAGCACACATCTATTCAAGAGAACAATTGATTTCCAGGTTCAAGAGAAAAAGAAACATTCAATCTTGTACCAGAAGCAAGACATCATCGAGTTCAGCATGGTCATAAGATTACAATAGCTAATTGCATTTAGTCCGTCTCATAAGCAAGGCGGCATCAAGTTCGAAATGCGTCCCATAAGCAAGGCAACATATTCATATGGACCATCCACTTGTGCATCATCATCATCTACTGGTGGTGGTGAGGACTGATGTGTCTTTCCGAATCTCCTACAACAAAAATGGGAAGGTTATTCAGCATCAAAAAATATACAGCAGTGCAAGGAGCTTCCAAGAGAAGGATGACATGTGAGATTAAGCAATCCATGTAACCAGAGTACTTGGCATCATTTGTAGGACTGTTGTAATCACATATCACATTCTAACTCAATTACATGGAAAGTTAGAAAGTGATATGTGATTATAAAAGAATACATGGATAATAAAAGCATTCTAGTAATTGGTTAATAAAAGCATTCTCTTTTTGTCTACAATCTACCTTGGTGTAAGAATACAAAAGAAGTTTCAAAGTCCTAATTAAAGTTTCCCCTAAATGAGTATAGTCCTTAAGAAAAAGCTGCAAAAGTAATTGGTTAATAAAAGCATTTTAGTATTGTATACTCCCTCCGTACCGAAATATAGGTCGCTGGGCACTTTGTTGCGACCATACGACCATATGAATTTGATGCGGAGCATCCTACGGACATCACCATGTCAAGAGTACTTCACATACATAAAGGTTAATCATCTCCTTTAGACGTGTTCACTTGACCCCTTCGAGGATGGTATACTACTTGACATCCCTCCATGCATAGGTATTACCGGAGCTTCATCGACGACGAGGAGTTCAAGCGCAAGAGAACATCTACACCATCCAAGAAGGGAGAAGGAGGAGGAAGAGAGACCCCAAGACGCGAAGCACCAGAGGCCTCGGACCATCCTAGGTGCCCGGCCCCCCGACCCCCAAAGGGCGCGGCCCCTGACCACCCCGGGTGCCCGGGCTCTCACCACCGGGTGCCCAGCCCCTCACCTGGCGCAACCCCGGGTGCCTGGCCTCCTCATCCCAGCAACCCCTGGGTGCACGGACTCCTCCAGCGATGCCTGCGTGCATTAAGGGCCAAATGACCCATGTACCCCTATTTCTCGCCATATCTTCCCTAGACTACAAGTAGATGTTCCCTAGCTCAGAATTAGGGTTAGCTAAGATTAGAATTACACATTGGAGCTTAGCTCATGTACCTCCCCTTGTGGGTCTCCTCTTGAGAGAGAGCGTAACACTCCAAAAAAAATTTTGATTTGGTTTTTATCAAATTCTTTAATTAATGGGAAGGAGGTTATTTAATTTTTTTTAAGACTCTCCTTCTCAAAAAAATTTCTTTTATGAAAAATATTTTTTTATGAGTCCTTCTCAATATTGATTTTGGTCTTGAGGGTTTTTCAACATGTGTTGGTTCAACACAGAGAATCTTGGGTTGTCTTAATATTTCTTTTATTTAAAAAGTATCCCTATGAATTATGGATTGATTCTCCCCCAGTCAAAAGAATTTCTCTCTTGCCATGGCCTATGTAGAAAGTTTTCTTTCAAAACCCACCTCCCTACCTTGGATCAAGTCAAACACCCAATTCCAGCAAGTTTCAATCTCTTTTAGATTTTTATTCTATTTATTTTATCCTCAAAACATTTTCTGTCATTTATTTTGGACCATTGTGACTTACAAAGGAACTACCAGATTCCTTTTGAGTTTTGGTCCCAAATAAACTCCTATGGCTAGTACTTAGTACCCTCAACCTAGATCCATCAAGATCCACTGGTCCGCAGTTCAAAATTTTCAAAATATACTTGCTGCAAGTTTGAACCAGATTTGCCATTTTTGGTGAAATTCATTCTTTTTCTTCTCCTAAAAATCTGAGATAAATCAGGCAGCCTCTAGATGCATCAAGAGGTCACCTCACCAAGGATCAGCTCAAGAAAATATTTCCACGTGCCCAAAACATTTCGTCAAACAACTAGCGTGCACTGTTTCTGTCAAAGTTCAGAGTTCAGTGTTCATTTCTGTCGTCAGTGTCGTTTTCTTCAGAGCCGCGACGTCAATCTCGCCAGTGCTCGCTCTGGCCTCTTGCTCCATGCTCCTCCTTCTTATCCAGTGCACCGCATGGTCGTTTGGCCGGTCACGAGCGTCGGTGGCGACGTGGCGCGTCAGCTCCGGCATCTTCCGCGGTGGCAGAACCGCCCGTGGCGGCCAACAGGGGCCAGACCTGCCATACGGCGCCATCCAGCACCTTCCACACCACCAGAAGCCTACGCATGGCCGTTTTCTTCCCCATGCATGCTGCAGCACACTCGCCGTGGCCTGAGAGGCGCAGAGTGCGCTCTCTGCCGCCGACGAGCCCGTGAGGCCGTTCTGTCGAAACCACGGGAGCAGAGCAAATCCAACCAAGGTTAGGCGTTGGATGGAGCCAGTGGACCAATCCGCAGCTGCCTAGCCACCTAAACCGCCTGCCCGACTACTGCCTCGCCGTAATCACTCGCCGGAGAGATCCCGTTCTCGGCAACCGCCTCGAACCGGCCATAAAAGGAGGCCTCGAGCTCGTTCTCGACCCAACACTACCCCTCCACCTCGCCAGGACTGCGCCCAGCCACTAGGAGGACCTCGAGGAGGCCTTATTCCTCGACTCTGGCCGCCCCGATCCGCTTCGGGCTCCGGCAAGATCCTCTCGGGTGAGAGCAACCCCGCCTCCCAAACCTCGTCAGCAACCTCCTAGTGCACCCACCCTTCTAACCCGAGCCCCAATTTGATGTTTGCAGCCCTCCTCGGCGAGATCCATCACCGCCCAAACCACCGTCCGCCGGAGTGGAGGCCGCCGTCGACGTGGTGCTCGCCGACGACCAACTCCACCCCCCACAGACGCGGGAGAGCTCAGTGAGCCCGTAGGTACTCTCCGTTTCCTCTACTTCACCGTGGATCGACGCCGGCGACCACCGCAAGCCTCGGGCATCGGCGGGACTCTGTTTTGTTTTTTAAACCTGACGGGTGGGACCCCCTCGTCAACTTTTTCTCTTTTTCGAAACGTTTTCTGAAAGCGCCTTCGGGTAAAATATGTTTTCTAACCAAAACGTTTTCTATCTTTTTTTAAACTAGCCCCTGGGAAGTTTCTGTTTCATCACAGATTAGTCCCTGGACTAAAACCCTTATAACTTTTAAACAAAAGATTTACTTGAGTAGTTTTCTCATGGCATGTTCATATAAGCATTAGTGAATGTTATATTGCATGCAAGCAAGCTACAAGTGAGCTTCAAAATTTTGATGTGTTCATATGATGGTGAGATAACCTGATCTTGTGGTGGCATGATAGGTTGCAAGCTGGTATTGTTGAAGCATGCCAGTCTTATGTCAACCGTTTAACTCCAGTATTAACGTGGATCAAGTCATGTTCCCATTCGTCCTTTCTTTTGTGCTGCCACATGTTTTCTGCAAAGAATGCGGTCTAGTTAGTTGCAAATCTCTTTCCTTGTACACACCAAATAGAGGGGCCGTGATGAGGGTTCCATGGCCCTGGATTAAAGCCCGTCATCCGGTCAGGGGGCATGGGTGTTTCCGGTTGGGACCGAGAGGGGGGCACCCCTTAGAGCACGCGATACAAATTTGATCCCATGCTACTCGAGGTTGTGGCCTCCCCGTCTTAAAGTTTTTCTTGAACGTTGCCTAGGGTGATTCCTGGCAGCGGAATGTGGAATGGGTGTGTAATGGTTAGACGTGTTTCTTCTAAAATACAGTAAACGGAACTAGTCCTTTGTGACTACGGAAATCCGTTGGCTGTGGATAAAGAGTACAAACTCTGCAGAGTCAAAACCAGTCGAGTAACCGTGTCCATACTCAAGGACTATGATCAACATGTCAATGTCAGTGTCAGTGTCAGTCTCAACGTCCGTCTCAGCGTCAATCTCAGTGTCAGTCTCAGTGACAATCTCCGGTGAATAAACATGAGTGTTAAACCCGGCTGAATGTTATTTTCTGTGGATGGGCTAACCAGCTTATTATCATGTATTGAGTGAGTATTTCCTTGGGACGATTTAAATTTATGAGCTACTTGAATTTGAATGGTGAAATATAAGCCCTGTATGTGATGTCGCTCAGACGTCCGACTGTGGCACTCTTGTTATTTACTTTTGATATAAGCCCTTTATGTGATGTCGCTCAGACGTCCGACTGTGGCACTCTTGTTATTTACTTTTGATATAAGCCCTTTATGTGATGTCGCTCAGACGTCCGAATGTGGCATTCTTGTTATTTACTTTTGATATAAGCCCTTTATGTGATGTCGCTCAGACATCCGACTGTGGCATCCATGTTATTTACTTTCATTATAAGCCCTTTTTGAGATGTCGCTTAGACGTCCGACTGTGGCATGCACTGTCATTTACATTTCAATATAAGCCCTTTATGTGGTGTCGCCCTGACGCCCGACTGCGGCATGTTAATTTATTTTTACCCTTTCGAGGCATCGCTTCAGACACCCGATCGGTCTTCAGTTAATTTTTTTTATTTCGGGAGGACCACCGCCTGACTTCCTTTTTATTTAACATGCCGTGCAAATTTATTAGCTGAGTGTGCATTGCTAATCTGCTCATGTGCATCATGTTTGCATTTGTTATATCTTATGTCCAAACTGTCTTACGAGTACATTCAGAGTACTCACCTGGCTTGTTGATTTGGCCAGATGTTGACGAAGGCGATCTTATGGATGAAGAGTACGATAGCGAGTCTGACGCCTAGAGGAGTCCCAGTCAGTCCCGTGCGATCCTGGAATTGGTCACTTGTATCTTATACGCTTCCGCTACCCGAATAAGATCATCGAGCCTCACTCCGGCGCTCGATGAGCTGTAAGATTTAGGAGTCATGTCACTCACTTCACTGTGACATATCCACCACCACTTTTATCGCGAGTCAGTAGTTATGCCACCATACTCCTTGTGTCATATCCGCCTTTATGTATTATATCGGCATGATTGTAATAAATTGTTGAGCAGCCTCATCTCAAACTTGTATAATATTTAGTACTTCTGCATTTCTGTATCAAGGATTTGTCTACCAGTAAGGAGGATTCTTCTATACTGGTCTTATATAAAGGACGGTTTCTCAATAAATGTTTTATTGGAAAACCAGTCCTGACAGAGAGAGGCACTCCATTGAAGTGCAAGGCCTCCTTTGGAGAAGATCCCTAGTGGATTCAAGACCCCATCTAGGGAAGGATCTATCTAGATCATCAGGACCTCATCTCCTTTGGATTTGGAATGAACTCTACCTTGTATCTTTGTTCCTCTTGTTGTTCATGTACCTTTGTGGATCTTGTGTGGATTTGAGTCTAGTGGATGTGTGATTGGACTTGTTCTTCGTGTTCTTTGCGTTCTTCGTGGACCCCCCTCCAATTCATGAAAGATCTCCACTTAGGGTCTCCACCCTACAGCATCTTGGTATCTAGAGCCACGTTGATCACTGTAAGTGCATCTAGTGCCCCTTAGTTATTTTGGTGTATTGAAGACTTATAGGTTAAGGAACTAATATGTTTGTGAGTCTACACAAGCTCTATAAGTCGATGAGGAGTTTGATATTTACGGTGAAAGTCGACCCCTAAAAATGTATGTCTTCAGCTGAAGACTTTGTTAAGACTTTGGTTCTCCTAAAGATTTTGAAAGTGAAGAAATTGGTGTGACCTTGAAGACTTGGGTATTCATGCGAGGATTATGAAGAGTGAAGACTTTTATTTTCGTAGTTTCATTTTCTCTTTCTTGAGTCATAGGAAACACCGCACTGTTAAAGGGGTCGAGGTAATACTAAAGAAACTGATTTCCAAGTGATGCTCATCTCAAAATCCTACAACTACCCAATCCTTTCGAGTGAAGCCGTTGGAAATCTCATATCAGTTCAGTCAATTTCTTCAGTGACAGAGACGAAGATCTTCTGGTCTCTGAGAAATTTGTCCTGACTAAGGAGTTAGGAATTTGCCAGTGCGGATTGCCTAGACAGTGAGGAACATGATAGCCCTGAGGAATTTGAACCTCAAATATCCGACCGTTGTTGTGCTACGCGCTAGCTGTCCAAAAAATATCTACCCACCCAACGGTCATATCATTGAATGGCATTTATGTCTTGTCATGTCGGGCTGCTCCCTAGGCTATAAATAGCCGCCCCTGCAACCACTAGCTGGTTGGCTGCTCCGTGAGAAACTGACACTTGTCATTGAGAGCATCCCATCCTCCGAGGACTTTGAGCGAAAATCATCAAGTGAGGAAAACCCCCCAAACCCAAACACCTGCAAACACAAAGTGATTGAGCATCACTGAAGAGATTGTTCCTGTGTGGAATCGACCCTCACTACTAGGGAAAACCCTATACACAGAATCTTAGCAGCAGCGCGGCTCAAAAAGGGGCGTTGCTGCTAATTAGCAGTAGCACGGGTACGGAAAACCCGCTACTGACAAGTGTTTAGCAGTAGCGCACTCGGTGTAACCCGCGCTGCTACAAATATCGACCGACAGTGCCCACCCAACTCCATTTAGCAGCAGCGCGGTGCCGCGAGCCGCGCTACTGCTATAGCTGTAGCACTAGCGCGTTTTTTCTGAGATCGCTGCTGCTAATTTTCAAATTGGGCCCACACTTTCGATCCCGGTTAGCAGTAGCGCTTGTACCGAAAGCGCACTGCTGCTACTTTCTTAGCAGCAGCGCGTTTTACATCCCGCGCTACTGCTAATCCGCACCCACCACCTTTTCCCCCACCCTTCCTCCCCCTCCCCCTCCTCTCCCTCTCCCCTACCTCTCCCACTCTCACTCTTCTTCTTCCTCAATACTTGTCCCCCATTACTCTCCCTCTTCTACCTACCTTTCTCTCTCTTCATTACTCCTACCTAACTACACCACCTCCATTAATGCATCTCCTTTCTCTTTTTCCTTCTGTCTCCACTAGTTGAAGTTGTCTCCTCCCAAATTAGGTAGCTAGGTAGATGTAGCATTTAGTTAAGTGACCTATTTGCCCCCTAACTAGATCTATCTTTGTCGAGAAGAGCTTTGTGCACTTTTGACCTCCCTACATCATCATCTCCACCGTGTGCTCGATCTCGAGATAGAGGTGATTAAAATTTCATGCTTTTGCAAAACGGAAATATGTTTATGTGTGTGTGATATGTTTATGGAAATTGTGTGTGTGGCATGAGTTGATGCCAAATTGTGCTTTTGAGTTGCCTATGTTTTGCCGAAATGTCGATCTATTTCCGTTTCGGCGAATTCTAGGCAAACTCTAGATCTATATATGCCCTATTTTCAAGGAAGGTCATGCCAAATTTTTGTATGACTTTGATGCATGCATGCATTTTTATAATCAATTTGTTTATTATTACCGTGCAGAGTTGACGATGGTTAGTGGAACGATGGTGGACAGGTGGTTGCGGTCGGCGGTGCAGGACATGAAAGAAAATAACCGGATAGAGGTTTTATGTCCGTGTCGAAAATGCAAAGGAATAGTTCGGCTCGACCCCCATGACGATGGTCGTGTCAAAGCGCACCTGCTCATGACTGGTTTCATGGATGGCTATACTTGGTGGATAATTGAAGATGAGGATGACGATGTTGAGGATCCCGACGGGGCAGGCAATGATGACACAGGGCAAGATGAAGAGATGATTGATAATGGCAGTGGGGAAGAGGTCGGACATGGCGGCGGAGAAGGGGCCGGACATGGCGGCGGAGAGAACGACATGGACTCCACGCAGCAGAGTTCGTCGGTACTAAGTTCAATCGTCAAGCATTGCTTCGCAAGGAGACGAGTACTGAGAGAGCTGCTTCTAGAGAGGAGGCTAAGATGGAGCAACTGGTGGTAGACTCGAACACTCCATTGTATGATGGTTGCAATCCTGAGGTTACCCGCTTGAGTTTCACGCTCCAACTCCTGAAGACGAAGGCTAAAAACAAATGGACCGACACTAGCCTCGATGAGCATCTCAAGTACCTAAAGGATGTTCTTCCCGCGGGTAATCTATGTCCTAGTAGTGTTGATGAGGCCAAGAAGATCGTGTGCCCTCTTGATCTGCCACATGTTAGATACCATGCATGCATCAACGATTGCATAATTTATCGGAAGGAGCACGCGGAAAAAACAAGCTGTCCGGTGTGCAATGCTTCTCGATACAAGAAGGCCAGGAAGAAATGTCCCCAGAAAGTGGCATGGTACTTACCGATCACTCCACATCTCCAAAGGTATTTTGTAGATCCCAAGGAAGCAAAGCTAATGCGCTGGCACACAGAGAGGAAGAAGCCCGACGATGGAGATGATCCGAAGCTGTGACACGTCAAGGATGGAAGCCAGTGGAGAGCGTTGAACAGCTTCTATCGGTATTTTGAATGTGATGCAAGGAACATCGTGCTCGGCACGTGTACCGATGGCATGAATCCGTTTGGCAACCAGAACACCAACCATAGCACATGGCCCGTGTTTGTATGGATGTACAACATCCCCCTGGTTGTGCATGCAATCAAAGTACATTCACATGAGCATGCTTATTCAAGGGCCGAAACAACCAGGAAATAATATTAATTTGTATCTGGGGCTACTTCAAGAGGAGTTAGACACGTTATGGAAAACACCGGCCAAGACATGGGACGCCAGCAAAGGCGAGTATTTCAACATGAGAGCCGCGCTGATCATGACAGTGCAGGACTATCTTGGTTACGGATACGTGGCAGGCCAGGTGTGCCATGGATATTGCGGATGCACGCGGTGCATGGATGATACGATGTCTCAGCAGCTAACGTCAGGGAAAGATGGCGGGCCTGGGAAAATCGTGTACATGGGGCATCGAAGATGGCTCGAACAGGACGACCCGTGGAGAAACCGTGGAGATCTATTCAATGGTCACGCTGAGCATCGAGGACCTCCATGTAAGCGGAGCGGTGCCGAAATCGATGAGCTGTGGAAAAACTGGAAGGAGTGCCCCGTTCCGGGAAAGACGATGAGAAAGGCGCCGGAGCCGCTGCTGAAGGTATGGAAGATGAGGTCTGTGTTCTGGGACTTGGAGTACTGGCACAAATTCAATACACCTCATTGCCTTAATCAAATGCATATCTGTAAGAATGTCCTTGAGAGCTTGCTCGCAACACTGATGAACATGCCGGATAAGACCAAGGATGGGCCGAAGGCAAGAACAGACTTGCAAGATTTGAAAATCAGGGAAGATCTGCACATGCCGCCCCGTAAAATGTTAGACGAGACAGAGACGGAGACAGAGGCACGGGAGAAGAAGGGCAAGAAAATAAAGAAAGAGGATTATTGCCCCCCTTCTTGCTTCACCTTAAGTCAGGCTGAGATCGATCAATTCTTTAAGTGCCTTACCGGAGTCAAAGTTAGTTCCGGTTACTGTGGCAAGATAAACAGATATCTAGACACGGACAAGAAAAGGTTCAGCGGGATGAAGTCCCATGACTGTCATGCGATGATGACGTAGATACTACCTGTTGCCCTTAGAGGGATAATGGACAAGCACGTCCGTGACACGCTTATTGGTCTCTGCAACTTTTTCGACGTCATCTCTCAAAAGTCGATCAGTGTGAAGCAGCTTCGAAGGCTACGGGAAGAGATCATTGTGATACTAAATGAGCTTGAGATGTACTTGAAGGAAATATGCCCTAGAGGCAATAATAAAGTTATTATTTATTTCCTCATATCATGATAAATGTTTATTATTCATGCTAGAATTGTATTATCCGGAAACATGATACATGTGTGAATACATAGACAAACATAATGTCACTAGTATGCCTCTACTTGACTAGCTCATTAATCAAAGATGGTTATGTTTCCTAACCATAGACATGTGTTGTCATTTGATTAACGAGATCACATCATTAGGAGAATGATGTGATTGACTTGACCCATTCCGTTAGCCTAGCACTTGATCGTTTAGTATGTTGCTATTGCTTTCTTCATGACTTATACAAGGTTCCTACAACTATGAGATTATGCAACTCCCGTTTACCAGAGGAACACTTTGTGTGCTACCAAACGTCACAACGTAACTGGGTGATTATAAAGGTGCTCTACAGGTGTCTCCAAAGGTACATGTTGGGTTGGCGTAATTCGAGATTAGGTTTTTTCACTCCGATTGCCGGAGAGGTATCTCTGGGCCCTCTCGGTAATACACATCACTTAAGCCTTGCAAGCATTGTAACTAATGAGTTAGTTACAGAATGATGTATTACGGAACGAGTAAAGAGACTTGCCGGTAACGAGATTGAACTAGGTATTGGATACTGACGATCGAATCTCGGGCAAGTAACATACCGATGACAAAGGGAACAATGTATGTTGTTATGCGGTTTGACCGATAAAGATCTTCGTAGAATATGTAGGAGCCAATATGAACATCCAGGTTCCACTATTGGTTATTGACCGGAAACAGTTCTAGGTCATGTTACATAGTTCTCGAACCCGTAGGGTCCGCACGCTTAACGTTACAATGACAGTTTTATTATGAGTTTATAAGTTTTGATGTACCGAAGTTTGTTCGGAGTCCCGGATGTGATCACGGACATGACAAGGAGTCTCGAAATGGTCGAGACATAAAGATTGATATATTGGATGACTATATTCGGACACCGGAAGTATTCCGGGTGATTTCGGAGAAAACCGGAGTGCCGGAGGGTTACCGGAACCCCCCGGGAGAAGTAATGGGCCTAAGTGGGCCTGAGGGGAGAGAGAGGGCAGCAGCCCAGGAGGTGGCGCGCCCCCCCTTGAGGAGTCCAAATTGGACTAAGGGAGGGGGCGCGGCCCCCCCTTTCCCTCTCCCTCTCCCTCTCTTTCCTTCCCCCCTCCTCTTCCTAGTGGGACTAGGAAAGGGGAGTCCTACTCCCACTAGGAGGAGGACTCCCCCTCCTTGGCGCGCCCCCTAGGGCCGGCCGGCCTCCTTCCTTGCTCCTTTATATACGGGGGCAGGGGGACACCCTAGACACACACAAGTTGATCTACGGATCATTCCTTAGCCGTGTGCGGTGCCCCCCTCCACCATATTCCACCTCGGTCATATCGTCGCGGAGTTTAGGCGAAGCCCTGCGCCGGTAGAGCATCATCATCGTCACCACACCGTCGTGCTGACGGAACTCATCCCCGACACCCTGCTGGATCGGAGTCCGGGGAATGTCATCAAGCTGAACGTGTGCAGAACACAGAGGTGCCGTACGTTCGGTGCTTGGATCGGTCGGATCGTGAAGATATACGACTACATCAACCGCGTTATCATAACGCTTCCGCTTTCAGTCTACGAGGGTACATGGACACACTCTCCCCTCTCGTTGCTATGCATCACCATGATCTTGCGTGTGCGTAGGAAAACTTTGAAATTACTACGTTCCCCAACAGTACTTCCTGCCCGCGTTCTTTGATGTGATGGTGCATCTGTGTGTCCATATTGTGGATGACATAATAGACCTGGGGCCGTCATTCCTGCACAACATGATGCCGTTTGAGAGGATGAATGGGATCATCAAAGGATTCGTTCGTAACATGTCCCGTCCGGATGGAAGCATCGTCCAGGGCTATGTGACACAAGAGTGCATCTCTTTCTGTGAGAATTTTCTATACGGCGCAGACCAGCCGCCTGGTGTTAGTGTTGGTTTGCCCGTTAACAAGCACGATGGGAGGCTCGAAGGAGAAGGTCACTGCAACAGTCGCAGGGAACTGCACGTGGCATACTCAGATCGACGCAGTGACTTTGACAGAGCAAACTTGGTAGTGCTACAACACCTAGACAAGGTAGATCCTTTCGTGGCACTGCACAAAAAAATTATCGCAAAGAAGTATCGTGACCGGGGGGTATGCAGGACGGACGTCGAAGTTACTAGAGAGCACAACTCCACTTTCCTGCATTGGTTCAAAGAGCATATTATTGCTAATCCCCCGGAGGAGGGCTCTAAGGACGGATTGCTCATATACGCCTTAGCACATGGCCCCTCGCCCAACCTCATAACCTATCAGGCATATGATATCAACGGATACATGTTCTACACGGAGGCCAAAGATATGGACAATGATGATCAGAACTCAGGGGTGATGATGGAATGCATGACCGGCAGCGACAATGGTGCAACTGAACGATTTTATGGAAGGGCCGAGGAGATCTGGGAGCTTGACTACTCTGGACTGCACAACACGACGATGTTCCGTGTCAGATGGGCTAAGAATGTCGAAGGAGAAAACTGGATTTTCACTACCATGACTATACCCGACGCCAAGAGCGCTACCGTGAATGCTATCGCCAAAAACGAGCCATGGGTACACGCTAAGCACGTGACACAATGCTTCTTCATAACCGACCCATGCAATTCTAGTCGTGTTGTCGTGAGGAGAGGCAAAAGGAACATCATTGGAATGGATGGAGTCGCCAACGAGGAAGACTATGATCAGTACGGCAACCTAATGAAGGAAGATGATGATTATGATGAAGTATACGTCAAAAGAAGAATCAATACTACATTACCTAAGAAAAATCGTACTCCATGGAAAAGGCAAAGTCACATGAGGGGCTCAATTATTCTTCGACCAACAAGAAGGGAAAGAAGCTGACTCAAAAACGAAAACGTCAGCACTGAGGAACCGTATGTTATCGATCAAATGATGTAATATATATATATATATATATATATATATATATATATATATATATGTATAATAGGAACATATATATTACATCATTGGACCCATGCATAATAATGGCTAAGTGTGTATACAAAATAGGAACATATATATATATATATATATATATATATATATATATATATATATATATATATTTAACCGTCAAATGATGCAATATATATCGCCTTCCCTTCGTTCACTGCTCTCGGGAAATAAAAGTGGGAGAAAATAAAGGAAAAGAAAAAGGAAAACTGGAAGTAGCGATTTATAAAACAGCTACAGTCAAGCTAGCAGTAGCGATTTCCTTATAAAACCGCTACAGCTAGTGAAGGTAGTAGCAGCGCATTTTGTCTAAACCGCTACAGCTAGTGAATGTAGTAGCAGCGCGTTTTGTCTAAACCGCTACAACTAGTGAAGGTAGTAGCAGCGCGTTTTTTCTAAATGCACTACTGCTACGTCCACTTAACCCAAAATTCTCACTCTCCCTGCTTCATCCCGCCTCTTTTCCCCCAAATCCCCACTCTCTCTTCCCCTATCGCACCGCCGCGCCCCGGCGCTCGCCCCCGACCGCGGCCTCGCCCCCGACCCGGCCCCGGTGCTCGCCCCCGACCCGGCCCTCGCCCCGACCCCGGCCGCTCGCCCCCGACCTGGCGCTCGCCCCCGACCCCGGTGCTCGCCCCCGACCCCGGCGCGCTCGCCCCAGACCAGTCGGCCGTCGCCTCCCTCCTCTTCTTCCTCCCCTCCCAACCTCGGCCGTTGTCGGGCCTGCCTCCTCGCCCCTGCGCCCTCTGTAACCCCCCCTCTCTCTCCGCTAGCTAGGGTTCTTCGGTTAATTTACTTAGGTTTTAGTTAGGGCAGTAGGTTAATTAGGTTATCTATTTAGTTATGAATTTAGCTAGGTTTTAAAATAGGACAGAAATTTAGGGTTAAGCAATTGTAGTTAAAAGAAAAGACAGCATTTAAACTGGATATGTGATATGTGGATATGTCATGTTTTGGACATGTCATGTTTGGAATTTGAACATGTCATTTGGACATGTGATGTTTTGGTTCAATTTTGGTAAATGATCCGAGTGGCCTATGTTACGCCGGAATGTTGATTCATTTCCGTTCCGGTGAATTTCAGGCGCTCGATATGTCCATTTTTTAGCAAAGGTCATGCCAAAATTTGCAGTGAATAAAGGCATGATTTGTGCTACATAGTTGGCATATCGAGTGCTAGCACATAGATTTTTTTCTTATGTCATTTCTCATTTATTCATACTTTTAGAAATAAACGAGGACACTTAATCATAGGAAACATGTCGAACAACGAAGAAACTGGGCCTTCTAACCAAGATGCAGACGAGATGGATTATGAGGGTGAACAAGAGTACCTCGACTATTTGACTGCTAAGCAAGGTTTGCAGGTCGGCCTCGATGATGGTACTGACGCCGACATCGACACCGACGGTGCCGGCGCTGATGGCGGCGCCGAGACCGGCGGGGAAGGTACCGGCGGGGAAGATACCGGCGGGGAAGGTACCGGCGCCGATGCCGCTACCGAAAAGAGGAAGCATAAGAAGCAGAGGATACGAAAACCTAACAAACTAGGGACTGGACGACTTGTGATCACAAAGGTGGCACCTGGCAAGTTTGAGCCATTAGAGCCGGAAGAACCTCGCAAGTGCTATGGGAACCAAGTAGGATGCATCCTACGGGAATGCACGAGCATCAACGACGATGACTTAAGGAGTAAAGAACATTTGACGCAGTTTCTCCTAACGAAGTTGCACAAGAGATTCAAGTTCCCCGACTGGGATGATAACATAGAACAACCATGGGATGATCCGAAGATGAAAAAGATTAACAATCACGCCATGGGCATGTTTAGCAATGATTTGGCCTCCTGGAAAGGGAGGGTGAAACGAGCTATTGAGGCTGAGGAACCCCTGTCCAAGATACTGGAGGAAAATCCAACACTTACGGAAGAGGAGTTCGAAAAGTTCAAGGACACTTGCGCTACCGAGGCAGCCAAGGCTAAGGCTGCGAAATTCAAGAGCCTTCAGCAAAGGAACACAGGGAAGCATCGCCTCGGAAGCCGTGTCTACCTCGGTAAAAGACCCATATGGGATAAGGAGGACGCGGAACGTGAAGCCGCGGGTCTCCCAGACCCCTTCACGAAGTTCACCAACCCCTTTGAGCGTGACTTCATCAGGGCCCGCTACAAGTGGGACAAGGAGAAAAAGGTTTTTTACATGGACCAGATCACGAGGAAATTGATTAGACTACTGGAGAAGCATCACCAGCTTGCAGCCGAAAGCCCTACTTCTCCGACGATGCCCAAGTGGGACACCCCTCTCAACCAGGCCTTGAACAAACTTAAGGGACTCCCTTTGGGCCAGCGGCCGCAATATGGTCGTGTGCACGGCGCTGGAGACGGCGCCACGTGGAAGGTGTTTTACAATGAGCGCCCGGAGGCCAAGAAGCAGAAAAATAAGTTTAGTCAGGCGAACATCGACGCGAAGGTGAAGCTTGCGGTCGAGAAAAAAGGAGCTGAGGACGCGGAAAAAACAGTCGAGGAGAAAAATGAGTTGCTATAGCAGGCAATCAATGCAGCTTTAACTGCCTGCAGAAATGATTTCGCTACTAACTTGGTTCTAGCTATCATCAACTGGACGAAGGAAAATCCAGACAAGACGGTACATGATTTCCCGATGCCCAGTTTCATCGGGAGCAACTCCATGAACAACAACAACACCGCACCATCACTTGCTCACGCAACCGGGCCTCCTCTCGCGGTCGCTCCCACTCATAGCAGCCCGTCCTCAGTCTCTGGCGCGCTAGGTGGGCCTTCGTCTTTGGCTGAGCTCGACGCCATCACGGTAATTACATGTCACACCAACATATATATATATATATATATATATATATATATATATATATATATATATAGAATATTCCATTTTCGTTGCCTTTCGGATGTTTTACGCCACAGACATATGTGTTTGCAGGGCGAAGAAACCTCGTGCACCATACTCTACTTGATAAAAGGCCAGAAGGTCGACGTGGGAAAGGGGATGATATTGAACCCCTTGAAACCCACGTTCCACAACCAGCCGATCCCCGCTGGGCACTTCAGGGTTAGCTTGTCCAATGTGAAATCGGGGCACGAGGCTTTGCCTCCTCCAATACAGCATGTGGGAGAGGACGACGAGACCCCGCCGCAGATTGGAAGCTGCAAGGGTTGGGTGCTGCTATGGTCGAAGAATCTTATTCGTCTGGAGCCGGCCGAGAGCACGCCAATAACCACACATCAACAAGCATGTGCGGAGACCACCACCCCGCCTAAGCAATTACCAGCTCTTGTAGTGCCGAGTGAGAGCAGCGAACGACGTGATGAAGGGGGTGCAATAGTACTGGCTGATGTAATCGGTCCTGTAGAACAGAGAATGGATGATGAGACGGAGGTCGACCCCATGGGTTTCCTCAATACAAACGCGTATGACTGTGACATAGATATGATGAGTCAACCATATGACGAATCGGGCTATCAGCATGCTAATGAGGATATGGATGATATGCCCGGGCAGGAAGGTCGTTGGAAGGATTGCAAAAAGTCTCTCTTCATGAATTCCTCATAGGACACACCTGAAGATGTCGCCTCAACACAGGCTCAACTAGCCGAGGGTCGTACAGTGCTTAGCCTGAGAACCCTGGGGCAGGGGTTAAGGAAGGGTCTGGAAGGTGTGCCCAAGAAAAAGAAGAGGAAGAGATCGGGGAAGATAACTGCCTCCAAACAAGCCAGAGCACAAAGCAGCTAGACGATGCATTCTGAAGAGCGTGTACCCGTGAAAGGTGCGGCCATGTTCCATCTCACGGGCGAGTCGATGCTACCGCCGAAACCGCTGGAGGCACTATCAGGGGATCTCAGGAGACTGCACGACCATGTGCTGTCGACTGCGAAAAGCCTACTAGCCTCAAAGGATCCAGGATATCCGACATACGCGGCTCGTGTGCCTGAGGGGAAGTGCTACGTCGAGACACGGCCCGCAGAGGTGTTCTTCCTGCGGTTTTATCCATATCTTTGAGATGTTTTTGACAAGGCGGCTCGATTTTACAATCGTCCGCCTTTTTGCGCTACATATGAGCTCCGTCATGAAGAGTGAAGAAGTCTCGCAAATCTGTGTGGCGGATCCGTACTACATGCACGAGTCTTTCTTGAGTCTCGGCGACTTTGAGCGTGAAACTGCTAGGGAGTACCTCCAAAACTTCATGGTACAGAATAAGGACCGGGAAATTGTCCTCGTGCCTTATCATCCAAAGTAAGTCAGTTCCGGACAACCCTTTCATACATTTCAATCATTCCTTCTATCTCATATGGGGAATAATTTGAGGTGTCTTTTCCCCGCAGCAACGGGCACGCCGTCCTTATTATTCTTTACCCGCAAGTATCCCACGCCGTGTATTTTGACCCTTCCAGAGACTACGAGAAAAAAGACTACACCCACATAATGAATATTCTAGATGATGCTCTCCAAGGCTTCAACATTTGAGGTGGCCACATGCAGATTAGGAAACAAAGGAACAAGAAGATGGGTTTCGCGCATAAAACTAACTTCTCCTGCATCCATGTCCCAAAACCAAGCAAGAAGGATGGATTCTACATCGTCCATCTCATGATTCAGTTCAACACGAATAACCAAAAGCTTCGCATGAAAGGCAGAAATGATGATCATATCCACAAGTGGCTAGAATCTGATGGAGAAGCGGATTATAAACTTAGAGATGACTTCTTTCACATCCAAAGGGACATTGCGACGATCATCATGAAAGAAGTCGTCGATGAGAAGGGGATGTTCCACCACGGCCCTATATCGCGAGCTGACATCTGAACTCGCATAGGCATGCAACGTCTAGACCTCACGCCATTCAAGAAGCTAGGGTCCATCCATGATGATATGGAAGGATGGAACTTCTAGTGATTTATGATGCCGATGATGATGATATGTGTCGGTTGAACTTCTATACTTTTTGTAGCAATGAAACTTTGTGATGTCCACGGTCCCTGCCGAACTTGCGTAACGCTACTTTGTTAGTTTGCGTACAATGACCTGCGTACCTCTAGTTAATTAGTTTGCGTACTGTATGTTGCATCTAGTTCTAACCCTTTCTTTTTCGGTGTTGCTCTAGTATATTTTGTTGCATATATATGATTGTACATCATCTTCATGAACATGCATCTCTAACAGGTACCTAGTTTCTTGATGGCGAGATGGAAGTGCTATGTCGTGTACAAAGGGAAGGTTCCGGGGGTGTACAACAAGTGGCATGAGTGTCAGGTGCAAGTGAATGGGTTCTCGGGCGCCAGCCATAAAGGCTTCAAAAGCAGACAAGAAGGAGAAGCTAGTTACTTGAGGTTCACGCTAGCGCGAGAGAGGACTCGTAACCGCCACCTTATGTACTGCATAGTTCCGCTCTCACTCATAGTGATAGCTCTTCTCGCGTATACCTTTGTTTAGATGGATGACGTTGTAGTTGCAAGTATTCGAGACTTGCATGTATTGCTATTTTCGAGATGATGACAAGATACCACTTTGTGTTGGATGATGATTATGATGAGACTATTTGTATGTATATGCTATGATTACATTTGTGGTCTCGCAGGCATTTGTATGTGTATCATGATGACATTTGTATGTGCTAAAGATTCTTCTATAAAGCCTGTTCAAATACAAAACAAATATGCCGGAAAAAAAACAAAAAACTACTAAAATTAGCAGTAGCGAGTGGAGAAAAGTTAGCAGCAGCGCGGTAGTAGCAGTAGCGCACATAGGAGAAGCGCGCTATAGCTATTAGCAGTAGCGAGCTCCCTGTAAGAATGTTGCTGCTACACTTGTATATCAATAGCACGGGTGGGCACGCGCTGCTGCTACGAGTTAGCTGTAGCGCCTTATTAGTAGTGTCGGTCCCCACGCTACTAATACACCTAGAACCCGCGCTGCTGCTAGGCTTTTCCCTAGTAGTGCCTTGTGGCCTTTGAGGACTGTGTATCCTCCTGACGGTTAGGCGTCATGGTCTGAGCATCCAAGAGGAATTGTGGATCGCCAAGTGACCAAGTATGTGAAGGTTTGGAAGTCACCTGAAGACTTACCACGAGTGTTGGGCGAGGTCTGTGTGACTTTAGCTCAAGAAGAATATGGTGAGGACTGTGTGTCCTCGAGTTTAAATACTCAGCCGCTTCAACCAGACGTACAACTATCACAGCAGTTGGAACTAGTCTAACAAATCATTGTCTTCACCAAGCCAACTGGTTCTATTTCCTCAACCCTTTCATTTCCTCATTCATGGGTTGATAAATCTGATCATTACTGTTTGAAGATTTTGACTGCAGACTTTCTCTAATTCCTCAATTCCAATTCTTCAGTCACATAGTCTTCAACCTGCTTATCCTATTTTCACGCTATGTGTACTATATGCTTGTTTTCATTTCATCATGATGACTATGCTGTTGCTCTATTATGCTTATACCTGAGTACTTATTCCACTGCTAGTGTGTTGTTGCTTAGGAATTTCTTCACCTAGAAATTTCTCAGTGACAAATTTGTAAAAATTGCCGACTCACCCCCCCTCTAGTCGATAAAAACACACTTTTAATTGGCATCAGAGCAAGGTACTCCCCTGTTCTGTGTGATTTTGGTTTAACCACCTGGAGTTTTAGTTATGTCGACTGCAGGAATGATCAAAGTCTCGGCTGGGTGTCCTACCTTCGATGGGACAGACTACCCCTACTAGAAGAACAAGATGCACATGCATCTTGAGGCAATTGATAACGATCTCTGGTATGTTGTGGAAAATGGTGTTCCCTTAGTCACTCCATCTGTGAATGCTGCTGATGTGAAGAGATTCAAGCAACTCGGTTCTCAAGCGAAGAATATCATATGTGGCCATCTGAGCAAAGGACAGTAGGACAGAGTGAGTGCTTTGGAAACTGCCAAGCTGATTTGGGACAGGCTGTCCAAGGTCAATGAAGGAGTCTCTACTCAACATGACTCCCGAGTTGATGTTCTTCGCAATCTCTTCAACCGCTTCAAAAGACTCGACAATGAAAATGTTTAGCAAACTTTCGATTGCCTCACTGACATCTCAAATGAGCTTCAAGCACTTGGTGCCACTGACATCACCGACCATGAGGGGGTGAAGAAATTGCTCAGATCACTTGATTCCTCATTCGATGCTCTTGCACTGATGATTCAAGAGCGAGCTGATTACAAGTCTCTAGATCCTGCTGATATCCTCGAGAGGCTAAACACTCATGAGTTCCAGCTTGCTGAGAAGAGAGACCTCTATGGACCGAGCTTTGGAAGATCACGTGCACTAAAGGCCAAGGCAGTCTCTGAATCTGAAGGTGAAGATTCGGGTAGCAGCCTTGGTGACCCTGAAGAACTGAGCCAGGAGCTAGCAATGCTCGTGAAGAAATTCCAGAAGTTCTCTCACCGTGGTCGCTTTGGAAAGTCTTCAAGAAGTGATGATTCCTCATCTCGTGACTACAAAAAGAGGACTTGCCACAAATGCAAGAAACCCGGTCACTACATTTGATATTGTCCTCTGTGGGAAAAGGAATCAAAGAAGAAGAAGTACAAAGATGATGATTCTGATGACTCAAAGAAGAAGAAGAAATCTTCAAAGTCCTCATCATCAAAATCTTTAAAGTCTTCATCTCACAAGAAGAGCAGTTCCAAGAAGGCGCATGCATTTATTGGCAAGGAAATGGACTCTGAAGCTGAATCTAAGGAAAATGTGGAAGAGGTGGAATCTGAGGAGTCAGACTCTGGTGTGGCGAGCCTAGCCCTTGCTACTACTTACGTCAGCAAGTCCATCTTCAACACTGAAGAAAATGACCTCCCCAACTCTACTGACAAGAGCGTTGATGACTATGCTCCCACCTATTGCTTCATGGCAAAAGGTGCCAATGTACTCAAACATTCCCCCTCTGAATCTAGTGAGGATAAATCTGATGATAATCTCAAACCTAGCTATTCCAAAATTGATAAAATTGTTGTAAAACAACAAAAGGCTTTGGAAAAGATTCAAAATCTGCTAGACAAAAGCGATGACCTGTTGGGTGAGGAATTGAATCGAACTAAGACTTTGACTGATAATCTTCAGAGACTTCATTCTAAGTTTGAAAACCTTCAAAATCATCATAACACTCTCTCATCTGATCATGAGAAGCTTTCTTATGAATTTCTTCAGAGAAAGCAAGATCTTGAGAAGTTAAAAGTGAGTCATGAAGATCTTTAGAAGGAAAATGATTCATTGCTTGCTCAACAGATCAGCTCCGCTCAGGAAGAATTTATTCCACCATGTTTGAAATGCATTGAGTGTGAATCTGCTAATTCTTCACCTGAATGTTCAAATGCTTCTATTGCTGCAAATTCTTCAACTGTCTCTGTGGTCACAAATTCCTCATCTGAGGATACCACAAGTATCACTAACGATTATGCAAGGTTGAAGGAATTGTATGTGACAGGCATATACAAAAGCCTCAAAGGGCATCAGACTCTCGGTGATGTGCTAAAAAAGGAGATCTTGAACATGAACCCTAGGAAAGAGGGTATTGCCTTTGAGAGGAAACTCAATGCTGATGGGACCTACTGGAAACCTGAGCAGTACCCCCAAACCTCATGAGTTGCTGCGAAAGGACCTTCTGTAGATCCATGCACTTTATCTGGCTTTACCTGTGAATCTTCATATTCCTCTGATGATTCATTTGACTCCAACTATAAACTATTCAAGAATTAGAATGGTGAAGTATTTGCTCGATATGTTGGAACTAACTGTAGGAATGGTCCCCCTATGAAGAAAATCTGGGTTCCCAAAAGGTGCCTTGAAAATCTTCAGGTGAATGCCATCATGACACCATCTATGAAGAATAGGAACCCCAGATCAAGTTCTTCATATGGATCCATGTCCTCTTATGGACCGAATTCTTCATCTGGATCAAATTCCTCACATGGATCCAAGTCATCGTATGAACATCATTGTGCTAACACTTCTATTTCACAGGGAAAGTCTAAAGGCTATGAATATGTGCATTATTCTTCAAATCATTATGTTCATAAGTCCTCGAAGAATTTTTCTACTTATTCATATGCTTATCCTAACCCCTCTTCTGTGAAACAAAGTGCACTGGCTTCAATGCCATCTTTTTCTTATGGAGCTCACAGAATGATGAACTCTTTGCCACCCCTCCAGATGTGGGTGGTGAAGAAAAAGAACTAATCTCTTATTCAGGGTCAGATCTCCAGACGAGCTTGATCATCTGAAGAATTTACTGGAGACCTAAATGTGCTTGAATGGATGCAAGCTAATCATGAAGAAATGAATTACTCATTTATCGCTATATCTGTTTCTATTGATGAAATTGATATCATATTCTTCACTGATGAAGTATATGGGTTCATAAGTTGCACTAATTCATCTGCAGGATGAACAACCCAAAGCTACTGAGTGGGTCCTCGACAGTGGATGTACAAATCACATGACCGGTGACATGAACTTATTGATGGACACTGCTTTATCTCCATCTCATCTGAAGCATATCACCTACGCTAACAAAGGCAAAAGCAAGGTATTGGGTCTAGGTAGGGTTGCAATCTCAAAGGATAGACACATGGACAAAGTCATGCTTGTCGAGTCCTTAGGATACAACTCATGTCTGTATCTGATCTTGACATGGTTGTCGTCTTCGGCAAATATCGGTGCATTGTGCTAATGGAATCTGACAATTCCAAAGTCTTTGAAGGCTTTAGGAGAGGAGACTTGTATATTGTTGATTTCTCTATAGGACCACAGCCTGCCACATGTCTACTTGCAAAAGCTTCAGAAGGCTGGTTATGGCATCGACGAATTGGTCATGCTGGGATGAGGAACTTGCATACACTCGCGAAGAAGTAGCATGTCATTGGCATCGAGGGTGTCAAATTCCTCAAAGATCATCTTTGTCGGGCTTGTGAGGCTGGAAAGATAACCCGAGCCAAGCATCCCTCAAAGATTACATCTCGTCCCTTTGAATTACTTCACGTGGATCTCTTTGGCCCTACTCACTATGCCACATTCACTAATTCTGCATCATTATATGGCTTTGTCATTGTTGATGATTATCCTCGTTATACTTGGGTGCATATCATCACTTACAAAAATGAAGTGCAGGAAGTCTTCAAACGATTTTCCTCAAGAGCATCTACGAACTTGGGTGTGAAGATCAAGCATATCAGGAGTGATAATGGAACCGAGTTCAAGAATACTGGTCTCGATGAATATCTTGATATACTTGGTATTACTCACGAGTTATCTGCTCCCTATACTCCTCAGCAAAACGACGTCGTGGAGCGCAAGAACAGAACTCTTGTTGAGATGGCTCACACTATGCTTGATGAATACAAGACTTCACTGCGTTTTTGGCCAGATGCTATTGATACTGCATGCCACGTCATCAACAGAGTATATCTTCACAAATTCTTCAAAAAGACCTCATATGAACTCCTCCCTGACAAGAAACCCAATGTAAGTTATTTCAAAGTCTTCGGTGCTAAATGCTGGATTAGAGATCCTCACCACCACTCTAAATTTGCACCGAAAGCACATGAGGGTTTTATGCTTGGTTACAGAAAGGACTCGCACACCTACAAAGTCTTCAACACCTATCATCACAAGGTTGTTGAGACTGTAGATGTGCAGTTTGATGAGACTAATGGCTCGCAAAGAGAGCACCTACCTCCTGTGCTAGATGAAATGTCACCTGAGGAATCCATCAAGTTCAAGGCTAGTGAGGATGTCATCCCTACGAAGAATCTGCTGAAGAAGTCATTCTAGATCATGAAGAAAATCACGCTAGTGCTGCTGAAGAAAATGGCCTCGAAGAAATTGCTGGGCCAAATCAAAGTCGTCAACCTGCTCATCCTCGCGTTGCAAATGAAGTGTAGATTGAGAGAATCATCAACGACATCAATGCACTAGGTCCTCACATGCACTCAGAAGCTTCACATTTGTCTAACTTTTGTGGGCATTTTGCATTTGTATCTATCACAGAGCCCACAAAAGTTGATTAAGCATTCATGGAATCTGAGTGGATTCAAGCTATGCAAGATGAATTACATCAATTCAAGCTCAACAATGTGTGGGAGCTTGTCAAGTGACCAGACCCACGCAAGCACAATATCATCGACACCAAATGGATCTACGGCAACAAACAAGATGAAAATGGCCTTGTGGTGAGGAATAAGGCTCGTCTTGTAGCTCAAGGCTACACATAGGTTGAAGGAATTGATTTTGTTGAAACTTTTGCACCTGTTGCTAGACTTGAGGCTATTCGCATATTGCTTGCTTATGCTAACCATCATAATATCATCTTAGATCAAATGGATGTGAAAATTGCATTCCTCAATGGTAAGCTTGAGGAAGAAGTATATGTTGCTCAACCACCAGGTTTTGAGGCTCCAAAATTTCCAGATCACGTCTATAGACTCAACAAGGCCCTCTATGGCCTCAAGCAAGCACCTCGGGCGTGGTATGATACTTTGAAGGAATTCCTCATGAAGAAAGGCTTCAAACCCGGTTCACTTGACCCAACTCGTTTCACCAAAGCATATGATGATGAATTATTCGTGTGCCAAATATACGTCGATGATATTATCTTTGGCTGTACTAACCAACATTACAGTGACAAATTTGCCTATATGATGAGTGAGAAATATCAAATGTCCATGATGGGAGAGTTGAAATTCTTCTTAGGTCTTCAAATTCGTCAACAACACAATGGCATATTCATATCCCAGGAGAAATACCTCAAGGATGTGTTGAGGAAATTCGGCATGCAAGATTGCAAAGGCGTCAAAATTCCTATGCCCACAAATGGCCGTCTATGCACCGATGGAAATGGTAAAGACTTCGATCAAAAGATATACCGCTCCATGATTATGCTTAGTGTTTGCATGTATGACCGATTTCAAGCTACACCGAAGGAATCACACCATAAGGCCGTGAAGCATATTCTTCGATATCTAGCTCACACTCCAACACTTGGATTATGGTATCCCAAGGGCTCTTCTTTTGATCTCATTGGATATTCTGACTCTGACTATGTTGGTGATCGGGTGGATCGCAAGTCAACATCAGGCGCATGTCATTTCCTCGGATGATCCTTGGTATGTTGGTCCTCGAAGAAGCAAAACTACGTATCACTCTCTACTGCTGAAGCTGAGTACAATGAGAGTGAAGAATGTGCCACTCTACTGCGACAATGAGAGTGCTATGAAGATTGCTCACAACCCAGTTCAGCACTCGAAGACAAAGCACATCCAGATTCGTCATCATTTTCTTTGTGACCATGTGTTGAAGGGCGACATCTCCATCGACCACGTAAATACTGAAGATCAGCTGGCCGATATCTTCACAAAGCCCTTGGATGAGAAGAGATTTAGCAAGTTGCGGTGTGAGCTAAATATCTTAGAATCTTCAAATGTTCTTTGAAAAGGGTACACATCCTAACACTTATGCAAATTTGATGACTTAGATGTGCAACACACGAAGTAACGTTTTTCTTCAATCAATGAAGACTAACCCTCTAAGTGTGAAGAAATTATTCAAGAATTTGATTCTCATAACCCTACAACAATTGTACGCGGTATCTAAAATAATCATTCTTATACAGTGGGTTACGCCACCAACCAAAGTTGAAAATCTTCAATTTGAATTTTGCAATTTCTTCAGTTTTTCAAATTCTTCAACTTTGCAATTTCCTCAGTCTTCCCGTCGTTGTTCTTCATTGCTATATATATATATTTTAGTTTTTCATGTCCTCTACAACATTCACTTATAGCTAATTCTTCAAGTTGCTTTTTCAACTAAGTGAATGTGATTGGACCCGTTCCCCCTCTATGCTAAACTCAACCTAGTCTGTTCACAAATTCTTCATCTGCGTTCTATTTGAAACCCATTCAAAATCTTCATTGTGTCCTTAACAGCTGAAGAATTTGCGAACGAAACGTTAAAATTTTCATATCTATTTTTTCGGCTTTTGCCGCTCAAATCCTTCTGCATCCCACGACTGGATTAAACAACTCACCCACGATCTCACACAATCTCCACCTCTCTACATGTGGGTGACACATGTCGCTAGGATAGCAAGGGTCAGGGGCACGCTCGTCCAAATTCTTCAGACGAACAATTTTTCACTTCCTTATAAATACCCCTCCCCTTGCACCTCAGCTCATTTACTCCGCTTGACCTCTCTCTCTCTCCCCCGCTCGAGCTCTCTGACCTAGCACTGCTGCTAATCTCCATCGTCGTTGGTGAGGAAGAGCTTAGCTACCTCGACCTCGTCGCCAGCGTACTCGTGCTAGCTGCAGAAATCTTCACCTCCGCTGCCGCTGTAGCTGTCTTCCTCCGCCAAGTTAGGGCGTGGAAGATCTGAACGGACAAACTTCCACAGTTCATCTCACTGTTCATCACATTTTTCGTCAAGGGTAAATAAAACTCGCTTTTACTGCCCTCGTTGATTCTGATGATTTACACAAAATCTTCAAAATGTGTTTATTCTTCAATCTTCACATTCTTAAACACCATAGTTGCATCTGTTCTTGATCTTTCTCTCTAAGATGTACTTTTCTTCAAGATTCCTCGATTGTGTGGATTTCCAATCTATACAACTCTGGAACCTAAGACAAGAACTCTTAGTGAAATTCCTCAAGACTCCCCTGGTCAAATTCCTCAAACTTGATTCCTTTTAAAAACAAATTCTAAGAACACATATGACCTCTTCAAATTCTTCGCACCTATACTTTGTTCACAGATACACATGTCTGCTGCTGAATCACTAGGTTCTCATCAACTTAACTCATCTGTAGCGTTCCTCGAAGAAAAACTGCATACTTCCTTAGCGACGTCTATTGTTCAGAATCCTCAGCGGAAGAAAATGGCTGAAGAAAAGCGTCCTCAGAAGGGAGGCAAGAGGCCTGAAACTAACACTGCGTTTGAAATCCCTAAAGTTATTTATGCAGATTATTGCACTCCTGATGAGGCCACTCATGGAAAGAAGAATAAAAACTAGCGCAAGGTGCGCATTCAGCAGATTGAATGAAGGTGGGCACAGGAATGGAGGGAGTACCGCTATGTCACTCCTAAGTACATGAAGAAATTCGTTGTAAATCCTCCATGCCCAAGACCTCCATTGGCACCAGGCCAAGAAGCTGATCCCTCTAGCATCAAAAGTGGTGAGGAATTTCCAAAGGAATGGGCCAAGTGCCAAAGGAAGTTGGCTAAGGTAGCAAAGTAGTCATTGAAGAAATTCAACAAAGATTCTGCTGCTGCTGCTGCTGAAGCCTCTGCTAGTCAGCCTAAGAAGGCTATGAAGAAGAATCTGTTGTGAAGCCATCTTCTTCTGCAATGCCCTCATGACCCAGCTCCTCAAAGCCCTCAGGGCCATCTGCTCAAGCAAAGCCCTCAACTGCTCCTACAAAGTCCTTAGCACCAGTGCATCTTGCCACGTGCCAAAGGACTACCGGCTTTTCAATTGCTTCAGGAGCTTCAGCAAGTTCCTCAGCTCAGCCTCAGATGCTGAAGAAAAAGGTCACTGCTGGACGCGGCACAAGGCCAAGTCCTCACAAGAAGCAGGTCGCCTTTGGAGTTCTGTTGTCTGAAGATGAAGCTGATGATGAAGAATTGGCAGAAATCATCAAAGGCAGACAACAACAGGCCGCTAGTGCCAAAGGCAGTGCTGTGCCACTCCTGCTGGATCCAAAGAAGATCCTTGACTACATCGATCTTTGGCATAAAGATCCCAATACACCTCTTCCTGATCTGAACCTCACACTAGGACGAAGTCACATGTTGACTGCTTTCATTTCTGAAGAAAAATGGAAGTTTGAGAAGGCCAGATCTGTGAGAAAGCTCAGTACAAGAAGGAGCACTATCTGAAGAAAAATGTCCTGAAAATGTCAACTGAAGAACTTGTGACTATACAGTCAGCAATCAAAGCTCTCAGTGATGAATTTGACGCTTATAAAGCTGATTGGCTGGGCGCCAAAGTCAGATTCGTTAAGCTGGCTAAAAGGCTCAAGCCCAAGGTTGCAGCTGAAGCGCAACAAGAAGTTCCTCAGGGTGAAGCATCTGCTCAGCCCACTAAAGAACATGCTAGCACCACCGATGAAACTCAGGCTGCTGAAGAAACTGAGAGTGTCAGGGCTGATGATGCTATTCCAGCTCCTGATGAAGCTGTGAGGGCAACCACCAATGTTGCGCCTGAAGATCAATCCAGGCCAGCTGAAGAACCTGCCGCTGCGCCTGAAGAATCTGAACTTGCTAGGGCAACTAAAATAGTTGTTCCTGAAGAAATTGTGCCTCTTTCATCTGCTCCCCCTGCAAAATCTTCACAAATGAAAATCACTCTCCTTCCTTCTGCATCAGAAGTGAAGAAAACCAAGGCTGCTGAAAGGGCAGCAGCTAAGAATCGGAAAGCATCAGACGCCTCAGAGTCTACAGCTCCAAATAAAGTGAAGACCTTGACGAGCTCTTTCGAGAATCCCATTGATGTTGTTCCACTGAATGTCATGCCATCAAAGGAAATTGTTCCTTTTGGTGAAAAATATGTCATCGCTAATGACATTGATGAAGAAGATCCATCTGCTGCTACGTCAGAGCAGTTGGATGAAGAAATTGAAGTCGATAATATCCCTTCACCGCTACAGGTATCATCGCCGCTGCCTCAGTTCACTGCTGAAGAGGCCGATGTTGAAGAAGTTGAAGCTGAAGAAGAGGATGTGGACATTGGGTCTACGACTCCAGTGATGAATGACGATTATTGGGAAAGTCATCATCCCAATTCTCCTCTGTTCACTCCTCTGCAGCACATTCCTCAGTCTCCCATGCACACTGAAGTAATTCACTCGGGTTTTGATCAAGTTCAAGCTTCACTTCACTCCATCCCCAAATAAATTCCAGCCACTAGTGCTGATGAAATTAAAAAGAAGACAACAGAAGAAACTGCTCCTGAGATTCCTCAGCCAGAGGCTCCAGAGGATGCGCTTCAAGCGGCTGTGAAGACTACAACTATAAATATTCAGCCCAAGCCACAGGATCCTCACTCCAAGTAGCAGAAGTTCAAGGCTGATGACTTCTTTGCTGAACGACATTTCTTCTCTGACTTCAATCCCTATGACGCTGCTCGCCTTCGCTGCAAGCGCTTCTGGACTGCTTCTCAGCTGAACTTCTATTCAACACTGCTATTTGACAAGGACAAAGTGTTTGACCACAAGCAAATTACTCATGTGGATATGGAGTCACTTCCATGCTTTACTCCAGTCCTCAGTGTTCTTCATGATGCAGGGTTGCTCAACTTCTGCACAGACATCTACGATTGGAATGAAGAACTAATTCTTCAGTTCTATGCCACTTTGCATCTGACAGGTAATGTTGACGATGTGAATTCATGGGTTTTGGACTGGATGACTGAAAATACTCATCACAAAGCTCCGGCCTCTGAATTGATTCATGTTGTCCCAGTCAGTCCGCCCACTGCAGGAGCAATGAAGCTATATGAGGAACCTGAATTGTCAAATTATCTGACGCAAGTGCTGATGAAGCCTTTGAAGGCTGGCCAAGCTCCAAGGACAAATTTCCTTGTTAAGGATCAGCTGTATGTGCCAAGGACTGTCTATCGCATTATGGCCAAAGCCCTCAGTCTCATTAAGGGCCACAACTCTGAAGAAGAAGAAGAAGTTGTTGGCATCATGAAGAACTTGCTTTTCAAAATCATGCATGGTATTCCAATCAACTATCATGATTTCTTCATGAGGACTTTGGCCAATGCTGCTTTGTCACCATTTGAGTTGAAGCCTTATGCTCCCTGGATCATGAAATTCATCAGACCAAGGACTTCAATTCACTACAAGGGTGGCTTTCAGAATCATCTCAGCTATTTGCCCCCGATTGAAGTCCTCAAACGAACTATTTCCTCAGCCGATGAGAAGGACAAGGCTGCAGTTATTGACGAAGGAACTCGTCCTTTGGATGGACAATTTCAAAGGCAGCATCTCACTCCACTAATGATGACTCTGCCACACATGACACTGCTGCAAATGCTTCAAAGCAAAATCTGCAAGCCACTGCTCCGCGTGTGATGACTGATCGTGAGCTACTCCTAAGTCTTCATCAGAAGGTGGACAGAAATCACAAGTGTGTCAAGCATCAGTTTGGTGCAATTCTTCACAACATAACAGTCACTCAAAATACTGTGAAGAAGAATCACTATTATCTGCATCAAGTCTTCGACCGCACCTGGGCTATTCTCTCTCATGTCTACACCGATGATGAACTCAAGAAGATGGACTTCCAACAGGACTTTTGACTGTTCACAGCCACCCTCGAAGAAATTCAAGAAGGTCAAAGTTCCTCCATTGGTCGTCAGTTTATATTCTTCATCGCGCGAGACGGACGAAGCTGAAGATTTAGACGACACTGCGGCAGACCCTACAACAACGGACGACCCCAACAACGCTGGCGCTCCTCCATTGACATCATGATGATATTCTTCAGGGGCGTTAGTCCTCACTTTTTGTCCCTTTTGGTCATTTGATGACAAAGGGGGAGAAATTTGAGTTAGTCTTCAAGCGGGTCTATGTATGGGCGTTTTTTCTAAGTTACAACTCTCGTTCTTCTGGAGTATTTGTTGGATCGAGTTGTAAACTTAAGCCCGATGGTGGTCTGATACTTTTGCTCTGTTTTTCTGCATGCTATTTCCTCATATATGTTAATGCACGCATGCTGAATTACATCAGTCACCATATTTCATCATGCATTTCAAATTCTCCATTCGATATGTTAAATGCGTGTATGAATTACAAGATATAGGGGGAGATCTCCATGATATTACTCTACAATGTGCATTGCTTTTTGAAAGCAAATTCCTCACATATGCACATCTTCAGGGGGAGTTCTTCTATATCTTGCAATCAAATTCCTCAGTATTTAGCACTTTCAATTGATATGTTTATCCCTGTTGAAAACTTAACTTATTTGTCATCAATCACCAAAAAGGGGGAGATTGTAAGTGCATCTAGTGCCCCTTAGTGATTTTGGTGTATTGAAGACTTATAGATTAAGGGACTAATATGTTTGTGAGTGTACACATGCTCTATAAGTCAATGAGGAGTTTGATATTTACGATGAAAGTCGACCCCTAAAAATGTATGTCTTCAGCTGAATACTTTGGTTCTCCTGAAGATTTTGAAAGTGAAGAAATTGGTGTGACCTTGAAGACTTGGATATTCATGCGAGGATTATGAAGCATGAAGACTTTTGTTTTCGTAGTTTCATTTTCTCTTTCTTGAGTAATAGGAAACGCCGTACTATTAAAGGGGGTCGAGGTAATACTAAGGAAACTGATTTCCAAATGATGCTCATCTCAAAATCCTACAACTACCCAATCCTTTCAAGTGAAGCCATTGGAAATCTCATATCAGTTCAGTAAATTTCTTCAGTGACAGAGACGAAGATCTTCTGGTCTTTGAGGAATTTGTCCTGACTGAGGAGTTAGGAATTCGCCAGTACAGATTGCCTACACAGTGAGGAACATGATAGCCCTAAGGAATTTGAACCTCAAATATCTGACCATTGCTGTGCTATGCGCCAGCTGTACCAAAAATATCTACCCACCTAACAGTCATATCATTAAAGGGCATTTATATCTTATCATGTCGAGCTGCTCCCTAGGCTATAAATGGCCCCCCTACAACCACTAGCTGGTTGGCTACTCCGTGAGAAACTGACACTTGTCATTGACTCCCTAGGCTATAAATGGCCCCCCTACAACCACTAGCTGGTTGGCTACTCCGTGAGACACTGACACTTGTCATTGAGAGCATCCCATCCTCCGAGGACTTTGAGCGAAAATCATCAAGTGAGGAAAACCCAAAACCCAAACCCAAACACCTACAAACCCAAAGTGATTGAGCATCACTGAAGAGATTGTTCCTGTGTGGAACTGACGCTTGTTACCTTTGTGGACTGTGTATCCTCCAAACGGTTAGGCATCATGGTCTGAGCATCCAAGTGGAATTGTGGATCGCCGAGTGACCAAGTCTGTAAAGGTTTGGAAGTCACCTGAAGACTTACCACAAGTGTTGCGCGAGGTCTGTGTGACATTAGCTCAAGGACAATACGGTGAGGATTGCATGTCCAGGACTGTGTGTCCTCGAGTTTAAATACTCAGCCGCTCCAACCAGACGTACAACTATCACAATAGTTGGAACTGGTCTACCAAATCATTGTCTTCACCAAGCCAACTGGTTCTATTTCCTCAACCCTTTCATTTCCTCATTCATGGGTTGATGAATCTGATCATTATTGTTTGAAGACTTTGACTGAAGACTTTCTCTAATTCCTCAATCCTAATTCTTCAGTCACATAGTCTTCAGCCTGCTTATCCTATTTTCACGCTATCTGTACTCTGTGCTTGTTTTCATTTCATCATGATGACTATGTTGTTGCTCTATTATGCTTATACCTGAGTACTTATTCCGCTGCTAGTGTGTCATTGCTTAGGAATTTCTAGGTGAAGAAATTCCTTAGTGACGAATTTGTAAAAATCGCCTATTCACCCCCTCTAGTCGATATAACACACTTTCAATCACGAATTTGGAGTCCCCCCACCTTTTTGTAGCCTAAATTTGCGTGTTTTGTCCCAATTCGAGAATTATCCACAAAAAGAGCCCCAAAAAATTTCTTGCATTTTGTTGGTACTTGTGAGTTTTTGTTGATTTTGATCCATGGATCTAGTGTTTGGCACGTGGATTTACCTCTCTTAGCATTCCCTAGCCCCAATTTGTCTTTTCCCCATCCAATTTGGACCTTGAAATCAAGTTCTTTCACACCTAGTTCGAGATCTGAAAAATTCGCTCCAAATAGTCTTCTCGGCATACCCGGGTACCCGGACCCCTTTTCCCCGGGCACCCGGACCCCCAGGCAACTTTCGCACAAACTCGCTGACCACCCCGGGGGCCCGTACCCCTTACCCCCGGGCCACTTTTCCGCCCAACTTCCTTGACCACCCGGGCACCCGCACCCTCCCACTCTCAGGTGCTCGCACCCCTAGTTTCAGCCCACTTTCAAAAATCGTTTTGGCCATAACTAATTCATCTGGGGTCTAATTTTCGCATTCTTTAGCTCGTTTTGTAGCTATTGACATCCTCCATCCCCCCAAAAAATACTAACACCATCATTTGCCATCCTAATTTTTTTAGAATTTTGACATCTTTGTATAGGCCCTCCGCCATAACTTCCCCACCATCACATAAAACTTTCGTAACCTAACCCATTTTTGGTTCTTATTGCATTTGTGGTTGTTTGAGTTGTGATTTGAGTCTCCTAGGGTGTTTCGACTAGTTAGGGACGGTTACATTTTCATCCACCACTGGACACTTATATCATTCCATCGACTACATCCACCATGAGCTTCCGCAACCGATGATGATTGTCCATCCTTTGAGACCATCTTCAACCGGAAGCAAGGCCGGTTAGCCCCCGACTACGGGAAAGGTTAAGTGTGACGAAGGTATCCATTCCATCATATACTTTTCCTTCCTTGCCATTAAACTTTGATAGCTCCACCATCTTTGTGATTACCTCCATACCTATTGAGACTAGCTATCCAAATATTGTCGGGCTTCGCAAAAACTTGTGCACCATAGTGATCCGGTATCGTAATGTTGCATTGTTTGATATATCATATAGTGTAAATGATTGCTCCCATGCATTTCTTGTGATACTTGTCTCATGAATGTGGTTGAGGCTCAATTATCATAGTGGAAAGGAAGAGAAGAGCAAATACAAAAAAAGCTTTTAATCAAGAGAAAGAAATATCAAAAGCTTATAAGCAAAAGAGAGTTGAGCAAGAAAAGAGATACTTATGCATTAGAATACATGAAATAGGAAACATTTTGCTTGCATGCATATAGGTTGGTGCCAAATGGTGAATCGTGCCCAAGTGTGCAACCAAGCTAGTGCTCTCCTAGTGTTTGAGCAACACGAGCTTAGTCTTCGTTAGGCAATTTGTATTGCTCATCCCTATAGTTGCACAAGCCCCATTATCCCACTATGTGTTTCTTTATTGCCCTCCTCTATATTTGTGATCACTTGCTTTGCATTATGAGTCCTTTGGATTTATTTCAATATTTACAATATCTTGGACTTCAATTTGCTTGAATTTTGTGCCACTTGTCCTAACCAAGCCACTCGATAAGATTTTGGATTTTTGAATTAACACAAAAATATTTGAATTAGAGCCGTTTAAATGCCATATATATATATATATATATATATATATATATATATATATATATATTAAATGGTCCAAATATTCTGAAGTTATTTGTGGAGCTCTGGAATAATTCAGTTAACCCCCAAAATAATTTTCAGAATTATCTAAAATAATTTAGTTCCTAAACTAAATCAAAACAAAGAAAACAAAATAGAAAAACAAAAAACAGGAAAAGGAAAAGGCTTACTTGGCCTTACCTGTCCAGCCCAACTGGCAGCCCAGCCCACTTGGGCCTCCCCTGCCAGTCATCCCTATCCTCGTGCCAGGAGGATAGGGGAGTGTGGTCGCTGCGCGCGGGCACATGTCGGGACACCTCCACCCTGCCTGGTAGCCCCGGCCTCCCATGATGACGCCACACAGCCGCCCGAAGCCTTCCCGTTCTCCCTCTATCTTCCCCTCCTCTGGCCCTCTCACTCGTACGCACCCGAGCACGCCCATCGCCGCCGCTCGCTGCCACCGCGCTCATCGACCACCCCTCGCTCCACCCTCGAGTCCGGGAGCTCCGCTACAACCTCCTCTTCGTTCTCTACGAGCCACACATCGACGGACGCCATGCCGCCGCGCCATCGGCCCATCTTCCCCGAGCATGACCGCCGGATCGCCATCGCCGTTACGTTGTCGTCCGGCCTTCCCAAGCGCCCTGAGCTTGCCAATCAATGCGCTGTGAGCTTCCGCTCCGATCCCCTCTCTTCCCCGTTCCTAGTTCTCGTTCTAGACACCATTCCCACCGAGGCCGAAGTGCACCACCGCCCGAGCTCATTGTCGGCGTAGATCCGATGACCTTTTGGTCCCAGGAGTGCATCCATCGTGCTCAACACACCACGTAGAGGCCGTAGGTGCCACGCCCGCACCGCCATGCCCACTACAGCCTTGTTTCTGTCATTGCCCAAGCTCCTTCCGTCACAGCCGAGCTCGCTGGCGACATTAGCGTCCCCCAGCTTGCCCGTTTGCCGTGTTGGATGCGCGCGAGCCCAGGCTATGCGTAGGTGCTCGCCGCCGTCGATTTGGTCGCCTATGCTGCGTTTCCGAGCCACGCCGCCATCTCGGACCTAGCCGGCGGCTAACCGCTGGCAGGTTTGACCCCCCTTTGACCACTAATAACCCCCCAGTGTCCATGACATGTGGGGCCGACCCTGGCTAAATTTTGGATCAGTGCAAAATTAACACTAACCACACAGTTTAACTGAATGAGTCACTGACCGGCGGGTCCCACTGGTCAGGTTTGACTTCGTTGACTGCTGATGCAGTGCTGACCTGAGGCTAACGTCATAATAGAGAAATGATTAAGAAATTCCAGAAAAGTGTTTAAACTTCAAAAAATCATAGAAAATAAACCGTAGCTTAGAATGAAATAATTTATATACGAAAACTTAAAAGAAAAATCCAATCTATCCATTTACGCTACTTTCATGCATATTTAACTAACTTATACCTAATGTATAAGTGAAAACACTAATTGGCATTTAAAGTGCTTAATTAAATGGTTGCTAGATGCATTAGCACACTTCATAGCATTCTTGCCATGTCATCTTCATGGATCATATTGTTGTATATGTTGTGTATTAATTGTTCAGGTACTATTCTTCTCGATAGGTGCTACTCCTGCGAGTGGCTCCGAGTATCTATCTGGGGAGCGGTGCTACCATGTTGATATTCTAGGCAAGCAAACCCCCTTGAGCATTCCGATACAATCCCACTCTCTTGCTCCTGCTCTCTTTTACTACATTCAGACAATAGCATTTCAACTGTTACTTGTTGTGGTAGCTGAACCCACTTCCTCTGCATGACCTGCCTTTGCCACAGTAACTAGTAAAAACTTTACTAGCATGGTTAGGAGTTGCTTGAGCCCCTGCTGCGATCTTTACCATGCTATGTCTGTTATGCTTCTATGCTTAGAGTTGTGTCAGGTCTAGTTCATCTGGTGATGGATCAGAGTGAATCGATGGTATTTTGCTAATGAGAGCTAAGTGTGTGAACACGATTTGGTAAAGGTAGCGATGAGAGGCCATGTAGGAGTACATGGTGGGTTGTCTCATTGGGACCATCCTTGAACTGATTGATGTGTATGTTTTCCAAGAACAGCTACTTGGGCCTCCAAGCGCAGAGTTCTGTAGGACAGTAGCAATTTTCCCTCAAGTGGATGACCTAAGGTTTATCAATCCATGGGAGGCATAGGATGAAGATGGCCCCTCTCAAACAACTCTGCAACCAAATAACAAAGAGTCTCTTGTGTCCCCAACACACCAAATACAATTGTAAATTGTATAGGTGCACTAGTTCGGCGAAGAGATGGTGATAAAAGTGTAGTAATGATAGTAGATATTGATTTTTGTAATAGGAACAATAAAAAACAGCAAGGTAGCAAGTAACAAAAGTGAGCACAAACGGTATTGCAATGCTTGAAAACAAGGCCTAGGGTCTGCACTTTCGCTAGTGCAAGCTCTCAACAATGCTAATATAATTGAATCATATAGCCATCCCTCAACGTGCGCTGAAGAATCACTCCAAAGTTCTTATCTAGTGGAGAACATAATAACAAATTGTTTGTAGGGTGCGAAACCACCTAAAAGCTATTCTTTCCGTTCAATCTATTCAAGAGTTCGTACTAAAATAACACATATGATACACACCAACCAACTCTAAAGTCACCTAGATATTCCAATGTCACCTTGAGTATCCATGAGTTGATTATGCGATATTCATCAAACAATTTCAGATTCATAATACTCAATCCAACACAAAGAACCTCAAAGAGTTCCCCAAGATTTCTACCAGAGAAACAAATACGAGAACCTGCATCAACCCCTATGCATAGATTACCCCAGTGCCACCTCGGGAATCCGCGAGTTGAGTGCCAAAACACATATCAAGTGAATCAATATGATACCCCATTGTCACTGTGGGCATTCATAGCAAGACATACATCAAGTGTTCTCAAATCCATTAAAGTATTCAATCAGATAAAACAAAATCTCAAAGGGAAAACTCAATTCACAACAAGATAGAGAGGGGAAAACACCATATGATCCGACTATATTAACAAAGCATGAGATACATCAAGATCTTGACATCTGAAGAAGACAAGAGAGAGAGAGAGAGAGAGAGAGAGAGAGAGAGAGATTAAACACATAGCTACAGGTACAAACCCTCAGCCCCGAGGGTGGACTACTCCCTCCTCATCATGGTGGCCGCCGGGATGATGAAGATGGCCACAGGTGATGATTCCCCCTCCGGCGGAGTGCCGGAACGGGGTCTAGATTGGTTTTTCGTGTCTAAAGAGCCTCGCGGCAGGACTTCTGATCTAGGGTTACCCCTGATGGTTTTGGAAATATTTGACGATTTATAAGGCGAAGAGGGGGTGCAGGAGGCCACCAAAGTGGGTACAACCAACCAGGGCGCGCCTAGGGTCCTAGGCGCGCCCTGGTGGGTTGTGCCCCCCCTCGGGGCAGCCCCCAGGTGCTGCTTTGGCCCATTGGATGTCTTCTGGTCCATAAAAAATCCACAAAAAGTTTTTCGGCCTTTGGACTTAGTTTGATATTGATTTCCTGCGATGTAAAAAACAAGCAAAAAAACAGTAACTGGCACTGGGCACTGGGACAATAGGTTAGTCCCAAAAAATGATATAAAGTTGTTATAAAATGATTGTAAAACATCCAAGAATGATAATATAATAGCATGAATACTTCATAAATTATAGATACATTGGAGACGTATCAACATCCCCAAGCTTAATTCCTACTCGCCCTCGAGTAGGTAAATGATAAAAGAAATAATTTATGAAGTGTGAATGCTAGCAAAGTGCATAAGTTTGATCAATGATAATTTCAATCACTTTCCCTAACATCATAATAGCAAATCTTTCTCATAAAACTCATCATGACAAAGTAGCAACCAATTCACATGTTAAGGTTCAAACAATGAATTCTCTTGAAACTCAACAACCTATATTCTTAGTCACCAAAAAATTGTAATTCAGCTTATTCAATAGAGTCTAAGTAAGAGCTCCACATACTCAACCATCATATAGTCTTCTATGATTGCTAACACTCACCGCATACTGATGACCCACAAGTATATGGGGTCAATTGTAGCCTTTTTGATAAGTAAGAGTGTCGAACCCAACGAGGAGCAGAAGGAAATGACAAGTGGTTTTCAGCAAGGTAATTTTTGCAAGTGCTGAGATTGTAAGTAAGATAGTAGTTTGATAGCAAGATAATTTGTAACGAGCAAGTAACGGTAGTAGTAACAAAAGTGTAGCAAGTTAGCCCAACCCTGTTGAGGCAAAGGACATGCCAAAATGGTCTCTTATGATAAGCAAAGTGTTCTTGAGGGTACACGGGAATTTTGTCTAGTCACTTTCATCATGTTGGTGTTGGAGATATGCCCTAGAGGCAATCATGCATGATGATATTTCCTATGTGTTTATGAATAAAGATAGTCCTTGGATGTAATCAATGATACTAGTTGGCAAGTACGTGACTTGTCTGTGAGATCTTATGTTGTATGATACATCCTAAATATTCCCTAGTCGCAAGTAACGTGTGGGCACACGTCGGACTAGACTAGCATATGACATGGTGGATGGCTCGGTCTCACTAGCCATGGAGCATTGGATGCTAACCAGATAATATGGACTCGAAAGGATCTGGTCGGATTCGACGTAGTCGAATCTGAGTCGAGATATGGTCCGAGTAGGACAGATCCAACTAGGAGACACAACGATATGTCATCCGTGAGTCTCTAGTACAACATACGTTCTATGTCCTAAGACCTGAGCTGACGCATGTACTCGGGATGGTGACAGACTTGCTTTGGGCAAACCAAACGCTACTCCATGACTGGGTAGTTACAAAGGTAGGTTTCAGGTTTGTCCAGTCCCATGTTACAAGACATGGTCAAGCAAGATGAGATTTGCCCCTCCGATCAAGAGAGCTATACTCTAGGCCCCTCGTGTGATCCAACCAAGATAAGCATGGCCATGCAACAAGAAATATGAGATAATCCAGTTTGTGGTCGGTATCACTGGAATGAGAAAGAGGCCCGGCTAGCATAAGGATGATAGCCTCACCTTGAGCCCGACAACATATATTGTGAGGCAAAGGGAATAGAAGTGTGACACGTTGTACAGGTTCACCTAACCAGCTTCATAGTGTGCTTGGTGGTCGGCACGCCTTGCTAGAGGCCACTACCAACCGTGCATGTCAGAGGTAATCCGAACTGTGACCAAGCCGACTTGAACCTAAGGGGTCGCGCGCTTAAGGAAACGAAACTACTAGGTCGGTTCAGAGGACACTGGTCGGATGTGATCCGAGCTAGACTTGGAACACGACCGAGTAGACTTTGGGCTTTAGGATCCGTGCAAGGCCCAAGTGTTGAGCCCACGACGGATGCCTATAAATAGTGGAGGTGTGGCACACTTATTCAGTTGATCGCTTCGGCGCCGTTGTTAGGGCTTTGCATGTGTTGCAACTAGCCACCTCCACTCGCCGCCGGTTGTGAGATCGAACCTAGCAGTCCACCGCACGAATTTCCTCTTGCATGCTCAGATACCGTGAGAGGCGGTGCACTTGCGCCACTCTGGCGAACCTGTTCGCGGGATCCGATCGGCTACGTGGGAGACCGGCAAGGAGGAGACAACTCCGGGAACGCGAGGCGACTCCAGGGACGCGCTGCCTCAACTCTACTTCTGCTGCACGACACTGCGCGTCTAGTGGTAACGATCTGTGATCCATCTCCCGTAGCATGTTCTTGGTTGTTCTGCGTGTAGGAAATTTTAATTTGCAGTCGACGCACCCTACCGTAGAACCCAACAGTTGGCTAGATTCATGTTTGCTACTTTGATAATTTGGTATGTGGGTGGACCGGTGCTTAGGTGTTGTTCTTACTTGAAGAAACCTCCTACTTATGGTTAACCCCCTCGCAAGCATCCGCAACTATGTGAAAAGTATTAAAAATAATTCTAACCATAGCATTAAACTTTTGGATCCAATTGGCCCCATACGGAATAGCGCATAAACTAGGGTTTAAGCTTCTGTCACTCTCACAACCCATTATCTAATAACTACTCCACAATGCATTCCCTTAGGCCCGAATATGGTGAAGTGTCATGTAGTCGACGTTCACATGACACCACTAAGGGAATCACAACATACATATCATCAAAATATCGAACACATATCAAGTTCACATGATTGCTTGCAACATGATTTCTCCCGTGACCTCAAGAACAAAAGTAACAACTCACAAATGATAACATGCTCAAGATCAGAGGGGTATTAAATAGCATGATGGATCTGAACATATAATCTTGCACCAAATAAACCATATAGTAATCAACTACAAGATGTAATCAACACTACTAGTCACCCACAAGCTCCAATCCATAGTTCCAGTACAAAGATTGAATACAAGAGATGAATTAGGGTTTGAGAGGAGTTGGTGCTGTTGAAGATGTTGATGAAGATAGCGCTCCCCAAGATGGGAGAGTTGTTGGTGATGAAGATGACGATGATTTCCCCCTCCGGGAGGGAAGTTCCCCCGGTGGAATCGCTCCGCCGGAGGGCAAACATGCTCCTGCCCAGGTTCCGCCTCGAGACGGCGGCGCTTCATCCCGAAAGTCCTCTCCCTATTTTTTCTAGGTCAAAATGACTTATGTACCAGAAGAGGGGCACCGGAGGTGGGCCTGGGTGAGCACAACCCACTAGGGCGCGCCTGGGCTCCCTGGCACACCCAGGTGGGTTGTGCCCACCTTGTGGGCCCCCTCTGGTACATATTGACTCCAAAAATTCTTATTTATTCCATAAAAAATCCTCGTAAAGTTTTTGCTCATTTGGAGTTATGCAGAATAGGTAGCCTGATGTAGCTTTTTCAGGTCCAGATTTCCAGCTGCCAGAATTCTCCCCTCTTGTGTATACCTTGCATACTATGAGATAAAAGACATTAGAATTACTCCAAAAAGCATTATTATGCAACAAAACAACATAAATAACAGTAGGTAAACATGATGCAAATTGGAAGTATCAACTCCCCCAAGCTTAGACCTCGCTTGTCCTCAAGCGAAAACTGAAATCAAAAAAATGTCCACATGCTTAGAGAGAGAGGTGTCAATAAAAACAAAAATACGGACATAGCAGCATCATGTAACTTATTATGATAGAACCACACTTTAACATAACACCTTTATCATAGAATTTTTATCGTAGACTTCTCATGAACAAGTAACAATTCATCACAACATCGAAGTATAAAGTATAAACTCTATTGGAAACCAACAAACTATGTTCTCAGTCAACTTTGCAACTGCAATTCATCAGGGTCATGGATCGGAGCCTTTAGGCAAGTTCACATACTCAACCATCATTTAGTTTTCTATGATTGCTAACACTCATCGTGTACACATGAGCAAAACATTTCACCCGGACACATAGAAAGATAGGGGCTTATAGTTTCGCGCCCCAACATTGTCGGTGGAAAATGACACCTATGGGATCACTGGAATCCCTACTACGGTCGGCGGGCGCGAGGTTGTGGAAAGAGCGGGTTTGGGAGTCAGCACAAAGATCGTTTACCCAGGTTCGGACCGCGAGGATGCGTAATACCCTAGTCCTGCTTTGGTGTACATTTGAGTGTTCTTGAGTTCTTGAACTAGCTACGTCGCATCGCTTGTTCAAAAGATCCGAATCCCTCTCCCCCACGCATCAGGCCTCCTTTTATAGAAAAAAAGGGTTGCCACAGTGGCACATAGGAGGTGGAAAGGTGTACAGTGGCTGACTCTATCCTCTGGCACCATCGGACAAACGCATCTAATGCACTGTCGATGTGCCCTTCTTGCTTTATCGGGGATGGCAATGAAGCCCGTCCCATCCGTCGCCGCTTCGCCTTGCTTTGACATGCGTCCAGGCCAATGAGGCGTGCAGCGCCATGTAAGCTGGCAGGCTGCTGAGCTGGTGTGGTGGCAGGGTCTTCACGAAAATCTGCATGCCACCACGCAGGTGTTTGTTGAGTCGGTCTAGAGGCCGCATGTCGCCACACATGTGCTCGCCTAGCTGGCTGAGCTGGTAGCTGCATGGGAACAGCGGTGGAGTCTTGGCAGATGTGGGCCTGGCCGCGACCCCGCTGACGTCCTCGACAAGGGTCTTGCTGGGGTCCCGGCAAGGGTCTTGCCATGACATCGGGGTTGTTCCCGGCAAGGATCTTGCAGGAGGTCTCATGGATTTCCTTGGCAAGGATCTTGCCTAGGATCGTCGTCTTCTGGTCCTCATCTAATCTTGCGTGTTTATGATCTTCACGAAGATCTGCATGACACTATGGAGGTGCCTCCCGAGCTTTGGTTCCAATGTTGTCGATGGTGCCGGAACTCTCAGGCTCAAGGGTCGTGGCCTTGCTGGTGTTGGGTAAGTTGCCCCGGCAAGGCTCTTGCCGGGGCTGCGTAGGCCACCCCAGCAAGGGTCTTGCCGAGGGAAGCCCATCTTGTCGCTTTACCTTTTGGGCCCCTGGTTTGAGTGCCGCTTCGGTAGTCTTGTATTTTTGCTTCCTTCCTCTACCCCGCTAAGCATGGCCACAGGTTTGGCTCTGACTGCTCGTGCACAAGTAAAGGGATACAAAGAGGGCCCCTACTTTTGTACACCGACAGGAGCCCCCGGGCCTGGGCCACACATAGGCGTGATGCGTTGTTGGGCTAGGCTCAGAACGGTGCGCGAGCATGCATGGCAGAGTTTTACCGCAGTAATTCCATCGCCAGTTGCGCTTCCCCATGACCCGCATCGAATGCGTGACGTGGGGGTTGTGTGTGGGGTGACCATAGCATGCTTGCATCAAGCCGCGGTTAATAGTAAAGAGGCGGTCCGCGTCCTCCCCAAAAAAACCGAGGAAGCCACAAGGGAACGACTCATTTACTAAGCGGACTTGGGTTGTGGCCATTATGGCACCCGCACCCCACGATCACGGGGCATGAAACGGCCGTTCCACTCGCCATCTGAATCCTGGCTTGCCCGCCACGTGTCCTCCATGCCTCGGGGAAGGCAGGCGATGGACACAGAGGGTACGGGCTTTAATGCCGAGGCGGGGTCCGGGCGCCGCTGATTGGGGCAGCGGGTCGGTCCTGTCTCCTTGCGCCCTCGGTGATTGGATTGGTTGATTGGGGCAGTAGCCTTCACGCTCGCTCGGCCCCGTCTCCCTATAAAAGGGGGAGAGGGACAGTGTCTTCCCGCATTCGTCTTCTCCCAGTCTGGTCTCTTTCCTTCCCTTGTCATGGCGAGAGGGCGCGGTCGTGGCCGTCCCTCTGTGGAGGCGACTAGGTCTTCCTCTCGCTAGAGAGCCGTGGTTTTTAAGGAAGAGCCGGACGCCCAAGGTGAAGGCCACGCTCGAGGCGGAGGCGCCGGACAGGGCCGCAGTCGGCGAGGCGGTCGAGGTAGCCGAAGGCGCGGAAGGGGGACACCTGCGTCGCCACCGTCTTTGTTGCCATCTCCTCCACCATCTCCTCATGCTTCATCGAGCGGCCATGTCGGGGACACGGTGTTGGAGTTTATCCTGCAGTTGCGCGAGCCGCCGCTCAGCCGCCTTCGTCTCCCCTAGGCGTTTGCGAGGGTGCTGGAGATTGACCAGCCACCGAGGTTAAGGCTTCACATGAAGGGGTGTTGTAACGGCGACATGTGGGCAAACACAAGGTTCCCCGTCCCTCACGTGATGCTCCTCCATCGGGGTTGGAAAACCTTTGCACACACCCACTTCTTGATGAAGGGGCACGTTCTCCACTTCAAATTAGTGGAGAGCGATTTGCTCTCCGTCAAGGTCTTTGGGCGCTTGGGAATCAGGTTAGGGTGCTGCGTGGAGAGCTCCACCGACGATGAAAGCTCCTCCTTGAGCAATAGTGATGAGGAGGACACCGGTGCGGAAGACGACGAGGATGGGTCCGACTAGGCGTCAGACACACCATCCTCGGGCGACGCCGGTAGCACCATCATCTGCACCTGGTCTCTTCCCCGGCAGAGCGATTTACTGGGGGCAGGGCCAGCTCCTTGAACTTCTCAGGGTCGCCTCCTTGGGCGGCTGGCGTCGGAAGGCCGGAGAAGACGAAGAAGGTGGGTGGCGGGTCGTCAAGTCAGAGTACGATGGCACCGATGCCTTCGTCTTGTATTGCCGTCCCGCTGCCTCATCTTTCGGCTCTTCTCCCAGCACCATCATCACCAGCCCTCTTCCGGACGGCCACCTGGATGTTCTCTTGGTGTCTTCTGCTGGTCGTAGCTCGCCTAGGCACTCCTTTTGCCCTCCTGCCATCTTGTTCCATTTCCTGGGGAGAGGGACAAGAAAGGGATTACGGGCATCTTATCTCTTTTTAGTTTTTAAGCCTACGGGCACTTGTTAGATTTAAACCTTGTAATCCCCTTGCTCATGTTTACATTTCGTACGAACTGTACCTGTATGGGACGTATTAATGAAAAAAGGGTGCTTGCCGGGTTCTTTGTGCGTGAGCGAGCCCCATGCCAAGGAACGAATCCTTGTTATTTTGAAGATAAACATTGTCGCCCGACAACAGGACTTGTCGTTCCCTTACTTCATTCGACCATACTCACGCTCTTGGCGGAGGCAGGGGCGAAGTAGGGTTAGGCCCTTCATTTTCTTCCTTGTCACCGCGACTACAACCAAGTTCCGACCCAGGGAATAGTTCTTGGGTACAGGAAAAGGGGAGCACGGTGGCCTAGGAATAAAACGAGGTTTCAGACATCCCAATTCCATACGGAAATGCATAATAGGGGATAAAGGACTTATCTGAATTTGCAGCCCCCCGACAACCTTGGCTTGCCGTGGTTGGACCCTTGTGTCTGTAGCCCCCGGCAACCTTGGCTTGCCAGGACCGGAGCGCCGGCTTGTTCACTTTCTTCCAAATAGCTCAGTGGAATCGTCCATGTACCCTCCGAACCAAAGAGGACGGAAAGGAACAGAGAGACGCACACTCGACCTCTATGCTAGGGGTTAGTCATTGCTAAGCACTATCAACCCTAACCGAGGGAGGGACTCAACCTAGCATGCATGCTATAACTTAGGGCGCCAGCGCTTCATTTATTTATGCTCAGGGTCTGCGCCTGGCTTTGTACAGAGGGTTACATGCCTTGTCGGCAAGGCTTGTACAAAAGGTGGTCTGCCGGGGGGCCCGGCAACCGCGCCTTATGGGTAAAACTTGCGAAGATGTTCGATGTTCCAGGAGTTGCTCACTAGAATGGCATCTTCGGTCTCCAGGGGGACTGTGTCGGGCCTGGTGACTCGTATTACCCGATAAGGGCCTTCCCACTTCAGCGTCAACTTGTTGGAATTCTTGACCGATTGAACGCGTCGAAGAACAATGTCGCCTTCCTCAAAGCTTCGGGCATGAACCTTGCGGCTATGGTAGCGGCGCAAGGCTTGCTGGTAGCGCGCTGCTCTCACAACCGCCCGAAGACGATCTTCTTCGAGAGCGTTGCATCATCTTGACGCAATCGCTCTTGCACAAGCTCGTCATAAGCGAGCACTCGAGATGACCCGTATGTGAGTTCCATGGGGAGAACTGCCTCTGCTTCGTATACTAGGGCAAAGGGTGTCTGGCTGGTGGCTCGATTTGGCGTCGTTCTGATCGACCAAAGAATCGCCGACAACTCATCAATCCAGCGCCTTTCGCTCTTGTGCAGCCTGTCAAAAGTCTTTGTCCTCAGGCCTCGCAGTACTTCAGCATTTTCCCTCTCCACCTGGCCGTTGCTCCGTGGGTGCACCACGGAAGTGAAACCGACCTTGCTGCCGAGGTCTTGGATGTATTGCATGAAGGTGCGGCTTGTGAATTGCGTGCCGTTGTCGGTGATGACTCTATTTGGCACACCAAAACGGCGGACTAGTCCCTTGAAGAATTTGACGGCTGACTGTGCTGTCACCTTCCTCACTGCTTCCACCTCCGACCACTTTGTGAACTTGTCGATTGCAACGTACAATTACTCAAAGCACCCGACAGCGCGGGGGAAGGGCCCAGTATGTCGAGCCCCCAGACCGAAAATGGCCAGGAGAGAGGGATTGTTTGAAGGGCTTGAGCTGGCTGATGAAGCTTCTTTGAATTGAACTGACACGCTTCACACTTGGTTACTAGTGATGTTGCATCCTGGAGGGCAGTGGGCCAGAAGAAACCTTGCCGGAAGGCCTTGCTAGCAAGGGCCCTCGACCCTATGTGGGAGCCACACATGCCTCCATGTATCTCTACAAACAGCTCCAGTCCTTCCTCCCGGGAAATGCACTTCAATTTCACTCTGTTTGGTCTTTTCCTATACAGAATGTTGTCAACGAACTGATACATGGCAGACCGATGGGCCACTTTCTCCGCTTCTTCCTGCTCCTCAGGAAGCTCCCCTATTTGGAGGAATCAAACGGTATGCTGTGCCCATGCCGAAGCCTGGGGCTCGACGGCAAGGACTAAAGGCATTTCCTCTTCCATGGGAGCGGATGTCTCTACGGCCAAGGCTTGACGCCCCGTCGGAGTGGTTTCCCCATGGCAAGCTTAGTGTCCATGGCAACATCTTTGCCAGCGGCCCATAGGAGCTCGGTGGGAAAGTACTTGCTAGGGCCTAATTTCCTCTGCCTGTTCTGCTCTGTCGATGGTTCAATGGATGGTTGAGTTAACCGAAGCTCAGTGGTGAAGTCACTCTCACTCTCAATATGGTGGCAAAAGTCACTCAAGTCATCATACGTCGCCATGGTCGAAGGGAAAATCCCATGCTCAACCATCTCGTTGTCGTCACCGTGGATGAAGGCCGAAGATGGAACATCATCACTCTCCTCCATGACCGAAGGGAAAATCCCATGCTCGATCATCTCATCATCGTCACCGTGGATGAAGGCCAAAGATGGCACATCATCACTCTCCTCCATGACCGAAGGGAAAATCCCATGCTCGATCATCTCGTCATCATCGCCGTGGTTGAAGGCCGAAGATGGCACATCATCACTCTCACCTCCAAAGATGGAAGCATCATCCTTGCTCGCCACCTTGTCGCTTGCCTCCAAAGCTTGGTCCTTGAGGGTCTCCGTAGTCGTACTCATCACCGCGTCATCTTGAAAAAGAGTCGAAGTAGACTCAGCATCATCAATGCTACAAAGAGGGATGGCGGTGAAGTCGAACTTGGGAGCATCGTCTTGGAGCTCATCGGGCTTGGACACTGTGGTGGTACTAGCCTCATGCTTGTCGTAGAGCTTGGTCGCCGCGAAGTGTGCTTGGGGTGGAGAAGCCTTGGCCTTCATGAGTTCTTGTTCCGCCTTGAGAGCACCAATGTAGTAGTCGTCGAGGGACTTGTAGTTCTCGAGGAAGACAATCTTGGAGATGCCGTTGTTCAATCCCATCATGAAGTGGAACTTCATCGAAATGGGGTCGTCCATGCTGTCTCATCGTAAGGCAATCTTCATCTCCTTGAAGTACTTGCCGATGGACTTGGATCCTTGGATAGTGTTCTCCAATTGGCGTCGAAGTTGTTCCGTGTAGGTTGGAGGCACAAACTCTCGCTGCAAAGCTCTCTTCGTCTTGGGCCAACTCATCTCGTAGCTCTCCGAAGGTGTGTGAAGCCACCATGTCGAGGCGTAGTCGTGGAAGTTTCTTGAGGCGCACTTCACTTGATCTTTGGGACGAACTTGATGTAGCTTGAGGTAGTCGTCCATTAAACGCTCCCACTCGAGGTACTCCTCAGGTTCTTGAGTCCCATAAAAAGGAATCGCGTGGTCGATGTCGGGGTCGTAGTAGCTTGTGGAAGTCGCGGACTTGAGCTTGGGGAGCTTCTCTTGAGCGTAGCCTTGAGGTTCTTGTTGGCAAAGATGCCGTATGTCTGTAGGCGAAGATGCCTTGAAGTCGCTTGGCGAAGATGCCAAGGAAGATGGTGAAGTCTTTGAGCGGTTGTTGGTGTAGAGCTTGTGACCTTCACGTTCTTGTTGGTGATGGTGTTGATGCCGATGTGATCTTGCCGGAGATGGTAGCTCGGAAGCATGTGCTCTTGAGTGTCTTCTCGAAGATGAGGAAGATCGCTTATAGGACTTGATGAGGGCTTTGATCTCCTCCATTTGAGCTTGCATCTTGGCGTCGGAGTTGTTGTTCGTGGCATCGAACTCGTCGTTGTTGTTGTAGACCGAAGGTGAAATGCCTTGCCTATCCATTACAAGACTCGAGTAGAGGTGAGTAGGAAATGAGATAAACAGTACCAAGTTACCTTTTCCCAAAGTTGAGGATGTATCCCGTTTCACTCAATGTGAATGAAAGAATAGTGCAATTGGTACCGGACTTGTTCACTCGCACCTACCAAGTAAAGCTTATGGTAGAGCTCGGTGAGGATAGTGGCACAAAAATTTGATGCAAAATGTTAGCAAGGGTCAATAATGTTGAAAGAGATTCACAAATTCGCAAGCAAAACAAGTAGACCAATAGCAATATGTGGCACACGGAAACACACACACGGATAGATAAATGGGGTCGTGCAACCAAGGAATGAGCACAAAATGTGGAATCCACGGAAAACGCTCGTGTTGCACAACTCAAGAGAGAGCTAGCACGATTGCTCAATAGGCGGATACGACACTTGTGCACAACCTATAAGATGCGAAATGGATAAACTTTCTATCTCAAGTATGATATGTATGTATGGTTCCCGGTGTTTCTCTCAAGATGATCCAAGATGATCGGATATGACAATCTTATGTGCAATGTGCTATGATGCTATGGCACTTGCTTACAAGCCTCTTTGCTCTCTTTCTCTTTTGCTTAAAAGATTTATTTCTTTTTTTTGTATGGATGGCCACTTTTGCACAATGCACAAACCAAGATAGGAATTGTGTATATGCGGGAACAAACTTGCGACACAAGATATGATACCAATATATGCACCACGATGATATGGTATGTATGCTATGGGAAGTATAGATCACTAATGTGCACAAGTAACGTTGCCGGCAATACTCAAATGGCTAGTCTCGATAGGCAAGTAACGCAAAATGGCCTAGAGTTATCAATGCAATTGCAAGGGGAATGTACAATGGTGTCGTCGAGGTTACCGTCCGTTGCGATGATGAGAGGCAGTGTTGCCGATGTCGACCCGTTCCTAGTTAGCCGAAACACCCTAGGAAACGGAAAAACCGCAAACTCGAAATCTCCAAAGTCAAATGTCAAATGGTGGTAGCGGAAAGCGGTGGTGGTTTGCACTTCGCAATGCGGAAGTGGAATGATGAGTTAGGCAAGTTGAAGTTGAGGTTGCCGTCCCTAAGTACCCGAGACACCTTAGGAGAGACAAGCCACAACTCAAACAAGCACAAATAAAATTGGGTTAAGTTGGGGTGGAAGTGTATGGTGGGTAAGCCTATGCGGAAGTGGTGGTGGTGGTGGTTGATGAAGAAGCAACCGTCCCTAAGTAGCCAAAACACTTAAGGAGACTCGAATCACTACTCAAGCAACCACTAATGCTATATGGAACAAAATGGGTTAGGTTGCGGAAGTCGGTGGTGGTGTAGCAGTTGATATGGTGGAAGGCCTAGGCAAACTTGCCAAATTTTGGAAATTTTGATGGAGTCAAATGGTGCTGGTAGTATTTTTGTGGGATGAGGAATGTCAATAGCTTCAAAACGAGCTAAAGAACATCATAATCAGAGTTCAGATGAATTAGTTATGGACAAAACAAAAATCAGCCGAAGTGGTAATCTACAGGTTACGGACGTCCGTAAAAGGACGGATGTCTGGTCGTGGGACGTCCGGGAGGGCTCAGAAATCCGTGATTTCTGTTCTGTTGGCAGGCTTCGGTCGTTCGGAAAAGGTCGGACGCCCGAGGATCGGGGTCAACGCGGGATTTGAGCTCCGGGACGCTATTTTGGGCGGAATTTTGTGATTTTGGGGTCAAAATTGAAGAGATTTCGTGGATGAAAGATGGAGAAACTTGGGGAAATGCTAGATCCACTCGAAACCAAGCAAATCCATGGATCAACATCAACAAAACATCATCAAACCAACAAATCACAAAAAAATTAGGGGCTATTTTTGGTGGGGATTTTCGGATTTAGGACGAAATCGAAAAAATCAAGCTAGGAAACAAAGGGTAGGGGCTCCAAAAACGTGATCAACCTCGCTCATGATACCATATGATATGGGGCTAACCCGTTGTAGGCCGATCTTTCACGTTTGGAGTGGGATCCCTCGAAGAACAGGGAGAAATCACAAGGGAAAACACTCAAGAACAAGTCCAATCACACATCCACTAGACAATCAAACACACAAGATCCATAAGGGTACATGAACAACAAAAGGAAAGATACAAGGTAGAGTTCATCTCCAAGGGGATGTCTTGATGGTATCCTAGACGGATCTTCCCACGAGGGGGTCTTGACGATATCCCGCAGGATCTTCTCACATGGAGGTCTTGAACTCCACGGGAGTGGTCTCTCTCTCTCTCTCAAGAGGAGGAGGTAGGAGCAAAGCTCACCTAAGAATGAGCTATCATATTTGCTAACCTTAGAAAGGAGGTGGAGGTGGTATATTTATAGTCTAAGCCACGAAGGGGTAAGTGGGAGAGGGATACAAGGCCAAAGGCCCGCGGCTGCGCACACATGCGTCGGACGTCCGCTCGATGTTGGACGTCCGGAGGCTCGGGACGGCCCGGACGTCCGGAAGTCTTCGGACTTCCGTAAATATCATTTTGTCGCTGTGGCACCGGTTGTCCGGTGGCGCTCGGTCGTCCGTGGCCCGGGAGGTGTCGGACATCCGGTCTCGATCGGTCGTCCGGTCGCTGTAGATCTCGTTGGCAGGGCTCTTGGGCTGGCTAGAGTTCCAGGTGTCGGACGTCCGGCGTAGTCTGGTCGTCCGGACGTCCAGTGGCACGTCGGTCGTCCGGCCTCTGGGGATTCCGCAGCTCCGTCTTCGCGTCTGTAACATCCCAAAATTCTAAATTTTGGAATGTTATAAACAAATAGATAGATTTGATTGATTGTTTGATTGATTGTGTGAAATTGAGTGAAATTCGAAACTTTTTGAAAGTTTAATGAGAGGGAATAAAAGGACTTTCCCAAACTTTCATTTTGCATTCGTGATCTCCGTGAATTCAAATTCTTTTCATCACAAAACCCTGGAGAGAAGATGACATGACTTCTTCCATTTATTTAAATGAAAAGGGGTGTTGAAAATATTTTTTTCAATTCTGAAACTTTATGCAACTCAATGATTTTCACGAGAGAAGATAAAATGACTTCTTCAAATTATATGAAATATGAGTTGGAAGTTTAAAAGGATTAAATTCAGAGTCCTTTTGAAATTATTTCAATTTGGAGTTATTTGTATTTTATTCAAATTATTTTTCTACAAAATATAAATATATGGAAAATAGGGTAACATGATTCCCTACATCAGAAAATTGAAGAGGAATAAATTTGAATTAATTTTGGTGTTTCTAAATGATTTTTATTGGGTTTTATTGTAGAAGTAGCACTGTTTGAATTATTTGAATTTTCGTCAATTTTATTTGGTCCTATAGAAATGTTCGCCTTGTAGAAAATCATTTTCTGAAAATGTTGATATATAACATGCCTATATATACTTTTACGTTTAATTTCCTTATTTCGGTTTCCCTTCCGTTTCTAATTAAAAAAGAGAAACTGTGCGTGCGGCCCGTACTTATTTATCGCCTACATGCGCATTATAGTAGCTTCTGGCGCCCCGTTGTTTTTTTTCTCTTAAATAGGCCAGGCCCAGCCAACATTTTCCTTTTCAGATTTTATTTTTCTTTGGCAAAAAGGAAAATGCAGCACGTACGCGCGCGGCCGGCCAATGGGTTTAGGCCCGTGCGAGGCGTTAGCCTTTTTCTTCACTGTTTCGTTTAATTACGTCTAAGTTTAGTCCCATATTGCTTAGCCTTTAACCCCTAAACCTTTTTTCCACCAATAAATATAGACCCATAGAGCCTTCAAAAATCATCCGATTCAGGTTAAATCAATATTTTGGTTTGACTAGATTCATTTAAAAAAATATTTTTCTCCTCTCCGACGCGACTTCTGGAAATTGTCTTCTCTCTCCGAAGTTGTCTTTTCTCTGCCTTATTAAGGTATCTTTCTTCGTTTTTTTTATACTTCCGTAGTTTATTATTTTCTAGACTAGTACGATAAAATAATTAGATTACCAATTAGTCTACATATTTATACATTAGACCCGTAGCTATTTTTTTTCTCCATAAAATAGCTGTGACGCCCCCGATTCAATCGTACACTAATCAAGCACGCAAACGTGTACGATCAAGATCAGGGACTCATGGGAAGCTATCACAACACAACTCTAAAAACATAAATAAGTAATACAAACATCATAATACAAGCCAGGGGCCTCGAGGGCTCGAATACAAATGCTCGATCATAGACGAGTCAGCGGAAGCAACAATATCTGAGTACAGACATAAGTTAAACAAGTTTGCCTTAAGAAGGCTAGCACAAACTGGGATACAGATCGAAAGAGGCGCAGGCCTCCTGCCTGGGATCCTCCTAACTACTCCTGGTCGTCGTCAGCAGCCTGCACGTAGAAGTAGGCACATCCAGTGTAGTAGTCGTCATCGACGGTGGCGTCTGGCTCCTGGACTCCAGCATCTGGTTGCGACAACCAGAAAGAAAGGAAAGGGGGAAAAGGGGGAGAAAGCAACCGTGAGTACTCATCCAAAGTACTCGCAAGCAAGGAGCTACACTACATATGCATGGGTATATGTGTAAAGGGCCATATCAGTGGACTGAACTGCAGAATGCCAGAATAAGAGGGGGATAGCTAATCCTGTCGAAGACTACGCTTCTGGCAGCCTCCGTCTTGCAGCATGTAGAAGAGAGTAGTTTGAAGTCCTCCAAGTAGCATCACCAAGTAGCATCTCCAAGTAGCATCGCCAAGTAGCATCTCATAGCATAATCCTACCCGGCGATCCTCCCCTCGTCGCCCTGTGGAAAAGCGATCACCGGGTTGTCTGTGGAACTTGGAAGGGTGTGTTTTATTAAGTATCCGGTTCTAGTTGTCATAAGGTCAAGGTACAACTCCGGGTCGTCCTTTTACCGAGGGACACGGCTATTCGAATAGATAAACTTCCCTGCAGGGGTGCACCACATAACACAACACGCTCGATCCCATTTGGCCGGACACACTTTCCTGGGTCATGCCTGGCCTCGAAAGATCAACACGTCGCAGCCCCACCTAGGCCTAACACAGAGGTCAGCACGCCGGTCTAACTCCTATGGCGCAGGGGTCTGGGCCCATCGCCCATTGCACACCTGCACGTTGCGAGGGCGGCCGAAAGCAGAACTAGCCCCCTTGATACAAGAGCAGGCTTATGTTCCAATCCGGCGCGTGCCGCTCAGTCGCTGACGTCTAGAAGGCTTCGGCTGATACCACGATGCCGGGATACCCATAACTACTCCCGCATAGATGGTTAGTGCGTATAGACCAAATGGCCAGACTCAGATCAAATACCAAGATCTCGTTAAGCGTGTTATTATGAAACAACCGCGGACGCCGACCAGGGCCAGGCCCACCTCTCGCCTAGGTGGTCTCAACCTGCCCTGTCGCTCCGCCACAAAGATCCACACAGAGGGCCGTCGGGACAAAGGTCCTTTCAGCCCCCAATCCGTGAATCACTCGCGGGTACTCTTCGAGCGGACCCGACTTTAGTCACCATCTGTAGTATGTATGTATGTATAATATATACCCGTGATCACCTCCCGAGTGATCACGGCCCAATAGTATAGCAAGGCAGACTAACAAGAATGTAGGGCCAATGGTGATAAACTAGCATCCTATACTAAGCATTTAGGATTGCGGGTAAAGTATCAATGACTGTAGCAACAATGACAAGCTATGCAACAGAATAGGAGTACCCGAACAGTAACATGCTACACTACTCTAATGCAAGCAGTATAGAGAAGAATAGGTGATATCTGGTGATCAAGGGGGGGGGGCTTGCCTGGTTGCTCTGGCAAGAGAGTGGGGTCGTCAACACCGTAGTCGAACTGGGCAGCAGCAGCGTCGGCCTCGTAGTCTACCGGAGAGAAGAGGGGGAAGAAACAATGAATACCATGCAAACAGATGCATATCGATGCATGACAAGACAAGTAACGATGCTAGGTGTGCCCCAACGCGGTAGTAGGTGATACCGACGAGAGGGGGAAACATCCGAGAAACTATCCCCGGAGTCACGCGTTTTCGGATAGATGAATCGGAGGGGAAAAGTTGCGAGTTTGCTATGCTAGGGATGTGTGGCTGACGAACAGGCTGCGTATCCGGAATCGTCTCATCGTTCTGAGCAACTTTCATGTACAAAGTTTTTCCATCCGAGCTACGGTTTATTTTACATTAATTTTAAAAGATTTAATCATTTTTAGAATTTATTTAATTATTTACCCCTAAAATTATCCAGAATAGTGATTGCTGACGTCAGCATGATGTCAGCAGTTGACCTGGTCAACCTGATATGGGGGCTCCCACATGTCATTGCCTAACTAACTAACTAACTGTTTAGAAAGATTAATTAGCAGGTTAATTTGGTTTAATAGTTAGTTAACAGAATTAATTAAGTTATTAATTCTTTAATTAATTAATTGATGTTATTTATTTACTTATTTTATCATTATTTTTAATTCCTTTTTTTAAATACATTCTGGGCGGGGCCCGCCTGTCATTGGCCCTGGGGCCTTAGCGGGTGGGCTAACAGGCGCGGTTGCCGGGGCGGAGCCCCGTGAGTGTGCGGGCGGTTACGGGCGTTGCGGCGCCCGAATGGGCGTTCGCCCAGATCGCCGGGGCGAGGAGGCCCGGGGCAGTTTGCGCGCGCGGGTGCCGGCGAGGCCACGGCGGGGCGAGGCGCTGGGCGCAGCCACCGCGCGGACTGCACATGGCCAGGGGCGGGACGGAGTAGGAGCAGATGGGCGAGGCGCGCGGTCCAAGCACGACGCAGGACGTGGGCGAGCGGGGGGAGAGAGGAGAGGTTGGGGCTCACAAGGGGGAGTAGGGAACGGGGCAGTGTGCTCGACGGCGGTCGGGGAGGTCCGACGAGGGAGAGGACGAGGTGGCGGCTGTCCGGCGACGATGGGTGAAGGTGCAGGTGGGCGCCGGCGTCGAGGCGCGCTGGGGCGGCGCGGGACCTGGCCCCTCCCCGATCCAGTCGAGTGAGGGGCGCCTGGGAGGAGGCAAGGGGCGGCGTTCGACGGGGTGGAGTCCGGCGGCGGCGGGCGTCGAGCGAGGGAGATGGGGATCGGGCTTCTCCGATTCAGATCCAGAGCGAGGGGGGTGGGGGAGAGCGAGTGGGGGAAATGGGGAACGAGGGGCGTGGGGGGGGGGGGGGGGGGGGGGTCGGTCATCTAGGGTTAGGTCGGGCGGCGGCTGGGCCGACTGGACCGGCCTAGTGGGTCCAGAGGCCAGCTGGGCCGTGGCCTAGTGGGGGGGGGGAGTTCTTTTATTTCTTTTTTTCTTTGTTAGTTTTGTTTTCTGTTTTTATATATTCTTGTCTCTTTTTATTTGTAGTTTATTTTATTTTTAGTTTTAAAATTTGAAAACTTTTATTGTTTGCTTGATTTTTAAAGTTTGAAGTGGGTTTCGAACTGGCGCGAGTTTATCAACAGTAATCCGAGGTGACGTGGCAACATTAGCGGATGTTCACTGTAGCTTAACTATCCGGGCGTCACAATTCTCCTCCACTACAAGAAATCTCGTCCCGAGATTTAAGAGGTGGAGCAAGGGGGAAAGTTCTGGCTACGAAATTCTAGCGAGTGCTCCTAGTCTTGGTTGCTCTTCTTGAAGAGGTCGATCCATTAAGTTGATGTCTTCGTTTCTCTGCTTCAGGTCATGATGATGAAGTCAGCATCCTTTCTTCGGGAACTCCATCGTACTTACGTAAAATGATAAGGGGTAACTCGAAAGATCGGAACTCTGCACGGTTGCTTATCCGGTAGATAACATTAGGGAAGGTGGCGAAAAGTAACTCTCGAATTGAAGCTTAAGAAAGTATCGAGAGCAAAGTAAGGAGGTGCCATAAGATGTTTCAAGCAGCCAGGCAATCGTTCAATGCCTCGTCAGAAGGTGAGAGGGGTTTCAGGGCAACGAGAATAAGTACGGTGTCTGATAACAGAATTGATGATCTCCCGGAAAGTGGCTCGTGAATTATGTACGAGTCCCTGCGGGAGGAATAACTTTGGGAACAGGGGTGAACAGGAGAGTCAGGTTTTGATCCTGTGGAACTGTGGGTTATGGGCCCACCATGTGGTTGAAAGTAGAAAAGGGGCCGACATCTTGCATGGCCATGATAGCAAGGCGTGTCAGAGGGTAGTCTATCAGTTATGTCGGCAACAACATCGATACCAAGGGCGAGGGACGAAGAGAACCATTTTCCTGCTCGTTGAACGAGGCAGACCAATAGGCAAAGTTCTCGTCCATCGGTGGTCACCGAAATGTCACCAACAATAGTAACAGGGTCTTACTGGCAGAGTTGTACCACGTGGTGCTTACCTAAGCAGGGAATTACCACTGCTCAGTTAAGTAGATTATAAGAAAGTTTGAACAAGACAACGGAAAGGAAAATGTGTTTAAACACATATTTCAAGGGTATATCCTTCCCAAGGACAAGCAGAGTATGATGTCCATGACAGGATATACTGTAGAAAACTCCTTAGGTACGGGAGAGAATTTTCATGACATTACCTGTGACGCCCGGGAAATTAAGCTACAGTGATCCTCTGCTAGTGATGCCACATCACCTCAATTATAGTTGCTAATCTTGAGTTAGTTCAAAACCGGTCCAAAATTCAATATTCAAATTAATGATAACGATAAAAGTTTTCAAAAATTAGAACTAAAAAGTTCGGTGGTTGTCAAATATTACATCGGTAATTATGGTGGAGTGCACACATTTTTATAAAGTATCTAGATAGACTAAGTAAAATAAAACAAAAAAATAAAATAAGAAAAGACAAAGAAAACAAAAATGGGAGGGGAGAAGGAAACCCCACTGGCCCAACTGGGCCAAGCCCACCTGGCCCAGTCGGCCAGCCCCCCTGGCCCGGCCCACCCCTCACCCCCTTATCCCCCCCCCTTCCCCGGTCGGCAAACCCTAGCCGCACCCATTCGCCCCCCCCCCCCCCCCGATCCCCTCCTCCTCCCTCCCCGCGCCGATCTGGATCGGCTCCGCCCGATCCCGTCGCCCCCCGACGCCGGCGACCGACCCGCCGCCCCGACCTCACCTCGTCCCCTCCTTCCCGACCGGCCGCGCAGGGCGCAAGGCCCCTCGTCGCCTCGGGCCGTCCCCGACCCCCACCCCACCTCACCGGATCCGCGACGCCGGACGGCCGCCTCCCCGCCCTCCTCCTCACCGGTCGCCCCCGACCGTCTCCGAGCACGCCTCAGAGACCCTGCGCCCCCCCCCCCCCGTGAGCTCTTCCCCCCCCCCCCCCCCCGTGGATCCCCTCTCTCCCCTCGTCCCCCTCCCGAGCGCCACCACCGCGCCCCCCCCCCCCCCCCGTCGCCGGCTCCGGCCGCCCCCCACGTGCTCCCCGGCCTCCCTCTCCCTTCTCCTCGCCCGAGCCTCGGCCCCGGCGAGCCGCCGCACCTGAACGCCCCCGCGTCGTGGATCTCGTCGCCGGCGCCCCCCCCCGGGTGACCGAATGGTCACGGGGCCGAGCCCGTGGTGCTCAGCGCGCCGCGCGACCCCCCCCCCCCCCCTCGGCCCCCCGTAGCGCGCTGTCGACGAAGACCCGAACCACCCCGCCGCCTCCGCCGCTCGCCGGCGCCGTTTCCGGCCGAGTCCGGCCGTGGCCTTGCCACCAATGGACGCGGCGTCCTCTCCCCATTCGAAGCACCCACCCGCGGCCCCTTTTGGCCGCCGGGCGACGATTCCGGCGAAGTCCGGCGCCCCCTCCGCCGCGGACGCCCACCGGAGCCCCCAACGCCGGCTGCCGACGTGGCCGACACGGGGCCACCCCCCTGGGTCACTGAACCGTGGGCCCTAGGGGCCCGGCCGGTCTGTTGACTCGGTCAGCCAGGCTGACTGGACCGGCCCCTGCCTATGACATGGGGGCCCCACCCCCCAGAACGTTTAAAAAAAAAGAAAAAGGAAAAGGGAAATTAAGTAAATATAATTAATAAAAATAAAAACGAATAAAATTATTTATTTATTTAATTAATTAATTAAGTAAATAATTAATTTAATTAATCCTGATTAATTAATCTAATTAACCTAATTAACTATTGATAATTAATTAAACTATAATTAGATTAGTTAAATCCTAATTAGTATAAGCAGAGTATGACATGTGGGACCCACACGTCAGATTGACCTAGTCAACCCTGTTGACTGCTGACGTCAGCATGGCATCATGATGACGTCAGCAAACACTGTTTTGGATAATGTTAGATTTAAATAATTAATTAAATTCCAGAAATTATTAAAATCTTTAGAAAATCATATATTTTAATCCGTAACTCGGATTAAAATATTTTCAACATGAAAGTTGCTCAGAACGACGAGACAATTCCGGATACGCAGCCCGTTCGTCCGCCACACATTCCTAACCTATCCAACTCGCAACTTTCCCCCTCTGGCTCCTCTGCCCGAAAACGCGAAACACCGGGAATACTTTCCCGGATGTTTTCCCCCTTCACCGGTATCACCTCATACCTTGTTAGGGCACCCCTAGCACCGTTACTTGTCATGTCATGCATCGATATGCACTTGTTTGCAAGGTATTCATTGTTTCTTCCCCCTCTTCTCTCTGGTAGACTACGAGACCGACGCTGCTGCTGCCCAGTACGACTACGTCACCGACGACCCCTCTCTCTTGCCAGAGCAATCAGGCAAGCCCCCCCCCCCCCTTGATCACCAGATATCGCCTATTCTTCTCTATACTGCTTGCATTAGAGTAGTGTAGCATGTTACTGCTTTCCGTTATTCCTATCCTGATGCATAGCCTGTCCTTGTTACTACTGTTGTTACCATTACCTGCTATCCTACTGCTTAGTATAGGATGCTAGTGTTCCATCAGTGGCCCTACACTCTTGTCCGTCTGCCATGCTATACTACTGGGCCGTGATCACTTCGGGAGGTGATCACGGGCATATACGATATACTTTACACAGTTACATTACCTGTGATACTGTTCGGAGATGGGGGCTGAAAGGACAGGTGGCTCCATCCCGGTAGAGGTGGGCCTGGGTTCCCGACGGCCCCCGACTGTTACTTTGTGGCGGAGCGACAAGGCAGGTTGAGACCACCTAGGAGACAGGTGGGCCTGGCCCTCGTCGGCGTTCGCGGATACTTAACACGCTTAACGAGATCTTGGTATTTGATCTGAGTTGGCTACGAGCCTATACGCACTAACCATCTACGCGGGAGTAGTTATGGGTATCCCGACGTCGTGGTATCAGCCGAAGCCTTCTTGACGTCAGCAACTGAGCGGCGCGCGCCGGATTGGAACGTAAGCCTGCACTTGTATTAGGGGGCTAGTTCTGCTTCCGGCCGCGTACGCAACGTGCAGGTGTGCTCAGGGCGATGGGCCCAGACCCCTGCGCGCTTAGGTTTAGACCGGCGTGCTGACCTCTCTGTTGTGCCTAGGTGGGGCTGCGACGTGTTGATCTTCCGAGGCCGGGCATGACCCAGGAAAGTGTGTCCGGCCAAATGGGATCGAGCGTGTTGGGTAAGTTGGTGCACCCCTGCAGGGAAGTTAATCTATTCGAATAGCCGTGATCTTCGGTAACAGGACGACTTGGAGTTGTACCTTGACCTTATGACAATTAGAACCGGATACTTAATAAAACACACCCTTCCAAGTGCCAGATACAACCGGTGGTCGCTCTCTCTCAGGGATACGAGGAGGGGATCGCCGGGTAGGATTATTGCTATGTGATGTTACTTGGAGGACTTCAGACTGCCCTCTTCTACCTGTTGCAAGACGGCGGTGACCAGAAGCGTAGTCTTCGATAAGACTAGCTATCCCCCTCTTATTCTGGCATTCTGCAGTTCAGTCCACTGATATGGCCCATTACACATATATCCATGCATATGTAGTGTAGTTCCTTGCTTGCGAGTACTTTGGATGAGTACTCACGGTTGCTTTCTTCCCCCTTTCCCCCCTTTTCTTTCTTTCTGGTTGTCGCAACCAGATGCTGGAGTCCAGGAGCTAGATGCCACCGTCGAGGACGACTACTACACATGGAGGTGCCTACTACTACGAGCAGGCTGCTGGCGACGACCAGGAGTAGTTTAGGAGGATCCCAGGCAGGAGGCCTGCGCCTCTTTCGATCTGTATCTCAGTTTGTGCTAGCCATCTTATGGCAACTTGTTTAACTTATGTCTGTACTCAGATATTGTTGCTTCCGCTGACTCGTCAATGATCGAGCACTTGTATTCGAGCCCTCGAGGCCCCTGGCTTGTATTATGATGCTTGTATGACTTATTTATGTTTTTAGAGTTGTGTTGTGATATCTTCCCGTGAGTCCCTGATCTTGATCGTACACGTTTGCGTGCATGATTAGTGTACGATTGAATCGGGGGCGTCACATTACCCATACAACGGTGTTTGGATAATTGAGCAAGAAACATTTAGCATTGGGCTTCAAATGTTCTTGTTGAAAATCGGAGTACCATAGACATGCTTCGAGATAGCATTGACAAGGTCTTCAAGTAAGATCGGACCTTGGATATACAAAGGATCCATCAGGATAAACTTATTAAACAAGGAATTCAATTTCCTCACGAAAAAAAAGTTAACCTTGTCAATAAGGAAACTATAGCACTAGGTCCTCCGGTCAGGTGTGCTAGGCATGACATCACATTACCGGGTCACATAAAGACCATTGTTGTAACTCTTGGAATTATGTTCCAACCATCATATTTGACCGAGATTCAGATCTGATTGGTGTCAGGATACCTCAGACTCAGGATGCCTAAGAAGAAAGGTGAAACACAAATTGTCGAGATGACATTGTAAGGTTCTCGGGAATTGGACTATGGAAGCAATTCCTGAAACAAGAGTTCATCATTAAATCAACGAGAGGTGAGGAGGTGGCTGATTGACTCGGCGATAATTCTTCGAGATCTCCAAATGATGGATTTCCATAGTTGTGTGAACAAGGAGATAACATTTTCCGGATCAAATGATATAACGAGGTATGCTCGAGGAAAACATACCCAATTAAACATCAGTTGAAAGTTGCAACCGAAATGTGGGCTTATAGTAGCATGATCAACGTTAGAATGGTGGTTCAGCAACCGACAGGCTAACAATGAATTATCGATCAGTAACTTCAAAGCAATAGGATTGCTAGAATCCAAACAACACCGTTCACTTGTGGGTACCCCAGTTGGAATCAACACGAGGACCAAGAAAGAATGGTGATGGTGAGAAGTATCATTATAGCAAGAATTTCTTAAGAGATGGAGCAATCCTCACAACATTCTTGACATCAAAGATGGTAGTACTCGGCGGTAGATCATAACATAAGTTGGATAGTAAGGAACTCAAGGTACAACACAAAACAAGAACAAGTTTTGTGTTGGAGGGAATGCAATAATGTTGTGGATGATACCCAATTCATCGAGGGGAAAGGATGCTATTTCTCATCAAGAATTTGATAGATATCTTGGAAGACCTCAGAATGTTGATGATGATCACGACAATTTGTTGTCGAGAGGATCCACAAAGAAGCAATTGAACAGCGACTGCATCAAGCAAAAGGACTGATGCAACAAAGGGTTATTGGAGCCACAGATACGACACAAACTCGGGGTCAAGTTTGTTGTTTGAGGTGAAACGGTAAGACAAGGAAGATCAACGTAAGATTAGCTCATCATCGAAAATTGTGCTCCGAGAAGAAGGACCAGGTAGCACAGTTAAAAGTTTGCACGATAATGATATAGCCGATCAGGCTAGCAATGACTTGAAGGATTAATAAACTCATAAGCAATGAAGAATACTTAGAGTTATTGAATCGAAGTGCGGAATTGATTCACTTATCAGTGTTCTTGGTTGACGACAACCCAGTACCCAGGAAAATTGGAATCGGTGAGAAATAACAGTTGATGAAGAACCCATAAGAAGTTATGTAGTTCCATGATATTCTCGCGGTACCAGAGGGTATACTCAAGGGTGGAGCGGGATAGAGGTTGGATAAGTGAAATCATTTGCAGAAGGCAAGCACTTAAACTTGTCCAAGAAATGGGATCAAAGAAGAACAATATGGTCGAAACCACGGTCGCAAAAGACCAAGCATAGATAAGAGAAGAAGTTATAACAAGGGGATTATTATTACTACGAGAAGCTTCCATGATAAGTTCCACCTCGGGTCCATGGGCATGAACACAAAGTTCCAGGTCGACTCCCACTTCTCCAAAGCATAACCTTACATTCACTTCTCGTTTCGATAATGGCATTAGTGTTGAAAGTTTTCCCTGGTGAAATACCAGATGAGTATGACCCGTGAAAACTTCCGAGTTCACACATAGTAAGGAAGGCCTAGGTTCAACCCATCAGGGTCTCTTAGGAACATATGCCACAAACTTCAGGAGTAAAGAACCCAAGCTCAAAAGCAGAGCATGGTTGGCCGAATCAGAGAATATGATTTACCAATGGCATTAAGTATCAGGGAAAGAACTTCCAACGTGATTGAATATGAAGGATATTGTCGGATAAAATCCAACAAAGGACTTGATGGCCCTCAAAGGATCTGATGTGAGTATCATTACTCAACCAGAAAAAGAAAGAATGAAAATGCAACAGGTCATGGAATCATCTGAATAATCCGAAGCTTAATGCAAAGGAATTATGATCCCAAATCGAAGGATCAATAGCAGATGCTCTGATCAAGGATGGACAAGTTGAATAGACTTAGGGGTACAATCGATGGCAATTTGATTGGTCGAGAACCAATTCATGTTCAAAATGACGTCTGAGCCGGAAAGATAATTTAGAAGGATCAACTGATGATTGCGTGCTTTCACACACATGTTTGAATCGATAGGACCAAAATGACGGTGTCTAAGGATACTAACGAATTTTGCCAGACATGTGGAAAGCATCCATCATGCAAGCAGACAGGTATTGCCGAGCAATAAGCTACTAAGGATTTTTGGGAGGACCGAATAGTATTTCGAAGACCATTGTGAAACACATGAACAACTGGGGATGAGCGGATACTCGATAAGTGCGAGAATTATTCGTAGGGGTATTCCGGTGACAAAGAACAGCAAGGCAGTAAGCTCAAAGGATTATCGAAACAACGACGAGTATTTCGGGGTATCTAGTAATAACAAGACCAACTGGGAATAAAAGTAAGATCGACAGGTGTAAGTATTTATCCATAGGGATGTTTCGTGGAAAGGAATTGCAAAAGCAACGGGCAGAAGGTCTCGAGAGAAAATCGGAGAGTATCTTCGAAATCTTCTGGTGCAGTCGGCGATCATCTAGACTGAAGGGGCTCTCCGGGAGAAAGTATTATCGAGAACCTAGAGTTAGATTTAGTAAAATTCATTTAACCCGAATAGAAGAGAGGTCAGAGTCCCAGAGTAAAGATCGAGGAGTAAAAGATCCTAATACCACCCGATGGCGACGTGGGCCCGTAAGGCACACAACCAAGTTAGTAAAAGTTTTTGCAATGTCTAGACTCGACTTCGGCCAAGGAGTGTGGAAGGGGGAGTCCTACAGGCAGTCGGCTCTGATACCAACTTGTGACGCCCCCGATTCAATCGTACACTAATCAAGCACGCAAACGTGTACGATCAAGATCAGGGACTCACGGGAAGATATCACAACACAACTCTAAAAACATAAATAAGTCATACAAGCATCATAATACAAGCCAGGGGCCTCGAGGGCTCGAATACAAATGCTCGATCATAGACGAGTCAGCGGAAGCAACAATATCTGAGTACAGACATAAGTTAAACAAGTTTGCCTTAAGAAGGCTAGCACAAACTGGGATACAGATCGAAAGAGGCGCAGGCCTCCTGCCTGGGATCCTCCTAACTACTCCTGGTCGTCGTCAGCAGCCTGCACGTAGAAGTAGGCACCTCCAGTGTAGTAGTCGTCATCGACGGTGGTGTCTGGCTCCTGGACTCCAGCATCTGGTTGCGACAACCAAAAAGAAAGGAAAGGGGGAAAAGGGGGAGAAAGCAACCGTGAGTACTCATCCAAAGTACTCGCAAGCAAGGAGCTACACTACATATGCATGGGTATATGTGTAAAGGGCCATATCAGTGGACTGAACTGCAGAATGCCAGAATAAGAGGGGGATAGCTAATCCTGTCGAAGACTACGCTTCTGGCAGCCTCTGTCTTGCAGCATGTAGAAGAGAGTAGTTTGAAGTCCTCCCAGTAGCATCGCCAAGTAGCATCTCCAAGTAGCATCGCCAAGTAGCATCTCATAGCATAATCCTACCCGGCGATCCTCCCCTCGTCGCCCTGTGGAAAAGCGATCACCGGGTTGTCTGTGGAACTTGGAAGGGTGTGTTTTATTAAGTATCCGGTTCTAGTTGTCATAAGGTCAAGGTACAACTCCGGGTCGTCCTTTTACCGAGGGACACGGCTATTCGAATAGATAAACTTCCCTGCAGGGGTGCACCATATAACCCAACACGCTCAATCCCATTTGGCCGAACACACTTTCCTGGGTCATGCCCGGCCTCGGAAGATCAACACGTCGCAGCCCCACCTAGGCCTAACAGAGAGGTCAGCATGCCGGTCTAACTCCTATGGCGCAGGGGTCTGGGCCCATCGCCCATTGCACACCTGCACGTTGCGAGGGCGGCCGAAAGCAGAACTAGCCCCCTTGATACAAGAGCAGGCTTACGTTCCAATCCGGCGCGTGCCGCTCAGTCGCTGACGTCTAGAAGGCTTCGGCTGATACCACGACGCCGGGATACCCATAACTACTCCCGCGTAGATGGTTAGTGCGTATAGACCAAATGGTCAGACTCAGATCAAATACCAAGATCTCGTTAAGCGTGTTATTATGAAACAACCGCGGACGCCGACCAGGGCCAGGCCCACCTCTCGCCTAGGTGGTCTCAACCTGCCCTGTCGCTCCGCCACAAAGATCCACACAGAGGGCCGTCGGGACAAAGGTCCTTTCAGCCCCCAATCCGTGAATCACTCGCAGGTACTCTTCGAGCGGACCCGACTTTAGTCACCATCTGTAGTATGTATGTATGTATAATATATACCCGTGATCACCTCCCGAGTGATCACGGCCCAATAGTATAGCAAGGCAGACTAACAAGAATGTAGGGCCAATGGTGATAAACTAGCATCCTATACTAAGCATTTAGGATTGCGGGTAAGGTATCAATGACTGTAGCAACAATGACAAGCTATGCAATAGAATAGGAGTACCCGAACAGTAACATGCTACACTACTCTAATGCAAGCAGTATAGAGAAGAATAGGCGATATCTGGTGATCAAGGGGGGGGGCTTGCCTGGTTGCTCTGGCAAGAGAGTGGGGTCGTCAACACCGTAGTCGAACTGGGCAGCAGCAGCGTCGGCCTCGTAGTCTACCGGAGAGAAGAGGGGGAAGAAACAATGAATACCATGCAAACAGATGCATATCGATGCATGACAAGACAAGTAACGATGCTAGGTGTGCCCCAACGCGGTAGTAGGTGATACCGACGAGAGGGGGAAACATCCGGGAAAGTATCCCCGGTGTCTCATGTTTTCGGACAGATGAATCGGAGGGGAAAAGTTGCGAGTTTGCTATGCTAGGGATGCTGACGAACAGGCTGCGTATCCGGAATCGTCTCATCGTTCTGAGCAACTTTCATGTACAAAGTTTTTCCATCCGAGCTGCGGTTTATTTTACATTAATTTTAAAAGATTTAATCATTTTTAGAATTTATTTAATTATTTACCCCTAAAATTATCCAGAATAGTGATTGCTGACGTCAGCATGATGTCAACAGTTGACCTGGTCAACCTGACATGGGGGGTCCCACATGTCATTGCCTAACTAACTAACTAACTGTTTAGAAAGATTAATTAGCAGGTTAATTTGGTTTAATAGTTAGTTAACAGAATTAATTAAGTTATTAATTCTTTAATTAATTAATTGATATTATTTATTTACTTATTTTATCATTATTTTTAATTCCTTTTTTTAAATACATTCTGGGCGGGGCCCGCCTGTCATTGGCCCTGGGGCCTTAGCGGGTGGGCTAACGGGCGCGGTTGCTGGGGCGGAGCCCCGTGAGTGTGCGGGTAGTTACGGGCGTTGCGGCGCCCGAATGGGCGTTCGCCCAGATCGCCGGGGTGAGGAGGCCCCGGGCAGTTTGCGCGCGCGGGTGCCGGCGAGGCCACGGCGGGGTGAGGCGCTGGGCGCAGCCAGTGCGCGGACTGCACATGGCCAGGGGCGGGACGGAGCGGGAGCAGATGGGCGAGGCGCGCGGTCCAGGCACGACGCGGGACGTGGGCGAGCGGGGCCGCAGCTGTGGCCGCGTGGGCGCGTGCGGGCGCCGGCGAGGCGCCGGCGTGCCAGAGCGCGGACGGCGCGGGCATGGCGCAGTGAGCGAGCGAGGGGGAGAGAGGAGAGGTTGGGGCTCACAAGGGGGAGTAGGGAACGGGGCAGTGTGCTCGACGGTGGTCGGGGAGGTCCGACGAGGGAGAGGACGAGGTGGCGGCTGTCCGGCGACGATGGGTGAAGGCGCAGGTGGGCGCCGGCGTCGAGGCGCGCTGGGGCGGCGCGGGACCTGGCCCCTCCCCAATCCAGTCGAGTGGGGGGCGCCTGGGAGGAGGCAGGGGGCGGCGTTCGACGGGGTGGAGTCCGGCGGCGGCGGGCGTCGAGCGAGGGAGATGGGGATCGGGCTTCTCCGATTCAGATCCAGAGCGAGGGGGTGGGGGAGAGCGAGTGGGGGAAGTGGGGAACGAGGGGCGTGGGGGGGTTCGGTCATCTAGGGTTAGGTCGGGCGGCGGCTGGGCCGACTGGACCGGCCTAGTGGGTCCAGAGGCCAGCTGGGCCGTGGCCCAGTGGGGGGGGGGGGAGTTCTTCTATTTCTTTTTTTTCTTTGTTAGTTTTGTTTTCTGTTTTTATATATTCTTGTCTCTTTTTATTTGTAGTTTCTTTTATTTTTAGTTTTAAAATTTGAAAACTTTTATTGTTTGCTTGATTTTTAAAGTTTGAACTGGGTTTCGAACTGGCGCGAGTTTATCAACAGTAATCCGAGGTGACGTGGCAACATTAGCGGATGTTCACTGTAGCTTAACTATCCGGGCGTCACAATAGCTTGGCCCTGATTTTTAAAATAGCCATAACTTCTTACTCGTTCATCCAAATTAGATGAAACCAACGCCCACTTCTTCGTTACGATCTCCTCTATCTAGTAATCCAACTCAAACATGTTTTTGAAGGTTTAAAATTTGAATTCAAACAAATTTGTATTTGAATTTCATTTGATCATAACTTGAGTTTTATAACTCCGATTTGAGTGATTATTTTTGCATCTCGAAGCTCTTGACCTAAACTTTCTGATAAGGCCAAATTCACATAGTTTTGGTACTGTTAGAAATTGTTTTATGCTGCAAGAGTCATTTGTGTGGTTTTGCTGTTTTCCGAGTTGTTCTCTTCGTTCTTTCCGATCTTTTGAGTGAATTGCTTATGTGTGGTTACTATTGCTTGCTCACGATAGATTGACTGGAGTGTGACGAGTAGAACTATCAAGAGTTTTGAGTGCGAATCATCTTCATCAACATTGCAGGCAAGTTCACACTTTGATCATATCCTTTTCATACCCAGTTTTTATGCATTAGTTTTACCCTCAAACATTGCATGAGTAGGTTTGATAACATGTGGGTATTGGAAAGTAGTTGATGAGGTAGGAACCTATTGTCCTGCATTCAAACCTTGGGAGTTACTTCTACGTTATGCTTATATTGCCATGCTATGCTCGTAGACGTGGATTGAGTTTGAGTGTATTTCATGACAGATGTGAGATTGTTTACTTAATGGTTCAACTTAAGGTGGCAACTTTAATACACATCTGGGTGGATTGAGGCACCTGGGCTATCCAGTGATTGCCTGTTTTTTTTGGAAATCCCGGGGTTACCGTTGATTTTCCTATGGACCGCCACCCAGGCTCAAAGGGAACTGAGATTATTCATGCTAGAAACTTCCGTGTGCAGCCACAAGCTATTGTGGGCTCTAGCATAGTTGAGTAAGTTACGCGAAGCTCTTGAAGAGGTAGATAAGCAGGTAGTGGGTTTTTTAGGTTTGGTATGGTCTACCCGGAGTAGAGAGTTAATGTTTCTGAAAGACTGTGTCTCGGTCATCCGTTTCTCAAACACCATGCAGTGCGAGAAATCCAACGGAAGCGATCGAGTCTTGTGGGGAAAAGTGCGCAAACCTCTGCAGAGTGTACAATCTAATCATGGTTAGCCGTGTCCCCGGTCATGGACAATTCTGAGTATCTAGTACTTGAGTATTCACATGTATCTCAACACTCTTGATTAATATTGCTGGGATGTTAACTATATTAATTGGGATCATTGAGTTGGGGTTACCTTCTCAAATGATGTTTTCAACCACCATGATAGTTAAATAAAATATATTCCTTTGTAGTAGGGAAAAATTGGCTTTTCGCAAAACTATAACCATAGAGCTTTCCACCAGCCAAATATGCATGTAGTGATAGCCTTTATTCATCATTGCTCTATGGTGTGAATTTGCCAGTACATTCAATGTACTGACCCTCTGTGGCTGCAACGTCTCATGTTGCAGGATCTTACGACGAGTAAGTGATACGTTAGGGTTACAATTTCTACACTCAACTTTGCCGTTGGTGTTGATGGGAATCCACAACCTTGTTACTTCCGCTATTTTGGATTGAGGTAATAGTATTTACGTTACTTTATACATGTGATTTACCTCTGTTATAAATCCTCGAGTACTATGTGTGTCAGCATATCGATCCAGGGATGACACTTAAGCACAGAGACTTGATCCATTCGGGTCGGGTCACTACAAGATGGTATCAGAGCACATGTTGACTGTAGGACGTGACCCTAGAAACTGGCAAACCCATAGGAAAGATTTCCTCTACAACTTTCTTTTCAAAAGATCTTTTACTTCTCTTCTCTTCTAAGCTTATTCAAATATTCCATTTTAGTGAGACCATACCCCTTTCCCCTTTTGACCCCTCGAAGATTCGACTGATGAGACCACTCCAAGGAGTACAAGATATCGGACAACTAAGACCATTTGGAATGAAGAGGATTTTACCATACATTATGATAATGGAAACTACAACGATTGAAGACCCCGAAGACTAGGAGAATTTGAAGGCTTTAAAGATTTCCAGATTTAGTATAACCTAGAAAGGCTACCCTTATGGAACTTGGCGGACTATGGAAGTTGTCAATACCCGAGATCAAGGTGTATCCGAGAAAGACCTGAACATGGAGCATTAGAACTCAAAGTTTTGTCAAGAAAACCCTAAGGCAAGAGATAACAACTATGGAATGATAGCTCATGGAAATGACAAGAGCAGAAACATGGGTATCCATGATGCTATCGCTCACTCATGTTATTGCCACCGTGAGGTGTTAAGCATGCATCTTTCGGAAGAATTGGTTGACAAAAGGGCTAATGAAGCACCTACCAGCAAGAGATCAAGTTCTAACCTTAGCTGGTGTATCACTAGGATCTGGAGTATTACATCAAGAAGTTTAGGGTGGATCTGCAGGAATGCCGTATTTGACAAGGAAGCAGTTCGTGAAGAACTCAAGACCTAGAAGATGAAAGTAGCCAAGCTGGAGGAGCAAAACCTCGAGATACCTAAGATTAGACAGGAGCTGAAGGATAGAAGGACATGGATCATGTCAAGGAGGTTGAAACCCAGAAGTTGGAACGTAACTCCAGAAATATTGAAGGACACCATGATAGACTTTACGACAACAGAGATGATCTGGCAAAAGAACTTGAGAAGGACAAGCACGATTGGAAGAAGCCATCGGAGACATGAACAAGATTGGAAGAGTTTGATGACTTTTAAGATTTATTGACCTTTAGAAGACCCAACCCCTGTTATATGCTTACGTTAGATGCGATGATTGTGAGTTGTCATTTATTTGTTGATTTTCTGACAGCCACAATAAAATATGCCCTTTTCAAAACTTTTGTTTGTATTGTGTGCATCCCTCTCTATCTCTCTTATCCCACCCCAAACCCATGAACCCAATAGAGGATGAATGAAGATGAGCTTGTAATTTTCTGGACCGATGAGTCAATTGGATACGAACCGATGGATTCAGAACATGGAGGATAACCCTAAAGCCAGAAATAATATAACCCAGCATGCTCTTCAGTGCTTGGTAAGAGTTGCTGCTACTTAGTGGAGAACGTACCAAACCATCAATGAATGGCAAGGAGTAACCACTTGGAAAGAATTTAAGCTGACTCTGCAAAAATCTCAGTTTGTGTCCCAGAAGATGAAGCCTTATGGAAATGATATGGAGAAAGTGCATGCAAGCTTTGTGGAGAAATAGGACACAACCATAAAGAACATCAGGATGAATACCCTCATAAGTGGGGGATTACCAAAGGAGTTAGCCGAGGATCTCAGGGAGCTTCGGTTGGAGATTATTCCGAAAGGTTTTGTTGCAGCAATGGAAGTTCAGTCTACATTGTTGGGAAAGATCCGTGAAGCTCAGAAGTATGACAAAGAGATTGATGAGATAAAAGAGAGGATGAGCAAAGGAAAGGCCAAAGGTTTTCGTAAGGACGAGCACGAAATCTTATGGTTCGAGGACTGTGTATATGTGCCCAATAATGCAAAGATCAGGAAGTAAATACTTCAGGAGGCTCATGACTCACCATATTCAATTCGCCCTGGAAACACCAAGATGTATTTGGATTTGAAGGAGTGTTTCTGGTGGACTGGTATGAAGAAGGATATTGCAGAGTATGTAGTCGTAGGTGATGTATGCCAGAGAGAGTAAAAGCAGAGCATCAGAAGCCAGCAGGATTACTACAGCCTATGCCGATACCCGAATCGATGTGGGATAAGCTTGGCATGGATTTCATTACCGGATTTCCCAGAACCCGAACGAGATATGACTCTATCTGGGTAGTAGTTGATTCGCTTGACCAAAGTGGCTCACTTTATCCCAGTGAAAACCACCTATACAAGTGCGATGTTGGCCAAGATATATTTGACCAGGATTGTATGTCTGCATGGAGTTCCGAGGACCATCGTATCAGATAGAGGAACACAGTTTACCTCAAAGTTTTGGAATCAGCTGCGCCACACTTTGGGTACTAGGCTAGAGTTCAGTACAGCCTTTCGTCCGCAGACAGATGGATAGATCGAGAGAGTCAATCAGATTCTGGAGAACATGTTGAGAGCATGTGCGCTAGATTATGGATCTAGTAGGGATGATAATCTACCTTACGCGGAGTTCTCATTCAACAACAGCTACCAAGTCAGTTTGAAGATGCCCCTTTTGAAGCTTTGTATGGGAGAAGTGGCCAACAAATTGGAGTCACCCGAAGGACTGTCAGAAGTTCATGATGCGTTTCACGTTTCCCAGTTGAAGAAGTGCCATGCAGAGATGGCCAATATTCCCTTGTAAGGATGCTTGACCTGGAAAGGATAATGATGCTCCACGAAGCAGAGTATGGACTTCATAAGTATAAGTTTTTTTTATCTCAGTATGTGGGATATCCCACGAGGATGAAGAGATGAATTACTATTGGATATAAAGGAGGTATGATGTTGGAAATATGGATCAATAGAAATTCCATGATGAGTCTGAGTAATCCTGTCCTAGTTTGGTGCCAATAGAAGGAAGGAAGACAATACAATTGGATGGATTTAAGAATACTAGGAAGTTGGAAGTTGGAGTAATGATCAGTTGCTCGATGATAAGTTCAATGTTTACAAGTGATGAGATGGGCCATAACCCACAGGCCCCAGGACCTGCCAAGAAGCAAGCACACTCTTGCTGAAGGAAAAACCCTGGAAGAGATTACGACCTTACCCACAGACGAATTTATAGGAGTAACGCAAAACCTGAGAGTTGTGAAGGACCGATAGATGTTTGTTTGGCTTGCAGAATCAATGGATTTATCCGAACTTGGTTCGTCGACAAGAGAAATTCCGTAATGCTTGTGAGGATGACCGAGTGTTAGAATACGAGATTCGCTAAACCATATACAGGGTAATGATTTGGGTGCGGGATGGATTGATCACCATACCGACTTACTCTTATTATTCGCCTTGCTATGTGGGATGGTAAATCTGAGTGACTTACCTATAGTAAAGAGACGACGAGCAAAACCCTGTTTAAACCATAGAGTGGTATAAGAATTTTTCCCTTGTACAAGGCAGCTTTTGCCAACCGTAGGATATACGGTGAGGATCAACCAGACCCATTTCCTGCAGGAGAAACCATAAATTGTTAACCACCATGAGATATCGATAGTTAGTTAGTATTGGCGCCAGACCCGTCAGCTAAGAAGACCCAATCTCGGAATAACATTACCAAGAGGAAAGCACAGAGAATTGAGGAAAAGGTTATGCCACTACCGGAAGAGCCCAGAGAAGGAATTGTCCTTACGATCTGAGAAGAGCAACACTATCAACAATAAGAATGAAGTATATGGGTATTGATGAGACCGTAACCATGCTTCTAAGGGTGGAAGAACCCCACACCCCCTCCCGCGACAATCGATGGACTTTGAGAAGAACCCCGAACCTAACCTATTTCATTCTAGCCTCTCCGAATCTCGAGGACGAGATTCATTTTAAGGGTGGTAGGTTTGTAACATCCCAAAATTCTAAATTTTGGAATGTTATAAACAAATAGATAGATTTGATTGATTGTTTGATTGATTGTGTGAAATTGAGTGAAATTCGAAACTTTTTGAAAGTTAAATGAGAGGGAATAAAAGGACTTTCCCAAACTTTCATTTTGCATTCGTGATCTCCGTGATTCAAATTCTTTTCATCAAAAAACCCTGGAGAGAAGATGACATGACTTCTTCCATTTATTTAAATGAAAAGGGGTGTTGAAATATCAAGAGTTTTGAGTGTGAATCATCTTCATCAACATTGCAGGCAAGTTCACACTTTGATCATATCCTTTTCATACCCAGTTTTTATGCATTGGTTTCACCCTCAAACATTGCATGAGTAGGTTTGATAACATGTGGGTATTGGAAAGTAGTTGATGAGGTAGGAACCTATTGTCCTGCATTCAAACCCTGGGAGTTACTTCTACGTTATGCTTATATTGCCATGCTATGCTCGTAGACGTGGATTGGGTTTGAGTGTATTCCATGACAGATGTGAGATTGTTTACTTAATGGTTCAACTTAAGGTGGCAACTTTAATACACATCTGGGTGGATTGAGGCACCTGGGGTATCCAGTGATTGCCTGTTTTTTTTGGAAATCCCGGGGTTACCGTGTGATTTTCCTATGGACCGCCACCCAGGCTCAAAGGGAACTGAGATTATTCATGCTAGAAACTTCCGTGTGCAGCCACAAGCTATTATGGGCTCTAGCATAGTTGAGTAAGTTACGTGAAGCTCTTGAAGAGGTAGATCAGCAGGTAGTGGGTTTTGTAGGTTTGGTATGGTCTACCCGGAGTAGAGAGTTAATGTTTCTGAAAGACTGTGTCTCGGTCATCCGTTTCTCAAACACCATGCAGTGCAAGAAATCCAACGGAAGCGATCGAGTCTTGTGGGGAAAAGTGCGCAAACCTCTGCAGAGTGTACAATCTAATCATGGTTAGCCGTGTCCCCGGTCATGGACAATTCTGAGTATCTAGTACTTGAGTATTCACATGTATCTCAACACTCTTGATTAATATTGCTGGGATGTTAACTATATTAATTGGGATCATTGAGTTGGGGTTACCTTCTCAAATGATGTTTTCAACCACCATGATAGTTAAATAAAATATATTCCTTTGTAGTAGGGAAAAATTGGCTTTTCGCAAAACTATAACCATAGAGCTTTCCACCAGCCAAATATGCATGTAGTGATAGCCTTTATTCATCATTGCTCTATGGTGTGAATTTGCCAGTACATTCAATGTACTGACCCTCTGTGGCTGCAATGTCTCATGTTGCAGGATCTTACGACGAGTAAGTGATACGTTAGGGTTATGATTTCTACACTCAACTTTGCCGTTGGTGTTGATGGGAATCCACAACCTTGTTACTTCCGCTATTTTGGATTGAGGTAATAGTATTTACGTTACTTTATACATGTGATTTACCTCTGTTATAAATCCTCGAGTATTGTGTGTGTTAGCATACCGATCCAGGGATGACACTTAAGCACAGAGACTTGATCCATTCGGGTCGGGTCGCTACAGCATCCATGCTTCCCTCGCGGATGGTGTAGGTGTTCCTTGGCACTTGCACCTCTCCTCATCATCCATAGCATTCCGACAATACCTATGAATGCACACGAGTGGAGTGTCAAGTAGTATACCATCCTCGAAGGGGTCAAGTGAATACCTGTAAAGGAGAAGATTCACCTTTATGTATGAGAAGTAGAGGTCGCACGTGTCACTTGCCAAATGGACTCTTGACATGGTAATGACCATAGGATGCTCCGCATCATCCCCTCCCCCTTGGAAAAGATCCGACCTCGGATCGAAAGCCAAATCACCATGGGAAAGAGATGGCGTTGCCGTGTCAAAGCGGTCGATCACCAAGCACTCATCATCTTGAAGCTCAAAATAGGCACTCTCCAATGTCACACCGTCTAGTGATTCCTTCAAAAGGGGCAAAGATAACAAACACTTGGAAAAATAAATGTGGTTAGCATTAGTGCAAAACCAAACATTCAAGAGGTGATTCACCGAACAAGTGTTGTCATCAAGCATAGCATAGGGTGTGACAAAGGATTGTGACATGGCATGTAAGCATATCAATCGAGCACAAGCAAAAATATCATGGGGACAAGTATGCAATTGTGAGGTAGAGATGCAAATGTGTGTGACAAGAGAACAAGCATCTACCTCAAGTTCATAGCAAACATGCATAAAGCACTCGACAAATGGTCGATGGTTGGCATAGGAATCATTCACAACACCAAATAAGATGAGATGTCTAAACACATGGGTCAAGTGCAAGACAATCCAAGCAAGACGTGCATAGGGTGTAGTGAAGATATTATGGCACTCAACACAATTGAAAGAGCAATTGTTCATCATGTGCGAGGCAATCAAGCCAATCATGTGACAAGCAATGGGACATGGCATATGTGAAGAAGTGACATTGTTGCAACCAAACATATGATAGGAGCAAGTAATCCAAGAATTGGATGCAACACACAAGGTATATATGTCATGAGGCATGGAAATGTGGTAATCATGGGTGAAAGCAATATCTCGAACATCCGTGCAAATGGTGCAAGCAGCACATGAAGTATGATCCAAAATATCCAAGCACAAGAATGATGTCACCTTGAAAGTGTGTCCTTGTGCATTCTTCACAATGCCGAAGTGGTAGGAAATGTGGTGTAGAAGCGAGTCGTGGTAGAATGTATGAGGCTCGCTCTCAAGAGCTCGAATGGTCAACTCACATGAAGTGGACGTTGACACAAAGTCCAAGTATCCTACACATGCACAAAACAAAGAGCGTATGCGCATGGTAGATAAACACATCATCCATCATGATGGTTCTCATCTTTTGCACATAACCATTAGAAGCACAAGTGCATGAATAATATGATGCAACAATGGCGATATTCATGGCACTAGGTATATGGTGCAAAGAAGTAAGACAAGCATGCTTCACAAGAAATGTGTCAAAAACTCCAAACATATGTGAGAATGCTATGGGGGCAATCTAATGAGCAAGAAGAGAATTATTGTTGCACTCAATACATGGCAAATCATCTAGTATGAGAGAGGCAACACATGGAGATATATGACGAGAAACAATATGAATCATGTGCAAAGCATATAGATGGTTGTCATCAACCGCATGAAATGAGCAAGTATGAATCATGGGTGATGCAACATGAGCAAGCATAGAGATCAAGTCGTGCAAACTAGTGGAGCGAAGATGCAACACACTAGAGTAAATCATGGTAATCATGCCATGTGAAAAATTAATAGGCATAGATAATGCACATGACACATCGCAAGCACGAACACAAAGCAAGATCATAGTATCATCATAGGAATGGGTCATAAATGAGACATGGCAATAACAAGCAATGTCTCCACCAAGCTTGCAAATACACATACAAGTGCTAGAATCAATCATCATGTGTAATGCAAAGCATGGGTCACAAGTGCCCGGCAAAGGCATAGTAATGAGCATATCATGCAAAGTGAACATGGCAAGATGGGCATATAATATGTAATGGATAATAACCCATAGCCAAGTGAGGGTTGTCGGTGTCAAAACCGGCGGATCTCGGGTAGGGGGTCCCGAACTATGCGTCTAAGGCTAATGGTAACAGGAGGCAGGGGACACAATGTTTACCCAGGTTCGGGCCCTCTCGATGGAGGTAATACCCTACTTCCTACTTGATTGATCTTGATGATATGAGTATTACAAGAGTTGATCTACCACGAGATCATAGAGGCTAAACCCTAGAAGCTAGCCTATGATTCTGATTGTTGTTCTACGGACTAAACCCTCGGTTTATATAGACACCGGAGGGGGCTAGGGTTACACAGAGTCGGTTACAAAGAAGGAGATCCACATATCTGAATTGCCAAGCTTGCCTTCCACGCAAAGGAGAGTCCCACCCGGACACGGGACGAAGTCTTCAATCTTGTATCTTCATAGTCCAATAGTCCGGCCAAAGTATATAGTCCGGCTGTCCGAGGACCACTTAATCCAAGCTCCCTCAGTAGCCCCTGAACCAGGCTTCAATGACGACGAGTCCGGCGCGCAGATTGTCTTCGGCATTGCAAGGCGGGTTCCTTCTTTGAATACTCCGCAGTGGATGGTCTCCTCCGTTACAGAGGAGGACATTACGAAGCTCTGGGAAGCCGGATACCTGGCCGCAAACATCGCGCACCGGCTCCCAGATGTAGGGCAGATCGTCCCAACTCCAGAACCCCATGAGAGGGTAGTATTCCTTGCCCACTTTGTCCGCGGAGTGGGATTCCCCCTCCACCCATTTGTCCGCAGGCTCATGTTCTATTACGTGCTGGATTTCCATGATCTGGCCCCCAATTTCATCCTCAACATCTCGGTGTTCATCGTCGTGTGCGAGGCCTTCCTCCGCATCAAGCCCCACTTTGGCCTGTGGCTGAAGACCTTCAACATGAAGCCGACGATAGTGGTCGGCCAGCAGGCGGAGTGCAGAGGCGCCATGGTGGGCAAGATGCCCAACGTCACTTGCCTCGAAGGCTCCTATGTGGAGACCGTGAAGGGGTGGCAATCGGGATGGTTCTACATCACCGAGCCGCGCGACTCCAACTGGGCGGCGGCCCCCGAATTCCGATCTGGCATCCCCATGCGGCTCACCTCCTGGAAAAAGAAGGGCTTAGCTTGGGGTGAGCCGGCGGAGCTGACCGGACTCCAGAACTGTGTTAAAAATATGATGAGCAAGAAAATCAAGCTTGTCGACGTGGTCTAGGTCATGCTCTTCCGCCGGATCCTCCCATGCCAAAGACGGGCATTTAATATGTGGGAGTTCGACCCGACCGAACACCGGACGCTGCGAGAGCTCTTCGACACGACGCACAAAGACGTCTGGAAGGTGTTGTTCAAGGCCGCTGAGGTACCTCCTCCCCTTACCGAGGACCGCGGACTCGGCGCAAAGCGCCGCGCCAATCCGGTAAGCTATCTGTATTTCGCAAGATGCTCCTTTCCCCAGTATATTCGTGGGAGAGATCTAAGCCCCCATACCAATTTAACAGGACTGGGTAGCGACAGCAGAGCGGATCGACTGTCTAGCTCCACTGCCTGAAGATCCAACAATGGCGCTCTTAACGGAGATGCTGTTTCCGGCGCCCTACGAGGTGCCGGAGAAGAAGGCCAAGAAGAAGGCCACGGGGATCAGAAAAGGTCTCTGGCGCAAGGTTGTGTCGGACTCATCGTCCGAAGACACGGAGGTGCACTCCTCCAATGAAAACGAGGAGGAGGAAGAGGAAAGTCCTCCCCCCCCAAACCGAGGGGAGAAGAAAAGGAAGGCCGCCCCATCTGGGGAGGCCGAAGGGTCCAAGAAGGGAAGGACCCTCCCTCCGGACCACTCCACAACAACCGCCTACAGCGACGAGGAGTGGTTGCCCAGGGTGAAGCCCCTGGCGAAGTCGTAAGTATACGGACACTATAATACTTCTGATATGTTTTGCTTTATTACTTCTCATAATGTAAAATATGATTGTGCAGTCCGTCCAAAGCCCACATCAACGTATCCTCCTCGGATGGGTCTTTGAGTCAGTCGGCGATGAACAGTGATTCACTCCCGACGGCCTCCACCCCCGGCCCCTTGTCCCAGAGGATACCGGACTAGGGGGAGATGGTCCTGGAGACGGTCCAAGGTGAAATTCCAGCCGCCGACGCATGGGGGGAAAGACCCCCTTGGATTCTGATGACGGGGGCCACAGCAAGTCTGGCCCCCAACCGGATACTGCGCCGGAACCTCCACTGGTTCCGGATTCAGGTAGGCATCCCCTCACTAAGGAGGGCGGGCCGCCTGTGCCGATGACTTCTGTCCATCCAGAGTCATCGGACAACTTGCCGGAAGCGCTTCGCGGCGCTTCCATTGATGAAGAGCACCGCACCATCATGAGAGCGGTGATTGGGAAGGTTCGGTCCGCCAGAAGCAGATTGACCAAAGCCTGCGCCAGCCTCCTAACAGGCTTTGAGGTAAGTAATCAAATTATCACAGTATAGAAAGTAGCCCCTGATGCTCTGTTTGGTGTTCGGAAAGAAAGACCGAACAGAGGATCAAATAACGTCCACAGGAGTCTAATCAGAATATGTCTATGTGAATAAGCAGGCGTCACTGCTGGCCGCTGCTGCTCGTACTGCGGAGGTCTCTGGACTGAGGCGGGACCTGGAGCGGTCCGTGAAAGAGCTCGGGATTACAAAGAGGCAGCTCGAGGAGAACAAAGGTAAGAAATACCCCATTTGTATATTGATAAAGAAGGAATGTTTTTAGCTTATAGAAGCTCTATGAATTTAACAGGGGCCACAATCGATGTGGTGGCCCTGAAAAAGGCGCTGTCCGAGGCCGAAGACAAGGCGGCCAAGGAGCGCATCGAGCGCGAAAAGCAAGAGCCTCGAGTAGACGAGGTCCAGCAAGAGCTCTAGGATTTCGTCAATAAATACGAGTCCTTGGAGCATGACTCTAAGACGCAAGAGTCCGATCTTGCGAAGGCCCTCTAGAGCGCACAAGATGCCAAGGCCGAAGCCCATAAGGCCCTTCAGGAGATTCAGACGGCCAAGAAGATAGCGGCGGGTAAGGCATTCATTATGCAAAGCAAGCATGTGAAGGAGACTTTCCTTTTACTTACCCGAATTCGGAGCTCTCCAGGAGTATTCGCAGATCTGGCGCGCAGCATCTCTGATGCCGCAGAGTTCTATCGAGCTGAGGAAGGGAGCTCAACGGAGAAGATGTTCTGGTCCCAGTATGTTGGGACCGAACACCCGACGCCCTTGAGCGACCAGCTGAAGCAACTGGTCGAACTTCACCAGGCGGCAGAACAAGCCATGAAGGATCTCATAATCCGGATGTGGCCCGGCGAGCTCCCGCCCAGCAGCTACTTCGGCCTGGTAAAGCGGCTTGTGGATGCTTGTCCGCGGCTTGAAGCCATTAAGCGGTCAGTCTGCATTGAAGGTGCGTGCAGGGCCTTCGCCCATGCGAAAGTGCACTGGGCGAAGATGGATGCCGAGAAGCTGCTGACAGAGGGGCCACCGGAGGGTAAGGAGCATCGCCACCCCGAAAAATACTATGACAGTGTCCTGAAGGGTGCCCGCCTTGTGGCGGATGAGTGTGCTAAGGATGTAATATTTGAATGAATGTACTCATGTGATACTGTAATATGAAAACGAGTTCATGTGCGCTATATAACGCTTGTTGATTTAAAATATTACCTTCTGTGCGGCCGTTTATAAAATCTGAGAGTTGGCTAGTCATCGGCTTCTGCCCCCATATAACTAGTACCGGGGTGTTCGGGATAAATCTAAAACACTCTTTATCCAAATTCTTGGTCCTTTAAGGATGTGTTTAGCATAGCGAACAAGGCAATCGGACTATACATCTTTATCACCCTCACTTAGCCATAGAAGTCTACAATTTTAAATTTCAGCGAAGCCCCTAGTATTCGGAAGGCCAAACTTGGGGCGCTATGCACGCCTAAATCGGACTCGGACAAGGCCGATTCCTTGACCGAAGCGGAAAAAATCTTTAAGGATTTGAGACCTCTCGAACAGTGACCAGCTCTCGCCGTATCATGACAATCAGTTTTCGGCTTTCTCTACTGAGGTGCTCGTCTGGAAGAACCGAGACACAATCGCAATAGTTCTCCTTGTGCTACCTTAGTCGATATAGCGGAACATAAGGTACCAAAACATGGGAGCCGGGCAAACCCAACTATTGACCCAAGACATGATTCGGAGCTGATGCATATAATGCTATAAGTTCGGGGTGCCGCACTGTCGAAAGTGTTCGGACTTTTCTTGCCGTGTTTTGGGATACACTGAAGCCCCTGGCGAGCTGAACGTACCAAAGTGTATGGGTGCAATATGTAATAAATAAGCAGTCAAGGGAAAAGGTAAAGGAGTGTAATAGTAAGCTGACGCTATACATTATTTTCCATTGTTTATTTAAATAATACGTCAAAGCGTATGTATACAAGTAGTGCGATAAGCAAAATAGGACTATTTAACATGTCCTAGCCAAGGGTAAGCTGTGTGTGGGTGTGTAAAAGAGGTATAACGATCATTATCAGAGACCACCTGGGTATTCCCTTGCACGTCAAAGCTTCTTCCCTCCTTGGTTTTTCCTTCCCTTGATGAGTCTGATAATCAGGCTATCTGAAAGGGCTTCCAGAAAGTAGGGTCCTGAAAGAAAGAAAATGATGAAGGTATACGGGTCCTGGGGCGGTTGAGCCGTATTGTGGACCTCATTATAGCTGTGCCTCCGCCTATGCGCATGGTATTTTAAGTGCATAATTATGTACGCGCGGCACAAATTTTGCCACTTGACTGGGACTAGGACGGAGGCCGAATTGCTAGTCGAGCTCTGGACGTGCCAGACGATCCTGTTGCAGGGTACTCCGGACTCGCTTGACGGTGTCCAGGGGCTTTATTGCCGAATTGGCGGTCTGCCTAAGAAGACTGCTTTGTACTTCTGCTGTGAGGGCCGCAGTGTGCTCCTTCGTACGGAGTGAGCGTTCTGTGTTTCCATTGACTGTTATAACCCCGCGAGGTCCTGGCATCTTGAGCTTGAGGTATGCATAATGTGGTACCCCGTTGAATCTGGCAAATGCGGTTCGTCCGAGCAGTGCATGATAGCCACTGCGGAAGGGCACGATGTCGAAGATTAACTCCTCGCTTCGGAAGTTGTCCAGGGATCCGAAGACCACTTCCAGTGTGATTGAGCCCGTGCAACAGGCCTCTACACCTGGTATGACACCTTTAAAGGTGGTTTTGGTGGGTTTGATCCTTGAGGGGTCGATGCCCATTTTGCGCACTGTATCCTGATAAAGCAGGTTCAGGCTGCTGGCACCGTCCATAAGGACTTGTGTGAGGTGGAATCCGTCAATGATGGGGTTGAGGACCAATGCGGCTGAACCACCATGACGGATACTGGTAGGATGGTCCCTGCGATCGAAAGTGATCGGACAAGAAGACCATGGGTTGAATTTTGGGGCGACTGGCTCCATCGCATAGACGTCCCTTACTTCACGCTTCCGTTCCCGCTTGGGGATATGGGTTGCGTATATCATGTTCACCGTTTTCACCTGGGGAGGAAATTTCTTCTGCCCTCTTGTGTTCGGCGGCCGAGGCTCCTCGTCGTCATTGCTATGCAGCCCCTTTTCCTTGTTTTCGGCATTCAATTTGCCGGCCTATTTGAACACCCAACATTCTCTGTTGGTGTGGTTGGCTGGTTTATCGGGGGTGCCATGAATTTGACATGAGCGATCGAGTATGTGGTCCAGACTGGACGGGCCCGGATTGTTTCTTTTGAATGGCTTTTTCCGCTGACCGGACTTAGAGCCACTGAATCCAGCGTTGACTGTCGTGTCTTCGGCGTTGTCGCCGTTGTTGCGACGCTTGTGTCTATTGTGTCGTGGCTTGCCGTTGCTATCTCTGGCATCTAAAGTGCTAGGATTTCTTGATGTGCTGTTGCTACGAGCCAGCCAGCTGTCCTCGCCCGCACAAAAGCGGGTCATGAGTGTCGTGAGGGCTGCCATGGACTTCGGCTTCTCTTGGCCGAGGTGTCGGGCAAGCCACTCGTCACGGATGTTATGCTTAAAGGCCGCTAGGGCTTCGGCATCTGGACAGTCGACAATTTGGTTCTTTTTAGTCAGGAACCGAGTCCAGAATTTCTTGGCTGACTCTCCGGGTTGTTGGGTTATGTGACTTAAGTCATCAGCGTCCGGTGATCGCACATAAGTGCCCTGAAAGTTGTCAAGGAATGCGTCTTCCAGGTTCTCCCAACTGCCAATGGAGTTTGCCATCAAGCTATTCAGCCAATGTCGAGCTGGTCCTTTGAGCTTAAGTGGGAGGTACTTGATGGCATGTAGATCATCGCCGGGGCCATGTGAATGTGGAGAAGGAAATCTTCAATCCATACCGCGGGGTCTGTTGTACCATCATATGATTCAATGTTCACGGGTTTAAACCCTTCAGGGAATTCATGACCCATTACTTCATCAGTGAAGCATACGGGGTGTGCGGCGCCTCTATGCCGGGCTACATCACGACGCAGTTCAAATGAGTCTGGTCTATTGTAATCAGCCTGGCCAGACTTGTTTTTAGTATATCTGGCGTGACGGTCATCGTCACGCGTTGTGGCGCGCCCCCGTGATCCGTAGATCGATCATGACTATCCTGCTTTGTTTTCCAATATGTCTTGCAGGTCCTGCGTGTAGCCCCGGGCCATAGTGTTTTTGCTTGCTTGGCACGAGGGTGCGGGCTGGACTTCGGGCTGATATGCCGCTTTGTCTCGACCACGAGGTGGCCGGTCAGCCGCATCGTGCGCTGGTAGTGCAGTCTTTAATGCCTCCTCCTCGAGTTGAGGTAGCAACCTGCGCTTTGGGTAAGTTTTGGTTGGGCGCTCATGTCCGTATTCCTCGGCTGCCAGGACCTCAGTCCATCTATCAGTTAGTAGATCTTGATCAGCTTGAAGCTGCTGCTGCTTTTTCTTCAGGCTTTTTGCAGTGGCTATAAGCCGATGCTTGAAGCGCTCCTGCTCGACGGGATCCTCAGGCACGATGAATTCCTCTTTGCCAAGGCTCACTTCGTCTTCGGAGAGGGGCATATGACAAGTCAAGCGGATTATCAAACATGATGTGACCAAGGGAATTGTCACACGAAATCCTATGTAACATGGCATCACAACTAAGAGACTCCACATGAGAATCATCATACTCATCATAAATAGGCAAATCATCGCATGGGGGAATCATGCTAGCATGAAGCATGGTACTAGATTGATCAACATCATGCAAGCAATCAATGTCAAGAGTGTCCACTAGTGGGACTAGAGCATCACCGTCACCTATGTTACCTTTGTCATTCCACTCAAGTGGTGTAGTTGAGGTGGGAAATACCAAATGGTGGTCATCTTCATCGTGATGGAACCATGTGGGGGGTGCATCATATTCCACCATGGCCATCATCTTGTCCAAAGGGAGGACGAAGTCGTCGAGGATCAGCGCGTCATCATAAATGGGACCTAGCACCAAATGAGAAGACACAATAGAGGTAGGGGTCAAGTTGTTAGAAATGCAAATGGCCTCACGAGACCTATCAACTATCTCAATCTCTCTATGTGGTGGTTCACGCACTCCCTCAAAGTAGGTGCACTCAAAGTCACATATGGTGGAGTCACTCATCTCACACAAGTGATGGGGGTTGTGGCTCTCCTCACATGGAAAGTGGGGCAAATCGTCATATATGGGGCGAGTGGTGAAGTCACTCTCACTCTCAATATGGTGGCAAAAGTCACTCAAGTCATCATACGTCGCCGTGGTCGAAGGGAAAATCCCATGCTCAACCATCTCGTCGTTGTCGCCGTGGATGAATGCCGAAGATGGCACATCATCACTCTCCTCCATGACCGAAGGGAAAATCCCATGCTTGATCATCTTGTCATCGTTGCCATGGATGAAGGCCGAAGATGGCACATCATCACTCTCCTCCATGACCAAAGGGAAAATACCATGCTCAATCATCTCGTCATCGTCGCCGTGGTTGAAGGTCGAAGATGGCACATCATCACTCTCGCCTCCAAAGATGGAAGCATCATCCTTGCTCGCCACCTTGTCGCTCGCCTCCAAAGCTTGGTCCTTGAGGGTCTCCGTAGTCGTACTCATCACCGCACCGTCTTGAAAAAGAGTCGAAGTAGACTCGGCATCATCAATGCCACAAAGAGGGATGACGGTGAAGTCAAACTTGGGAGCATTGTCTTGGAGCTCATCGGGCTTGGACATTGCGGTGGTACTAGCCTCATGCTTGTCTAGAGCTTGGTCGCCGCGAAGTGTGCTTGGGGTGGAGAAGCCTTGGCCTTCATGAGTTCTTGTTCCGCCTTGAGAGCACCAATGTAGTAGTCATCGAGGGACTTGTAGTTCTCGAGGAAGAAAGTCTTGGAGATGTCATTGTTCAATCCCATAATGAAGTGGAACTTCATCGAAATGGGGTTGTCCACGCTGGCTCGTCGCAAGGCAATCTTCATCTCCTTGAAGTACTTGTCAATGGACTTGGATCCTTGGATGGTGTTCTCCAATTGGCGTCGAAGTTGTTCCGTGTAGGTTGGAGGCACGAACTCTCGCCGCAAAGCGCTCTTCATCTTGGGCCAAGTCATCTCGTAGCTCTTCGAAGGTGTGTGAAGCCACCATGTCGAGGTGTAGTCGTGGAAGTTTCTTGAGGCGCACTTCACTTGATCTTCGGGACGAACTTGATGTAGCTTGAGGTAGTCGTCCATCAAACGCTCCCACTCGAGGTACTCCTCGGGTTCTTGAGTCCCATAAAAAGGAATCGCGTGGTCGATGTCGAGGTCGTAGTAGCTCGGGGAAGTCGCGGACTTGAGCTTGGGGAGCTTCTCTTGAACGTAGCCTTGAGGTTCTTGTTGGCGAAGATGCCGTATGTCCGTAGGCAAAGATGCCTTGAAGTCGCTTGGCAAAGATGCCAAGGGAGATGGTGAAGTCTTTGAGCGGTTGTTGGTGTAGCGCTCGTGACCTTCACGTTCTTGTTGGTGATGGTATCGATGCCGATGTGATCTTGCCGGAGATGGTAGCTCAGAAGCATGTGCTCTTGAGCGTCTTCTCGAAGATGAGGAAGATCGCTTGTAGGACTTGATGAGGGCTTTGATCTCCTCCATTTGAGCTTGCATCTTGGCGTCGGAGTTGTTGTTCGTGGCATCGAACTCGTCGTTGTTGTTGTAGACCGAAGGTGAAATGCCTTGCCTATCCATCACAAGACTCGAGTTGAGGTGAGTAGGAAACGAGATAAACAGTACCAAGTTACCTTTCGCAAAGTTGAGGATGTATCCCGTTTCACTTAATGTGAATGAAAGAATAGTGGAATATGTACCGGACTTGTTCACTCACACCTATCAAGTAAAGCTTATGGTAGAGCTCGGTGAGGATAGTGGCACAAAAACTTGATGCAAAATGTTAGCAAGAGTCAATAATGTTGAAAGTGATTCACAAATTCGCAAGCGAAACAAGTAGACCAATAGCAATATGTGGCACATGGAAACACACACACACGGATAGATAAATGGGGTCATGCAACCAAGGAATGAGCAGAAAATGTGGAATCCATGGAAAATGCTCGTGTTGCACAACTCAAGAGAGACGCTAGCATGATTGCTCAACAGGCGGATACGACACTTGTGCACAACCTATAAGATGCGAAATGGATAAACTTTCTATCCCAAGTATGCTATGTATGTATGGTTCCTAGGGTTTCTCTCAAGATGATCCAAGATGATTGGATATGACAATCTTATGTGCAATGTGGTATGATGCTATAGCACTTGCTTACAAGCTTCTTTGCTCTCTTTCTCTTTTGCTTAAAAGCTTTATTTCTTTTTTTGTATGGATGGCCACTTTTGCACAATGCACAAACCAAGATAGCAATTGTGTATATGCGGGAACAAACTTGTGACACAAGATATGATACCAATATATGCACCACGATGATATGGTATGTATGCTATGGGAAGTATACATCACTAATGTGCACAAGTAACATTGCCGGCAATACTCAAATAGCTAGTCTCGATAGGCAAGTAACACAAAATGGGCTAGAGGTTATCAATGCAATTGCAAGGGGAATATACAATGGTGTCGTCGAGGTTACCGTCCATTGCGATGATGAGAGGCGATGTTGCCGATGTCGACTCGTTCCTAATAGCCGAAACACCCTAGGAAACGAAAAAACTGCAAACTCAAAATCTCCAAAGTCAAATGTCAAATGGTGGTAGCGGAAAGCGGTGGTGGTTTGCACTTGGCAATGCGGAAGTGGAATGATGAGTTTGGAAAGTTGAAGTTGAGGTTGCCGTCCGTAAGTAGCCGAGACACCTTAGGAGACACAAGCCACCACTCAAACAAGCACAAACAAAATTGGGTTAAGTTGGGGTGGAAGTGTATGGTGGGTAAGTCTATGCGGAAGAAGCAACTGTCCCTAAGTAGCCAAAACACCTTAGGAGACTCGAATCACTACTCAAGCAACCACTAATGCTATATGGAACAAAATGGGTTAGGTTGCGGAAGTCGGTGGTGGTGTAGCTGTGACGCCCCCGATTCAATCGTACACTAATCATGCACGAAATGTGTACGATCAAGATCAGGGACTCACGGGAAGATATCACAACACAACTCTAAAACATAAATAAGTCATACAAGCATCATAATACAAGCCAGGGGCCTCGAGGGCTCGAATACAAGTGCTCGATCATAGACAAGTCAGTGGAAGCAACAATATCTGAGTACAGACATAAGTTAAACAAGTTTGCCTTAAGAAGGCTAGCACAAACTGGGATACAGATCGAAAGGGGCGCAGGCCTCCTACCTGGGATCCTCCTAACTACTCCTGGTCGTCGTCAGCGGGCTGCACGTAGTAGTAGGCACCTCCGGTGTAGTAGGAGTCGTCGTTGACGGTGGCGTCTGGCGCCTGGACTCCAGCATCTGGTTGCGACAACCAGAAAGAAAGGAAAGGGGGAAAAGGGGGGAGAAATCAACCGTGAGTACTCATCCAAAGTACTCGCAAGCAAGGAACTACACTAGATATGCATGGGTATATGTGTAAGGAGGCCATATCAGTGGACTGAACTGCAGAATGCTAGAATAAGAGGGGGATAGCTAGTCCTATCGAAGACTACGCTTCTGGCAGCCTCCGTCTTGCAGCATGTAGAAGAGAGTAGATTGAAGTCCTCCAAGTAGCATCTCCAAGTAGCATCTCCAGTAGCATCGCATTGCATAATCCTACCTGGCAAAACTCTCCTCGTCGCCCTGTTAGAGAGCGATCACCGGGTTGTATCTGGCACTTGGAAGGGTGTGTTTTATTAAGTATCCGGTTCTAGTTGTCATAAGGTCAAGGTACAACTCCAAGTCGTCCTGTTACCGAAGATCATGGCTATTTGAATAGATTAACTTCCCTGCAGGGGTGCACCACATAACCCAACACGCTTGATCCCATTTGGCCGGACACACTTTCCTGGGTCATGCCCAGCCTAGGAAGATCAACACGTCGCAGCCCCACCTAGGCCTAACAGAGAGGTCAGCACGCCGGTCTAACTCCTATGGCGCAGGGGTCTAGGCCCATCGCCCATTGCACACCTGCACGTTGCGAGGGCGGCCGAAAGCAGAACTAGCCCCCTTAATACAAGAGCAGGCTTACGTTCCAATCCGGCACGCGCTGCTCAATCGCTGACATCTAGAAGGCTTCGGCTGATACCACGACGCCGGGATACCCATAACAACTCCCGCGTAGATGGTTAGTGCGTATAGACCAAATGGCCAGACTCAGATCAAATACCAAGATCTCGTTAAGCATTTTAAGTATCCGCGAACGCCGAACAGGGCCAGGCCCACCTGTCTCCTAGGTGGTCTCAACCTGCCCTGTCGCTCCGCCACAAAATAACAGTCGGGGGCCGTCGGTAACCCAGGCCCACCTCTACCGGGATGGAGCCACCTGTCCTTTCAGCCCCCTTATCAGAATCACTTGCGGGTACTCATCGAGCTGACCCGTCTTTAGTCACCATCTGTACAGTATGTATGTATGTATAGTATATACCCGTGATCACCTCCCGAGTGATCATGGCCCAATAGTATAGCAAGGCAGACTGACAAGAATGTAGGGCCAATGATGATAAACTAGCATCCTATACTAAGTATTTAGGATTGCAGGTAAGGTATCAACAGATGTAGCAACAATGTCAGGCTATGCATCAGAATAGGATTAACGGAAAGCAGTAACATGCTACACTACTCTAATGCAACCAGTATAGAGGAGAATAGGTGATATCTGGTGATCAAGGGGGGGCTTGCCTGGTTGCTCTGGCAAGAAGGAGGGGTCGTCAACTCCATAGTCGAACTGGGGGCGCCGACAGTCTCGGGTACTACCGGAAAGAAGTAATGGAGGGGGAACATAATAAATAACAGAGCAATCAAAGCATCACAAAGCGTAACAAGGCAATACGCGGTGTCCGGTGTGCCCTAACGCCGTAGAAGGTGATACCGGCGAAAGGGGGAAACATCCGGGAAAGTATCCCCGGTGTTTCACGTTTTCGGTCAGAGGAACCGGAGGTGAAAAGTTGTGTGTTTGCTATGCTAGGGATGTGTGGTGGACGAACGGGCTGTGTGTCCGGATTGGTCTTGTCGTTCTGAGCAACTTTCATGTAAAAAGTTTTCCCATCCGAGCTATGGTTTATTTTATATTAATTTTAAAAGATTTAATTATTTTTAGGATTTATTTAATTATTTAAATTCAACATTATCCAGAACAGTGCACGCTGATGTCAGCATGACGTCAGCTGTCAACAGAGGCGTTGACTGGTCAACTGACGTGTCGGTCCCATATGTCATTGACAGACTAACTAATTATCAGATTAACTAAATCATTAGTTAATTAGATTAACTAACACAGGTTAATTAGATTAATTATCTGACCTAATTAATATTAATTATATATTTATTTTATCATTTTTCTTTGGGTGTGGGGCCCGCCCGCCAGTGACTCTGAGAGCCTTAACGGGCGCTGGGCGCTAGCGGTAACGCGCGCTGGGCGCCCAACTGGGGCGAGCCCGGGCACTGGCTCGGGCGAGACCAACGGCGTGGCTGGGCGTAGTTGGCCGGAAGCGAGCAGCTATGGGCGCGGCCACGCGCGAGCGAGCGCGTGGGTGCACGGGTGGCCGCGGGCGCAGCGCGTGTAAGCGCGGCGTACGGGCGCTGGCGGGACAAGGCCGCGGTGAGCGCGACGAGCGCGAGCGCTCGCGGGCGTGGGCAGAGGCAAGGATGCCGAGTAGGGCCACGATGAGTGCGATGCGTTCAGTACGGGGGGGAGAGGGAGCACGGGGCGGTGCTCACGTTCGATGCAGGGAAGGGGCGGCGTGGCTCGATGGCGTCCGGCGAGGAGGAGGATGGGGACGAGCGACGGCGGGGTGGAGATCCGACGAGGAAGCGGTCCGGCGAGGCGGCTTCGGGCGACGACGAGGTTCAATGGCGTCGGGGCATCAAAGTCGGCGAGGTAGCTCTGGTTGGCGGCAAGGCGCGGTCGGAGGGCATCGGGGCGCCAGGCTCGGGTGCCAGCGTGGACGACGATGGGGCGGGGGGTTGCTCCAACGCTGCTGGAGGAGGCCAAGCAGGGGAGGCGGCGGCGCCATGGCCCTCTGCCGAGCAGAGGATGGCGCGAGGAGCTCTTCTCCTCGGCACGATGTGTGCATGTGTGTGCGTGCGGCGCGAGGTGGGGAATGAGGAAGAGATGGGGATCGATCTAGGGTTTGCCACGGTGGGGGGTTAAGCAGGGGTGAGGGGTCGGTTGGGCCAGTGGGCTGGCCTGTTGGGCCGTTGGCCCAGTTGGCCAAGGGGGCCTTTCTTATTTTCGCTTTTATTTTATTTTGCAATTCCCTTTTGTTTTGTTTATTTTTATTTTACTGCTTTACTTTTTCTAGTCTATGTTTTGCACTTAAACCAATTAGTAAATGAGTTCCGTAAATTGTGGAGATGGACACCTAATTAGTATTGCAATATTAGGTGCTGCCACAAAAAGGTTGGCACTCCAAATATTAGTTTATATTTTTATAACTTTACCAAAGGCATTTAATTAATTGGTTTTGTTGTTGTTTTGTTTATTTTAGAGCATTTAGGCATTAGATAAAAATGTGGTTTCTCCACCATACGTGCTTATGATTTATTTGTCACATCCAGAACATTTTAGCTTTAATGTTTGAAAACTTTTATTGTCTGACTTTAATTCAAATTTAAATTTAGATTGTTTTGAACTAACGCGAGATTATCAACAGTAACCGAGGTGACGTGGCATCATTAACAGAGGTTTACTGTAGCTTAATTATCCGGGCGTCACAATTCTCCTCCACTACAAGAAATCTCGTCCCGAGATTTAAGAGGTAGTGAAAGGGGGGAAGGTTTGGTAACGAATCTAGCGGGTCTTCTCATTCTGGCTTGCTCTTATCGAAGAGATCGGTCCAATACGTTGATGTCTTCATTCCTTTGCTTCCGGTCATCATGATGAAGTCGACATCCTTTCTTCGGGATCTTCATCGTACTTACGAATAGGTAACAGGGCAGATCGGCAACGACAGAATGCTATAAGGGTAATTATCTGGGAGTACCCATGAATGAGTATATGAGTACCTCTCGAGTTGAACAAATAAAACACATCGAAAGTGAGGTTCGAAGGTACAATAAGAGGTTCCAAGCAGATAGATAGTTGCTCGAAGTCTGAACCAGAGTGAGAAAGGGGTTCAGAGTAGCGAGAGTAAGTATAGCGTCTGATACCGGAATAGAGCACTCGGAAGGTGTTGCTCGAAGTCTGAACCAGAGTGAGAAAGGGGTTCAGAGTAGCGAGAGTAAGTATAGCGTCTGATACCAGAATAGAGCACTCGGAAGGTGGCCCGTGAATTAAATACAAAGCCAAGCATGGGGAATAACCATTAGAAACAGGATTGTACAGGTGAGTCAGGTTTCGATCCTATGAAACTGTGGGTTATGGGCCCACCATGTGGGTTAAAAGTAGGAAGGGCGATGACTTCTTGCACGATCATGTAAGCAAGGCATGTCAGAGGATAACCTATCAGTTATGTTGACTGCATCGTCGGTACCAAGGGCGAGGGACGAAGGGAACCATTTTCCTGCTCAATGAACGAGGCAGACCAATAGGCAAAGTTCTCGTCCATCGGTGGTTACCGGAATATCATCAACAATAGTAACAGGGTCTTACTGACCAATTGTACACCGAGGTGTTTAGATAAGCAGTGAATCTTTACTGCTTAGATTATATAGATCACAAGAAGGTCAAACACAACAAAGTAAAGGAAAAGGTGATCATCAGATTAAATAGAACAATGGAATGGAAAATGTGTTTATACACATATTTCAAGGGTATATCCTTCCCAAGGGCAAGTAAAGCATGATATCCATGACAGGATATAATGCAGAAAACTCTTTGGGTAAGGGGAGAGAAATTTCAAGACATTACCCATACAGCGGTGTTTGGATAATTGAGCAGGAAACATTTAGCTTTGGGCTCCAAATGTTTTTGTTGAAAATCGAAGTACCATAGACATGCTTCGAGATAGCATTGACATGGTCTTCAGGCAAAGGTCAGACTTTGGATACACAATGGATCCATCAGGATAAACTTATTAAACAAGGCATTCAATTTCCTCATGGAAAAATGGTTAACCTTGTCAAAAAGGAAACTATAACACCAGGTCCTTCGGCCAGGTGTGCCAGGAATGACATCACCTTACTGAGTCATAAAAGACCAATGTTATAACTCTTGGAAACATGTTCCAACCATCATATCTGACCGAGATTTAGATCTGATTGGTATCAGGATACCTCAGACTCAGGATGCCCGAGAAGAAAAGGTGCAAAACAAATTGACGAGATGACATGGCAAGATTCTCGGGAAATGTACAATGGAAGCGAGTCCCGAAATAAGAGTTCCTCATTAAATCAAGGAGAGGAAGAGGAGGTAGCTGATGAACTCAGTGACAATTCACCGAGATTTTCAAAAGATGGATTTCCACAATTATGTGAAGAAGGAGATATCAATTGTCACATCAAATGATATAATGATGTATGTTCGAGAAAACATCCACAATTAAACCTTGGTTCACAGGTGCACCCAAAATATGGGATGGGTTGCACAAGAAATGTTCGAATGATGATTCAATAAGCCATACACGTAGAATGAAACTACAGACCAATAACTTCAAAGCAATAGGGTTGCTAGAAGTTTAGAATTTACACATCACAGACCATTTGTCGGTATTCCGGTTAGAAACAACACAAGGACCAAGAAAAGAATGGTGATGTTAATAAGTATCACTTGTATCAAGAATTCTTAAGGGTGGTGAATTTCCCATGACATTCTTGACATAGAAGATAGCAATACTCCAAGGTAGAACATAACATAAGTTGGGTAGCAAGGATCTCAAGGTACAACACAAATCATCGAGGGCAAGGATGGTATTTCTCATCATGAATTCAATTGATATCCAGGAAGGAGTCAAGATGTTGATGATGATCACGACAAATTTTGTCGAGAGGCTCCACGAAGATGTAATCCATCGGCGATGACATCAAGTTAAAGGAATTATGAAGCAAAAGGTTATTGGAACCATGGGTACGACACAAACTTGAAATCAAGCTTGTTGTTCAAGGTGAAATGATATGCCGAGGAAGATCGATGTAAGCTTAGCTCATTGCCAAAAGTGGTGCCCCGGGAATTAAGGACCAGGTAGCATAGTTAAAATCAGCATGATACTGTATAGCCGATCAAGCTAGGAGTGACGTGATGGAGTATTAAACATCTTGACAACAAAGTACTGGGGGTACTGAATCTCAGTATAGATTCGTTTCACAAATCGGTGTCCTCGGTTGACGACAACCCAAAACCCAGGAAAATTGGAAGCGGTGAGAAATAACAGTTGATGATGAACCCATAAGAAGTTATGCAGTTCCATGATATTCTCAAGATAATAGAGTGTAATACTCGACGGTAGATCAAAGTCAAGGTTGGACTGGGATATTGATCCACAGAAGACAAATGCTTAAACTTGCCCGAGAAATGGGATCAAAGGAGAGCAATATAGTCGGAACCATAGTTGCAAGGGATCCAATTTAATGACACCGAAAGAATTACCCAAATGATTAAATATTTTGCAAGAAGCTTTCATGATAAGTTTCACACCGGGTCCATGGGCATGAACACCAAGTTCAAGGTCGACTCCCACTTCTGTAATGCATGACCTTTCGTTCACTTCTCATCTTCAAAGAAGTTGTATGGTAGAAAATTATCTGGTAAAACACCAGAAGAGTATGACTCGTGAAAACTTTCGGGTTCACACGGTTTAGAGAAGGCATATGTTCAACCCATAGGGGCTTCTTAGAAACATATACCACAAGTTTCAAGAGTAAATATCACAAGCTCGAAAGTAGAGCAAGGTTGAGAAAGTAGATGATACAATTTAACAAAGGCATTATGTATCCGAGGGAAGGCTCGCAAGGTTATTGAACATGAAGGGCGATGTTGGATAAAATCCATTAAAGGATCTGCCGGTCCATAACAGGGCTGATGTGAGCATCGACACACAACCAGAGGAAGTAACAATGCAAGGGCAGTGGATTATAGAAACAACTGACTAATCCAGAGCTCAAATGCAAAGGAATTAAGATTTTCAAATCAAGGGATCAGAAGTAATGTTCTGATTAGGGATGGCTAAGTAGAATAGCCTTAGGGGTACAATCGGTGGCAATTGGATTGGTTGAGAACCAGCTGATGTTTAAAATGACGTCTGAGCCGGAAAGATAATTTAAAAGGATCAACTAATGATTGCGTGCATTCGCACTCATGTTGAATCAAAAGGAACAAAATGACGGTGCCTAAGAATACTAACGAATATTGCCAGACATATGGAAAGCATCCATCATGCAAGTAGTCAAGTATTGCAGAGCAATAAGCTACTAAGGATTTTTGGAGGATCGAATAATATTTCGAAGACCATTGTGAAACACATGAACAACTGGGGGATGAGCGGATACTCGATAAGTGCGAGAATTATCCGTATGGGTATTCAGATGACAAAGAACAGCAAGGCAGTAAGCTTAAAGGATTATCGAAACAACGACGAGTGTTTCGGGGTATCTTGTAATAACAAGACCAACTGGGGATGAATATAAGAATAACAACTGTAAGTAGTTATCCATAAGGGTTGACAGTGGAAGGGGAATTGTGTAAGTGCATCTAGTGCCCCTTAGTGATTTTGGTGTATTGAAGACTTATAGGTTAAGTGACTGATGCGTTTGTGAGTGTACACAGGTCTATAAGTCTATGAGGAGTTTGATATTTACAGAGAAAGTCGACCCCTAAAAATGAAGTTCTTCGACTGAAGACTTTGATATTCTGAAGACTTTCTGAAGACTTTGAAAGTGAAGAAATTGGTGTGACCTTGAAGGCTTGGTATTCATTCGAGGAATATGGAGCGTGAAGACTTTTGTTTTCGTAGTTTCATTTTCTCTTTCTTGAGTCATAGAAAACACCGTACTGTTAAAGGGGGGTCGAGGAAATACTAAGGAAAAATTTCCATGTGATGCTCAACTCAAAATCCTACACCTACCAATCCCTTCGAGTGAAACCATTGGAAATCTCATACAGTTTAGTCAATTCCTTCAGTGACAGAGACGCAGTTCTTCTGATCACTGAGGACTTTGCTCTAACTGAGGAGTTAGGAATTCGCCAGTGCGAATTGCCTACACAGTGAGGAACATGATAGCCCTGAAGAATTTGAGAGTCAAATTTCCGACCGTTGCTGTGCTGCACACCGGCTGTCCAAAATATCTTATCCACCTAACGGTCATGTCATTGAAGGGCATTTATGTCTTATCATGTCGAGCTGCTCCCTAGGCTATAAATAGCCGCCCCCTACAACCACTAGTTGGTTGGCTGCTCCGAGAGAACTTGACACTTGTCATTTGAGAGCAACCCATCCTCCGAGGACTTTGAGTGAAAATCATCAAGTGAGGAAAATCCCAAAACCAAACCCCCACAAACCCAAAGTGATTGAGCATCACTGAAGAAATTGATCCTGCGTGGATCCGACGCTTGTTACCTTTGAAGACTGTGCTTCTTCCAGACGGTTAGGCGTCAAGGTCTAGAGCATCCAAGAGGAATTGTGGATCGCCGAGTGACCAAGTCTGTGAAGGTTTGGAAGTCACCTGAAGACTTACCACGAGTGATTGGACGAGGCCTGCATGGTCTTAGTTCAAGGAGAATACGGTGAGGACTGGGTGTCCTGAGTTGTGGCTCAGAGACTGGGTGTCCGGGACTGCGTGTCCTCGAGTTTAAATACTCAGTCGCTCCAACCAGACATACAACTGAGATAGCAGTTGGAACTGGTTTACCAAATCATTGTCTTCACCAACTAACTGGTTCTATTTCCTCAACTCTTTCATTTCCTCATTACTGTGTTGTATGTTGTTCATATCTGTGCTTGAAGACTTTGACTAAAGACTTTCACAAATTCCTCAGTTCAATTTCTTCAGTCTGTCCGTCTTCATCTTGTTATCCTGTGTTTACGCTTTCTGTACTCTGTGCTACTCTTCATTTCATCATGATGACTATGTTTGTATCCTGTTATGTTTACTTCTGAGTACTCATTCCGCTGCAAGTAGTTCTTCGCTAAGGAATTTCCTCACCAGCAAATTCCTCAGTGAAGAATTCATAAATATTGCCTATTCACCCCCCCCCCCCTCTAGTCGATATAACGCACTTTCAATTGGTATCAGAGCAAGGTACTCCCTTGTTCTGTGTGATTTTGGTTTAACCGCCTGGAGTTTTAGTTATGTCGACCGAGGTATGATCAAGGTCTCGACTGGGTGTCCTACCTTTGATGGAACGGACTACCCCTACTGGAAGAACAAGATGCGAATGGTGTCCCCACTGTCACTCCCTCACTGAACGCTGCCGATGTGAAGAGATTCAAACAACTCGATTCTCAAGCAAAGAATATCATATGTGGCCATCTGAGCAAAGGACAGTATGGAAGAGTGAGTGCTTTGGAAACTGCTAAGCTTATCTGGGATAGGCTGTCCAAAGTAAATGAAGGAGTTTCAACCCAGCGTGACTCTCGAGTCGATGTTCTTCGGAATCTCTTCAACCGCTTCAAAAGACTCGACAATGAGAATGTCCAACAAACCTTTGATCGCCTCACTGACATCTCAAATGAGCTTCAAGCCCTCGGTGCCACTGACATCACTGATCATGAAGTTGTGAAGAAACTGTTGAGATTGCTTGACTCCTCATTTGATACTCTGGGACTGATGATACAAGAACGTGCTGACTACAAGTCGCTTGATCCTGTTGATATCCTCGAAAGGCTAAACACTCACGAGTTCCAGCTTGCTGAAAAGAGAGATCTCTATGGCTCAAACTATGCAAACCACATGCCCTGAAGGCCAAGGCTGTGTCTGACTCTGAATATGAGGATTCTGGTAGTAGCCTTGGTGATCCTGAAGAATTGAGCCAGATCTAGCACTGCTTGTGAAGAAATTCCAGAAGTTCACAAGACGTGGTCGCTTTGGAAAATCCTCAAGAGGCAATGATTCCTCATCCAGTGACTATAAGAGAAGGCTTTGCCACAAATGCAAGAAGCCTGGTCACTATATTCAAGATTGTCCTCAGTGGGAAAAGGAAATGAAGAAGAAGAAATACAAGGATTACAGTTCTGATGATGCGAAGAAGAAGAAGAAATCGTCAAAATCTTCGTCATCAAAATCCTCGAAGTCTTCATCTCACAAGAAGAGCAGCTCCAAGAAGGCTCGGGCATTCATTGGCAAGGAGATGGACTCTGAAGCTGAATCTGAGGAAAATGATGAAGAGGAGGCGTCTGAAGAATCTGAATCTGGTGTGGCGAGTCTGGCCGTTGCTACTACCTTCGTCAGCAAGTCCATCTTCAACACTAAAGAAACTGACTCCACCGACAAGCCTGATGAAGATAATGATGGCTACGCTCCCACCTATTGCTTCATGGCGAAAGGTGCTAAGGTACTCAAATTCAACTCCTCTGACTCTAGTGAAAATGAATCTGATGAGGATCTCAAACCCAGCTACTCTAAACTTGCTAAGATTGCTGTGAAACAACAACGGGCTCTTGAAAAGGTTCAAAACATGCTAGATAAAAGTGATGATATGTTGGGTGAAGAAATGGATCGCACCAAAGCCTTGACTGAAAATCTTCAGAGACTTTAGTCTAGGTTTGATAACCTTCAAGGTCATCATAACGCTCTCTTGTCTGATCATGAGAAACTTTCTTATGAATTTCTTCAAGAAAAGCAAGATCACGAGAAGGTTTCTCTTGAATCTCTTCAAAGAAAGGAAGATCTTGAAAAGCTAAGAGTGTGTTATGAAGATCTTCAGAAGGAGTGCGATTCATTACTAGCTCAACAAATCAGCGCTTCTCAGGAAGAATTTGTTCCCCCTTGCTTAAAGTGCATTGAACGTGAATCTGCTAATTCTTCACCTGAATGTTCAAATGCTTCAAATGTTACAAATTCTTCATCTGCCTCTGCTATCACTAATTCCTCATCTGAGGACATTGCTAGTATCACTGACAATGCAGGGCTGAAGGAATTGTACATGACAGGCATGTACAAAAGCCTCAAAGGACATCAAACACTTTGTGATGTGCTCAAAAAGCATATCCTCAACAGAAACCCTAGGAAAGAGGGTATTGCCTTTGAGAGGAAACTCAATGCTGATGGAACATATTGGAAGCCTGAGCAGTACCCCAAAACCTCATGGGTTGCTGCAAAGGGACCTCCAGTTGATCCATCTAACTTATCTGGCTTTACATGTGAATCTCCTCATTCTTCTGATGAGTCATTTGACTCCAACTATAAACTGTTCAAAAATCAGAATGGTGAAGTATTTGCTAGATATGTTGGCACTAACTGCAGGAACGGTTCCCCTATGAAGAAAATCTGGGTTCCCAAAAGTTGTGTTGAAAGTCTTCAGGTGAATGTCCTCATGACACCACCTGTGAAGAACAGGAACCCCAGATCAAATTCTTCATGTGCACCAAATTCTTCATATGGATCCAAGTCCTCATATGGACCAAATTCTTCACATGGATCAAATTCCTCAACTGGATCAAAGTCCTCATATGATTATCATCGTGCTAACAACTCTGTCTCGCAGGGTAGAGCTAAGGGTTATGAATATGTGCATTATTCTTCAAACCATTATGTTCATAAGTCCTCAAGGAATTACTCTGCTTATTCATATGCTTACCCTAACCCCTCTTATGTGAAGCGAAATGGTTTGGCATCTTTGCCACCTTTCTCATATGGTGCTCGCAGAATGATAAACTCTTTGCCACCCCTCCAGATGTGGGTGGTGAAGAAAAAGAACTAATCTCTTCTGCAGGGTCAGGTCTCCAGACGTGCTCTAACATCTGAAGAATTTGCTGGGGACCTGACAAAAATGCCTGAAGGGACGCAGGCGAATCATGATGAAATGAACTTTCATTTCACACGTCCTCATACTGCTATATCTGTTTACTGCTTGATGAAATTCATCTGATGAACTTGATATCATATTCTTCACTGATGAAGCATATGAGATTGTAAGCTACACTAATTCATCTGCAGGATGATCAACCCAAAACCACTGAATGGGTGCTCAATAGTGGACTACAAATCACATGACTGGTGACAAGAATCTATTGATGGATGCTCCCTTATCACCGTCACCTCTGAAGCATATCATCTTTGCTGACAAAGGAAAAAGTCAGGTATTGGGTCTTGGTAAGGTTGCTATCTCTAAGGATAAGCACATGGATAAAGTCATGCTTGTTGAGTCCTTAGGATACAATCTCATGTCAGTCTCAATGCTTTGTGATCTTGATATGGTTGTTGTCTTTGGCAAATATCACTGTGTTGTGATTATGGAAGCTGACAATTCCAAAGTCTTCGAAGGCTTTAGGAGAGGAGATCTGTATATTGTTGATTTCTCTACAGGACCACAACCAGCCGTGTGTCTACTTGCAAAAGCTTCAGAAGGCTGGCTATGGCATCGACGACTTGGTCATGCAGGCATGAGGAATCTGAACACGCTTGCGAAGAAGAAGCATGTCATTGGCATTGAGAATGTCAAATTCCTCAAGGATCACTTATGCGGAGCATGTGAAGCCGGAAAAATGACCAAGGCCAAGCATCCAGCGAAGACTATCATGACCACTACCCGTCCATTCGAATTGCTTCACATGGACCTCTTCGGACCTAATCATTATTCAGCAGTCACTAATGATGCATCTCTATATGGTTTTGTCATTGTTGATGATTATTCTCGATATACATGGGTACACATTGTTACTTACAAACATGAAGTGCAGGAAGTCTTCAAACGATTTTCCTCGAGGGCTTCAACCAACTTTGGTGTGAAGATCAAGCATATCAGAAGTGACAATGGAACTGAGTTCAAGAATTCCGGTCTTGATGCATATCTTGATGAACTTGGTATTACTCATGAGTTATCTGCTCCCTATACTCCTTAGCAGAATGGCGTCGTGGAGCGCAAGAACAGAACTCTTGTTGAGATGGCTCGCACTATGCTTGATGAATACAAAACGCCTCAGCGTTTTTGGATTGATGCAATTGATACTACTTGCCACATCATCAACAAAGTATATCTTCACAAATTCTTCAAGAAGACTGCCTATGAACTCCTCACTGACAAGAAACCCAATGTGAGTTATTTCAAAGTCTTCGGTGCTAAATGTTGGATTAGAGATCCTCACCACAACTCTAAATTTGCACCAAAAGCACATGAAGGTTTTATGCTTGGTTACGGAAAGGACTCGCACACCTACAGAGTCTTCAACATTGTTCTTCACAAGATTGTTGACACTGTAGATGTGCGGTTCGATGAAACTAATGGCTCGCAAAGAGAGCACCTACCTTCTGTGTTAGATGAACCAGCACATGAGGATGCTATCAAGCTCAAGGCAACTGAGGATGTCATTCCGACTGAAGAATCTGCTGAAGAATTCATTCCTGTTCATGAAGAACGTCGAGCTGATGCACCTAAAAAACAAGATGAGGAAAATGGTGCTGATCAAAATCCTCAGCGACAACCAACTCATCCACGCGTTGCAAAAGAAGTGCAAGTGGAGAAGATCATCGATGACATTAGCGCACCAGGTCCTCTCGCACGCTCAAAAGCATCACATTTATCTAACTTTTGGGGGCACTATGCTTTTTTCTCTATCACAGAGCCCACTAAGGTAGATGAAGCATTTCTGGAGCCGGAGTGGATTCAGGCTATGCAAGAAGAATTACATCAGTTCGAGCTGAACAATGTCTGGGAATTGGTCAATCGCCCAGATCCTCGCAAGCATAATATCATTGGCACAAAGTGGATCTACTGCAACAAGCAAGATGAAAATGGCCTTGTGGTGAGGAATAAGGCACGACTAGTAGCTCAAGGCTACACACAGGTTGAAGGAATTGATTTCGATGAAACTTTTGCACCTGTTGCTAGACTTGAGGCTATTCGCATATTACTTGCTTACGCTAACCATCATGATATCATCTTATATCAAATGGATGTGAAAAGTGCATTCCTCAATGGTAAGCTTGAGGAAGAAGTATATGTTGCTCAACCCCCAGGTTTTGAAGATCCCAAGAATCCTGACAAAGTCTTCAGACTCAATAAGGCTCTCTATGGCCTCAAGCAAGCCCCTCGGGCGTGGTATGATACATTGAAGGAATTCTTCGTGAAGAATGGCTTCACACCCGGTTCACTCGACCCTACTCTTTTTACTAAATCATATGATGGTGAACTGTTTGTGTGCCAAATATATGTTGATGATATTATCTTTGGCTGTACTAACCAACGTTATAGTGATGAATTTGCCTATATGATGAGTGAAGAATATCAAATGTCTATGATGGGAGAGTTGAAATTCTTCTTAGGTCTTCAAATTCGTCAGCAGCGCAATGGCATATTCATATCTCAGGAGAAATACCTCAAAGATGTACTGAGGAAATTCGGCATGCAAGATTGCAAAGGCGTCAAAATTCCTATGCCCACAAATGGCCATCTATGCACTGATGAAAATGGTATTGACTTCGATCACAAGGTATACCGCTCCATGATTGGTTCCTTATTGTACTTATGTGCATCTAGGCCAGATATAATGCTTAGTGTTTGCATGTGTGCCCGATTTCAAGCTGCACCGAAGGAATCACACCATAAGGCTATGAAGCATATTCTTCGATATCTAGCTCACACACCAACACTAGGATTATGGTACCCCAAGGGCTCTGTTTTTTATCTCATTGGATATTATGACTCTGACTATGCTGGTGATCGTGTGGACCGCAAGTCAACATCTGGCACTTGTCATTTCCTCGGACGATCTTTGGTCTGTTGGTCCTCAAAGAAACAGAACTGCGTATCACTGTCTACTGCTGAAGCTGAATACATTGTTGCTGGCTCATGCTGTGCTCAACTGCTTTGTATGAAGCAAACTCTCAAGGACTATGGCGTCAACGTGAAGAATGTGCCTCTCCTCTGCGACAATGAGAGTGCCATCAAGATTGCTCACAACCCAGTTCAACACTCAAAGACTAAGCACATCCAGATTCGTCATCATTTTCTTCGTGATCATGTGTTGAAGGGCGACATCTCCATCGAGCATATGAAGACTGAAGAATAGCTAGCTGATATCTTCACTAAGCCCTTGGACGAGAAGAGATTTAGCAAGTTGCGGTGTGAGCTAAATATCTTAGAATCTTCGAATGTTCTTTGAAAAGGACACACATCCTAACCCTTATGCAGAATTGATGACTTAGATGTGCAACACATGAAGAAACGTTTTTCTTCAATCAATGAAGAATAACACTCTAAGTGTGAAGAAATTAATAAAGAATTTGATTCTCAGAACCCTACGACAATTGTACGCGGTGTCTGAAATCATCATTCTTATACGGTGGGTCACGCCACCACAAAAGTTGAAAATCTTCAATTTGAGTTTTTCCTCATTTTTGAAATTCTTCAACTTTGCAAAATCTTCACTGTTTCCGTCGTTTTTCTTCATTGGCTATATATATATATATATATATATATATATATATATATATATATATATATATATATATATATATATATATATATATGAGTTTATGTCCTCTACAGCATTCACTTATTGCTATATCTTCAAGTTGTGATTTCGCTAAGTGACTGTGATCGGACCCTTCCCCCTCTATGCTACACTCAACCCAATCTATTCACAAATTCTTCATGTGCGTTCTGATTGAAACTCGTTCAAAGTCTTCACTGTGTCCTTGTCAGCTGAAGAAATTGCGAACGAAACTTTAAAACAAATCTTATCCAGATTTTCGGTTTTACCGCTCAAACCGTTCCGCATCCCATGATGCATTATTTTATTCACCCACGATCTTACACGATCTCATCTGCACAGTACGTGGGTGACACATGTCGCGTGAAGAAGAAAGGGCAGGGGCATGTTCGTCCCAAAATCTTCGGGCGAACAGTTTTTACCGTGGCTATAAATACCCCTCTTCCCTTCCTTACTTCATTTACTCCGCTCGGTCGCTGTCTCTTGCTCGAGCTCTCCTCAAACCCTAGCGCCGCCGCTACTCTATCGCCGCCGGTGAGGAAGAGCTTCACTGCCTCAACCTCATCGCCGTCGTACTCGCGCCGGCTACGGAAATCTTCACTCCGTCGCCGCCGTAGTCGTCTCCCTCTGCCAAGTTAGGGCGTGGGAGATCTAACTTGACGAACTTCATCGCTGTTCATCTCTGTTCGTCGTGTTCTTCAGTTCAGGTAATTAAAAGTCACTTTTATTACTCGCTTTGATTCTCAAACTTTTCTGGAAATCCTCAAAGGTGTTTTATTCTTCAAATCTTCACATATGAACACCTCACACACTGTATGCTCTTGATCCATCTCTCTAAGCACTCATTTCTTCAAGATTCCTCAATTGTGCGGATTTTCGATCTGTACAACTCTGGAACCTAAGACAAGAACGCTTAGTGAAATTCCTCAAGGCTCAACTGGTCAAATTCCTCAAAACTTGTCTTTTCGAAAAATCTTCTGAGAACGCATATGACCTCTCCAAATTCCTCGCACCTACACTCTGTTCACAGGTACTCATGTCCACTGCTGAATCACTAGGTTCTCATCAACTTAACTCATTTGCAGCGTTCCTCGAAGAAAAACTGCATACTTCTTCAGAGTGTTCAATTGTTCAAATTCCTCATCTGAAGAAAATGGTTGAAGGAAAGAGACCGCAGAAAGGAGGAAAGAGACCGGAGGTCATGACTGCTTTCGAGATCCCTGATGAAATATACAAGGATTATTGCACACCTGATGAAGCCAAGTTTGGCAAAGAAAACAAGAATCAGCGCAAAGTGCGCATTCAGAGGACTGAACGAAGATGGGCACGAGAATGGAGGGAATATCGATATGTTACTCCAAAGTACATGAAGAAATTCGCCTTAAATCCTCCATGCCCAAGAGCTCCATTGGCACCTGGCCAAGTCGCTGATCCCACTAGCATCAAAAGTGGTGAAGACTTTCCTGAAGAATGGGCTAGGCGCCAAGCAAAATTGGCAAGACAAGCCAAGGAGGCAGTGAGGAAATTCAATGAGGATTCTGCTGCTGCTGCTGCCGCTGAGACCTCGGTCAAGCCGAGGAAATCAATGCCGAAGAAGCCTGCTCGCAAGCCAAGTGCTTCACCATCAGCGCCCTCACGGCCAAGTTCCTCAGCCGCGCCCTCACGGCAAATTCCTCATACTACTGCTGCTCCACCAAAGTCCTCAGCAGCTCCCTCCAAGTCCTCAACTCCTGTGCATCTGGCTACATGTCAAAGGACTCAGGGTTTCTCAATTGCTTCTGGTGTCTCAGCAAGTTCCTCAGCTGCACCAATGTCCTCATCAGGCCCCACTCTGCTGAAGACAAAAGCAACAGCTGGACGCGGTCCTCGGCCAAGTCCAAGAAAGAAACAGGTTGCTTTCCAAGTGCCCTCTGATGACGAGGCTTCTGATGAAGAACTTGCAGAAATCATCAGAGACAGACAAGCAAAGGCCGCTAGAGCCAAAGGAACACCTGTGCCTCTGCTTTTGGATCCGAAGAAGATCCTCGACTGTATTGACTTATGGCATAAGGATCCAAACACTCCAATGCCTGATCTGCCTCTGACTCCTGGTCAAAGTCATATGCTGACCCATTTCATCTCTCAAGAGAAATGGAAGTTTGAAAAGGCTCGTGAGATAAAGAGAGCACAAGCTAGAAAGGAGAAGCTTCTGAAGAAGAACGTTGTCAGACTGACACCTGAAGAACTTCTCAAGGCTCAATCTGAGATCCAAGCCCTCAGCAAAGATTTCGATGCATACCATGCTGATTGGCAAGGAGCCAATGTGAGATTCGTCAATTTGACGAAGAAAATGACAATTGTTGCAGCTCCATCGCAACAAGAAAATCCTCAGGCTGCAGACTCTGCTCAGCCTGCGGAAGAACATGCCAGCACTGCTGATGACTTTCAGCCTGCTGATGAGAATACAAGTTCCAGGGCTGATGACTCCATTCCAGCCACTGAAGAAATTCCCAGGGCATCCACTAGTGGTGCGCCTGAAGAAACTGAAGAGATCAGGGCAACTGGACCAGTTGCGCCTGAAGAAAATGAACCACAATCCTCAGCTCCTCCTGCACCAACACCAACTCCAATTCTTCCTTCTGCTTATGAAGTGAAGAAGACCAAGGCTGCAGAGCGAGCTGCTGTGAAGAAAAGGAAGGCATCAGCTGCGTCAAATTCTTCGGCCGCGAAGAAAATGAAGCCAATGACCAGCTCGCTTGAAAATCCTATTGATGCCATTCCAATTTCCTTCATGTCATCCAAGGAAATTGTTCCTTATGGAGAAGACTACAAGATCCCAAGCGGATCTGATGAAGAAACTCATTCTGTTGCTACCTCAGAGCAGTTTGATGAAGAAATTGAAGTGGAAACATTCCCTTCAACGCCAGTCGTTTCCTCACCTATGCCTCAGTTCACAGCTGAAGAGGCTGGTGTTGAGGAAATTGAAAAACAAGATGAAGATGTGGATATTGGATGCACTACACCAGTGATGAATGATGACTTTTGGGAAAGTCAGCATCCCAATACTCCTCTCTTCACTCCTATTCAACAAATTCCTCAGTCCCCGGCTACAACTGTTCAAATGGGCTCTGAAGAAACTCATCCCACATCGTCTGTTCATGAAGACATTCCAGCCGCTAGTGCTGAAGAACCTGCTGCTGCTGATCCACAAACTGCACAAGAAGAGGAACCAGAAATTCCTCAGCCTGAAGCACCTGAGATCGTCATTCCTGAGGTTGTGCTGCAAATCACTGACACTCCTCTGCCCAAACCGAAGAATCCGTTCTCTAGCAAGCAAAAATTCAAGGCTGAAGACTTCTTTTCTGAGCATGTGTTCTTCACTGATTACAATCCATATGACTCTACTTGCATAAGGAAGAGACGTTTCTGGACTGCTACTCAAGCCAACTTCTATTCCTCAGTGCTCTTTGACAAGGACAAAATCTTCGATCATGACCATATTCCTCACGTGGATATGGAATCTCTGCCGTGCTTCGAACCGGTCCTCCGAGTTATTCACGATGCAGGACTACTGAACTTCTGCACTGATATCTGTGATTGGAATGAAGAACTCATTCTTCAGTTCTATGCCACTTTGCATATCACCGGAGATGCTGAAGATGTCAATTCATGGGTGCTGGATTGGATAACCGAAAACACTCACTATAAGGCACCAGCAACTGAATTGCTTCGTGTCCTTCCTCTTGATCCTCCCCATGCCAGTGCACGTTGCATCTACAATGACCGCGAACTGACAGATCATTATATGCAAGTGCTCATGAAGCCTTTGAAGCCAGGGCAGGCCCCACGAACCAAATTCCTCGTCAAGGAATTGCTATATGTGCCTCGGACTGTCTATCGCATCCTGACGAAGACAATGAGTCCTATCAAAGGCCACGACTCAAATGATGAAGATGTCGTTGGCATCATGAAGAACATGCTTTTCAACATCATTCATGGCGTTCTCGTCAACTTCCATGATTTCTTCATGAGGACTCTGGCTAATGTTGCTATGTCACCTTTTGAGCTGAAGCCCTATGCGCCTTGGATTATGAGATTCATAAGGGCAAGATCTTCACTGAATTACAAGGCTGACACTCTGAACCATGGTAGCTACTTGCCGCCCATTGAAGTCCTCAAGCGACCAGTTTCATCATCTGATGATAAGGGCAAGGCAGCTGCTGTGATCGATGAAGGCACTCGTCCATTGGATGGTCAATTCCGTCTAGCTACATCTTACTCGACCAATGACGATTCTGCAACACATGACACTGCCACAAATACATCAGCCAAGCAAAATCCTCAAGCCACAGCACCCAGGGTGATGACTGACCGTGAGTTACTCCTCAGTCTTCATCAAAAGGTTGATCACAATCACAAATGGGTGAAGCGTCAATTTGCTGCAATTCTTCACAACATGACCTCAACCCATAATGCAGTGAAGAAAAATCAGTATCACCTTCATGAAACCCTCAACCGCACCTGGGCTGTTCTCACTCATGTATATTCCGCGGAAGAACTGAAGACTATGGGTCTCCAGGAAGCATTTGACTGGTCTGCACCACCTCCGAAGAAATTCAAGAGAGTCAAAGTTCCTGATCTGGTGGCCAGTTCTTATTCTTCATTGCGTGAAACTGATGAACATGAAGATTTGGACGACACTGCGGCAGGCCCTACTTCAACGAACAACCCCGACAACGCTGGCGCTCCTCCATCGACTTGAAATTTTTAAGGGGCGTTAGTCCTCAGTTTTGACCCTTTTGGTCATTTGATGACAAAGGGGGAGAAATCTGAGTTAGTCTTCAAGCGGGTTTATATTAAGGGCGTTTTGTTGAGTTACAACTCTCGCTCTTCCGAAACTTTTATTGGATCGAGTTGTAATCTTAAATCCGATGGTGCCCTGATACTTTTTGAACGGTGCATTGTGCTCTGACTTTGATGCACTGTGCTCTGATACTTTTGATGAGTTATTCTGCATGCTTATTCCTCGTTAATATTATTGCACGCATGCTGAATCTCATCAGGCACCATATTTCATCATGCATTTCAAATTCTTCATATTATATATCAAATGCGTGTATGAATTACAAGATATAGGGGGAGATCTCCATGATTCAATTCTTCAAATGTGCATTGTCTCAAAAGCAAATTCCTCACTATGCACATATTCAGGGGGAGTTCTTCTATATCTTGCAATCAAATTCCTCAATATCAGTATTTACACTTCATATGTTTATCCCCGTTAAAAACTTAACCTATGTTGTCATCAATCACCAAAAAGGGGGAGATTGTAAGTGCATCTAGTGCCCCTTAGTGATTTTGGTGTATTGAAGACTTATAGGTTAAGTGACTGATGCGTTTGTGAGTGTACACAGGTCTATAAGTCTATGAGGAGTTTGATATTTACAGAGAAAGTCGACCCCTAAAAATGAAGTTCTTCGACTGAAGACTTTGATATTCTGAAGACTTTCTGAAGACTTTGAAAGTGAAGAAATTGGTGTGACCTTGAAGGCTTGGTATTCATTCGAGGAATATGGAGCGTGAAGACTTTTGTTTTCGTAGTTTCATTTTCTCTTTCTTGAGTCATAGGAAACACCGTACTGTTAAAGGGGGTCGAGGAAATACTAAGGAAAAATTTCCATGTGATGCTCAACTCAAAATCCTACACCTACCAATCCCTTCGAGTGAAGCCATTGGAAATCTCATACAGTTTAGTCAATTCCTTCAGTGACAGAGACGCAGTTCTTCTGATCACTGAGGACTTTGCTCTAACTGAGGAGTTAGGAATTCGCCAGTGCGAATTGCCTACACAGTGAGGAACATGATAGCCCTGAGGAATTTGAGAGTCAAATTTCCGACCGTTGATGTGCTGCACACCGGCTGTCCAAAATATCTTATCCACCTAACGGTCATATCATTGAAGGCCATTTATGTCTTATCATGTCGAGCTGCTCCCTAGGCTATAAATAGCCGCCCCCTACAACCACTAGTTGGTTGGCTGCTCCGAGAGAACTTGACACTTGTCATTTGAGAGCAACCCATCCTCCGAGGACTTTGAGCGAAAATCATCAAGTGAGGAAAATCCCAAAACCAAACCCACACAAACCCAAAGTGATTGAGCATCACTGAAGAAATTGATCCTGCGTGGATCCGACGCTTGTTATCTTTGAAGACTGTGCTTCTTTCAGATGGTTAGGCGTCAAGGTCTAGAGCATCCAAGAGGAATTGTGGATCGCCGAGTGACCAAGTCTGTGAAGGTTTGGAAGTCACCTGAAGACTTACCACGAGTGATTGGACGAGGCCTGCGTGGTCTTAGTTCAAAGAGAATACGGTGAGGACTGGGTGTCCTGAGTTGCGGCTCAGAGACTGGGTGTCCAGGACTGCGTGTCCTCGAGTTTAAATACTCAGCCGCTCCAACCAGACGTACAACTGAGACAGCAGTTGGAACTGGTTTACCAAATCATTGTCTTCACCAACTAACTGGTTCTATTTCCTCAACTCTTTCATTTCCTCATTACTGTGTTGTATGTTGTTCATATCTGTGCTTGAAGACTTTGACTGAAGACTTTCACAAATTCCTCAGTTCAATTTCTTCAGTCTGTCCGTCTTCATCTTGTTATCCTGTGTTTACGCTTTCTGTACTCTGTGCTAGTCTTCATTTCATCATGATGACTATGATTGTATCCTGTTATGTTTACTTCTGAGTACTCATTCCGCTGCAAGTAGTTCTTCGCTAAGGAATTTCCTCACCAACAAATTCCTCAGTGAAGAATTCATAAATATCGCCTATTCACCCCCCCTCTAGTCGATATAACGCACTTTCAAATTGCAAACGCGATGAACACAAGTTCTCGGGTTAACAGTGGAGAGTATCTTCAGGGTCTTCACGTGCAGCAGACGATCATCAATAATAAGGGGCTCTCCGGGTGAAAGTGATAGCGAGATGCTAATGTTAGATTTAGCAAAATTCATTTAACCCGAATAGAAGAGAGATCAGAGTCCTAGAGTATAGATAAGGAGTAAAAGATCCTAATACCACCCAATGGCGACGTGGGCCCATGGGCCACACAGCCATGTTAGTAAAAGTTTTGTAAAGTCTAGACTCGACTTCGGCCAAGGAGTGTGGAAGGGGATTCGTACAGGCAGTCGGCTCTGATACCAACTTGTGACGCCCCCGATTCAATCGTACACTAATCATGCACGCAAATGTGTACGATCAAGATCAGGGACTCACGGGAAGATATCACAACACAACTCTAAAACATAAATAAGTCATACAAGAATCATAATACAAGCCAGGGGCCTCGAGGGCTCGAATACAAGTGCTCGATCATAGACAAGTCAGCGGAAGCAACAATATCTGAGTACAGACATAAGTTAAACAAGTTTGCCTTAAGAAGGCTAGCACAAACTGGGATACAGATCGAAAGAGGCGCAGGCCTCCTGCCTGGGATCCTCCTAACTACTCCTGGTCGTCGTCAGCGGGCTGCACGTAGTAGTAGGCACCTCCGGTGTAGTAGGAGTCGTCGTCGACGGTGGCGTCTGGCTCCTGGACTCCAGCATCTGGTTGCAACAACCAGAAAGAAAGGAAAGGGGGAAAAGGGGGGAGAAAGCAACCGTGAGTACTCATCCAAAGTACTCGCAAGCAAGGAACTACACTACATATGCATGGGTATATGTGTAAGGAGGCCATATCAGTGGACTGAACTGCAGAATGCCAGAATAAGAGGGGGATAGCTAGTCCTATCGAAGACTACGCTTCTGGCAGCCTCCGTCTTGCAGCATGTAGAAAAGAGTAGATTGAAGTCCTCCAAGTAGCATCTCCAAGTAGCATCTCCAGTAGCATCGCATAGCATAATCCTACCCGGCAATCCTCTCCTCGTCGCCCTGTTAGAGAGCGATCACCGGGTTGTATCTGGCACTTGGAAGGGTGTGTTTTATTAAGTATCCGGTTCTAGTTGTCATAAGGTCAAGGTACAACTCCAAGTCGTCCTGTTATCGAAGATCACGGCTATTCGAATAGATTAACTTCCCTGCAGGGGTGCACCACATAACCCAACACGCTTGATCCCATTTGGCCGGACACACTTTCCTGGGTCATGCCCGGCCTAGGAAGATCAACACGTCGCAGCCTCTCCTAGGCCTAACAGAGAGGTCAGCACGCCGGTCTAACTCCTATGGCGCAGGGGTCTGGGCCCATCGCCCATTGCACACCTGCACGTTGCGAGGGCGGCCGAAAGCAGAACTAGCCCCCTTAATACAAGAGCGGGCTTACGTTCCAATCCGGCGCGCGCCGCTCAGTCGCTGACGTCTAGAAGGCTTCGGCTGATACCACGACGCCGGGATACCCATAACTACTCCCGCGTAGATGGTTAGTGCGTATAGACCAAATGGCCAGACTCAGATCAAATACCAAGATCTCGGTAAGCGTGTTAAGTATCCGCGAACGCCGAACAGGGCCAGGCCCACCTGTCTCCTAGGTGGTCTCAACCTGCCCTGTCACTCCGCTACAAAGTAACAGTCGGGGGCCGTCGGGAACCCAGGCCCACCTCTACCGGGATGGAGCCACCTGTCCTTTCAGCCCCCTCATCAGAATCACTTGCGGGTACTCATCGAGCTGACCCGACTTTAGTCACCATCTGTACAATATGTATGTATGTATAGTATATACCCGTGATCACCTCCCGAGTGATCACGGCCCAATAGTATAGCAAGGCAGACTGACAAGAATGTAGGGCCAATGATGATAAACTAGCATCCTATACTAAGTATTTAGGATTGCAGGTAAGGTATCAACAGATGTAGCAACAATGTCAGGCTATGCATCAGAATAGGATTAACGGAAAGCAGTAACATGCTACACTACTCTAATGCAAGCAGTATAGAGGAGAATAGGCGATATCTGGTGATCAAGGGGGGGGGGGGCTTGCCTGGTTGCTCTGGCAAGAAGGAGGGGTCGTCAACTCCGTAGTCGAACTGGGGGCGCCGACAGTCTCGGGTACTACCGGAAAGAAGTAATGGAGGGGGAACATAATAAATAACAGAGCAATCAAAGCATCACAAAGCGTAACAAGGCAATACGCGGTGTCCGGTGTGCCCTAACACCGTAGAAGGTGATACCGGCGAAAGGGGGAAACATCCGGGAAAGTATCCCCGGTGTTTCACGTTTTCGGTCAGAGGAACCGGAGGTGAAAAGTTGTGTGTTTGCTATGCTAGGGATGTGTGGCGGACGAACGGGCTGCGTATCCGGATTCGTCTCGTCGTTCTGAGCAACTTTCATGTACAAAGTTTTTCCATCTGAGCTATGGTTTATTTTATATTAATTTTAAAAGATTTAATTTATTTTTAGGATTTATTTAATTATTTAAATTCAACATTATCCAGAACAGTGCACGCTGACGTCAGCATGACGTCAGCTGTCAACAGAGGCGTTGACTGGTCAACTGACGTGTGGGTCCCATATGTCATTGACAGACTAACTAATTATCAGATTAACTAAATCATTAGTTAATTAGATTAACTAACACAGGTTAATTAGATTAATTATCTGACCTAATTAATATTAATTATATATTTATTTTATCATTTTTTCTTTGGGTGTGGGGCCCGACCGCCAGTGACTCTGAGAGCCTTAACGGGCGCTGGGCGCTAGCGGTAACGGGCGCTGGGCGCCCAACTGGGGCGAGCCCGGGCACTGGCTCGGGCGAGGCCAACGGCGTGGCTGGGCGTAGTTGGCCAGAAGCGAGCAGCTATGGGCGTGGCCCCGCGCGAGCGAGCGCGTGGGTGCACGGGTGATCGTGGGCGCAGCGCGTGTAAGCGCGGCGTACGGGCGCAGGCGGGACAAGGCCGCGGTGAGCACGACGAGCGCGAGCGCTCACGGGCGTGGGCAGAGGCAAGGATGCCGAGTAGGGCCACGATGAGTGCGACGCGTTCAGTACGGGGGGGGGGAGAGGGAGCACGGGGCGGTGCTCACGTTCGATGCAGGGAAGGGGCGGCGTGGCTCGATGGCGTCCGGCGAGGAGGAGGATGGGGACGAACGACCGCGGGGAGGAGATCCGACGAGGAAGCGGTCCGGCGAGGCGGCTTCGGGCGACGACGAGGTTCAATGGCGTCGGGGCATCAAAGTCGGCGAGGTAGCTCTGGTTGGCGGCGAGGCGCGGTCGGAGGGCATCGGGGCGCCAGGCTCGGGTGCCAGCATGGACGACGATGGGACGGGGGGTTGCTCCAACGCTGCTGGAGGAGGCCAAGCAGGGGAGGCGGCGGCGCCATGGCCCTCTGCCAAGCAGAGGATGGCGCGAGGAGCTCTTCTCCTCGGCACAATGTGTGTGTGTGTGCGTGCGGCGCGAGGTGGAGAATGAGGGAGAGATGGGGATCGATCTAGGGTTTGCCACGGTGGGGGGTTAAGCGGGGGTGAGGGGTCGGTTGGGCCAGTGGGCTGGCCTGTTGGGCCGTTGGCCCAGTTGGCCAAGGGGGCCTTTCTTATTTTCGCTTTTCTTTTATTTTGCAATTCCCTTTTCTTTTGTTTATTTTTATTTTATTGTTTTACTTTTTCTAGTCTATGTTTTGCACTTAAACCAATTAGTAAATGAGTTCCGTAAATTGTGGAGATGGACACCTAATTAGTATTGCAATATTAGGTGCTGCCACAAAAAGGTTGGCACTCCAAATATTAGTTTATATTTTTATAACTTTATCAAAGGCATTTAATTAATTGGTTTTGTTGTTGTTTTGTTTATTTTAGAGCATTTAGGCATTAGATAAAAATGTGGTTTCTCCACCATACGTGCTTATGATTTATTTGTCACATCCAGAACATTTTAGCTTTAATGTTCGAAAACTTTTATTGTCTGACTTTAATTCAAATTTAAATTTAGATCGTTTTGAACTAACGCGAGATTATCAACAGTAACCGAGGTGACGTGGCATCATTAACAGTGGTTTACTGTAGCTTAATTATCCGGGCGTCACAGTAGCGGTTGATATGGTGGAAGGCCTAGGCAAACTAGCCAAATTTTGGAAATTTTGATGGAGTCAAATGGTTTTGGTAGTATTTTTGTGGGATGAGGAATGTCAATAGCTTCAAAACGAGCTAAAAAACGACAAAATCGGAGTTCGGATGAATTAGTTATGGACAACACAAAATCAGCCGAAGTGGGAATCTACAGGTTACGGATGTCCGGTCGTCGGACGTCCGGGAGGGCTCGGAAAATCTGTGATTTCTGTTCCTTTGGCAGGCTCCGGTCGTCCGGAAAAGGTCGGACGTCCGGGGGTCAGGGTCAACGCGGGATTTGAGCTCCGGGATGTGATTTTGGGCGGAATTTTGGGATTTGGGGGTCAAAATTGAAGAGATTTCATGGATGAAAGATGGAGAAACTTGGGGAAATGCTAGATCCACTCGAAACCAAGCAAATCCATGGATCAATATCAAACAAACATTATCAAACAAACAAATCACAAAAAAATTTGGGGCTATTTTTGGTCGGGATTTTTGGATTTAGGACGAAATCAACAAAATCAAGATAGAAAACAAAGGGTAGGGGCTCCAAAAACGTGATCAATGTGGCTCATGATACCATATGATACGGGGCTAACCCGATGTAGGCCGATCTTTCACGTTTGGAGTGGGATCCCTCGAAGAACATGAAGAACACGGGGAAGAACGGGGAGTAATCACAAGGGAAAACACTCAAGAACAAGTCCAATCACACATCCACTAGACAATCAAACACACAAGATCCACAAGGGTACATGAACAACAAAAGAAAATATACAAGGTAGAGTTCATCTCCAAGAGAAGGTCTTGATGGAATCCTAGACGAATCCTCCCATGAGGGAGTCTTGACGATATCCCGCAGGATCTTCTCACATGAAGGTCTTGAACTCCATGGGAGTGGTCTCTCTCTCTCAAAAGGAGGGGGTAGGAGCAAAGCTCACCTAAGAATGAGCTATCATATTTGCTAACCCTAGAAAGGAGGTGGAGGTGGTATATTTATAGTCTAAGCCACGAAGGGGTAAGTGGGAGAGGGATACAAGGCCAAAGGCCCGCGGCTGCGCATACAGGCGTCGGACATCCGGTCGATGTCCGACGTCCAGAGGCTCGGGACGACACGGACGTCCGGAAGTCTTCGGACTTCCGTAAATATCGTTCTGTCGCCATGGCACCGGTCGTCCGTGGCCTGGGAGGTGTCCGACGTCCGGTCTCGGTCGGTCGTCCGGTCGCTATAGATCTCGTCGGCAAGGCTCTTGGGCTGGCTAGAGTTCCAGGTGTCGGACGTCCAGCGTAGTCCATTCGTCCGGTGGCTGTAGGTTGTCGGACGTCCGGTGGCACGTCGGTCGTCCGACCTCTGGGGACTCCGCAGCTCTGTCTTAGCTTCCATGCTTCCCTCGCGGATGGTGTAGGTGTTCCTTCGCTTGCACCTCTCCTCGTCATCCGTAGCATTCCGACAATACCTATGCATGCACACGAGTGGAGTGTCAAGTAGTATACCATCCTCGAAGGGGTCAAGTGAACACGTGTAAAGGAGAAGATTCACCTTTATGTATGAGAAGTAGAGGTCGCACGTGTCACTTGCCAAACAGACTCTTGACATGGTGATGACCATAGGATGCTCCGCATCACAAACCAAAAAATGAAGCAAGAAAGGTGGATTGCCTACACCTTTAGCAACTAAAACTGCTTACTCATTTGTTCACCGCATAGAAGCAGGTAAGCAACTAATAATCTCCTACAAGAGGTACAACTTTATCAACTATCTCCTACTCATACATCAAGCTTTCAAAGTATATCTAATTTTCAGGTATGGACAGATTCAAGCAACTGAGAGCAAACTACCCTTTTTGGTTCAAATTAAATGGCCCAATCTTAGAGTTTAGAACAGACTTACAACATGGGGCTTAGAGTTTAGAACAGACTTATAGTTGGATAATGTAATATGGCAATACCTGTAGAATGATAGTGCAAATACCTGTAGTTAAATCCATCAGTTTTGGCACATTCGTAGAAACATGTTTCTCCACTGCTCTGCAATCATTTGTTAACGCACCTTTTGTCAGTATGAGCAACCAACATCAGCTATAAGGAAGCATACAAATGTAGGTACCACAACTCTCTATAATGTAGACATTTCATAGCAGAATACACACAGCGCCATGAGCAGATGTTGAAAGCGCAAGATCTTATACAAAAGGTTTCAACCGTGTAATGTTGAAAAGCATAAGAATAATGCTGTAAACTTAAATACTAAGCTTTAAAAAAATCATTAGAAAGAGCGGTACATCATAGAAAAATAATGCAATACATATAGACAACCTAGCCACTCCAACTTACAAAGAATCAAGTTCCAACTCCAGAACACATATGACCATTACAGAACCACTTATAAGTACCACATTCTGGCCTTACCGTCACATGGCAACCAAACTAATCCTCATTTATTTTAGAAAAAAACCAACAACTCTACTGACCCTTCGTAGGCACAACTCAACTAACCGGCTGGTTAGCCAAGAATTATGTGCCTGCTGCAATCTTCAAGTATATATTGTAACCTACTTATTTCTTGATACTGAGAGATGCAAAAAGAAGCTAGAGTAGCCAAGGCTTAGACGTTGTACCAGTCAGCAGATCTGCACTGCTCTGCTTGGAAGAGTGTCAGATGGATCCAGCCATCGTTGGCCAGAGACGCACCAATGTACGACCTTACAACCCCTTTTCATCTCCTCTCGTCTCCTCAAATATTAAAAATATTGTGTATTTAAATTTCTTCTTTAGCAATGGAAAGCATAAGGAAAGCTCGATGAGAATTGAATAACTTCCTAGAAATAAATAAGTGACAACTAAACAAGGCACACAGCCAAGGCAAAAACTTCATGATTTGTATGCCTTCTTTTCACTGATGATGATGCTTACTTTAGTGTAGCCCGAGTGAAAAAGAAAATAAACTTGTGCCTTATCGATCAGAATGTCACTACCTAGAGTAATGGTCCAAACAAAATCACCTCTATGGACAAAAGATTCCAATGGATAATTGACTGTAATGTGTATGATGAATCATGCATATCTGGCTCTATATTAGCATGTCAGGGAAAAAATCAAGAAATTAAAGGCAATATATCTCAGGGAATAAGATGCATCTTTCACATCTAAGTTAAAAAAAGCCCCAACATCACCAGTAAAAGTGTTTGTCTTTGGTTCAATTTTCCTGACTTCCCCGGGTGCTTGTACAGTTGAAAAATATATCATAACTGAATACAATGAAACAGCAAGAAGCAAACGGCAAGAAAATTGAAATGGTGTAGCAATTAAGTACTACAGCAAACCGAATAGGAACAGATCAAATATAAACAAAGAAGTGCAATGCCCTTTTCCTTATGGTGGTGTTCCTTAATGTAACCTACAAACCAACCATGTCATCTATTTTTGTGCTACATATAGACTGAAACCAAGCAAGATAATGTAACCTGACAAGAAGTATGGTATAGCTGATTTAGAAATTGTGAATTGGCCAATCCAAACAAAAACAACATTGCTGGTGCTGCAAAAATGGATAATCCAGCGCCAAATAGTGATGCCTCCATCAATCAAATCCCTAGGAATTTTCCCGCAGATAGCAACACAAAAAAACAAATCTCAGAACAAGGTACCACTTAGTAGAAATCCGAAAACTGCACTGGGCAATGCCATCAAAAAAGTCACACCCGACCATCATTACAGCATACTGTAAATTTATCATTTTCAGTGTTACGATCGTTCATACATATATCATTACACTGCAGTTCTCCAGAAATAGACCGAGTTAATTATTCTGTTCTACAAAAAGATCAAAATCACGATTGTCGAGTATCCTCGCTCAAACTAAAAACATCAATTCGTAGCTAATCCCCAAATATAGATAGTAATCTGACGAAACCAAAACACCGCATTCACCAAATATGGAGATCTGAAGATTGTAAGGGAGGCATAGGGTACCTGTAAAAGTAGGAGATCATGGCTAAACGCACACAACACACACGCATAAGGACCAGGGAGAGCAGGGATTTGGTGGAAGTTACCTTGCCGGGACGGGATTCTTGATGGCAACGGTGAAGCTAACACACGGCAGTGACGGAGGTGACTCGAGGCGGCGGCCAGGGCGACTCCACGCAGCGGCTAGCGAATCCAGGTGGCAGCGGCGGCCAAGCCAGGGCACCCTCGATCCAATCCGTTGCCCTGCTCTTGTCAATCAAGCGAATAGGGTTATGAGTGGGGTTTTGCTCTGCTCTGGCTGAGCTCCGTCTCTGCGTATCCCCGACCTGTCGACGGCGTCCCTTACGGTGCATCGAGGGCGACGGCGTTGGAGAGGAGGGAGCGGGGAGGAGGTGAGGTGGAGGCAGCGGTGTGGGAGAGGAGGGAGCAGGGAGAAGATGAGGTGGAGGCGACAGCGTGGGAGAGGAGGGAGTAGGGAGGAGACGAGGCGGAGAGGGAGCAGGCTTGACGAGTACTGCTGGCGACTAAGGTTTTGACCCTTTTGCATGTTCCCCAGGGCGGGCACGGCGCACGGGTGAATCCTGACCGCGACGAGACGCGCAGCCAGGGCCACAACATCGAGCGCGGCGGCAAGCCGACGAGGCTGGCATCGAGGGCCTGGTGAGTGTTAGTATTAATCTTGATGCATGTAGCTAGATGGTCATTAGCGGCGCCCGTTGGAGCTGGCCGCGTCGTCCGTGTGGCGCGCGCGTCGTGCATCCGTTGCATGAATGGGCAGATAAGGACCATTCCTTGAGGGCTGCGTTAGCTGCAGCTTCGTACGTGCGAGGAGGCAGGAGTGGCGGCCGAGTCTTGTGCATGCATGGGCTGTTAGCGTGTTAGCCGGCTAGTAGTGGTTGGATTACTACGTGTGTGAGTGGGTATGTTGCCGGGCTGGTGGTGCGTGCGTGTGTGTATCTCGGGTATAAAAAGCCCTGTGTGTATTGGTTGTGATGTGCGTCGGTAAGCCATGTAGCCAAGTGAAACTGAGTTTGGGCTCAGGGAAATATAAGCGGCCGTTCGTGCGGCCGGCGGCGTACGTGCGCCGGGCAAAACTACTTGTGTCTTTGTGTCCATCTTCTTCCTCTAGTCTTCTTCTTCCTCGAACGAACCAGAGAGAGTGCAGGGCGAGCAGGGGGAGGAGGCCGGCGGCAACAACAATTGGTATCGGAGCATCGGGTTCGGAGGAGCTCGCCGGCGATGGCGCTCGTCCCGTGCGGCGGCGGAGCACGGTGATGCCGTGCGTGCGGGGAGCGCGGCGGCCGCGGCGGACCTGCGCGGTGGCGCAGAGGCTGCGGTGGTGCGGCGTGGCTCGGCGGAGAGAAGGCCAAGCTCCGGGACACGCCGGATCGGCCGCGTTGGTCGCGTCGGAGCGCGATCATGGCGCGGGCTGGAGGCGTGCGGAGCGTGGCAGAACAAGCCGCGGCGACGGGCTTACCGCGTCGGGCGCGTGTATGGGCGCGCGCCAGACGTAGCGGGCATGTCGGGACCGCGGGAGTGGACCGCGTCGAGGTGCTGGACCTGGTTGCGCAGATCGCATACGTGCGCGGCGGGAGCGCGGGACGGGAGCGCGGGGACGTGGGGAGTGCGCGCGAAGGGCACGGCGGTCGCGGAGACGAGGAGGTCGCGAAGGACCTGCGTGGTGGCGCAGAGGTCGCGACGGCTCGGGGCGACAACCGTGGAAGGTGCGTGACACGTAGGCACGGCGTGACGGCTGCCATGGCGACGCGGAGGCGGCACGCGGTGAGCGTATGGTGCTGTCGGGCTCGTCGGACGCGTCGGATGCGCGCGGGACGTGCGGGACGCACTAGTGCGGTCGGGCTCGTCGGGCGCGTCGGGTGCGCGCGGGACGTGCGGGACGCAGAGGAACGCCGGGCGTGTGTCGCTGGCGGAGATGGAGCTCGGCGCCGGGGTCGTGACGGAGTACGGTACGATCGGCGTCGATGCGCCAGGTCGGGTCCGCGGGCTGGATCACGGTTGTGGCGACGACATCGACGACGGGAGCTGCAACAATTTCAGGGACGGCAAGTCAAGATTAAGAGGGAAAATGTTAGTATTAATCTTGATGCATGTAGCTAGATGGTCAGCAGGCTGTTAGCGGCGCCCGTTGGAGCTGGCCGCGTCGTCCGTGTGGCGCGCGCGTCGTGCATCCGTTGCATGAATGGGCAGATAAGGACCATTCCTTGAGGGCTGCGTTAGCTGCAGTTTCATACGTGCGAGGAGGCAGGAGTGGCGGCCGAGTCTTGTGCATGCATGGGCTGTTAGCGTGTTAGCCGGCTAGTAGTGGTTGGATTACTACGTGTGTGCGTGGGTATGTTGCCGGGCTGGTGGTGCGTGCGTGTGTGTATCTCGGGTATAAAAAGCCCTGTGTGTATTGGTTGTGATGTGCGTCGGTAAGCCATATAGCCAAATGAAACTGAGTTTGGGCTCAGGGAAATATAAGCGGCCGTTCGTGCGGCCGGCGGCGTACGTGCGCCGGGCAAAACTACTTGTGTCTTTGTGTCCATCTCCTTCCTCTAGTCTTCTTCTTCCTCGAGCGAACCAGAGAGAGTGCAGGGCGAGCAGGGGGAGGAGGCATCGAACACTTGCCTACCCGCTTGAAACTTCCCATAATACCTTCTTACTTTGCTCTCGATATTTTCGAAAGTTTCAATCGAGAGTTACTTTCCGCCACCTTCCCTGATGTTATCTGCTAGATAAGCAAACATTGTAGCGGTCCGTTCTTCCGTAATACCCCCTTATCCGTTCGTAAGTACGATGGAGTTCCCGAAGGAAGACGACTTCATCATGATGCATTGGAATAAAGAATTGAAGACATCAACGAAAGGGATTAACTTCTTCGAGAAGATCCGTTAGAATATCGTAACCAGAACTTTCCCCCTAACTCCCCTCTTAAATCTCGGGACGAGATTTCTTGTAGTGGAGGAGAATTGTGACGCCCGGATATTTAAGCTACAGTAATTCCATGTTAATGATGCCACATCATCGCGGTCACTGTTGATAATCTCGCGTTAGTTCAAAACGATCTAAATTTAAATTTGAATTAAAGTCAAAACAATAAAAGTTTTCAAACATTAAAGTTAAGATGTTCTGGATGTGACAAATAAATCATAGGCACGTATGGTGGAGGAACCACATTTTTATATAATGCCTAGATGCTCTAAAATAAACAAAGCAACAACAAAACCAATTAATTAAATGCCTTTGATAAAGTTATAAAAAATATAGATTAATATTTGGAGTGCCAACCTTTTTGTGGCAGCACCTATTATTGCAATACTAATTAGGTGTTCATCTCCACAGTTTACGGAACTCATTTGCTAATTGGTTTAAGTGCAAAACATAGACTAGAAAAAGAAAACAGTAAAAAGAAACTAAATAAAAATAAATTAGATAAAACAAAACAAAAAACTCCACTGGGCCAACCGTGGCCCAAGCTGGCCGCCCAAGCTGGCCAGCCCAACTGGCCAAAGGCCCAGCCGCCCCCCCCCCCCCCCCCCGCACTGCCTTATCGCCCCGGGCACCGAAACCCTATCCACCCCGACCGCACACCCCCACTCCCCACGTCTCTCCTCTCCCCTCCCCGATCCGATCCGGATTGGGGACGAGCCCGCTTCCCCCCAGCTCGCGACGCCAGCGCCCCGACCCCGTCGCCGGGCACCCCCATCGCCTCGACACCCGCGTCGGCCCCCTCCACTGCGCCCCGTCGCTGGTGACACCCATCGCCAGACCTCGCCGCCTCCTCGTCACCTCCCACGACGGCCTACACCAGGCCTCGCCGCCCCCGACGCCGCTGGACCACGTCGGAGTCGCCTTGTCGGAACGCTCCCTCGCCGGACTGCCTCCCCTGCGTGCGTCGTCCCCGTCCCCCACCTCGAGCACCACTGCCTTGTACCCTACGACCCGCCGTGAGGACCCCTCCTCTCCCCCTTTCCCTCTGTCGCCGGCGCCGTTCGCGACGCCTCGGCCTCCTTTACCGCGCGCACGCACGCGCCGCGCCCGTCGCGACCCTCTGCGCGCCGCTCGGAGCCGCGCCCCACGCCTCGCCCTTCCCCCATCTCCGTCGCGCTCCAGCGCCCGCTCGTGGCTACGGCCGCTGCTGCGTCGTCTCCGGACGCTGCCGCTGCCTCCCCGCTGCTCCCTGCCGCCCATGCCCTGCCTACCGGTCCGCACCGCCGCCTGCACGTTGCGTCCGGCGCCCCTATCGCCCGTCCTCGCCGCCGTTTCACCATACCACTTCGGCCGCCGTCGAGGCCGGCGCCCCCTGGTGGCCTCGGGCCTGCACGCCCGGCGCCCGTAACCGCGCCCGGGAGCCCGATGCCCAGTGCCCGTTAGCCTCCCTCTTGGCCACTACGGGCCTACTGCCCGGAACGTTTAAAAAAATGAAAATGAAAATAGTAAAATTAATAATTAAATAATTAATCAGTGAATTAATTAAGTTAATTAGTTCTGTTTTACTAAACTAATTAAAATTAGTTAACCTAATCATTTAGTTAAACTAGTTAACCCAGTTTAGTTAACCTGAGTCACTGACGGTGGGACCTACTCGTCAGGTTTGACCAGTCAACAGTCAAATTGTTGACTGCTGATTATGCTGCTGACTCAGCTCCGTGGACCCACCAGTCAGCCTCTGCTGACTGGGCAGTTGACCCAGTCAACTGGGTCCCCCTTGTCAGCCACACATGCACATCTCTGGGTACACTTCTGTGTACCCATAGCTTTTAGTGTTTAATTTATTTTCGAATTAATTTAATTCTAGGAATTTAGAAAATGTTTAAAACTTTAGAATATCATATAAAATAATCCGTAACTCGGATGAAAATACTTTGTACATGAAAGTTGCTCAGAACGATGAGACGAATCCGGATACGTAGCCCGTTCGTCCGCCACGCATCCCTAGCATAGCAAGCACGCAACTTTCACCCTCCGGTTCATCTGTCCAAAAATACGAAACACCAGGAATACTTTCCCGGATGTTTCCCCCTTTCGCCGGTATCACCTACTACCGCGTTAGGGCACACCGAACACCGCATATTGCCTTGTTACGCTTTGTGATGCTTTGTTTGCTATGTTATTTACTGTGTTCCCTCTCCGTTACTTCTTTCCGGTAGACCCCGAGACTGCTGGTGACCCCCAGTTCGGCTACGGAGTTGACGACCCCTCCTTCTTGCCAGAGCAACCAGGCAAGCCCCCTCCCCCTTGATCACCAGATATCGCCTATTCTCCTCTATACTGCTTGCATTAGAGTAGTGTAGCATGTTACTGCTTTCCGTTAATCCTATTCTGATGCATAGCCTGACATTGTTGCTACATCTATTGATACCTTACCTGCAATCCTAAATACTTAGTATAGGATGCTAGTTTATCATCATTGGCCCTACATTCTTGTCAGTCTGCCTTGCTATACTATTGGGCCGTGATCACTCGGGAGGTGATCACGGGTATATACTATACATACATACATACTGTACAGATGGTGACTAAAGTCGGGTCAGCTCGATGAGTACCCGCAAGTGATTCTGATGAGGGGGCTGAAAGGATAGGTGGCTTCATCCCGGTAGAGGTGGGCCTGGGTTCCCGACGGGCCCCGACTGTTACTTTGTGGCGGAGCGACAGGGCAGGTTGAGACCACCTAGGAGACAGGTGGGCCTGGCCCTGTTCGGCGTTCGCGGATACTTAACACGCTTAACGAGATCTTGGTATTTGATCTGAGTCTGGCCACTGGCCTATACGCACTAACCAACTACGCGGGAACAGTTATGGGCACTCGACGTCGTGGTATCAGCCGAAGCCTTCTTGACGTCAGCGACGGAGCGGCGCGCGCCAGATTGGACTGGAATGCCTACTCTTGTATAAGGGAGGCTAGGTCTGCTTCCGGCCGCCCTCGCAACATGCAGGTGTGCAATGGGCGATGGGCCCAGACCCCTGCCCGCATAGGATTTAGACCAGCGTGCTGACTTCTTTGTTGTGCCTAGGTGGGGCTGCGACGTGTTGATCTTCCGAGGCCGGACATGACCCAGGAAAGTGTGTCCGGCCAAATGGGATCGAGCGTGTTGGGTTATGTGGTGCACCCCTGCAGGGAAGTTAATCTATTCGAATAGCCGTGATCTTCGGTAACAGGACGACTTGGAGTTGTACCTTGACCTTATGACAACTAGAACCGAATACTTAATAAAACACACCCTTCCAAGTTCCACAGACAACCCGGTGATCGCTTTTCCACAGGGCGACGAGGGGAGGATTGCCGGGTAGGATTATGCTATGCGATGCTACTGGAGATGCTACTTGGAGATGCTACTTGGAGGACTTCAATCTACTCTCTTCTACATGCTGCAAGACGGAGGCTGCCAGAAGCGTAGTCTTCGATAGGACTAGCTATCCCCCTCTTATTCTGGCATTCTGCAGTTCAGTCCACTGATATGGCCTCCTTACACATATACCCATGCATATGTAGTGTAGTTCCTTGCTTGCGAGTACTTTGGATGAGTACTCACGGTTGCTTTCTCCCCCCTTTTTCCCCCTTTCCTTTCTTTCTGGTTGTTGCAACCAGATGCTGGAGTCCAGGAGCCAGACGCCACCGTCGACGACGACCCCTACTACACTGGAGGTGCCTACTACTACGTGCAGCCCGCTGACGACGACCAGGAGTAGTTAGGAGGATCCCAGGCAGGAGGCCTGCGCCTCTTTCGATCTGTATCCCAGTTTGTGCTAGCCTTCTTAAGGCAAACTTGTTTAACTTATGTCTATACTCAGATATTGTTGCTTCCGCTGACTCGTCTATGATCGAGCACTTGTATTCGAGCCCTCGAGGCCGCTGGCTTGTATTATGATGCTTGTATGACTTATTTATGTTTTAGAGTTGTGTTGTGATATCTTCCCGTGAGTCCCTGATCTTGATCGTACACATTTGCGTGCATGATTAGTGTACGATTGAATCGGGGGCGTCACAAGTTGGTATCAGAGCCGACTGCCTGTAGGAATCCCCCTTCCACACTCCTTGGCCGAAGTTGAGTCTAGCCATTGCAAAGCTTTTACTAACATGGTTGTGTGGCTTACGGGCCCACGTCGCCATTTGGGTGGTATTAGGATCTTTTATTCCTTGCCTTTACTCTGGGACTCTGATCTCTCTTCTATTCGGGTTAAATGATTTTGCCAAAAACAAAACTAACTTTAGGTTCTCGAAAATACTTTCTCCCGAAGAGCCCCTCAATTCAGATCGCCTGCTGCACTAGAAGATTCCGAAGTTACTCTACAATGTTCTCTCAAGTCTTTGTGCCATCGCATTTGCGATTTCCTTCCACCGTCAAACCCTATGAAAACTGCATACACTTGCCATTCATATTATCATTCCCCAGTTGGTCTTGTTATTACAAGATACCCCGAAATACTCGTCGTTGTTTCGATAATCCTTTGAGCTTACTGCCTTGTTGTTCTTTGTCACCTGAATACCCCTACGGATAATTCTCGCACTTATCGAGTATCCGCTCATCCCCCAGTTGTTCATTTGTTTCACAATGGTCTTCGAAATACTATTCGATTCTCCAAAAATCCTTAGTAGCTTATCGCTCTACAATACTTGTCTGCTTGCATGATGGATGCTTTCCATATGTCTGGAAATATTCGTTAGTATCCTTAGGCACCGTCATTTTGATCCTATTGATTCAACATGAGTGCGAATGCACGTAATCATCAGTTGATCCTTTTAGATTATCTTCCCGGCTCAGACGGAATTTTAAACATGAGCTGGTTCTCAACCAATCTAATTGTTGTTGATTGTACCCCTAAGGCTATTCAACTTATCCATCCCTAATCAGAACATTGCTTCCGATCCCTTGATTTGAAAATCATAATTCCTTTGCATTGAGCTCTGGATTAGTCAGTTGTTTCTATAATCCAATGCCTTTGCACTGTTACTTCCTCTGGTTGTGTGTCGATGCTCACATCAGCCCCGTTGTGGACCGTCGTACCCATTGCCGGGTTATTATCCGACAGTGTCCTTCACAACCAAAATTCTTATGAGTTCTTTACCCGATACATAATGCCTTTGGTAAATTGTATCCTCTACTTTTGTCAACCAGGCTCTACTTTTGAGCTTGTGTTGTTTACTCCTGAAGTTCATGGTATATGTTCTCAGAAGCCCCGATGGGTTGAACCTATGCCTTCCTTAATATGTGTGAACTCGGAAGTTTTCATAGGTCATACTCATCTGATATTTCACCAGGTAAAACTTTCAACACTAATGCCATTATCAAAACGAGAAGTGAATGTAAGGTTATGCTTTGGAGAAGTGGGAGTCGACCTTGAAATTTGTGTTCATGCCCATGGACCAGAGGTGGAACTTATCATGGAAGCTTCTTGTAGTAATAACAATCACCTTGTGATAACTTCTTCTCTTATCTATGCTTGGTCCTTTGCAACCGTGGTTCCGACCATGATTGTTTTTCTTTGGTCCCATTTCTCGGACAAGTTAAATCGCTTGTCTTATGCAGATCAATGTGCCTACCCAACCCCGATTCTGCTCAACCTTCGAGTATTCCCCTATGGTATCTCGACAATATTATGGAACTGCATAACTTCTTCATCAGCTATTATTCCTCACTGGTTCCACTTTTCTTGGGTTCAGGGTTGTCGTCAACCGAGAACACCGAATAGTGAATCGAGTCCGCACTCCGATTCAATAACTCAAAGTGATTTTCGTTGCTTACAAGTTTATTAACCCTTCAAGTCATCCCAAGCCTGATCGGCTATATCATTATTGTACTAAATTTTAACTGTGCTACATGTCCCTTCTCCCCGTAGCAAAATTTTTGACGATGAGCTAAGCTTACGCCCATGTTCCTCGTCATATCATTTCTTCTTGAGCAACAAACTTGATTTCGAGTTTGTGTCGTACCCTTGGTTCCAACAACCTTTCGCTTCATCATTCCTGTGACTTGATGTCATCACCGGTTGATTACATCTTCATGAAATCTCTCAACAAATGTGTCATGATCATCATCAGCATTATGAGATCTTCTAGGATATCAATTGAATTCATGATGAGGAATACCATCCTTGCCCTCGATGAATTTTATTATCATCGACCACTTTATTGCCTTCCCACCAACACAGCTTGTTTGTGTTTGGCGTTATACCTTGAGTTCCCTGCCATCTAGCAATTGTTCTTCTTTGCTCGAAACATTACCATCTCTTATGTCATCAATGTCGTGAGAATTACACCACCTATTAATGATTTGTGATACAGTGATGCTTCTCGCCATCACCATTCTTTTCTTGGTCCCCGTGTTGAGTGAACTCTGTTGCGCAAATTTAATATCTCTAGCAACCCTATTGCTTCAGAGTTATTGGACAATAATTCCAATTTGGTGTGTTGGTTGCTCAATCGCCATTCCGACGTTGGTCGTGCAACCCAACCCATATTTCGGGTGCACCTTCCAGTCAATGTTTAATTGTGTATGTTTTCCTCCAGCATACATCATTAAGTCATTTGATCTGGCTAATGTTATCTCCTTGTTCACATAGTTGTGGAAATCCATCTTGTTGGAATTCTTGATGAATTGTCGCTGAGTCTATCAGCTAACTCCTCACTCTCCTTGGTTTATTGATGAACTCTTGTTTCGAAACTCGCTTCCATAGTTCATTGCCCGAGAATCTTATAATGTCATCTCGTCAATTGTGTTGCACCTTTTCTTCTCAGGCATCCCGAGTCCGAGGTATCCTGACGCCAATCAGATCTAAATCTCGGTCAGATATGATGGTTGGAAGAAATTTTCAAGAGTTATAACACTGGTCTTTATACGACTCGGTAAGGTGATGTCATGCCTAGCGCACCTGACTGGAGGACCTAGTGTTATAGTTTCCTTTTTAACTAGGTTAAACATTTTTCAATGATGGAATTGAAGGCCTTGTTTAATAAGTTATCCTGATGGATCCTTTGTATATCCCAAGTCCGACCATTGCTTGAAAACCATGTCAATGCTATCTCGAAGCATGTCTATGGTACTCCGATTTTCAACAGGAACATTTGAAGCCCAATGCTAAATGTTTCCTGCTCAATTATCCAAACACCGTTGTATGGGTAATGTCATGAAATTTCTCTCCCCTTTCCTAAAGGGTTTTCTACATTATATCCTTTCATTGATATCATGCTCTGCTTGTCCTTGGGAAGGATATACCCCTGAAATATGTGTTTAACCGCATTTTCCTTTCCATTGTTTTGTTTAGCCTTTCTTGTAATCTACTTAACTGAGCAGTCATAATTCCCTGCTTATGTAAACACCTCGGTGTACAACTTTGTCAGTAAGACCCCGTTACTTTTGTTGATGACATTTTGGTAACCGCCGATGGACGAGAACTTTGCCTACTGGTCCGCCTCGTTTAACGAGCAGGAAAATGGTTCTCTTCGTCCCTCGCCCTAGGTACCAACATTGTTGCCAACAAAACTGGAAGGCTATCCTCTGACATACCTTGCTATCTTGACCATGCAGATGTCGACGTCCTTTCTACGTTTAACCCACATGGTGGGCCCATAACCCACAGTTCCACAGGATCGAAACCTGACTCTCCTATACACCCTTGTTGCCAAAGTTATTCCTCGCGCTTGATTTCGTATGTAATTCATGGGTCATCTTCCTAGTAATCTGCTTTGGTATCAGAAGCAATACTTATTCTCGTTGCTTTGGACCCCTTTCACACTTTGTTTAGGCATCGAACACTTGCCTACCCGCTTGAAACTTCCCATAATACCTCCTTACTTTGCTCTCGATATTTTCGGAGGTTTCAATCGAGAGTTACTTTCCGCCACCTTCCCTGATGTTATCTGCTAGATAAGCAAACATTGTAGCGGTCCATTCTTCCGTAATACCCCCTTATCCGTTCGTAAGTACGATGGAGTTCCCGAAGGAAGACGACTTCATCATGATGCATTGGAATAAAGAATTGAAGACATCAACGAAAGGGATTAACTTCTTCGAGAAGATCTATTAGAATATCGTAACCAGAACTTTCCCCCTAACTCCCCTCTTAAATCTCGGGACGAGATTTCTTGTAGTGGAGGAGAATTGTGACGCCCGGATATTTAAGCTACAGTAATTCCATGTTAATGATGCCACATCATCGCGGTCACTGTTGATAATCTCGCGTGAGTTCAAAACGATCTAAATTCAAATTTGAATTAAAGTCAAAACAATAAAAGTTTTCAAACATTAAAGTTAAGATGTTCTGGATGTGACAAATAAATCATAGGCACGTATGGTGGAGGAACCACATTTTTATATAATGCCTAGATGCTCTAAAATAAACAAAACAACAACAAAACCAATTAATTAAATGCCTTTGATAAAGTTATAAAAAATATAGACTAATATTTGGAGTGCCAACCTTTTTGTGGCAGCACCTATTATTGCAATACTAATTAGGTGTTCATCTCCACAGTTTACGGAACTCATTTGCTAATTGGTTTAAGTGCAAAACATAGACTAGAAAAAGAAAACAGTAAAAAGAAAATAAATAAAAATAAATTAGATAAAACAAAACAAAAAACTCCACTGGGCCAACCGTGGCCCAAGCTGGCCAGCCCAACTGGCCAAAGGCCCAGCCCCCCCCCCCCCCCCCCGCACTGCCTTATCCCCCCGGGCACCGAAACCCTATCCACCCCGACCGCACACCCCCACTCCCCACGTCTCTCCTCTCCCCCTCCCCGATCCGATCCGGATTGGGGACGAGCCTGCTTCCCCCCAGCTCGCGACGCCAGCGCCCCGACCCCGTTGCCGGGCACCCCCATCGCCTCGACACCCGCGTCGGCCCCCTCCACTGCGCCCCGTCGCTGGTGACACCCATCGCCAGACCTCGCCGCCTCCTCGTCACCTCCCACGACGGCCTACACCAGGCCTCGCCGCCCCCGACGCCGCTGGACCACGTCGGAGTCGCCTTGTCGGAACGCTCCCTCGCCGGACTGCCTCCCCTGCGTGCGTCGTCCCCGTCCCCCACCTCGAGCACCACTGCCTTGTACCCTACGACCCGCCGTGAGGACCCCTCCTCTCCCCCTTTCCCTCTGTCGCCGGCGCCGTTCGCGACGCCTCGGCCTCCTTTACCGCGCGCACGCACGCGCCGCGCCCGTCGCGGCCCTCTGCGCGTCGCTCGGAGCCGCGCCCCACGCCTCGCCCTTCCCCCATCTCCGTCGCGCTCCAGCGCCCGCTCGTGGCTGCGGCCGCTGCTGCGTCGTCTCCGGATGCTGCCGCTGCCTCCTCGCTGCTCCCTGCCGCCCATGCCCTGCCTACCGGTCCGCACCGCCGCCTGCACGTTGCGTCCGGCGCCCCTATCGCCCGTCCTCGCCGCCGTTTCACCATACCACTTCGGCCGCCGTCGAGGCCGGCGCCCCCTGGTGGCCTCGGGCCTGCACGCCCGGCGCCCGTAACCGCGCCCGGGAGCCCGATGCCCAGTGCCCGTTAGCCTCCCTCTTGGCCACTACGGGCCTACTGCCCGGAACGTTTAAAAAAATGAAAATGAAAATAGTAAAATTAATAATTAAATAATTAATCAGTGAATTAATTAAGTTAATTAGTTCTGTTTTACTAAACTAATTAAAATTAGTTAACCTAATCATTTAGTTAAACTAGTTAACCCAGTTTAGTTAACCTGAGTCACTGACGGTGGGACCTACTCGTCAGGTTTGACCAGTCAACAGTCAAATTGTTGACTGCTGATTATGCTGCTGACTCAGCTTCGTGGACCCACCCGTCAGCCTCTGCTGACTGGGCAGTTGACCCAGTCAACTGGGTCCCCCTTGTCAGCCACACATGCACATCTCTGGGTACACTTCTGTGTACCCATAGCTTTTAGTGTTTAATTTATTTTCGAATTAATTTAATTCTAGGAATTTAGAAAATGTTTAAAACTTTAGAATATCATATAAAATAATCCGTAACTCGGATGAAAATACTTTGTACATGAAAGTTGCTCAGAACGATGAGACGAATCCGGATACGCAGCCCGTTCGTCCGCCACGCATCCCTAGCATAGCAAGCACGCAACTTTCACCCTCCGGTTCATCTGTCCAAAAATACGAAACACCAGGAATACTTTCCCGGATGTTTCCCCCTTTCGCCGGTATCACCTACTACCGCGTTAGGGCACACCGAACACCACATATTGCCTTGTTACGCTTTGTGATGCTTTGTTTGCTATGTTATTTACTGTGTTCCCTCTCCGTTACTTCTTTCCGGTAGACCCCGAGACTGCTGGTGACCCCTAGTTCGGCTACGGAGTTGACGACCCCTCCTTCTTGCCAGAGCAACCAGGCAAGCCCCCTCCCCCTTGATCACCAGATATCGCCTATTCTCCTCTATACTGCTTGCATTAGAGTAGTGTAGCATGTTACTGCTTTCCGTTAATCCTATTCTGATGCATAGCCTGACATTGTTGCTACATCTATTGATACCTTACCTGCAATCCTAAATACTTAGTATAGGATGCTAGTTTATCATCATTGGCCCTACATTCTTGTCAGTCTGCCTTGCTATACTATTGGGCCGTGATCACTCGGGAGGTGATCACGGGTATATACTATACATACATACATACTGTACAGATGGTGACTAAAGTCGGGTCAGCTCGATGAGTACCCGCAAGTGATTCTGATGAGGGGGCTGAAAGGACAGGTGGCTTCATCCCGGTAGAGGTGGGCCTGGGTTCCCGACGGGCCCCGACTGTTACTTTGTGGCGGAGCGACAGGGCAGGTTGAGACCACCTAGGAGACAGGTGGGCCTGGCCCTGTTCGGCGTTCGCGGATACTTAACACGCTTAACGAGATCTTGGTATTTGATCTGAGTCTGGCCACTGGCCTATACGCACTAACCAACTACGCGGGAACAGTTATGGGCACTCGACGTCGTGGTATCAGCCGAAGCCTTCTTGACGTCAGCGACGGAGCGGCGCGCGCCAGATTGGACTGGAATGCCTACTCTTGTATAAGGGAGGCTAGGTCTGCTTCCGGCCGCCCTCGCAACATGCAGGTGTGCAATGGGCGATGGGCCCAGACCCCTGCCCGCATAGGATTTAGACCAGCGTGCTGACTTCTTTGTTGTGCCTAGGTGGGGCTGCGACGTGTTGATCTTCCGAGGCCGGACATGACCCAGGAAAGTGTGTCCGGCCAAATGGGATCGAGCGTGTTGGGTTATGTGGTGCACCCCTGCAGGGAAGTTAATCTATTCGAATAGCCGTGATCTTCGGTAACAGGACGACTTGGAGTTGTACCTTGACCTTATGACAACTAGAACCGAATACTTAATAAAACACACCCTTCCAAGTTCCACAGACAACCCGGTGATCGCTTTTCCACAGGGCGACGAGGGGAGGATTGCCGGGTAGGATTATGCTATGCGATGCTACTGGAGATGCTACTTGGAGATGCTACTTGGAGGACTTCAATCTACTCTCTTCTACATGCTGCAAGACGGAGGCTGCCAGAAGCGTAGTCTTCGATAGGACTAGCTATCCCCCTCTTATTCTGGCATTCTGCAGTTCAGTCCACTGATATGGCCTCCTTACACATATACCCATGCATATGTAGTGTAGTTCCTTGCTTGCGAGTACTTTGGATGAGTACTCACGGTTGCTTTCTCCCCCCTTTTTCCCCCTTTCCTTTCTTTCTGGTTGTTGCAACCAGATGCTGGAGTCCAGGAGCCAGATGCCACCGTCGACGACGACCCCTACTACACTGGAGGTGCCTACTACTACGTGCAGCCCGCTGACGACGACCAGGAGTAGTTAGGAGGATCCCAGGCAGGAGGCCTGCGCCTCTTTCGATCTGTATCCCAGTTTGTGCTAGCCTTCTTAAGGCAAACTTGTTTAACTTATGTCTGTACTCAGATATTGTTGCTTCCGCTGACTCGTCTATGATCGAGCACTTGTATTCGAGCCCTCGAGGCCCCTGGCTTGTATTATGATGCTTGTATGACTTATTTATGTTTTAGAGTTGTGTTGTGATATCTTCCCGTGAGTCCCTGATCTTGATCGTACACATTTGCGTGCATGATTAGTGTACAATTGAATCGGGGGCGTCACAGAGAGGCTGCCCCACGCACCCGAAAAACTGGCACCCAGTCAATTTGATCCAGGCCAAGCCCACTGGTCATACCCGTCCAGGTTTCACTGCGCGGTCAAAACAAGATAGAGGAATTCCCAACAAGGATCCAACGGGCAGCAGCGAAAAAAAGACTGCGTTGACTGGGATCGAACGACTATCGAAGGATGAATTCGGGGGAGCATCCTGGGAGCGAGATGACCAGCCTCATTATTGGTTTAAATTTGGTTGAGTGTTTTCATGAACCTCATCATTGTCTTTTTCATTATCACTAGGTGGATGTTCATTACCAGATTGAGTTTCAGCATCAGAGATAGAAGTTTCATTTTCATTATCAGGAGGTTTGCCTATTTTAGGTTCACTAGAAGCATGCAAAGTCCTATCATTTTTCTTGTTCTTTTTCTTTTTAGAAGGATTAGGTGCACTAGTGTTATTTCTTTTCGAATCTTGTTCAATTCTTTTTGGGTGCCCCTCAGGATAAAGTGGTTCTTGAGTCATTTTACCTCCTCTAGTTGCAACTCCAACAGCAAAGTCATGTATATTATGATTCATTTCATCAAGTAATTCTCTTTGTGATTTATCAACTTGTACTAACTGGGTTTGAACCATAGAAGCATGTTTTCCAACACCTCTAACATCATTTGAGATTCTAAATAACAAGTCACTCAAGCGAGCAATCATATCAGAATTATATTTCAATTGTTTCATAACATTTGCATTGAAGTGGTCTTGTTTTCTAATGTAGTTTGCAAACTCATAAAGGCATTGGCTAGGATGCAAATTGTGAGGATTATCATTTTCATTGAACTTCATAAGAGAATTTACCTCTACCACCTTAGGCAGTGGTGGTGTGTCAAGCCCATGTATTTCTTCAATAGGAGGTAAATTTTTAACATCCTTAGCTTTAATACCTTTTTCCTTCAAAGATTTCTTTGCCTCTTGCATATCTTCAGGACTGAGATATAATATACCCTCTTCTTCGGAGTGGGTTTAGGCGGTGGTTCTGGAATAGTCCAATCATCATAATTTTTGCAATATGTTATTCAATAATTCTTCAGCTTGAGCAATAGTTCGTTCCCTGAACATACAACCAGCACAACTGTCTAGCAAGTCCCTAGAAGCATCTGTTATTCCATTATAGAAGATATCAAGTATTTCATTTTTCTTAAGAGGATGATCAGGCAAAGCCTTAAGTAACTGGCAAAGCCTCCCCCAAGCTTGTGGGAGACTCTCTTCTTTAGTTTGAACAAAGTTAAATATTTCCTGTAAGGCAGCTTGTTTCTTATGAGCAGGAAAATATTTTTTAGAGAAGTAGTAAATCATATCCTGGGGAATACACACACAACCAGGAGCAAGAGTATTGTACCAAACTTTAGCATCACCCTTTAATGAGAAAGGAAATAATTTGAGAATATAATAATAATGGATCTTCTCATCATGAGCAAAAAGGGTGGCTATATCATTCAATTTAGTAAGATGTGCCACAGCAGTTTCAGTTTCATAACCATGGAAAGGATCAGATCCAACCAAAGTGATTAACTCTGGGTCGACAGAGAATTCATAATCGTTATCATCAATAAAGATAGGTGCAGTAGCAAACTTAGGATCACATTTCATTTTAGCATTCAAAGATCTTTCTTTATACTTGCAAGCAAGAATATCTCTAGTTGCCTCCTCATTCATAGTATAACCTTTCGGTACCTTTGGCAATTCATATCTAGGAGGACTACTTCTAATAGGTGTTTCAAAATTTTCAGTTTCTAGTTCATCATCAGATTCAACATCATGTTGTATTACTCTAGCAATTTGTTCATCAAGAAATTCACCAAGTGGCACATCATCATTATCGAGCATGGTACTAGCATCATAATAAGCATCATTCATAGTAGAAGTAGCATCATCAATAACTTGCGACATATCATAATTAATATCATGTGGTGGTGTTGCAAGTTTACTCATAACAGAAGGTGAATCTAAAGCAGAATTGGATGGCAGTTCCTTACCTCCCCTCGTCTTTGAGGGAAATATCTTAGTCTTAGCATCCTTCAGATTCTTCATAGTGATAAATTGATAATAATCCCAAGTGACTCAACAAATATAGCTATGCTCCCCGGCAACAGCGCCAGAAAAAGGTCTTGATAACCCAAAGTATAGGGGATTACAACATTTTTCGAGGGTAGAGTATTCAACCCAAATTTATAGATTCGACACAAGGGGAGCCAAAGAATATTTGAAGGTATTAGCAGTTGAGTTGTCAATTCAACCACACCTGGAGATTAATTATCTACAGCAAGTGATTAGTAGCACAGTAGTATGATAGTTTTGATGATAGCAGTAGTAGTAACGGTAACAGTAACAATGATAGCAGTGATATTATAGCAGTAATGATAGGAGTAGCAACAGTAGTAACTTAGCAAGAACAATATAATATAAATTCATAGGCATTGGATCGGTGACTTGTTGGATGATATTCATCATGTGACAGTTATAACCTAGGGCGATACGGCACTAGCTCCAGTTCATCGATATAATGTAGGCATGTATTCCGTAAATAGTCATATGTGCTTAATTAAAAGAACTTGCATGACATCTTTTGTCCTACCCTCCCGTGCCAGCGGGGTCCATATTGGGAACTAACGGATATTAAGGCCTCCTTTTATAGAGAACCAGAACAACGCATTAACACATAGTGAATACATGAACTCCTCAAACTACGGTCATCATCGAGAGTGGGCCCGGTTGTTGTCACTCCGGGGTTGTCGGATCATAACCGTAGCAGGTGACTATAACTTGGAAGATCGGATCTAAAACATGGATATAATGATGAATTCATAAACGGTTTAGATCTGGGTTCATGGCACCCGGGCCCAAAGTGACAAGCATTAAGCATAGCAAAGTCATAGCAACATCAATCTAAGAACATAGTGGATACTAGGGATCAGGCCCTAAAAAAACTAACTCGATTACATGATGAATCTCATCCAACTCCTCACCAACCAGCAAGCCTACAAAGGAATTACTCACTCCCGGTGGGGAGCATCATGGAATTGGCGATGGAGATGAGTTGGTGATGACGAAGAACAAAGACCCCCCCCCCCTCTCCAGAGCCCCAAACGGACTCCAGATCTACCCTCCCAAGGAAGAACTGGGCTTGGCGGCGGCCCCGTCTCGTGGATCGTGATAATTCTTTCTCCCTGATTTTTTCTGGAAATATGTGATTTTGTAGTATCAGGGGGTCGTTTGCGGGGCCACCAGGTGGGTACAACCTACCTGAGCGCGCCAGGAGAGGGGGCGCGCCCTGGTGGGTTGCTACCACCCAGGTGCCCCTCTCCGGCAGGTCTTTGCTCCAGAAATTCTTACTATTGGTATAAAAAATCCTCGCAATGTTTCGTTCCATTGAGCACTTTTATTTTTGCACAAAAACAACACCATGGTAGTTCTGCCGAAAACAGCGTCAGTCCGGGGTTAGTTTCATTCAAATCATGCAAATTAGAGTCCAAAACAAGAGGAAAAGCGTGAGAAAAAGTAGATACGTTGGAGATGTATCAATGATGCTTGCCAAAGGAGAAAATAAAAAGGAATAGAGAGAAAAACTTTGACTCTTACATGAAAGTAAGTACATAAAAGTAAAAGATAGGCCCTTCGCAGAGGGAAGCAGAGGTTGGCATGCGCTTTTTGTTTGTATGCTCAACCCCTTAGTGCAAGAGAACGTGACGTTATATTGCCTCTTATGATGGCAACCTTTATTATGCAGTCTGTCGCTTTTATTCTTCGCCATCACAATTTCGTACAACACTCAATTTTCTCTTACACTAAATCATCTAACACTTTTAGAAGCAATTTTTATTACCTTATTGCACCATTGACAACTTACTTGAAGGATCTTACTCAATCCATAGGTAGGTATGGTGGACTGTCAAAACAAGATTTGGGTTTAAGGGTTTTGGATGCACAAGTAGTATCTCTACTTAATGCGGAATTTTTGGCTAGCAAAGACAGGGGCAAACACCACATGTTGAAGGATCTATGACAATATAGCTTCTATGTGAATATGAATAAACATAAATCATTACATTGCCTTCCTTTTCCAACGTCAACAATTTTGGCATATAATATTTTGATGGGTGCTCGCAATCATAAAAGATTTCCAGGATAGTGTATTTGCATGTGAATCTTCTCTTCCCTTATTAATTGTTTCATCAGTTGCATCATTGACCAATGCTATGTTTGTCAATCTACAATAAGATATTCTACTTAAACTTTTCCTTGTGTAATGTCATCACTTACCATAAGATTAGCATATGATCTTTTTCATTTATTTCCTTCCTTTTTATTGAAACATGAAAGTAAAAGAAGCAAAACTCAAACTAAACTTTATTATATATCTCGCACACTATTACAAAGATATATCAATAAGCAAACTCTTGAAAAGAAAGGATCGAACTAAACTTTTATTCATCTAAAGAAAAAGATAACTATGTTTCGAACTAAGAAAGTAAAGGTAGAAGATAGTGGAGGTGATACGATACCGGGGGCACCTCCCCCAAGCTTGGTGAAAGCCAAGGGGAGTGCCGATACCCGATACTCAATTTTCTTTTGGTGATGAGAAGGAGGTGGTGGTGATGAAGTAGATGCTTTGTCTTTCTTCCTTAGCTTACGCTTGAGGAAAGAATTCTCATTTTTTAATTCACTGATCTCCCACTCGAGTTCCAATACCTTTTTGCATAAATCTTGCTTGTTTTCTTGCAAAAGACGAAAGGGGTTAACTAGATCTTAGGCTTCTTTGCCTTGTTGGGGAGACTCGACTTATTAAATTCAACGTGCATGTCCCCAGGTTGGGGCAATGGGGCTTCATCTTTGTCTGAGCTCGTCTCCTCCTTCCTCTTAGGATCATAGTCTTCTTCTTCCTCCGAAGTCCAGCTATAGTGCTCTATATCCCCATAGACCTTGGGGTTCGCAAAATAATCGGCAACGTAGCTCTCACCCTCTGAGTCTTGGGATGACATGATTTCAGATCTGTTGGGAAAAGAGCGAGAAAAGAAAACATGAGATTTCTCTGTGACACGGAGGTCAACAGGTTCGGGGGGTATATAAAGATTTTTTATCTTGGGAAAGAAGCAAACGGAGTCCGAAGGTACCTGAGGTGCCCACCAGGGTAACTTTCCTGGCAGTTTCTTATTTTCCTAATTTTTTAAATATTCCAAAACTGACAAAAAATATTTTTGCGGATTTTCCGGAGTCCGTTTACTTACCGTTTCATGTACCTCCTCTTTTTCACGATTCTGGAGTGTTCTGGAAGGTTTCTTTTATGTGTTCTTCCGGTGTCATAGTTTGGATAATATTGCTTTCGAATTAATGAGCGTACCTGAGATATAATGTTTTATTCATTGCCCATAAACAACCTTCGGATTAGTACCTTCGGCATTATTTATTTTGATAGCTCCAGATCGATAAACCTCCTCGATAACATAGGGTCCTTCCCATTTGGAGAGGAGTTTTCCTGCAAAGAATCTGAAACGAGAGTTGTACAAAAGAACAGATTCTCCAACCTTGAACTCACGCTTTTGGATTCTTTTATCATGCCATCATTTAAATTTTTCTTTGAATAACTTTGCATTTTCATAAGCTTGGGTTCTCCATTCATGTAATGAGCTAATATCGAATAACCTCTTTTCACCAGCAAGTTTGAAATCATAGTTGAGTTCTTTAATTGCCCAATATTCTTTATGTTCTAACTCAAGAGGCACATGAAAGGTTTTCCATAAACCATTTTATAAGGAGACATACCCATAGGATTTCTATATGCTGTTCTGTAAGCCCAAAGTGTATCATCTAGTTTCTTAGACCAATTCCTCCGGGACCTATTGACAGTCTTTTGTAGGATTAGTTTTATTTCTCTATTGCTACGTTAAACTTGACCACTAGACCGAGGATGATAGGGTGATGCAATTCTATGGTTAACATCATACTTAGCAAGCATTTTACGAAAAGCAGCATGAATAAAGTGAGAACCACCATCAATCATTAAATATCTAGGGACTCCAAACCTTGGGAAAATAACATCCTTAAGCATTTTAATAGAGGTGTTGTGATCAGCACTACTAGTTGGAATAGCTTCTACCCACTTAGTAACATAATCAACAGTGACCAGAATATGAGTATACCCATTAGAGGAAGGAAAAGGTCCCATGAAATCAAATCCCCAAACATCAAATGGTTCAACACCAAGTGAATAATTCATAGGCCACGTACCGATATTACCTATTCTTTTACATTCATCACAAGATAAGACGAACTTACGGGCATCCTTGAAGAGAGTAGGCCAATAAAACCCATATTGCAATACCTTATGTGCGGTTCTGTCTCCCGCATGATGTCCTCCATAAGCTTCGGAGTGACATTTCCGTAGGATTTGTTCCTGTTCATGCTCAGGTACACAGCGTCTAATAATACCATCTACTCCTTTATGAAGATGTGGTTGATCCCAAAAGTAATGTCTTAAATCATAGAAGATTTTTTTCTTTTGTTGATAGGTAAAGCTAGGTGGTATGTATTTAGCAACAATATAATTAGCATAGTCATCATACCAAGGTGTACTATTAGAAACATTTATTGCAGCTAACTGTTCATCAGGAAAGCTATCATTAATAGCTTACGGGTCATCAAGAATATTTTCAAGCCTAGACAAGTTATCAGCTATGGGGTTCTCTGCTCCTTTTCTCTCAGCGATATGCAAATCAAGTTCTTGTAGCAAAAGAACCCACCTAATGAGTCTAGGTTTAGCATCTTTATTTTCCATAAGATATTTTATAGCAGCATGATCGGTGCGAACGGTCACTTTGGAATCAACGATGTAAGATCTAAATTTTTCACAAGCAAACGCCACTGCTAAGAATTCCTTTTCAATAGTAGCATAATTTCGTTGAGCACTTTCTAGAGTTTTACTAGCATAATGGATAACATTTAATTTCTTATCAACTCTTTGTCCTAGAACAGCACCAATAGCGTAATCACTAGCATCACACATAATCTCAAAAGGAAAGTTCCAATCAGGTGGTTGAACAACAGGTGCAGAAATTAAGGCTTTCTTGAGTTATTCGAAGGCTTCCAAGCAATCATCATCAAAAACAAAAGGAATATCCTTTTGCAAAAGATTTGTAAGAGGCCTAGAAATTTTAGAGAAGTCTTAGATAAATCTCCTATAGAAACCAACATTACCAAGGAAACTACGAATACCTTTGATTTCTTTAGGACAATCGCATTTTCTCAATTGCATCAACCTTGGCTTTGTCCACCTCAATGCATCTTTCAGAAATTTTATGGCACAAAACAATACCTTCGTTAACCATAAAGTGGAACTTCTCCCAATTCAAGACAAGATTTATTTGCTCACATCTTTGCAAAACTCGATCAAGATTTCGTAAACAGTCATCAAAAGACTTCCCATAAACAGAAAGTCATCCATGAAAACCTCAACAATCTTTTCACAAAAATCAGAGAATATAACAGTCATACATCTTTGAAAGGTAGCAGGTGCATTGCATAAACCAAAAGGCATACGTCTATAGGCATAAGTTCCAAAAGGACAAGTAAAAGTGGTCTTTTCTTGATCAGGTTGTGAAACAGGTATTTGTGAAAAACCAGAATATCCATCAAGGAAGCAAAAATGTGTGTGCTTAGATAATATTTCTAATATTTGATCGATAAAAGGCAGAGGGTAACGATCTTTTCGTGTTGCTTTATTTAATTTTATAAAATCAATTACCATTCTATAGCATGTGACAATTCTTTGTGGAATGAGTTCATTCTTATCATTAGGAACAATAGTTATACCTCCCTTTGTAGGGACACAATGAACATGACTTACCCATCTACTATCAGCTATAGATAGATTATACCTACTTCCAAAAGTTTCAATATTTTCGTTCTTACCACTTCTTTCATTTTCGGATTTAACCGACGTTGGTGATCAACAACGGTTTTAGCATCGGGTTCCATATTAATCTTATGCTGACATAGAGTGAGACTAATGCCCTTAAGATCATTAAGAGTATATCCAATAGCAGCTCGTGCTTCCTTAGAACTTTCAATAATATTTCTTCTTCATGTTCTAAAAGGTTAGCACTAGTAATAACATGGTATATATTTTTCTCATCAAGATAAGCATATTTCAAAGTGTCTGGCAATTGTTTTAATTCAAACACAGGATCACCTTTGGGTGGAGGAGGGCCTCCTAGAGTTTCAATAGGTAGATTGTGTTTAAGCAGAGGTTGTTGATCAAACAAGATTCTATCTATTTCATTTCTTTCACGCACATGCAAATCATTTTCATGGTCTAGAAAATATTGTTGTAAGGGATCCGTCGGAGGTACAACAATAGAATCAAGACCAATAATTTCATCCTTACTAGGCAAATCTTTCTTATGAGATTTTCTACTAAACTTGGAAAAATTAAATTCATGTGATTCGTCACCAAATCTAACACCGACAGTTTGTTTCTCACAATCTATTTTAGCATTAGCTGTGTTCTAGAAAGGTCCACCAAAGATAATGGGACAAAAGTCACCTCGTGGGGAGCCAAGAACAAGAATCAGTAGGGCATTCTATTTTCCCACACAATACTTCAACATCTCTAACAACCCCAATTGGCGATATAGTATCTCTATTGGCAAGTTTAATAGTAACACCTATTTCTTCTATTTCATCGGGTGCTATATCATTCATAATTTCTTCATATAAGGAAAAAGGAATAGCACTTATGCTAGCACCTATATCACATAAACCATGATAACAGTGATCTCCTATCTTAACTGAGACAACAGGCATGCCAACAACTGGTCTATGTTTATCTTTTTCATCGGGTTTGGCAATTCTAGCAGCTTCAACACAGAAGTAAATAACATGCCCATCGATATTATCGACCAAGAGATCCTTGACCATAGCAACACTAGGTTCAACTTTGATTTGTTCAGCTGGTTTAGGTGTTCTAATATAACTTCTGTTGACCACAGTTGAAACTTTAGCATGTTCCTTCATCCTAACAGGGAAAGGTGGTTTTTCAATATAAGCAGTGGCAACAACTGGATCAACATTGTAAATGATAGTTTCTTCTTTAGCTTTTACCGGTTCTTTAATTTCTTCTTTAATAGGTGGGTGATATTTGAACCACTTCTCCTTAGGGAGATCAACATGAGTAGCAAAAGATCCACAAAAGGAAGCTACTATCTTAGAGTCAAGTCCATATTTAGTCCTAAACTTTTGAAAAGCATCAGTATTCATAAAAGATTTAACACAATCAAACTTAGGTTCAATACCTGACTCTTTACCTTCGTCGAGTTCCAATCTTCAGAGTTGCGTTTAATTCTTTCTAAAAGATCCCACCAAAATTCAATAGTCTTCTTCATAAAAGAACCTGTACAAGAAGTATCGAGCATGGATTGATCATTACGAGAAAGCCGAGCATAAAAATTCTGAATAATAATTTCTACCGAGAGCTCATGATTGGGGCATGAATATAACATTGACTTAAGCCTCCTCCAAGCTAGAGAAATACTTTCTCCTTCACGAGGCCAAAAATTATATATAAAATTCCGATCACGATGAACTAGATGCATAGGATTTTTTTTTGATGGAATTCCAATTTCAACGAATTCCGGTTCAAAGATCCAATATCATTGCATAGCCTATACCATGTCAATGCCTTTCCCTTCAGATATAAAGGGAAAACCTGCAAGCTTAAACAATCCACAAATTTCATCCACATATATCAAGTGCATATCAGGATGTTCGGTTCCATCTCCTGCATAAGGATTAGCTAGCAGTTGTTCTACCATACCCAAAGGAATTTCATATTCAATATTTTTAGTAGGTGCAGTAGGTTGAGGGGCAACTAATTGTGGTTCCGGTTGAGGTGAACATACCCCGAACAAACCCCTCAAAGGATTGTTTTCCATAGTAACAAGTGACAATTAATTTCAGCATGTAGTAACAATGTTTCCTTACAAATTGGGAAAATTTTGTTTTTGCCACTATAGATTTTGCCAATTTTCCTTATGCCACTCTACGTTTTGACATTTCACTTTTACCACTCTTAGTTTTGGACAATTTTCACAATTTCTATTCTGTGGCAAAAGCAAAATAATTTTACTTCATTTTTGCCACCCTTAGGTTTTGACAATTGCCACTTTGAAAATTTTGCTTTTGCCATGGGAATGGCAATTGTGATAATTGTCAAAAACTAAGAGTGGCAAAAGTAAAATGTCAAAACCTAGAGTGGCATATGGAAAATTGGTAAATTCTGGAGTGGCAAAAACAACTTTTTCCCTTACCAATTTCCACTTACCAAGAGCGCTTCACTCCCCGGCAACGGCGCCAGAAATAGCCATGATGACCCACAAGTATATGGGGTCAATTGTAGCCTTTTAGATAAGTAAGGGTGTCGAACCCAACGAGGAGCAGAAGGAAATGACAAGTGGTTTTCAGTAAGGTAATTTCTACAAGTGCTGAAATTGTAAGTAATAGAGTAGTTTGATAGCAAGATAATTTGTAACGAGCAAGTAACGGTAGTACCGTAGTAGTAACAAAAGTGCAGAAAGGTAGCCCAATCCTTTTGAGGCAAAGGACAGGCCAAATGGTCTCTTATGATAAGCAAAGTGTTCTTGAGGGTACACGGGAATTTCATCTAGTCACTTTCATCATGTTGGCTCAATTCATGTGCGCTACTTTGATAATTTGGTATGTGGGTGGACTGATGCTTAGGTGTTGTTCTTACTTGAGCAAACCTCCTACTTATTATTAACCCCCTCGCAAGCATCCGGAACTATGATAAAAGTATTAAGAATAAATTCTAACCATAGCATTAAACTTTCAGATCCAATCGGCCCCTTACGGAATAGCGCATAAACTAGGGTTTAAGCTTCTGTCACTCTCGCAACCCATTATCTAATAACTACTCCACAATGCATTCCCTTAGGCCTAAATATGGTGAAGTGTCATGTAGTCGATGTTCACATGACACCACTAAGGGAATCACAACATAGATATCATCAAAATATCGAACACATATCAAGTTCACATGATTACTTGCAACATGATTTCTCCCGTGACCTCAAGAACAAAAGTAACTACTCACAAATGATAAACATGCTCAAGATCAGAGGGGTATTAAATAGCATAATGGATCTGAACATATAATTTTCCACCAAATAAACCATATAGTAACCAACTACAAGATGTAATCAACACTACTAGTCACCCACAAGCACCAATCCATAGTTCCGGTACAAAGATTGAATACAAGAGATGAACTAGGGTTTCAGAGGAGTTGGTGTTGTTGAAGATGTTGATGAAGATAGCCCTCCCCAAGATGGAAGAGTTGTTGGTGAGGATGATGACGATGATTTCCCCCGGCGGAATCGCTCCGCTGGAGGGCAAAAGTGCTTCGGCCAAGGTTCCGCCTCGAGACAGTGGCGCTTCATCCCAAAAGTCCTCTCCTTATCTTTTTTCTAGGTCAAATTGACTTATGTACCAGAAGAGGGGCACCGGAGGTGGGCCTGGGTGAGCACAACCCACCAGGGTGCGCCTGGGCTCCCTATTGCGCCCAGGTGGGTTGTGCCCACCTGGTGGGCCCCTTCTGGTACTTATTGACTCCAAAAATTCTTATTTATTCCATAAAAAATCCTCATAAATTTTTAGCTCATTTGGAGTTGTGCATAATAGGTAGACTGATGTAGCTTTTTCAGGTCCAGATTTCTAGCTGCCAGAATTCTCCCCTCTTGTGTATACCTTGCATATTATGAGAGAAAAGGCATTAGAATTACTCCAAAAAGCATTATTATGCAACAAAACAACATAAATAATAGTAGGTAAACATGATGCAAAATGGACGTAGCACATACACATCAGCAAAACGTTTCAACCGGACAAATAGAAAGATAGGGGCTTATAATTTCGCCTCCCAACTCCTTTATCATAGAGATAATTGTCAACAATAATAAATCATGATCAAATATATTTGACTAGTCATATGTGCCTAGATCTTTCCCCACCTCATGATGCTTGCCATCTAGAGAATAATCGAGGTTGAAATGAGAATTCATACTATTGACTCTTTGCATAAAAGTAAATACTGAAAAGTAAAAGATAGGCCCTTCCCAGAGGGAAGCAGAGGTTTCCATGAGCTTTTTACTTGGATGGCCAAGCTCTTAATGCACAGGTATGTCACGTTATATTGCCCCTTATGATAGCAACCTTTATTATGTAGTTCGTGGCTTTTATTACTTTGCCATCACAAGTTCGTACAATGCTCAATTTTCCCTTACAATAAAAGATCAAGCATATTTAGGAGCAATTTGTATTGCTTTATGCACTGATGACAACTTACTTGAAGGGTCTTATTCAATCCATAGGTAGGCATGGTGGACACTCATGGCAAGAAACTGGGTTTAAGGGTTTTTGGATGCACAAGTAGTATCTCTACTTAGTACGAATTTTTGGCTAGCAAAAGATCCTATGCAAAGACCACATGTTGGAGGATCTATGACAATATAACTTCTTTGCAAATAATACACAACCATAACTCTTTACGTTGTCTTCCTTGTACAACTTCAACTAATTTGCTCAAGTTTGAAAATGTAACATCCCAAATTTCCAATTTGGGATGTTATACATTAGATCATCTTTGCATATCATATTTTATTGCATTTTGGTTGATCCTAGAAATTCTACGCAACTCAAGGACCCACGGAGAGAGTTGAGGATTTCGATATTTCCGTATTTGATTTTTTTTCTCAAATCTTGGAAAGAGGATCATTTGGTTTTAATTATGTTTCTCTCCGAATATTTCATATATGAAAATAAAAGAGAGGGGATAAAATGACTTCTCCAAAATAAAGAAATAATGGAGTACAAATATTAAAATCAAATAAGAATTTTATTCGGAGTTTTATTGCAATTTTATTTGAATTAGAAAAATTGCACGTTTTCAAAATTGCACCTTGTTCTAAACATTCCATTTAGACGGTGAAAATTTGTTTTGGCATTTTTAGATTTTTCTTTTATTTATTTGGATATTTTTTCGTTCGGCGGTATATTTTATTTAAAAAAAAGTTCCGCAGCCCAGCTAGGCCGAAGGCCCAGCCGAGCCGGGCCAAGCCCGCGCCGCCGCCGCCGCCTCCCCGCAGGAGGGAGTCCCTGCCGCCGCCGAGGCCGAGTCCGGTCGGGGCACGCCTCCCGAGGCCGGCCCCGGCCAGACGCCCCCTTCCCCAAGCCTCGCGCCCCCCGTCTTAAATAGCCGCAGCAGCCCCACCTCGTCCACGCCGCACCCTGCCGCCGGTAGCCGCCATCGTCGCCGCCTAGCTCCGCCTCTGCCGCGCCGCCGCCTCCCGTCACCGCGCCGACACCACCCTCACTCCGCCGCCACCCCGCCAGAGCCTCGCTGCCCCACTAGACCTTGCCGGAGGTATGCGCCGCCGCCGCCGCCGTTCGTCGTTTTTTTGAGAAAAACTGTTCGTTTTTTTGAGAAACCTAGATCTAGTTTTTTTATTAGATCGGTTTGGTTTTTTCGGTTTAGTTAAATAGCGGAAGATTCGTCCGTACGTTCGTTTAACAAACGAAGTTCATCTGTTAGCAGCAGACAGTGAACGTTCGTTCATTAGCCTGTTCGTCAGTTTTTCTTTTTCCAGGGTTTTTCCGCGATTATTTTGGATCGTGATTTCTGCCCTAATCTTCGTTTTAGTTTATCTTTTCGCTCGTTTATCGGAATCAGGCGATTCAAGCACCTAGATCTTCGTCTCGAAGCCCTCTTTCTGTTTAATCAACTTGAACAAGATTTTTGTACTGTAAAATTTGACTTTAGTCTAGATTAGTAAATGGATCTTGTTTCTTTTGCAGTTTGAGGTTCGTTGCTTCGTTTGATTTGTTTCTTTTTGCAAACTGGAGTCCTTCAGTTGAACTTTCTGTTTATATCTCTTATTTGAGTTTTACCCGTGCTTCTAGTTGGGTGCTTATGTATGCTATTGTTTGTTTGCGATAGAGTACCCGGAGTGCGAAGCGTGCTACTACGAATCTCTAGGTTTTGTGGATCATCAGCAAGGCAAGTAACACTTTGATCATACCTCTTTACTACCCAGTTTTATTGCATTACATCAACCCTCAAACAATTGCATGTTTAGGATCTGATTAACATGTGGGTTTTGGGAAGTAGATGATGAGGTAGAACCTATTGCCCTATTTATTATCAAACCTTTGGGAGTTACTTTTACGTGATGCTTATATTGCTATGCTATGCTCGTAGACGTGGTTTGGGTGAGTGTATCCATGACAGATGTGAGTATTGTTAATTAATGGTTAACTGAAGGTGGCTACTTAAATACACATCTAGGTGGATTGCTTGAGGCACCCTGGAGTACCCAGTGGTTGTCAGGGCACCTATAGAATCCAGTGTTGTCCTAGGATATCCCGGAGTACACGTGTGATCATCCTATGGTCTGCCACCCAGGCTCAAAGGGATCATAAGATTATCCATGCTAGAAACTTCCGTGTGCAGCCACAAGCCAATATGGGCTCTGGCATAGTTGAGTAAGTTACGTGAAGCTCTTGAAGAGGTAGACTAGCAGATGTAGTGGGTTGTAGGTGGTACTGTCTATCCAGAGTAGAGAGTTAATGCTTCAGAAAGACTGTGTCTCGAATCTCCAACCATGGATGTATTCAAGTCTTGTGGGGAAAAGTGCGCAAACCTCTGCAGAGTGTACAAATTAATCATGGTTACCCGTGTCCCCGGTTATGGACATCTTGACTATCTAGTTCTTGGATTATCATGTTGATCTCATCACTCTAAATTTAATTTGATTGGGTTTAATGATGATGCTTAATTGGGATTGAGTTGGAGGAACCTTCTCAATGTTGTACAACCACCATGATAGTTAAATAAAATTTATTCCTTTGTTATAGGGAAAAATTGGCTTTATGCAAAAGTGTAACCATAGAGCTTTCCACCAGCCATATATGCATGTAGTGATAGCAATTATTTTGTTCATTACTCTATGTGTTACATTGCCAGCATATTCAATGTGTTGACCCGTTTCGGGCTGCAACGTTTTATGTTGCAGACTTCTCAGACGACGAGCAAGGTGCCACAGGTCGTTGTCTTTCACTCAGCTATGCCATTGGAGTTGATGGACTCACTGAAAGGTCTAGTTATCGACTAGAGGGGGGTGAATAGGCGATTTTTAGGAAAGTCTTCAAAACGTGGGAGTTTTGAAGACAAACAATATAAACAACACTATTCGATTGCAGCGGAAGGTAGACTAAACTAGACAAGCCATAGTCAAGTATTCAATGAAGTGAAAGGACGAAGACTAATAGCAGCTAGGTAGTAAAGATCAGGATGGAAGATAGTATGAAGCCAATCAGAACAGGTAGTCACACAGTGAAGTCTAACAGATAATGCAAGCAGGCAATGACTTCACGAAGACAAACAGTAAGTGAAGAGAAGTAAGAGATAGAACCAGTGGCTTCAGAAGGACAGTGATTTGTTCGACCAGTTCCAGTTGTTGTGACAACTGTACGTCTGGTTAGGGAGGCTGAGATTCAACTCAGAAGACTGCGTCTTCACCTTATTCCCCTTGAGCTAAGGACACTTAGTCCCCGCCCAATCACTCTGGTAAGTCTTCAAGGTAGACTTTCGAACCTTCATAGACTTCGTTCACCGGCTATCCACAATGGCTCTTGGATGCTCGGAACGCGACGCCTAACCGGCTGGAGGATTCACAGTCCTCAAGTGTAACAAGTCTTCAGATCACGCGGACAGAAAGACTTCAGTGATGCCAAACACTCTTTGGGCTCTGGGTGGTTTGGGCTTTGGCCTTGCAAGGATTCTCTCTCAAAAGCTTCGGGGGTGGATTGCTCTCAAACGACAAAAGCCGTATACTAACTCTGAGCAGCCACCAATTTATGGTGTAGGGGGTGGACTATTTATAGCCACTGGGAAACCCGACCTGATTTGTCCGAAATGACCCTGGGTCACTAAGGAACTGACACGTGTCACAACGGTCAGATTTCAAACACACGCGGCAGCTTGACTTGGGCTACAAGTCAAGCTGACTCATCCGACTCTGGATAGGATTTGCTCTCATTGTGTTTGCTCGAAGACATAGGGTTTGGTTGAGCATCACTTCACTCACTCTGACTTTGTTCACTTGGACCCCACTTATCAGTGCGGTTGTTCCTATGACTCAACAAAGAAGAAAAGGAAACAACGAAACAACTAAGTCTTCGTGCTCCATAGTCTTCACTCAATGTCTTCTCATGTCATAGTCTTCAATGTGAATATCTTCACAGACCACCATTGTCTTCAATGTCTTCACACATTTTTAGGGGTCATCTCCGGTAGGTAAACCGAATCAATGAGGCACTACTACCTGTGTTATCCTGCAATTCTCACAAACACATTAGTCCCTCAACTAGGTTTGTTGTCAATACTCCAAAACCAACTAGGGGTGGCACTAGATGCACTTACAATCTCCCCCTTTTTGGTGATTGATGAAAAACTGGTTGAAGTTTTCAACGGGGATAAAAGTACGTGAAATTGTAAAGGATTGAGATATTGTCTTCATATGGCAAAAAGGCTCCCCCTGAAGATGTGCATATAGATGTTTTGCGTTGGAATGCAAATGCACATGGCAGGTTGTACTTATGGAGATCCTCTTCACCATATGAAGACAATACATCATGCATGAACAGATAAACAAGAATAATGACATGCATAATGAAAAATGGACGTCTGTGAAATGACTTCATGCGGGATTTATCATCGCATATGCGGAATTTATCATCGCACCATAGAATAGCAGAAAAAGTAGCAGACGACCATCAAGTTTAAGTGTTACAACTCAAAGACCCAAATGTATCAAAAGCGAGAGTTGTAAGCACTAGGCAAAAGGTATATCAACCACCCATCTGGACCCGCTTGAAGACTATAAACATATGCTTCTCCCCCTTTTGTCAGTAAGGACCAAAAAGGTTTGAAGACATAGTCTCTACTCGTTCCCATGAGGAGTAGGTGAAGCAGCAGGGTCGTCGTTGAGGTTTGGTGGTGCAGAAGAACTTGGTGCAGTGTCGACACACGCTGAGGTTGGAGGTGGCGAGGTAGCATCATCTGCGTCATCCAAGACTCTGGCATTCACAATTGCTGCAGAGGAGGAGTACTCTGAATCTTCAAGAGACGGGGTTCGACATAAGACAACATTAAGGGAGGAGTGGAGTCAAACTTGAATCTCTCAGTGAAGCCATCGTCTTGAAGATCAGCTTCAGCACTTAGCAATGTCAGACTCTTCCAGGACCTCCGACAAGTTTCATGAGTGACAAAGGCATTCTTGGTGGCAAGATTGCGAATGCGATTGACATCCACCAAGAGGCTTTGCATTTGATGCTTCATCCAGTAGTGATGCTTGTCATGTTTTTGATGCGAGGCCACGAGAAGCTCTCGGTCAATGAGCACACGAGATCGCTTCCGAGGCCTTGGAGCAATGGTGCTTTCTGTGGCTTCAGTGCGTGCACGACGAGTGTTGCCGGCCAGAGGATAAACACGAGAAGCAACCTGAACACCTTCAACATGCTGGGAGAAGCTCTGACGATCTGCATTGTGAAGATATAGTGCTTCCTTGGCAGGCTCTAGGTAAATGGCTTCAATGGACATATCAACCTCTGGTAGAAATATGAGATGGTTACGAGCAAAGGGCTGATAGTCAATGGCAGAGTGAAGCTTGATCAGACGCATAATACAAGGAGCATAGAATTTCAGACCAAAGATGTTAGATCCAGATGCAGCAAATTGGCAAATGAAGTAATCCTGAGTATTGAAGCTTTTGCCATTGAGAATATAGAAGACCAATGTCTTCATTGCACCTTCAAGCTTTGATGAGGAGGAATGCCCTTTGATGGGCCATAGAGTTCGCCTAATGATATGATAGATGGTGCGGGGCAGATACTCTAGGTCTTCAACAAGGAATTTTCCTTGGGATATTCAGCATCCTGAGGCAGTGGCTTCATCATACTCAGCATCTGGCTCATGTTGGGCTCTGGCTTTTGAAAGATGCTCCCCAATGCAGCATGGTGAAGCTGACAACCAGGTTCGTACAGTTCGCCCGGAGTGGAAAGGCCGGTAAGCTCAATGAGATCAAAGGCTTTGGCTTCATGATGGACATTGCCTGTCATCCACTCAAGGACCCATGTCACTGTATCCCTGTTGTAGCCGCGAATGTGGAGGGTTGCATAGAATTGCAGTAGAAGCTCTTCATTCCAATGTTCCTTGTCGGTGACAAACTGCAGAAGGCCAGCATCACGAAAGCAGTCAAGGGCTTCTTCTAGGTAGGGCAGACCAGCAATGGCTTTAGTGTCTAGACGCATATGAGGAAATATTCGCTCCTGATTGTATAGAATACAGGAGTAGTAGCTGCACTGCTGATAGCTCCAGAACCGATCTGATGATATTCTTGGCTTGGAATATGGGTTCTTGGCAGTATCGAAGAAGGTGTTGTGTGCAATGAAGCTGTTGACATTGAATGAGCCTGGTGTTGATGCAGTACCTAGGAACCTTGGCAGCCTTGGTTTTGGCTTCTGAGCCTGAGGCCTGTGCTCCACATGATAGTCAAACTGAGTTCCAGGAGCAGGCGGAGGAACCAGAATTGGCCATCTGACAGGAACAAGCTCGCCTTGGTAGAATGCATGCTCAATGGTGTTGGGCCTTGGAGGCGGAACATGAGCAATGGCATTAGCAGAGGCGTCAGGCTGCACATTCGTTGCAGGAGCATCAGTGGCTTCAAGCATAGTGTTCATCGCAGGCGCCGCATTGTCTTCAGCCATGACAACGTCATTGGCTTCAGTAGTGTTGTTGGTGGCTGCCTCGGGATTCTCAACCTCCACTTGAGTAGCTGGAGGGTCGGGCACAGACACGTTCTCCTCGAGAACAACTTCTTGGGTGGTAGGGGGAGTAGCAACATGCTATTCTTCTTGTCTTTCTTCGGCTGATGCAGCCGGATTGTCTTCAGCAACATTGGCTTCGGACAAGGGAGATTACATTGAATAGATCTCCATGAGAGAGGGGGAGAACATTGTATTGAGATCCAAAAAGAGAGAAGAAGCCATCTAGCTACTAGCTATGGACCCGAAGGTCTGAAGTAAACTACTCACACTTCATCGGAGGGGCTATGGTGTTGATGTAGAAGCCCTCCGGGGTGAATGCCCCCTCCAGCGGAGCTCCGAACAGGCCCCAAGATGGGATCTCGTGGATACAGAAGGTTGCGGCGGTGGAATTAGGTTTTTGGCTCCTGTTCTAATCATACGGGGATACGTAGGTATATATAGGAGGAAGGAGTACGTCGGTGGAGCTCCGAGGGGCCCACGAGGTAGGGGGCGCGCCCAGGGGGCGCGCCCTCCACCCTCGTGACCGCCTCTAGCGCTTCTTGGAGTAGGGTCCAAGTCTCCTGGGTCACGTTCGGTTGGAAAATCATGATCCCGAAGGTTTCATTCCGTTTGGACTCCGTTTGATATTCTGTTTCTTCGAAATACTGAAAAAGGCAAAAAACAACAATTCTGGGTTGGGCCTCCGGTTAATAGGTTAGTCCCAAAAATAATATACAAGTGGAAAATAAAGCCCAATATAGTCCAAAACAGTAGATAAAGTAGCATGGAGCAATCAAAAATTATAGATACGTTGGAGACGTATCAAGCATCCCCAAGCTTAATTCCTGCTCGTCCTCGAGTAGGTAAATGATAAAAAAGAATTTTTGATGCGGAGTGATACTTTGGCATAATTTCAATGTAAATCTTCTTAATCATGGTATGAATATTCAGATCCGAAAGATTCAAGACAAAAGTTCACATTAACATAAAAATAATAATACTTCAAGCATACTAACAAAACAATTATGTCTTCTCAAAATAACATGGCCAAAGAAAGTTATCCCTAAAAAATCATATAGTCTGGCTATGCTCCATCTTCCCCACACAAAGTATCTAAATCATGCACAACCCCGATGACAAGCCAAGCAATTGTTTCATACTTATGACATTCTCAAAACTTTTTCAATCTTCACGCAATACATGAGCGTGAGCCATGGATATAGCACTATAGGTGGAATAGAACGGTGGTTGTGGAGAAGACAAAAAGAGGGAAGATAGTCTCACATCAACTAGGCGTATCAACGGGCTATGGAGATGCCCATCAATAGATATCAATGTGAGTGAGTAGGGATTGCCATGCAACGGATGCACTAGAGCTATAAGTATATGAAAGCTCAACAAAAGAAACTAAGTGGGTGTGCATCCAACTCCTTGCTCACGAAGACCTAGGCATTTTGAGGAAGCCCATCATTGGAATATACAATCCAAGTTCTATAATGAAAAATTCCCACTAGTAAATGAAAGTGACGAAATGAGAGACTCTCTATCATGAAGATCATGGTGCTATTTTGAATCACAAGTGTGGTAAAAGGATAGTAGCATTGTCCCTTCTCTCTTTTTCTCTCTTTTTTTATTTGGGCCTTTTCTCCCTTTTTTATGGCCTCTTTTTTTTGTCTGGAGTCTTATCCCGACTTGTGGGGGAATCATAGACTCCATCATCCTTTCCTCACTGGGACAATGCTCTAATAATGATGATCATCAAACTTTTATTTTCTTTACAACTCAACAATTACAACTCGATACTTAGAACAAAATATGACTCTATATGAATGCCTCCGGCGGTGTACCGGGATATGCAATGAAACATGAGTGACATGTATGAAAGAATTATGAAAGGTGGCTTTTGCCACAAATACGATGTCAACTACATGATCATGCTAGCAATATGACAATGATGGAGCGTGTCATAATAAACGGAACGGTGGAAAGTTGCATGGCAATATATCTCGGAATGGCTATGGAAGTGCCATGATAGGTAGGTATGGTGGCTGTTTTGAGGAAGGTATATGGTGGGTGTATGATACCGGCGAAAAGTGCGTGGTATTAGAGAGGCTAGCAATGATGGAAGGATGGGAAAAAGTGCGTATAATCCATGGACTCAACATTAGTCATAAAGAACTCATATACTTATTGCAAAAATCTAGAAGTTATCAAAGCAAAGTATTGCGTGCATGCTCCTAGGGGGATAGATTGGTAGGAAAAGACCATCGCTCGTCCCCGACAGCCACTCATAAGGAAGACAATCAATAAATAAATCATGCTCCGAGTTCATCACATAACGGTTCACCATACGTGCATGCTACGGGAATCACAAACTTCAACACAAGTATTCCTTAGATTCACAACTACTCAACTAGCATGACTCTAATATTATCACCTTCATGTCTCAAAACAATTATCAAGCATCAAACTTATCTTAGTATTCAACACACTCAAAAGAAAGTTTCACATATCTTGAATACCAAGTATATTAACATTAAGCAAATTACCATGCTATTAACGACTCTCAAAATAATCTAAGTGAAGTATGAGAGATCAAGTTTCTTTAAAACAAATCCACCACCGTGCTCAAAAAGATCTAAGTGAAGCACTAGAGCAAAAATTATCACGCTCAAAGAGATATAAGTGAAGCACTGGAGTATTCTAACAAATTTCAATTCATGTATGGATCTCTCAAAAGGTGTGTACATCAAAGATGATTGTGGTAAACTAACAAGCAAAGACACAAATAATACAAGACGCTCCAAGCAAAACACATATCATGTTGGTGAATAAAAATATAGCTCCAAGTAAATTACCGATGGAAGTGGACGAAAGAGGGGATGCCTTCCGGGGCATCCCCAAGCTTTGACTTTTTGGTGTCCTTGGATTATCTTGGGGGTTCCATGGGCATCCCCAAGCTTAGGCTCTTGCCACTCCTTGTTCCATAATCCATCAAAAGAATTCACCCAAGACTTGAAAACTTCACAACACAAAACTCAACAGAAATCTCGTGAGCTCCGTTAGAGAAAGAAAACAAAAGACTACTTCAAGGTACTGTAATGAACTCATTCTTTATTTATATTGGTGTTAAACCTACTGTATTCCAACTTTTCTGTGGTTTATAAACTAATTTACTAGCCATAGATTCATCAAAATAAGCAAACAACACACGAAAAACAGAATCTGTCAAAAACAGAACAGTCTGTAGTAATCTGTAACTAACGCAAGCTTCTGGAACTCTAAAAATTCTACCAAAATAGGAAGTCCTGGAAAATTTGTTTATTGATCAGCATCAAAACGAATCAACGCAAAAGCACTCTCCAGTAAAAAATGGCAGCTAATCTCGTGAGTGCTAAAGTTTCTGTTTTTCAGCAGAATCAAATCAACTATCATCATAGGTTATCCTATAGGTCCTACTTGGCACAAACACTAATTAAAACATAAAACCACATCCAAACAGAAGTTAGATGGATTATTTATTCCTAAACAGAATAAAAAACAAAAACACAAAATAAAATTGGGTTGCCTCCTAACAAGCGCTATCTTTTAACGCCCTTAGCTAGGCATAAAAGTAAGGATAGATCTAGGTATTGCCGTCTTTGGTAGGCAATCCATAGGTGGCTCTCATGATAGATTCATATGGTAATTTTATTTTCTTTCTAGGGAAGTGTTCCATGCCTTTCTTTAAGGGAAATTGGAATCTAATATTCCCTTCCTTCATATCAATAATTGCACCAATCGTTCTAAGGAAAGGTCTACCAAGAATAATAGGACATGAAGGATTGCAATCTATATCAAGAACGATAAAATCTACGGGCACATAATTCCTATTTGCAACAATAAGAACATCATTATTCTTCCCATAGGCTTTTTAATAGTGGAATCCGCAAGATGCAAGTTTAGAGAGCAATCATCAAAATCACGGAAATCTAGCAAATCACATAAAGTTTTGGGAATAGTAGAGACACTAGCACCCAAATCACATAAAGCATGAAACTCAAAATCTTTAATTTTAATTTTAATAGTAGGTTCCCACTCATCATAGAGTTTTCTAGGGATATAAACTTTCAACTCAAGTTTTTCTTCATAAGATTGCATCAAGGCATCAACAATGTGTTCGGTAAAGGCCTTATTTTGACTATAAGCATGAGGAGACTCTAGCACGGATTGCAACAAGGAAATACAACCAATCAAAGAGCAATTTTCATAATTAAATTCCTTGAGATCCAAAATAGTGGGTTTAGCAACATCACGGTTTCTATTTATTTCAATCCCACTTTCATCAATTTCATCATCAAGATCTAGAAACTCCGAATTCTTAGAACACCTTCTAGGTAAAGGAAGATAATCTTCAGATTCATTAAGATTCATATTGCAAAACAAAGATTTAATGGGGGACGCATCAATAACTTTTAGATCTTCATCCTGATTTTCACAGGAATTAGAAGAACACGCTTTAATAAAGGCATCTTTGGAAGCACGCATCCTAGCGGTTCTTTCTTTGCACTCATCAATGGAAATTCTCATGGCTTTGAGAGACTCATTGATATCATGCTTAGGAGGAATAGATCTAAGCTTTAAAGAATCAATTTCAAGAGAAATTCTATCAACGTTCCTTGCCAAATCATCAACTTTAAGCAATTTCTCTTCAAGCAAAGCATTAAAATTCTTTTGTGAATTCATAAACTCTTTAACACTACTCTCAAATTCAGAGGGCATCTTATTAAAATTTCCATAAGAGTTGTTGTAGGAATTTCCATAATTATTAGAAGGATTACTAGGATAAGGCCTAGGATTAAAATTCCCTCTATAAGCGTTATTTCCAAAACTATTCCTACCAATAAAATTCACATCCATAGATTCATCATTATTCTCAAGCAAAGTAGATAAAGGCATATCATTGGGATCAAGAGGAGTATTTTTAGGAGCAAACGTCTTCATAAGTTCATCCATCTTTTCACTCAAAACATTGATTTCTTCTATAGCATGCACTTTTTTTCTAGAAGATCTTTCGGTGTGCCATTGAGAATAATTAGCCATAATATTATCAAGCAATTTGGTAGCATCCCCTAACGTAATTTCCATAAACGTGCCTCCCGCGGCCGAATCTAAAAGATTTCTAGAAGCAAAATTCAATCCGGCATAAAAAATTTGTATGATCATCCATAAATTCAAACCATGAGTAGGGCAATTGCGAAGCATTAATTTCATTCTTTCCCAAGATTGGGCAACATGCTCATGATCAAGTTGTTTAAAATTCATAATATCGTTCCTAAGAGTGATGATCTTAGCGGGAGGAAAAAACTTAGAGATAAAAGCATCTTTGCACTTGTTCCAAGAATCAATACTATTTTTAGGCAAAGACGAAAACCAAACTTTAGCATGATCTCTAAGTGAAAACGGAAATAACTTCAATTTGACAATATTGTTATCCATATCTTTTTTCTTTTGCATATCACACAAATCAACAAAATTGTTTAGATGAGTAGCGGCATCTTCACTAGGAAGGCCGGCGAATTGATCTTTCATAACAAGATTCAGCAAAGCGGTATTGATTTCACAAGACTCATCATTATTAAGAGGAGCAATCGAAGTACTAAGGAAATCATTATTATTGGTATTCGAGAAATCACACAATTTGGTATTATCTTGCGCCATGGCAACAAGTAATCCAACACACAAGCAAACAGAAAGGCAACGAGAAAAGGCAAATGGGAAAGAGAGGAGGAGATTGGGAAAGAGAAGGCAAATAAAACGGCAAGGGTGAAGTGGGGGAGAGGAAAACGAGAGGCAAATGGCAAATAATGTAATGCGAGAGATAGGGATTGTGATGGGTACTTGGTATGTTGACTTTTGCGTAAGCCTCCCCGGCAACGGCGCCAGAAATTCTTCTTGCTACGTCTCGAACTTGCGTTGGTTTCCCCCGAAGAGGAGAGGATGATGCATCACAGTAGCTTAAGTATTTCCCTCAGTTTTTGAGAACCAAGGTATCAATCCAGTAGGAGGTCACGCGCAAGTCCCTCGTACCTGCACAACACGATAGCAACTTGCAACCAACGCTTAGGGGTTGTCAATCCCTTCACTGTCACTTACGAGAGTGAGATCTGATAGAGATAATATTTTTGGTATTTTTGATAGATAGATGCAAAGTAAAAGTAAAGGCAAAGTAAAAAACAAAGCAAGTAAATAAAGTGATATATCTTGATATGATGAGAATAGACCCGGGGCCATAGGTTTCACTAGTGCCTTCTCTCAAGAGCATAAGTATTCTACGGTGGGTGAACAAATTACTGTTGAGCAATTGACAGAATTGAGCATAGTTATGAGTATATCTAGGCAATGATCATGTATATATGCATCACGTCCGTGACAAGTAGATCGAAATGATTCTGCATCTACTACTATTACTCCACTCATCGACCGCTATCTAGCATGCATCTAGAGTATTAAGTTAGAAACAGAGTAACGCCTTAAGCAAGATGACATGATGTAGAGGGATAAATTCATGCAATATGATAAAAAACATCTTGTTATCCTCGATGGCAACAGTGCAATACGTGCCTTGCAACTCTTTTTGTCACTGAGTAAGGACACCGCAAGATTGAACCCAAAGCCATGCACTTCTCCCATTGCAAGAACTACCAATCTAGTTGGCCAAACCAAACAGATAATTCGAAGAGACTTGCAAAGATAACTCAAGCATACATAAAAGAATTCAGAGAAGAATCAAATATTTTCCATAGATAATACTGGATCATAAACCCACAATTCATCGGTCTCAACAAACACACCGCAAAAAGAAGATTACGTCGAATAGATCTCCATGAGAGAGGGGGAGAACATTGTATTGAGATCCAAAAAGAGAGAAGAAGCCATCTAGCTACTAGCTATGGACCCGAAGGTCTGAAGTAAACTACTCACACTTCATCGGAGGGGCTATGGTGTTGATGTCGAAGCCCTCCGTGGTGATTTCCCCCTCCGGCGGAGCTCCGGAATAGGCCCCAAGATGGGATCTCGTGGATACAGAAGGTTGCGGCGGTGGAATTAGGTTTTTGGCTCCTGTTCTGATCATACGGGGATACGCAGGTATATATAGGAGGAAGGAGTACATCGGTGGAGCTCCGAGGGGCCCACGAGGTAGGGGGCGCGCCCAGGGGGCGCGCCTTCCACCCTCGTGACCGCCTCTGGCGCTTCTTGGAGTAGGGTCCAAGTCTCCTGGGTCACGTTCGGTTGGAAAATCACGATCCCGAAGGTTTCATTCCATTTGGACTCTGTTTGATATTCTGTTTCTTCGAAATACTGAAAAAGGCAAAAAACAGCAATTCTGGGCTGGGCCACTGGTTAATAGGTTAGTCCCAAAAATAATATAAAAGTGGAAAATAAAGCCCAATATAGTCCAAAACAGTAGATAAAGTAGCATGGAGCAATCAAAAATTATAGATATGTTGGAGACATATCAGCATGTATACTTCTTTGTTCATGTGCCCGTCCCTTCGAGGAAATGTCACGCGTTGTTCCTTTAAGTCCTTGTAGCTTGCTATGACTTGGGTTCATACGTTGGTGACCGCACGTTCATTGATGGGTTATGTATGCATGTCCCTGTAAGTTTGTGCACCTTGGGTTTATGTCTAGTCATGTCGGCCCAGGTTCTCTGTCATATGGATGCTAGAGACACAATCATATACGTGATCCAAAAGGCGCAAACTGTCCCGGTCAAGGTAAGGTTGCAACTGTGGGAATACCGTGCGTGAGGCTACAAAGTGATATGATGTGTTACTGCTAGATCGGTGTGACTTAGGATTGGGGTCCCAATAGCTTTGGTATCAGATCCTGACTCCTTGTAGGATTACCAAGCCAAACTAGTCTAAGTCGAGTCTAGAAATTCTTAGTTATATAAGGGAATTGATGTGGAAGGGAGCGTAAGGCTCTTTTTACTCCTTATACCTTATGTGCTTCTGATCCGAGTCATCCTATCTTACCTACGGGGTTAAGGAACTAGGTTGTCTCTTCTATCTATCAGGATCATGAGTTACTACCTTGTATGCTCATATGATTGGTTGATCAGAGTCGTCTTCCATTTTTTGAGTAGTTCATGTGTAGTAATGTTCAGTACTATCACAGAACCTTGAGTGATGATGCCAAGATTGGTACTACCCCACCTTTTGTAGGATGTCTCATTTTGAGCAATTTACTGCCGTTATGCCGCCCAAATTACCCCATGAATTTGAGATCTTCTAATGCTTTGCATTACTTCCTGCATCCCTTTGTTGATGCTGATTCCATCCTTGTTTTCCTATGGTTTTATTCCTCGGGATGTCGCACGGCACTCGAGCCGCTGTTGGCCATGGTCAGAGTCAAGCCAGTAGTTGTAGAGCTGCTGAGGATCCTCCCGATCCACCTTCTCTGGCAGAAGTCATGTTAGAGGTTGAGAGGAACAAAGTGTGATACTAACCGCTTGTTGGCACGTATTGAGGAGAACCCCACACATCAGTGCAAAGAGTCAGCCACCATCCATGACTTCATCAGCTTGCACCCACCCACCTACCATCATTCCATTTAGCCACTCGATGCAGATGATTGGCTCCGTAGCATCACTCATAAGTTGAGTTCGTGAATGTGGCTGAAGGTGACAATGTCACCTATGCTACCTACCATATAGAAGGTCCTGCCAGTCTATGGTGGGAGAATTATGAGGTTATGCTTCCAGCTGGCTAGATTCCTACCTAGAGATATTTCATTAAGGCTTTTCGTGAGCACCACATCCCTCAGGGTCTCATAGATTGCCAGAAGGAGGAGTTCTATAACCTTACCTACACTACAAAAAACGACACATCCCTGACATTTTGGGCCAAACGAAAAATTTTCCTGTCATACTTATGACACTTCTACGATGATAATTGTGACAAAACCCAGTATCATCATAGATGTGGTGGGCTCCTACTTCTATGACAAAAAATCATGACAAAAAATGGGTTTTTTGTCCTGGGCGGGCCGGAGACGCAGCTGCATGACATTCTTTGGGCCATCCATGATGGAAAAAACCATGGTAGAAGCGAGGGCCAGGAAAATTTCGGGGAGTTCCCGGTTACGGTGGGTGGTCACGGGCCGAGCGATGCGCGTTTCTCTCGTACACGTACGCGCGTGTGTGCAAGGCGTTGGGCTCTAACTGAACCCGAGCGAGGCGTTGGGCTCTAACTGAACCCGAGCAATTGCATTAGCTACGTTACTGAACCCGAGTGATTCCTTCACTACTGCTGCTAACTGAAGCCGATCGAACCCTCCTGCCTCCTTCCCTTGATGAACAGTGAGCGTTGTTGGGGGGGTGGATGAATAGTCCTCGGTGGGGATGGATGAACAGGACCCCATGGTGTTGCCTCTGGATGAACAGGACCCCGACTGATCGAGCCTGTTGGGGCTGGATGAACAGGACCCCGTGGAGGGCTAGATGAACAGGACGACCCCGTGGAGGGCTGGATGAATAGTAGATGGTGGAGGGGTGGATGAACAGTAGCCCGTGGAGGGGTGGTTGAACAGGAGCCCGTGGAGAGGGCTGGTTGAACAGTAGTCGATGGAGTAGCGCGCGGTGGAGGCTGGATGAACAGTAGCCCATGGATGAACAGTCGCAGGTGGAGGCTGGAGGAGGTCAACGGTGGATGAACAGTAGCCCGTGGAGGCTGGAGGAGGTCGACGATGGAGATGAACAGTATCCCATGGAGTCCCGTTTTGCGGTATGCCACACCCCTCCCGATGAACAGGACCCCCCGTTTCGACCGTAGCGCTCCAACACAAGTCTGTTTCCTCCGTTTTGCGATACACCACACCCCTCCCGATCAACAGGACCCCGTTTCGACTGTAGGAGGTCCAACACAAGTCCGTTTCCTCTGTTTTGCGGTACGCCAGACCCCTCCCGATGAACAGGATCCCATTTCGAACATGGCCGGTCGAACACAAGGCCGTTTCCTCCGTTCTGTGGTACGCGAGGCCTCATTTCCATCGGCTGTTCCATCCAAGCCGGTTGCCTCCCACGCGTTCTGTTGCCTCCAGATGAACACGACGCATTCCGCTGCCTCCCGATGAACACGACACATTCCGTTGCCTCCCCATGAACACGACGACAACGCGGTTTCTCCATTCCGACCCAGCCATGTACACGAGTCCTGGCCGTACGTATGCGCGAGTAGGCATTCGAGACCCCGCCCGTATCTACGTACGTGGCCGTATTTTCTTTCTTGCACACTGGCCGCTGTACATACGTGTACATGCTACATGCGTGCCTCTACTATGACACGTGCGCGCCTCTACATCGACCAGTATGTACGTACACGTTCACGACTAGAATGACAACACTATGTACGCTTCGACCAGGTGGGTCCCGACTGTCAGGCACTTCCTTCCATGCGAAGATGTAGCTGGTGGGTCCCAGCAGTCAGGGGGCGAATCATTTTTTTGCCCGGACACACTTCCTTGCGTGCGAAGATCTAGCTGGTGGGTCCCAGCAGTCAGGGGGGAAACGTTTTTTCATGAAATACGGTTGCCCGTCTGGTGGGTCCCCGCTATCAGGTGGAGGAATAATTATTTTGCACATAATAAGGAGCCAATTCCTTGCGGCTGCCCTGGACCCAGCTGTCAGCCTATCAATGTACAGTACTCTTCCGATGGAAGTCGTTCCTTGACCATGTTGACCACGCCGTGCCGAGAGCACCAGGGCGGTGGACGATGGTGAGGCCTAGGAAGGGGACGACGCGGAGCCGGGGAAGACGCGGCAGAGGATGCCCACGTGTAGAGGAGTATGAGGGTTCACTGGTTCGGCTATGGTGTGAGGCTGCTGTCGCCGCAGAATAACAGGGGTGTGGGTGAGTAGAGGGATGGTCTGGCGAGCGGTGGGAGTAGTAGGGGGCAGTGAGGCCTCCGCGGCATCACAGCCGGCCACGGGAGGCAGGAGCACGCGGCACGACCGGCGCTAGTTTGGGCGGCTAGAGCAAGAAGACCAGAGGTTGAAGAAGCACTACGACCGTTGGATGGACATCGTACGGTCACTGAAGGAAATATGCCCTAGAGGCAATAATAAAGTTATTATTTATTTCCTTATATCATGATAAATGTTTATTATTCATGCTAGAATTGTATTAACCGGAAACATGATACATGTGTGAATACATAGACAAACATAATGTCACTAGTGTGCCTCTACTTGACTAGCTCATTAATCAAAGATGGTTATGTTTCCTAACCATAGACATGAGTTGTCATTTGATTAACGGGATCACATCATTAGGATAATGATGTAATTGACTTGACCCATTCCGTTAGCTTAGCACTTGATTGTTTAGTATGTTGCTATTGATCTCTTCATGACTTATACATGTTCCTACAACTATGAGATTATGCAACTCCTATTTATCGGCGGAACACTTTGTGTCCTACCAAACGTCACAACGTAACTGGGTGATTATAAAGGAGCTCTACAGGTGTCTCCAAAGGTACATGTTGAGTTGGCGTATTTCGAGATTAGGTTTTGTCACTCTGATTGTCGGAGAGGTATCTCTAGGCCCTCTCGGTAATGGACATCACTATAAGCCTTGCAAGCAATGTAGCTATTGAGTTAGTTACGAAATGATGCATTACATAACGAGTAAAGAGACTTTCCGGTAACGAGATTGAACTAGGTATTGGGATACCGACGATCGAATCTCGGGCAAGTAACATACCGATGACAAAGGGAACAACGTATGTTGTTATGCAGTTTGACCGAGAAAGATCTTCATAGAATATGTAGGAGCCAATATGAGCATCCAGGTTCCGCTATTGGTTATTGACCGGTAACGTGTCTCGGTCATATCTACATAGTTCTCGAACTGGTAGGGTCCGCACGCTTAAAGTTTCGATGATAGTTATATTATGAGTTTATGAGTTTTGATGTACCGAAGGTTGTTCGGAGTCCCGGAGTTGATCACGGACATGACGAGGAGTCTCGAAATGGTTGAGACATGAAGATTGATATATTGGAAGCCTATATTTGGATATCGGAAGTGTTCCGGGTGAAATCGGGATTTTACCGGAGTACCGGGGGGTTACCGGAACCTCCCGTGGGCTTAATGGGCCATAGTCGGCCTTAGTGGAGAAGAGGAGAGGCGGCTAGGGCTGGGCCGCGCGCCCCTCCCCCCTAGTCCGAATAGGACAAGGAGAGGGGGCGGCGCCCCCCCCCCCCCTTTCCTTCCTCTCTCTCCCTCCTCTTTTCCCCCTTCTCCAAGTCCAACAAGGAAAGGAGGGAGTCCTACTCCCGGTGGGAGTAGGACTCCCCATGGCGCGCCCCCTCCTTGGCCGGCCGCCCCCTCCCCCCTTGATCCTTTATATACGGGGGCAAGGGGCACCTCTAGACACAACAGATCATTGATCTCTTAGCCGTGTGCGGTGCCCCCCTCCACCATAGTCCTCCTCGATATATTGTAGCAGTGCTTACGCGAAGCCCTGCGACGGTAGAACATCAACATCGTCACCACGTCATCATGTTGACCGAACTCTCCCTCGACACTCGGCTGGATCGGAGTTTGAGGGACGTCATCGAGCTGAACGTGTGCAAGAACTCGAAGGTGCCGCAGTTTTGGTGCTTGATTGGTCGGGTCGTGAAGACGTACGACTACATCAACCGCGTTGTGCTAAGGCTTCCGCTTTCGGTCTACGAGGGTACGTGGACAACACTCTCCCCTCTCGTTGCTATGCATCACCATGATCTTGCGTGTGCGTAGGAAATTTTTTGAAATTACTACGTTCCCAACAGTGGTATCAGAGCGTGGTTTTATGCGTAGATGTTATATGCACGAGTAGAACACAAGTGAGTTGTGGGCGATACAAGTCATACTGCTTACCAGCATGTCATACTTTGGTTCGGCGGTATTGTTGGATGAAGCGGCCCGGACCGACATTACGCGTACGCTTACGCGAGACTGGTTCTACCGACGTGCTTTGCACACAGGTGGCTGGTGGGTGTTAGTTTCTCCAACTTTAGTTGAACAGAGTGTGGCTACGCCCAGTCCTTGCGAAGGTTAAAACAGCACTAACTTGACGAACTATCATTGTGGTTTTGATGCGTAGGTAAGAACGGTTCTTGCTCAGCCCGTAGCAGCCACGTAAAATTTGCAACAACATATTAGAGGACGTCTAACTTGTTTTTGCAGGGCATGTTGTGATGTGATATGGTCAAGACGTGATGCTATATTTTATGGTATGAGATGATCATGTTTTGTAACCGAGTTATCGGCAACTGGCAGGAGCCATATGGTTGTTGCTTTATTGTATGAAATGCAAGCGCCCTGTAATTGCTTTACTTTATCACTAAGCGATAGCGATAGTCGTAGAAGCAATAGATGGCGTAACGACAATGATGCTACAATGGAGATCAAGGTGTCGCACCGGTGACGATGGTGATCATGACGGTGCTTCGAAGATGGAGATTACAAGCACAAGATGATGATGCCCATATCATATCACTTATATTGATTGCATGTGATGTTTATCCTTTATGCATCTTATTTTGCTTTGATTGACGGTAGCATTATAAGATGATCTCTCACTAATTATCAACAAGTGTTCTCCCTGAGTATGCACCATTGCGAAAGTTCTTCGTGTTGAGACACCACGTGATGATCGGGTGTGATAGGCTCTACGTTCAAATACAACGGGTGCAAAATAGTTGCACACGCGGAACACTCAGGTTAAACTTGACGAGCCTAGCATATACAGATATGGCCTCGGAACACGGAGACCGAAAGGTCGAACGTGAATCATATAGTAGATATGATCAACATAGTGATGTTCACCATCGAAAACTACTCCATCTCACGTGATGATCGGACATGGTTTAGTTGATTTGGATCAGGTGATCACTTAGATGACTAGAGAGATGTCTGTCTTAGTGGGAGTTCTTTAGTAATATGATTAATTGAACTTAAATTTATCATGAACTTAGTACCTGATAGTATTTTGCTTGTCTATGTTTGTTGTAGATAGATGGCTCGTGCTGTTGTTCCGTTGAATTTTAATGCGTTCCTTGAGAAAGCTAAGTTGAAAGATGATGGTAGCAATTACACGGACTGGGTCCGTAACTTGAGGATTATCCTCATTGCTTCATAGAAGAATTACGTCCTGGAAGCACCGCTGGGTGCCAGGCCTGCTGCAGATGCAACTGACGACGTTAAGAACGTCTGGCAGAGCAAGGCAGATGACTACTCGATAGTTCAGTGCGCCATGCTTTACGACTTAGAACCAGGACTTCAATGACGTTTACGTCATGGAGCATATGAGATGTTCCAGGAGTTGAAGCTAATATTTCAAGCAAATGCCCAGATTGAGAGATATGAAGTCTCCAATAAGTTCTATAGCTGCAAGATGGAGGAGAATAGTTCTGTCAGTGAACATATACTCAAAATGTCTGGGTATAATAATCACTTGATTCAACTGGGAGTTAATCTTCCTGATGATAGTGTCATTGACAAAATTCTTCAATCACTACCACCAAGCTACAAGAGCTTCATGATGAACTATAATATGCAAGGGATGGACAAGACTATTCCCGAGCTCTTCACAGTGCTAAAGGCTGTGGAGGTAGAAATCAAGAAGGGGCATCAAGTGTTGATGGTCAATAAGACCACCAGTTTCAAGAAAAAGGGTAAAGGGAAGAAGAAGGGGAACTTCAAGAAGAACAGCAAGCAAGTTGTTGCTCAAGAGAAGAAACCCAAATCTGGACCTAAGCCTGAGACTGAGTGCTTCTACTGCAAGCATACTGGTCACTGGAAGCGGAACTGCCCCAAGTATTTGGCGGATAAGAAGGATGGCAAGGTGAACAAAGGTATATGTGATATACATGTTATTGATGTGTACCTTACTAATGCTCGTAGTAGCACCTGGGTATTTGATACTGGTTCTGTTGCTAATATTTGCAACTTGAAAAAGGGACTATGGATTAAGCGAAGATTGGCTAAGGACGAGGTGACGATGCACATGGGAAATGGTTCCAAAGTCGATGTAATCGTGGTCGGCACGCTACCTCTACATCTACCTTCGAGATTAGTTTTAGACCTGAATAATTGTTATTTGGTGCCAGCGTTGAGCATGAACATTATATCTGGATCTTGTTTGATGTGAGACGGTTATTCATTTAAATCAGAGAATAATGGTTGTTCCATTTATATGAGTAATATCTTTTATGGTCATGCACCCTTGAAGAGTGGTCTATTTTTGTTAAATCTCGATAGTAGTGATACACATATTCATAATGTTGAAGCCAAAAGATGCAGAGTTGATAATGATAGTGCAACTTATTTGTGGCACTGCCGTTTGGGTCATATTGGTGTAAAGCGCATGAAGAAACTCCATACTGATGGACTTCTGGAATCACTTGATTATGAATCACTTGGTACTTGTGAACCGTGCCTCATGGGCAAGATGACTAAAACGCCGTTCTCCGGAACTATGGAGCGAGCAACAGACTTGTTGGAAATCATACATACTAATGTATGTGGTCCAATGAATGTTGAGGCTCGTGGCGGATATCGTTATTTTCTCACCTTCACAGATGATTTGAACAGATATGGGTATATCTACTTAATGAAACACAAGTCTGAAACATTTGAAAAGTTCAAAGAATTTCAGAGTGAAGTGGAAAATCATCGTAACAAGAAAATAAAGTTTCTACGATCTGATCATGGAGGAGAATATTTGAGTTACGAGTTTGGTTTACATTTGAAACAATGTAGAATAGTTTCGCAACTCACGCCACCCGGAACACCACAACGAAATGGTGTGTCCGAACGTCGTAATCGTACTTTACTAGATATGGTGCGATCTATGATGTCTCTTACTGATTTACCGCTATCATTTTGGGGTTATGCTTTAGAGACGGCCGCATTCACGTTAAATAGGGCACCATCAAAATCCGTCGAGACGACGCCTTATGAACTACGGTTTGGCAAGAAACCAAAGTTGTCGTTTCTTAAAGTTTGGGGCTGCGATGCTTATGTGAAGAAACTTCAACCAGATAAGCTCGAACCCAAATCGGAGAAATGTGTCTTCATAAGATACCCAAAAGAGACTATTGGGTACACCTTCTATCATAGATCTGAAGGCAAGACTTTTGTTGCTAAATTCTGATCCTTTCTAGAAAAAGAGTTTCTCTCGAAAGAAGTGAGTGGGAGGAAAGTAGAACTTGATGAGGTAACTATACCTGCTCCCTTATTGGAAAGTAGTTCATCACAGAAACCGGTTCCTGTGACAACTACACCAATCAGTGAGGAAGCTAATGATATTGATCATGAAACTTCAGATCAAGTTACTACAGAACCTCGTAGGTCATCCAGAGTAAGATCCGCTCCAGAGTGGTACGGTAATCCTATTCTAGAAGTCATGTTACTTCACCATGGCAAACCTACGAACTATGAGGAAGCGATGATGAGCCCAGATTCCGCAAAATGGCTTGAGGCCATGAAATCTGAGATGGGATCCATGTATGAGAACAAAGTATGGACTTTGGTTGACTTGCCCGATGATCGGCAAACCGTCGAGAATAAATGGATCTTCAAGAAGAAGACTCACGCTGATGGTAATATAACTGTCTACAAAGCTTGACTTGTTGCGAAAGGTTTTCGACAAGCTCAAGGAGTTGACTACGATGAGACTTTCTCACCTGTAGCGATGCTTAAGTCTGTCCGAATCATGTTAGCAATTGCCGCATTTTGTGATTATGAAATATGGCAAATGGATGTCAAAACTGCATTCCTAAATGGATTTCTGGAAGAAGAGTTGTATATGATGCAACCAGAAGGTTTTGTCGATCCAAAAGGTGCTAACAAAGTGTGCAAGCTCTAGCGATCCATTTATGGACTGGTGCAAGCCTCTCGGAGTTGGAATAAATGCTTTGATAGTTTGATCAAACCATATGGTTTTATACAGACTTTTGGAGAAGCCTGTATTTACAAGAAAGTGAGTGGAAGCTCTGTAGCATTTCTAATATTATATGTAGACGACATTATTGTTAATTGGAAATGATATAGAATTTCTGGATAGCATAAAGGGATACTTGAATAAAAGTTTTTCAATGAAATACCTCGGTGAAGCTGCTTACATATTGGGCATCAAGATCTATAGAGATAGATCAAGACGCTTAATTGGACTTTCACAAAGCACATATCTTGATAAAGTTTTGAAAAAGTTCAACATGGATTAGGCAAAGAAAGGGTTCTTGCCTGTATTACAAGGTGTGAAGTTGAGTCAGACTCAATGCCCGACCACAGCAGAAGATAGAGAGAAAATGAAAGATGTTCCCTATGCTTCAGCCATAGGCTCTATCATGTATGCAATGCTGTGTACCAGACCTGATTTATGCTTAGCAATAAGTTTAGCAGGGAGGTACCAAAGTAATCCAGGAGTGGATCACTGGACAGCGGTCAAGAATATCCTGAAATACCTGAAAAGGACTAAGGATATGTTTCTTGTTTATGGAGGTGACAAAGAGCTAGTCGTAAATGGTTACGTTGATGCAAGCTTTGACATTGATCCGGACGATTCTAAATCGCAAACCGGATACGTGTTTATATTGAACGGTGGAGCTGTCAGTTGATGCAGTTCTAAACAAAGCGTCATGGCGGGATCTACATGTGAAGCAGGGTACATAGCTACTTCGGAAGCAGCAAATGAAGGAGTCTGGATGAAGGAGTTCATTTTCGATCTAAATGTCATACCTAGTGCATCGGGACCAATGAAGATCTTCTGTGACAATACTGGTGCAATTGCCTTGGCAAAGGAATCCAGATTTCACAAGAGGACCAAGCACATCAAGAGACGCTTCAATTCCATCCGGGAGCAAGTCCAGGTGGGAGACATAGAGATTTGAAAATACATATGGATCTGAATGTTGTAGACCCGTTGACTAAGCCTCTTCCACAAGCAAAACATGATCAGCACCAAGGCTCCATGGGTGTTAGAATCATTACTGTGTAATCTAGATTATTGACTCTAGTACAAGTGGGAGACTGAAGGAAATATGCCCTAGAGGCAATAATAAGGATATTATTTATTTCCTTATATCATGATAAATTTTTATTATTCATGCTAGAATTGTATTAACCGGAAACATGATACATGTGTGAATACATAGACAAACATAATGTCACTAGTATGCCTCTACTTGACTAGCTCATTAATCAAAGATGGTTATGTTTCGTAACCATAGACATGAGTTGTCATTTGATTAATGGGATCACATCATTAGGAGAATGATGTGATTGACTTGACCCATTCCGTTAGCTTAGCACTTGATTATTTAGTATGTTGCTATTGCTGTCTTCATGACTTATACATGTTCCTACAACTATGAGATTATGCAACTCCTGTTTACCGGAGGAACACTTTGTGTGCTACCAAACGTCACAACATAACTGGGTGATTATAAAGGAGCTCTATAGGTGTCTCCAAAGGTACATGTTGAGAGTTGGCGTATTTCGAGATTAGGTTTTGTCACTCCGATTGTCAGAGAGGTATCTCTGGGCCCTCTCGGTAATGTACATCACTATAAGCCTTGCAAGCAATGGAGCTAATGAGTTAGTTACGGAATGATGCATTACATAACGAGTAAAGAGACTTGCCGGTAACGAGATTGAACTAGGTATTGGGATACCGACGATCGAATCTTGGGCAAGTAACATACCGATGACAAAGGGAACAACGTATGTTGTTATGCGGTTTGAACGATAAAGATCTTCGTAGAATATGTAGGAGCCAATATGAGCATCCAGGTTCCGCTATTGGTTATTGACCGGTAACATGTCTCGGTCATGTCTACATAGTTCTCGAACCCGTAGGGTCCGCACACTTAAAGTTCGATGACAGTTATATTATGAGTTTATGAGTTTTGATGTATTGAAGGTTGTTCGGAGTCCCGGATGTGATCACGGACATGACGAGGAGTCTCGAAATGGTCGAGACATGAAGATTGATATATTGGAAGCCTATATTTGGATATTGGAAGTGTTCCGGGTGAAATCGGGATTTTACCGGAGTACTGGGGGGTTACCGGAACCCCCTGGGGCTTAATGGGCCATAGTGGGCCTTAGTAGAGAAGAGGAGAGGCGGCCAGGGCTGGGCCGCGCGCCCCTCCCCTAGTGAGAATAGGCAAGGAGAGGGGGGCGGTGCCCCCTTTCCTTCCTCTCTCTCCCTCCTCTCTCCCCCCTTCTCCAAGTCCAACAAGGAAAGGAGGGAGTCCTACTCCCGGTGGGAGTAGGACTCCCCATGGCGCGCCCCCTCCTTCGCCGGACGCCCCCTCCCCCTTGCTCCTTTATATACGGGGGTAGGGGGCACTTCTAGACACAACAACAGATCATTGATCTCTTAGCCGTGTGCGGTGTCCCCCTCCACCATAGTCCTCCTTGATAATATTGTAGCAGTGCTTAGGCGAAGCCCTGCGACGGTAGAACATCAACATCGTCACCACGCCGTCGTGCTGAAAGAACTCTCCCTCGACACTCGGCTGGATCGGAGTTCGAGGGACGTCATCGAGTTGAACGTGTGCAAGAACTCGGAGGTGCCGTAGTTTCGGTGCTTGATCGGTCGGGCCGTGAAGACGTATGACTACATCAACCATGTTGTGCTAACGCTTCCGCTTTCGGTCTACGAGGGTACATGGACAACACTCTCCCCTCTCGTTGCTATGCATCACCATGATCTTGCGTGTGCGTAGGAAATTTTTTGAAATTACTATGTTCCCCAACAGTCACTGGAGCTAGAATCGTTCATATTGACTAAGTTCACAAAGCCCTCTGTCCCCGTCAACTTAGTTGGCCCACAAGTCAGCCTCCCACTATGGTGGGTCCCAGCTAGCAGGAGGGTATTCATTTTTTTCTGCGTAATAAGGAGGCACTTCCTTGCGTGCGAAGATATAGCTAGTGGGTCCGACCTGTCAATGGGGGGAACATTTTATTCACGAAATACAGAGGCCCTGCCGGTGGGTCCCAGCTGTCAGGTGGAGGAATCATTATTCTGTGCGTAATAAGGAGGCATTTCCTTGTGTGTGGCCGTGGACCCAGGTGTCAGCCTCTCCACGTACAGTCCACGTCCGATGAATGTCATTCGTTGACCACGGTAACCAGGCCGCGTCGAGAGCACCATGGCAGTGGACGACGGTGAGGCCTAGGAAGGGAATGAAACGGAGCCGGGGAAGACTCGGCAATGGTTGCCCACGCGGTGGGGAGTACGAGGGTTTACTGGTCCGGCTGCCGTCACCGGAAAATAACAGGAGGTGTGGGTGAGTAGAGGAATGGCCTGGCCAGCAATGAAGTAGGGTGGGGTGATGCGGCCTGTGCGGTAGGACAGCCGCCCACGAGAGGCGGGAGCAGGCAGTCCCACTGGCGCTGGTTTGGGTGGCTGGAGCAAGAAGATTAGATATTGAAGAAGCAGGACGGCCGTTGGATTAACATCCAATGGTCACTGCTGCTATCTTCGAACACACGTCCCATGCAGAGTCATTTCTCTGGGCATATCATGAATGGTAAGTCAAGTAAACAACCATGCATACACTGAATGCAAATTAATTTCAACATCATAGAGTTCAATACATATCCATGAATTGCTGAAGATGCGTCAGATCCTGAGTGTTTGTTAACTCTCTAAGAGAATCCATGTAGTAAACTGTGTTCTTGTTTGGAACAATGAATACCAATATCCAGTGATCGCTACATATTAAGAAAGCCATGAACTTACGAATTATGTCGAAATCTGAAAGACAATCATATCTAGTTCAATAATTGATGGTGTCAAAATTCATCTTCATTTGTAGTGTGCTCGCATTGTGGAAAACTAAACCAGGGAACCTATTCAAGAGGGAACTACCTCTGTAGCACGAGATCGTTTCTCCGGTAACACACCGAAATCCGTTATTTTTGGAAAATTTATCCAATAGTCTGCAAATACCTTTTCTTACGCTAGTCAAATGTTCAAGCATCTAAATAAACCTCTTTCTATTTCTATCCAAAGAAAAAAAATACATCTAACACCGGTTAGGTTGTTCCTAACAGGACAAATACATGACTAATTTTGTACAAAAAAAATTAGTGTCCTCAGCAACAAGCAAGGACCAACCTTTGTGGATACTATGTTTGCACACACATGATCTCCATCTGCAAATCTGCTGATAGTTGTGAAGATCCTCGCGAATTAGTACAAGTCTATCTTAATTAATATCTTCTACTCCACTCATATGGCACATTCTGATCTTAAAAATACTGCAGCTCATCTTAGAACCGAGGATCCCTGAACCGTTCCCCGCTGGTGAATTGTTGATGGTTCGGAGATTTATCAGTGACTTCTTCCTGAATCACTACATCAATCCCACTGGTGATAATGAAGATTTCAGCATGCCTTCTCCTGAAACATTGAGTTAGAGTTAGCCACTAAACATATACGCATGGATCCATCGTTTTCCATCTCATGAGGTCTTCGTATTTCGTACACTATGATTAATTATGTAATGCATATATATGTCGACAGATCATTGGAATTTAGCTACCATATGTTCAATTGCAATTGTTGCGAAATCTGATGAATGTTCTTCCTGTGGACACTATTTGTTCAATTGAATATTGTGGCAAATTTGCTTTTTGGATGCCGATTCAAAATGGGATATTTTTGTTTTAACTTGGCAATTGCTCCGCACACGGTTCAACTAAATGAGTGTGTGCGATCCACATCGGAAAGCATACGTCGATCGTAGCGCAACCGTCGGTGATACACAACAGATCGCAAATGATTTGCAATGCTACTACGTGTGCGTAGGGTTGCCGGAACCGTTTGTGATATCACGTTATCGCACACGAGAGCTCGGAGTAAACCGTGCCCAATGTAAAATACAATCCCAGTCGTAAATTTTTCAGGAAACGTGTGGGATCCCAAACGAAAAGCACACGTCACCCTTGCCGCAACCGTCAGTGATACACAAAAAATCACAAATGGTCTGCAACACTTGTATGTGTACGAACGGGCTCCTAGACTGTTTATGATAGAACATTATCACACACGGTAATTGTTGGGAAATGTGTGTGATGGAGTCTTGCATGGTAGACGGGTTCCGCGGAAAACTCATGTGCGATGGGGCACATATCGCACACAGTTCATATGTTGGCCCGTGTGCCTAACATATTGTTTCCCAAACTATTCATTACGACACACCGTTTGGTTTCACTACGTCATTAGAAATGTTTAATCACCGATCCCACACGTGCAAAAGAATTTAGTGTGTGATGCATCGCACATGATTACATTTTGCAAGGCCAACGGATCATGGCTCCATATCCCTGATGGTTTCTGGGTCGTGTGGGAAGGAACCCCCCCCCTATCGCCCACACTCACTTGGCGATGGTTCCAAATGCCGTCACAGAAAGGGGTTAAAAACAGTTTGTATAGCACCTCGTTGTACTAGTGACATATGTCTCGTTAAACTAATATCCATTGAAGTTAAAGATTTCAGGATGTTCAATGATTGGCATGGCAAGGACTAGTGATTGTGGACCCCTCAAAATGCTAAGGAGATGGATTGGCAAAAACTCAAGACTCTGCATTTTTGGTTAAGTGATCCAAGATCACAAATTGAGTCCATAGGAAAGCCAATACTATTAAAAGGGGATGAGGTTTTGATTATGATCTATTTGCTCAAGTGCTTAGTGATATTGCTCCAAAACCATCAACAACTTTATCCATCCAAATATGTCCAAAACCCTACATTCCAACTCGGCCCCCATCGAAATTTCTCCATTCGGACCCACCGAGTTCATCTGGACACTGCCTCTGCCAAAACCCTAACAAATCAGAGTCAATGATATGCTTCTTGATCCCACTGGTTTGGCCTGCCCAACCTTCTGTAACGAGTTGCAATTATTTTGGTCTCACCGAGTATTGCGATCGGTCCCACCAAGATGGCTTGCCAAACCTTCTGTAACTTGTTGCAATTATTTTGGTTCCATCGAGTTTTGCAATCAGTCCCACCAAGACGGCGTGCCAACCTATCTCTTGCCTTATTGCTTCACTTTGGTCCTACCGAGTTGATGCAATTGGCGCCACCGAAACGAGGTTTGCCCTAACCATTGCACATCAGTTCTTCCGAGTTGTTCCCTGTCGGTCCCACCGAGACCTCCACCGTTCATATCTTTTACATAGGTCGGTTCCACCGAGATTTCTGATCGGTGCCACCGAGTTGGGTCCAAAGTGTGTAGCGGTTGAATTTCATGTGGAGGCTATGTATACCCCTCCACCCCCTCTTACTAAGTAAGAGAGACATTAGAACATTCCTACACTTCCACTACTCGTTTTCTCAGAGAGAACCACCTACTCATGTGTTGAGACCAAAAGATTCCATTCCTACCATTTGAACCTTGATTTCTAGCCTTTCCCAAGTTGCTTTCCACTCAAATCCTTCTTCCAGCATAGCCAAATATGTGAGAGAGTTGAGTGTTGGGGAAACTATCATTTGAAACACAAGAGCAAGGAGTTCATCATCAACACACCTTCTATTACCTTTTGGAGAGTGGTGTCTCCTAGATTGGTTAGGTGTCGCTTGGGATCCTCTGACATGATGTGGAGTTGAACCAAGAAGTTTGTAAGGGCAAGGAGATCGCCTACTTCATGAAGATCTACCCGAGTGAGGCAAGTCCTTCGTGGATGATGGCCATGGTGGGATGGACAAGGTTGCTTCTTCGTGGACCCTTCATGGGTGGAGCCCTCCATGGACTCGCACAGCCGTTACCCTTCGTGGGTTGAAGCCTCCATCAATGTGGACGTACAATAGTACCACCTATCGGAACCACGCCAAAAATCATCATGTCCCCATTGCGTTTGCCTTCTTCAAACCCGTCCATTTACTTGCATGTGCAATGCCTTACTTTCTGCTGCTATAGTCCTATAATTGCATATGTAGGGTGTTGCTTGACTTGTCATAATTGCTAAAATCTGCCTACAACTAAAATGGGGAAAATGTTAGGTTTTATTTGGTCAAGTAGTCTAACCCCCCCCCCCCCCACCCCTCTAGACATACTTTTGATCCAACAGTCCTCTAATTTACATGATGATAGGGCTCATTTTCTTCTATTTTATTTTTGAGTCTTTTATTTTATATTGAGTGGCACGATAGAAATTCATCATGGATTTTTATCCGTGCATTCAGTAATTCACTATTTTGTTTTATCATTTTATGTAAATGATTTTATTTGAATAATATCTAAGCACTGTATTTTAGTTTTGGTCGAAATCGGTGTCAACAGCCTACATGTCACATGAAAAAGGAAACGTAAGATGGTTGAATAAACATGCTTCCAGATAAAAAGGTGAAAATTGATATTCAGGTATTTTTGATAAAGTTGAGGTCCCCTTGCTATTTGCTCGGTTCATCCACTAAGGACGTGTTTGGTAGCCTTCTCGCTGTGGCCTGGCCCGTGGAGCCTGTTTAAGGGTATTCAGGCAAAAAACCAACATATGCGTCTAGTTTGATTGCCTGCGTACCCTCTAGCCTGTTTGGTTGCCCGCTTGTGTAGGCGCAAACACAAGGCATGGTGTTTGGTTCCATGCAACAGTTTTTGTCTAGTAACCTCTTTCGTGAGGTGGTGAGGTTACCAGCACACATCAGCGTGAAGAATAAATCATACAAATACAACAGAAGATAGTTGTAAACCATAGCAAAGTCGTAGTTTTAAACATAGTGCCACACTTAAACATATCAGTTCAAAAGCAAAACAGTATGATAAGAAACTAAACCAACTAGAGCATAGGAAGGGTTGTCCTAGCGTTCACGACCAAGGCGTCGTCGTGCTTCCGGCACTTGGTCACCACTTCAATGTCATTGTCGTTGAAGACAATGACCTTGAGCGTGTCGGGAGTCAACAGCTTGAACGTCACCATGTAGTCGATCTTGATCTGATGAACGGCGGTGAAGGGGCCCAATCCTGATCGAGGGTCACCCTGTCGTCCATCAGTCGGATAGTGACCCTCCATGAGCAGTCGGTGTTCTTCTCAGTTTGAAGTCTTGCAGCACAGCCGGAAAGTGCTTGCTGAAGTCCAGGGGCATCAGGATGCACTCAAGCTGAGGGGCAAGGATCACTTTGCAGAAGTGGGTTGGACCCTCCTCATGGTAGTGCTTGTAGTTCCAGCGCTTCCCGCTAGGGGGCTCCTCCTACACCACGTAGTCATCCGTGGCCACCTCCTCAGGCATGGTTGGCACAACCTCCATGGGCGGCACCACCTCTTTGTCCTTCACCATGGGTGGCACCACCTCCTTGCCCTTGTTCTCTGTGTCGATCTCCATTACGAAGAGCATGCATTATGAAGAGTACAAAGTATTTATCCATCCTCACGGTCACTATTTACCCACCATCTCACTCGGCTATCTCTGTCTCTCACTGTTCTCCTATCCATCGCCATGAACTCCAGCAGCAGCAGCTCCAACCCCTTCCCTAGGGGCATTGGATTGAGGGCTTTCTTCCTAGAGTGCTCGCTCGGTGACCGCACCAAGTTCGAGAACACCATGAAAGTCTGCTCGAACTTCAGCAGCATGGCAGACATGCAGAAAGAGTCAGGGGCTATGGTGAAGAAGGCGACGTCGGAGGAGTGGAAGACACTAATTCCTGACCCAGCGGAGGACGCTATGTTAGTCGACATCCTTCGCTGGGCCATGAATCAAGTCGAGTCCGGCGACACTAGACAGAGGGCAAGGTGGGCCAAGTACAGAGAGTACAGGTGATGCGGAGCATCCTACGGACATCACCATGTCAAGAGTTCGTTTGGCAAGTGACACGTGCGACCTCTACTTCTCATACATAAAGGTGAATCTTCTCCTTTACATGTGTTCACTTGACCCCTTCGAGGATGGTATACTACTTGACACTTCTCCCATGTGCATGCATAGGTATTGTCGAAGCTTCACGGATGTCGAGGAGGAGTGCAAGCGCCAAGGACCGACTACACCGCCCTCAAAGGAAGCGTGGAAGAGAAGAAGGAAGAAAGGATAAGAAGACGGAGCGGCTGCTGGAGTCAGCCGGACGTCCGGACGTCCGTTCGGATCATCCGGACCCCCCCCCCCCCCCGGGATCATCCGGATAACTGCGCCCACGACACCTGAAGCTTCACCATGAAGCCGGATCATCCGGACCTTCTCGCGGATCATCCGGCCCGACACCCGAATCATCTGTACCCTCACCCGGATCATCCGACCCTTGTCTGCGCGCATGACTTGGGCCGAGGCCCGTGTACCATTCGCCCCCTCACTTACCCCTTCGACCCTTGGGCTATAAATAGACCTCCTCCACCTCCTTTCTAGGAAAAAGAACAGGTTTAGCTCATTTGAGATAGAGCTTTGCTCATCCATACGGATCTACACCTCGTGAGAGACCGCGGCCTCTTTGGAGAAGACCCATCTTGGATTCAAGACCCCCTCATGGGTAGATCCATCTAGGATACCATCAAGACCTCCTCTTGGAGATGAACTCTACCTTGTATCTTTCTCTTTGTTGTTCATGTACCTTGTGGATCTTGTGTGTTTGATTGTCTAGTGGATGTGTGATTGGAATTGCTCTTGAGTGTTTCCCCATGTGATTTCTCTCCGTTCTTCCCCGTGTTCTTCGTGTTCCTCGTAGGGATCCACTCCAATCGTGAAAGATCAGCCTCTAGGGTTCTACCCTACATCAACAGGCATCCTCATGACCATCGTGTCGCATCGTACTTCATGACAAGGACTGTGGTGGCAGTGGAGGAGGAACAAGAAGCGGTGGCGAAGGAGGTCGAAGAAGATGTGGTGGCGATGGTTGTAAGGGCGCTAGAGCCAGGACACGAAAGCATGCCAATCGAGCTGGACTCCGACGAGGAAGAAGAGACAGTCGTGCAGTTCGAGGAGAAGAACAAGGCCAAGGGCACACCTGCCGCTCCAACCGCCTCCAGGGTTGCCAAGGCTAAGATCTAAGACTATCGTGTAAGATTTACCCCAATCCTCGTTACCCTTGTACTCAATCCAGATCGGCTACTTCTATAAAGCCTATGTGTGCGTCGTTGTAAAACGGTGGTTATATTTTATGAAATAGACAGATATGTTTTCGAGGGTAGACACCCATATCAAGTTTTTGAGGTAGCTTTAGAAAACCTCTTTGTTGCGATTTCTGCGAGGAAATTGTTTTGCGCGTGAGGTGCCGTCGTTCGGATTGTTTCTCTCGTGCTGAGCCGCAAGGTTCAAACCCTCTAATTCGTGTACATCGCGTGCGCGGGCGAGAGGCTATTGCTGCTAGAGCTGGAGTACCGTTAAAGATCGGGCTGCAACAACAGGTCGGATCTCACCATTGAGGTTCGGTCTTTATCATTGGAGATGAACTCTACCTTGTATCTTTCTCTTTGTTGGTCATGTACCTTGTGGATCTTGTGTGTTTGATTGTCTAGTGGATGTGTGATTGGACTTGTTCTTGAGTGTTTCCCCTTGTGATTTCTCTCCGTTCTTCCCCGTGTTCTTCGTGTTCCTCGTAGGGATCCGCTCCACTCGCGAAAGATCGGCCTCTAGGGTTCTAACCTACATCATCTTGGTATCATGAGCCACGTTGATCATATTTTTGGAGCCCCTACAATTTGTTTTCTAGCTTGATTTTGTCGATTTCGTCCTAAATTTGAAAATCCCCACCAAAACTAGCCTCAAATTTTTTGTGATTTGTTGATTTTGATGATGTTTTGTTGATTTTGATCCGTGGGTTTGCTTGGTTTCAAGTGGATCTAGCATCTCCCCAAGTTTCCCCACCTTTCATCCACGAAATCTCCTCAATTTTTGCCCCGAAATCATCCATTTCCGCCCAAAAATTCACCCCCGAGATGAAATCCCGAGCAGAGTTGACCTGCCCGGATCATCTGGACGTGCTCCCGGATCATCCAGACATCCACCGGATCAGCTGGACGCCCCCCCCCCCCCCCCCCCTCGGACGTCCGGATAACCCATGCACCCGAATACCTGTACCCAAGTTGACGAACCTGGATCATCCGGAAGTGCTCCCGGATCATCCGGGCAAGCCTGGATCATCCAGACCTCCTACCGGATGCCCGGCTAACCCTGAAACTGACATGGCTGAATTTTTGTTTTGGTCATAACTAATTCATCCGGAGTCCGTTTTTGACGTTCTTTAGCTCGCTCTGAAGCTATTGACATCCCCCATCCCACAAAAATATCACCAACATCATTTGACTCCATCAAATTTTCGGAACTTTGGCATCTTTGCCTAGGGCCACCTCCATCTCATCTGCATTACCTCCACCGACTTCCGCAACCTAACCCATTTTGTTCCCCATAGCATTAGTGGTTGCTTGAGTAGTTATTCGAGTCTCCTAAGGTGTTTCAGCTACTTAGGGATGGTTGCTTCTTCATCAACCACCACCACCACTTCCATATAACCTTGCCCACCATATATTTCGCCAACCCAACTTAATTGTTTGAGCTTGTTTGAGTTGCGGCTTGTGTTTCCTAAGGTGTTTCGGCTACATAGGGACGGCAACTTCAACTCCAACATGTGTATAGCCCGTCACTCCACTTCCGCATTGCCAAGTGCAAACCATCACTGCATTCCGCTACCACCATTTGATATTTTCCTTTGGAGATTTTGAGTTTGCGGTTTTTCCGTTTCCTAGGATATTTCGGCTAACTAGGAACGGGTCGACTTCGGCAACACCGCCCCTCATCATCGCCGAGGACGGTAACCTCGACGACATCATTGTATATTCCCCTTGCAATTGCATTGATAACCCCTCACCCATTTTCTGTCACTTGCCTATCGAGACTAGCCATTGAGTATTGCTGGCAATGTTACTTGTGCACATTAGTGATCCACACCTTCCATTGCATACATACATCTTGGTATCATCATATCATCCCTTGTGTCACAAGATTGTTCCCGCATATACACAATTGCTATCTTGGTTTGTGCATTTCGCATTGTGGCCATGTCAAAAAAAACAATAAGCTTTTAAGCAAAAGAGAAAGAGCAAAGAAGCTTGTAAGCAAGTGCCATAGCATCATATCACATTGCATATAAGATTGTCTTATCTGATCATCTTGGATCATCTTGAGAGAAACACCGGGGACCATACATACATAGCATACTTGGGATATAAGTTGCAACTTTTTGCATCTTATAGGTTGTGCACAAGTGTCGTATCCGCCTATTGAGCAATCGTGCTAGCGTCTCTCTTGAGTTGTGCAACACGAGCGTTTTCCGTGGATTCCACATTTTGTGCTCATTCCTTGGTTGCACGGCCCCATTTATCTATCCGTGCGTGCGTTTCCCACATATTGCTATTGGTCTACTTGTTTCACTTGCGAATTTGTGAATCTCTTTCAACATTATTGACTCCTGCTAACATTTTGCATTAATTTTTTGTGCCACTATCCTCACCGAGATACTCCATAAGCTTTACTTGATAGGTGTGAGTGAACAAGTCCGGTACCAATTCCACTATTCTTTCATTCACATTGAGTGAAACGGGATACATCCTCGACTTTGGGAAAAGGTAACTTGGTATTGTTTATCTCATTTCCTACTCACCTCTACTCGAGTCATGTGATGGATAGGCATGACATTTCACCTTCGGTCTACAACAACAACGATGAGTTATATGCCATGAAAAACAACTCCGACGCCAAGATGCAAGCTCAAATGGAGGAGATCAAAGCCCTCATCAAGTCCTACAAGCGATCTTCCTTATCTTCGAGAAGACACTCAAGAGCACATGCTTCCGAGCTACCATCTCCGGCAAGGTCACATCGGCGTCGACACCATCACCAACAAGAACATGAAGGTCAAGAGCTCAACACCAACAACCGCTCAACGACTTCACCATCTCCCCTAGCATCTTCGCCAAGCGACTTCAAGGCATCTTCGCCTACGGACATACGGCATCTTCGCCAACAAGCACCCCAAGACTACGCTCAAGAGAAGCTCCCCCAAGCTCAATGCCCCCGAGTTCCATGAGCTACTGCGACCTCGACATCGACCATGCGATTCCTTTCTATAGGACTCAAGAACCCGAGGAGTATCTCGAATGGGAGCGCTTGCTGGACGACTACCTCAAGCTACATCAAGTCCCTTCCAAAGATCAAGTGAAGTGCGCCACAAGAAACGTCCACGACTACGCATCAACATGGTGGCTTTACACACCTTCGGAGAGCTACGAGATGAGTTGGCCCAAGACGAAGAGAGCTATGCGGCGAGAGTTCGTGCCTCCAACCTACACGGAACTACTTCAACGCCAATTGGAGAACACCATCCAAGGATCCAAGTCCATCGACAAGTACTTCAAGGAGATGAAGATTGCCTTGCGACGAGCCGGCGTGGATGACCCCATTGCGATGAAGTTCCACTTCATGATGGGATTGAACAATGACATCTCCAAGACTATCTTCCTCGAGAACTACAAGTCCCTTGATGACTACTGCATTTCACCCCGGGCATGAAAACCAAAGACCGAAGACCGAAACCGAAAAGACCGAGACCGAAACCGAAAAGACCGAATTAGAAAAGACCAAATAGAAAACGGTCGGTGCAAATAGAAGACCGAACTAGTTTCAGTCTGATTGGTCATGCTATGTTTAGGACCGAATAGACCAAATAGACCGATTAATAAAAGCCCATCCCAACTCCCAAGGCCCGTCCGGCCAGCCCAATGGTCACGCACTAGACCCAAATAGACCCAACTATAGAGTAGAGTACACGACCTCGCATCCTCACATCCTGATTCACAGAAACCAGCAGCAGCCAATCTCTCGTTCTCCCACTACTAACCCTAGCCGCCGCCTGCTGCTTGCCTCGATGCGCGCTGCGCGCCCCAGAACGAGGACCGGCACCCGAGCGGTGGCCCTGGCCGGTGAAGACCGGCGCCCGAGCGGCGGCCCTGGCAGGTGAAGATGGGCACCGCGAGCGGCGGCCCTGAGCCCCTGACCGTGAAGACTGTCGCCCTGCGCTGCCGCCAACCCCAACCTCCCGTCGGTCGCTCCACCGCCTACGACGCGGCCGTCCGCCGCCGGTGCTCCACCTCCCGATGACCAGTTCGTCACCACTCACCACTACCCGTCCTCTTCGACACGTTCGTCCGCCGCCGGTGCTCCTCTTCCCGACGACCTGCCAACTTTCGGTTCTCCACATCGCACCTGAAGGTGAGCTACCTCACCTCTCTGTAAACCAGTGATTCCCACGAAAATAAGCACTCCTGCAGAATGTGTTTTGTAGGCAATACATGCCCTTGCTTTTTGTGTCGAATGTTAGCACTTGGGGACAACAAATAGAACACTCTATTTGTGCTTGTTTTGTGTCAAATGTTAGCAGCTTCAATACTTCAGTACTGCATACACAGTAATGCATTTGTGCTTGTTTCCTGAAACTAGATATATACATGGTGTATATTTATGTTGTGATTTGATGAGGTCAATGTTGTTTGACAGACTAATGTCCTCTTTTTTAGATGTTTTCTGAACATGATGAGGAACTGAATGAGAATGAAGATGCATTTATGAGTGTAGAGGCAGATGCAGAAGCAGGAGACGAATCCGTGTTACGTAGTATTATTGACGATGAAGTTGCCGAACCAACAGTTGTCGAAGGTGCCCAATCTAGAAGCTTCTCAAGATGACAAGCCAATTGAAGCTGAATCATGAATCGTCTTACTTTGTGTCATATGAATCTTGTTACTTGCTCTCAAATGTAAACATGTACTGGTACTTTGTTACTTGTTGTTGCATATAAACATGTATTTGTACTTTCTGCTCTCAAATATAAACATGTATTGTTACTGGAAGTAACATGAATATGAGTTCTACCAAATTAATTTGGTCTATTTGGTCGGGACCGAAGACCGGATAATAAAGACCGAAGACCGAATAGTGAAGAACCGAAAAGACCGAAATTATTTTGGTCTTCAATTCTGGAAGACCGAATTATTGGAAGACCGAAAAGACCGAACCGAACAAACCGAAAAGACCGAAGGCCGACGCTAACTACATTGGTGCTCTCAAGGCGGAACAAGAACTCATGAAGGCCAAGGTTTCTCCACCCCAAGCACACTTCGCGGCAACCAAGCTCTACGACAAGCATGAGGCTACTACCACCACGATGTCCAAGCCCGACAAGTTCTAAGACGATGCTCCCAAGTTTGACTTCATCGCCATCCCTCTTTGTGGCATTGATGATGCCGGGTCTACTTCGACTCTTTTTCAAGACGGTGCGGCGACAAGTACGACTACGGAGACCTTTAAGGACCAAGCTTGAGGCGAGCGACAAGGTGGCGAGCAAGGATGATGTTTCCATCTTAGGAGGCGAGAGTGATGATGTGCCATCTTCGGCCTTCATCCACGGTGACGGCGACGATATGGTTGAGCATGGGATTTTCCCTTCGACCATGGCGACGTATGATGACTTGAGTGACTTGTGCCACCATATTGAGAGTGAGAGTGACTTCACTACTAGCCCCATATATGACAAGTTGCCCCACTTTCCATGTGAGAAGAGCCACAACCCCCACCACTTGAGTGAGATGAGTGACTCCACCATATGTGAGATTGAGTGCACCTACTTTGAGGGAGTGAGTGAACCACCACATAGAGAGAGTGAGATAGTTGATAGGTCTCGTGAGGCCATTTGCATTTCTAACAACTTGACCTCTACTTCTATTGTGTATTCTCATTTGGTGGTAGGTCCCATTTATGATGATGCGCCGATCCTCGACGACTTTGTCCTCCCTTTGGACAATACGATGGCCATGGTGGAATATGATGCACCCCCCACATGGTTCCATCAAGATGAAGATGACCACCATTTGGTATTTCCCACCTCACCTACACCACATGAGTGGAATGACAAAGGTAACAAAGGTGATGGTGATGCGCTAGTCCCACTAGTGGACATTCTTGACATTGCTTGCTTGCATGATGTTGATCCACCTAGTACCATCCTTCATGCTACTATGATTTCCCCATGCGATGATTTGCCCATTTATGATGAGTATGGTAATTCTCATGTGGAGTCTATTAGTTGTGATGCCATGTTACATAGGATTTCTTGTGACAATTCTTTAGGTCACATCATGTTTGATAATCCTCTTGACTTGTCATATGCTATGCATGAGATCAACCATGTGTCTTATTTGCAATCTCTTCATAGTTACTATGCATATGCCATTAAAATAAACCCAATTTGCACATATGGCAATCATGATAAGCCCATCGTTATTGGCATTTGTTTTTCTTGTGATGATATTGACATGCTACCTTTGCATCATTTATCTCATATGCCATGCCATGACCAAATAGCTTCGGATATGCATTGTATTGGATGTTGTCCATTTTCTCCATATGATATTTCCGATATTGCTCATGAGGAGACCCCCATAGTTTCCTCATACATTTTAGGAGTTTTTGATCCATCCCATTCATTGCATGATCCCAATATTGTGTGCACATTATGCTCCCCATGCATGAACATGCTATTGATGTGCCATATACTTGCATTCTCAATTTGTGTCCCCATCGTGTCATACATAACAACTATTCCTTCATGATGGATGACATGTTCTTATACCATGCATCAAATTTCTTTGAGTGATGCTTATCTTGTGCTAACTCACACATGCACATACACATCATGATGGATGATGTGTACATTTACCATGCGCACAATTTCTTTGGTTTGTGTCTCTTTTGTGTAGGTACCCATGCTTACTTGTCAACCTCACAATCCCATGAGTTGACAAAACGAGCTCTAGAGAGCAACGATGACTTGGGATCCCGTGGATTGTCCTTACCACTGTTCTCTTCATGCAAAGACTTCGCGCATTTCTTTTACATGGCCCTCACTTGGTTATGGTTATTGTCCATTATATATCCTTTGCCCATATTGCCATGTTCACTTTGCATGATATGCCCATTCCTATGCCTTTGCCATGCATTTGTGACCCATGCTTTGCTTTACACATGATGATTGATTCTCATAATTTTATGTGTATTTGCAAGCTTGGTGGAGATATCTCTTGTTATTGCCATTCCAATAATGATACTTTCATCTTGCTTTGTGCTCGTGCTTGCGATATGTCATGTGCATTGTCTATGCCTATTATTTGCTCACATGACATGATTGCCATGATTTACTCTAGTGTGTTGCATCTTCGCTCGACTAGTTTGCATGACTTGACCAATATGCTTGCTTGCGTTGTTGCATCACCAATGATTCATACTTGCTCATTTCATGCGGTTGATGGCATCCATTTCCATGCTTTGCACATGATTGCTATTACATGTTGTCATATGTCTCCATATGTTTCCTCTCTTATGCTAGATGACTTGCCATGTATTGAGGGCAACAATGTTCTTAGTATTGCTAATGAGATTGCCCCCATAGCATTCTTGCATATATTTGGAGATTTTGACATACTCCTTGTGAAGCTTGCTTGTCTTACTTCTTTGCACCATATATCTAGTGCCATGAATATAGCCATTGTTGCATCATACTGTTCATGCACTTGTTCTTCTAATGGTTATGTGCAAAAGAAGAGAACCATCATGATGGATGATGTGTTTATCTACCATGCGCATACGTTTTTTGTCTTGTTGTGTTCATGTGTAGGATACTTGGACTTCATGGTGTCGACTTCCACTTCACGTGAGTTGACCATTCGAGCTCTTGCAAGCGAGCCTCTTACATTCTACCATGACTCACTTCTACACCACAATTCCTACCACTTCGGCATTGTGAAGAATGCACAAGGTCATGCCTTCAAGGTGACATCTTTCTTGAGCTTGGATATTGTGGATCGTACTTCATGTGTTGCTTGCACCATTTGCACACATGTTGCTATATTGCTTTCACCCATTGTCGGTGTCAAACCGGCAGATCTTGGGTAGGGGGTCCCGAACTGTGCGACTAGGCGGATGGTAACAGGAGACAAGGGACGCGATGTTTTTACCCAGGTTCGGGCCCTCTCGATGGAGGTAAAACCCTACTCCTGCTTGATTGATATTTATGATATGGGTAGTACAAGAGTAGATCTACCACGAGATCAAGGAGGCTAAACCCTAGAAGCTAGCCTATGGTATGATTGTTGTTCGTCCTACGGACTAAAACCCTCCAGTTTATATAGACACCGGAGAGGGCTAGGGTTACACAGAGTCGGTTAGAATGGTAGGAGATCTACATATCCGTATTGCCAAGCTTGCCTTCCACGCCAAGGAAAGTCCCATCCGGACACGGGACGAAGTCTTCAATCTTGTATCTTCATAGTCTTGGAGTCTGGCCAATGATGATAGTTCAGCTATCCGGACACCCCCTAGTCTAGGACTCCCTTAGTAGCCCCTGAACCAGGCTTCAATGACGACGAGTCCGGCGCGCATATTGTCTTCGGCATTGCAAGGCGGGTTCCTCCTCCGAATAATTCATAGAAGATTGTGAACACTAGGATAGTGTCCGGCTCTGCAAAATAAATTCCACATACCACCGTAGAGAGAATAATATTTACACAAGTTCAATCTGCTGACGTATTTCATGGCATGACGTCACACCACGGCCAAGCCTTTACTCGAATCATTTTTATTGTTCCACCTCAGTGCGTTTAGCGAAGCGGTTTCCTTGGCACGTCTTGTCGAAGCAGAGATCATGTCCCCTTATTCCGGGATTCTCATCAATACGGATGTGGGTAACCCAACCGCGCCCGTTGGCACGCCCCCTCCATCGAAGGCGAGTCCCAAACGGTTACGGGGACGTCTCTTGCTATTCAACCTCTTTATAATGAGACCAAGGCATGTTCTTTTTCTTAAATCCTCAATCGAATCCGCCCCTCGCCCCGAGTTCCAACACCCAAGGCTCCAGATTCAGGCGCTTCGGACCTTCGACAATGTCCGGCTCCGACCTACAGGGCCGGTGGATGCCCTCTTCCATCACGGAAGAAGATGTGCTAAAGCTGAGAGACGCCAGGTATCTAACCGGCGAAATTTCGCATAGGCTGCCCGCCCAAGGGCAAGTCATTCCCACTCCCGAGCCTGATGAGAGCATGGTGTTTGTGTCTCACTTCCGTCGGGGTTTAGGCTTCCCGATGGACCCCTTCGTGAGGGGGCTCATGTTTTATTATGGGCTGGAGTTCCATGACTTGGATCCGGAGTCCATCCTCCACATCTCATCGTTCATTATTGTATGCGAAGCCTTCCTCCACACCACTCCTCACTTCGGATTGTGGCTCAAGACCTTCAACGTGGAGCCGAAGATGATCGAGGAGCGGCAGGCAGAGTGCGGAAGGGCAGTTATAAGCAAGAGAGCCGACGCTCCGTGGCCCAAGGGTTGTTTTCAAAAGGAGCTCGGTTTGTGGCAACAGGAGTGGTTCTACATCACCGCTCCTAGGGGCACCAGATGGGTGGTGCCGCCTGCCTTTCGCTCGGGCTCTCCACAACGGCTGGCGTCATGGGTCAACAAAGGGCTTGACTGGGGGCCGTCCAAGGACGTGCCATTATTGCAGGGCCGTATTCGAGACCTCCAAGAGAGGGAGATCAATCTGGTTGTAGTGGCGCAGGTCATGCTGATTCGGCGCCTTCTGCCCTGCAAACGTCGCCCCCTCCGCCTGTGGGAATTCAATCCGGAGGGACCGCGAGCTCTCCAATAGTTCATGGGTGCGACGCCCGTGGAGATGTATAAACTGTTCTTCGGATCACAAGAGATGTGTCGGGACTTGACCGAGGACGCAGGCCTGAGCTGCAATCGCCCGGATACTCAAGTAAGTAGTCCTGTGCCCGGACACGCTGTCCATACATTTACCATAAACTTGCTTTTTTAACCAGCTATCCCTTGAACAGGAGTGGATAGCAAAAGCAAAACTGATTCGGTGTCCGGCCCCCCTCCCTGAGACCACGCCGGATCCTGTGTTAATCAAGATGCTGGAGGCTGCGCCTTCGGAAGAGGGCGAAGGGGAAAACAGGAAAACTACCGCCTCCGCTAAGGAGGCTCTTAAGAAAGGGGGGATCGCGAATCCCTCCCTCCAGGGGGAGAAGAGGACCGCTTTTGAAGATCCGGAGGCCAAGGCCTCAAAGCGGGGGAAGAAATCTTCAGCAGAGGGCCATGTGCCAGGAGAAACCCCGGCTGCACTGTTTCCCCAAGGGAATCAGCCCTCCAGCGAGCGGAAGTAGAAAGGGGAGTTTTGTAATAAGGGACATACCTGTTTTTATTTCTGAGAATAACCGAAGTTTTTACCTTGTAGTTCGGATCTCAGCCCTTCTCTGCAGAGCTCATCTTCAGGGGATCTTCATCCGGAGATGATGGAGAGAGAAACGCCTCCATCTGCCGCACCATCAGGCGGGGTGGATGACCCTGAGGTGTCGTCGCGGAGGGTCTCCCCGAGTCCGGCGGGGCCGGAGAGTTCGGCACCAACTGGTGTACGGCCGGGGGAGCTGAAGGATCTGCTCGGGCGGGCGTCTATCTCAAAAGATCACCGTACGTTGATGAGTACGGTGATTGAAAGGATTTCATCCGCTGAGAGCGGGTTGCATGAGGCCGTCAGAAGTTTACTGACGGGGTTTGAGGTACGTGGAAATGATATACCTTTTGACAGTTTTGCACATAGAATGCGCCCTGTATAGATAGTACCCCCTGAGACTCGGTACGTTGTCAAAAGCGACAGCATGCCGAGGATCATAATCTCAGTTATAAGATGTCACCTTTCCTATTCAGGTGGCGGAACGTTCGGTGGCTAGTCGGACTGATAGAGTTGCCGAACTGAAGCGGCAACTTGACGTTGCGGATGCGGACATCACGCTGGCAATAAACGACTTGACGAGTCACAAGGTATGTGGCTTCTCCGCGGACACCTTGTAAGGGAGCTTGACGCCCGTGCCTTACAACATGTATGCTTAATGCAGATGGCGCCGCTGCTATGGAGGACCTTCGGGCGAAGCTTACCCGAGCCAAGGAGCAAGCCAGAAAAAGTAACACGGCTGCCTTGAAGGCGGCCGAAGAGCTAAAAGCCGAACAGGCTGCTCATTGCCGAAGCAGGGAGGAAATGGCCGAAATGGCCGTGAAGCTGAAGGATGCTACCGACCGCTATGAGTTTCTTGAAAGAGAATGCCGAGCGGAGCAAGAGGACCTGAAGAAGGCCACCGCCGAAGCCAAGGATGCCCGCTCTACGATGAGAGCTATAAAGGAGGAGCTACGTCAGGCCGGGGATATTGCGGCTGGAAAGCCCTTTCTGCTGCGTAGGAAGTTCACGGATCCGAAGTATGCTCAGTTGGGCCAGTTGTGGGGTGCGGAGGATGCTTATCTGAATTTGGCGGCGAGTGCGGCGGACGCAGTCGCACACTTCCGAGGCCAAAAGGATCACGGAATGGAAGAGCTTTTTTGGTCTCAATTCCATAGTCCAGAGCGTCCACTTCCACTAACCGATCGGTTGGCTCAGTGGGCTGAGCTGAATAGGTTGTCCGGACATGCCATGAAGGATGTCGTGGCTCATCTTTGGCCGAAAAGGCCCGAGCCGAAGAGTTATTTTGGCTTGGTGCAGCAGTTCCTTGATGTGGTGCCGCATATCAAGGCGATGAAGCGGTCGGCATGCATAGAGGGTGCACGGATGGCTCTCGCCCGTGTCAAAACATACTGGGCAGAGATGGAGGCCACCAACGTTGCATCCCGGGATTCGGACAGAAGCCGATTACCAGCCGAGCACTATTTTGAGGAAGTCCTGCAGGGCGCTCGTTTAATAGAGTCGTAGTGCTCGAAAAATGTTATGTTCAAATGACATGTATGATTTGTGAAACCATGTTTCAAATATAATATAAGGGCTTTTTATACTTGGGCGTTCAAGTGTTGAAATACCTCCTGTGCGGCCGTTAACGTATATGTGTATATAACCTGAAAGATGGCAGTCTTCGGCTTCAGCCCCCACGCATATAGTGCGGGGGTGTTTGCAAAAAAAAGCGCATTTTCACACTTAATCCAACGTCTTGGTCCTGTGAAGGAGGTGATAGCGTAGCAAACTAGGCAACCGGACTATAATGCTTTATCACTTTCACTTAGCCATAGGAGTTCGATGGTGGGGCTACTATATAGCCCCTAGGGGCACTGCGCTCTCCGAATTTCGGGGCGCGTATGTGCCTGACCGGGAAACGGTCCTTCGTTAAAGCGGAGGAATTCTAAACATTCCGGTGGTCGATCGAGTGGTTGACCAGTCTCTCGCTATATCATGACAGTCAGTTTTCGGCTTTCTCTACTGAGGTGCTCACCTGGGCGAACCGGGGCACAATCGCAGTAGTTCTCCTGGTGCCGCGTTAACTGATAGAGCGGAACGTAAGGCAGCAAAACACAGGAGCCGGGCAAACCCAACATTTGACCAAAGACATGATTCGGAGCTGATGCATATAAGGCCTAACTCGAGACGCCGAACACTCCCTAAGGTATTCGATCTTTATGAAAACGGGCAGAACAATGCCCTAAGCCCCTAGTGTCCAGGTACGCGCAAAAATTTCTGACGCGGCCGATGCCAAAACGCCAGATTCCTCCTCGGTTATAGCAAAAAACCGGGGGATGTGTATCAACAAGAGACAGTAAAAAAGGTTTACGCATGGTCTTAATCTGAAAAAAATCCTTGCATCGGGTCCCTACTGCATGTCTGCGCCTGTGTCTCTGTCGTGCCGTATCCTGGACGGGTGTCGCACGGTGTTCATCTGTAAAAGAGAAGAACTTAGTTGGAAAAGAGTTCGTGCGAAAGATGTATTTTGAAAGAAACAGAGTATGATTCAAAGAATGGATAGGATTGAGCTTTATTGTCTCTTTTTGTGCATGCTTGGAGCCCCTTGTAAAGGGGTACGCGGCTAGTAAGCCCCTTGTTTATTTATACCGGACTCGCCTAACCGTGTCCGGGGTCTGAATGACCTGTTTAGGGGCTTGGATCAGCAAAGCCGGATTAGTGTGTGGCTGTCAAGGCAGTCTCGCGTTCTTCCGTAGTCGAGGAACACTCGAAGTTACCCTTTAATGAGATGATGCCGCGTGGACCGGGCATTTTAAGTGTAAGAGACGCGTAATGCGGTATTGCGTTAAAGCGGGCGAAAGCTTCGCATCCCAATAGTGCTTGATAGCTACTTTTAAATGGGGCGATGTGGAAGATTAACTTTTCGCGACGGAAGTTGTCGGATGAACCGAACACAACTTCTAGTAGTAGAGAGCCCGTACAATTGGCATATGGGCCTGGCGTCACTCCTTTAAAGGAAGTGTTGCTATGGCGAATTTTGGTTGGGTCTATCCCCATTCTGCGGATTGTGTCCCGGTATAGCAGGTTTAGATCACTGCCGCCGTCCATTAGGACTTGTGTAAATTGTAGTCCATCGATTATAGGATCCAATATCAAAGCAGTCCATCCTGCGTTTCAGATACTTCCGGAGTAATCCTGATGGTCGAAAGTTATTGGTTTTGACATCCAGTTTCGGGACTCCGCTGGGGTGGACCGTGCGGCGCGTACTTTAGTGGGCGCCGCTCTATTTTTCCCTGTTATCACTTGAAGTGAATTCACTGTTTTGACCTCTTGTGGGAAATTCTTTTGTTTTCCGGTGCTCTGCTTGTGGGGTTCGTCATCGTCCTCACTTGGTGTGTCGAGCCCCTTGTGTTCGGCGTTAAGTCGGCAGGACTGCTTGAAGACCCAACAATCTCTGTGGGTATGGTTTGCAGGCTTCCCGGGGGTACTGTGGATTTGGGATATCCTGTCCAAGATTTTGTTTAGGTTGGATAGCTCATCGTTGTTGTCCTTGAGAGGCAGTGTTTTGTTGTTCTGCCGAGAGCTTTTGAACCCGGCGTTGACTGTCGTGCTCTTTGGGCCATTTTCCTTAGTCCGGCGCTGGTCCTTTCTTCGTCGTGGTTTCCCATTTCCATCCCTGACCTCGGATGTACTTGGGTCGCTGGTGCTGCATCTTGCCAGCCGGCTATCCTCTCCCGCGCAAAAGCGGGTCATAAGGCTTGTTAGTGCGGCCATTGTTCTTGGCTTTTCCTGGACGAGGTGTCTGGCGAGCTATTCGTCTCGGACGTTATGTTTGAAGGCTGCTAAGGCTTCGGCGTCCGGACAGTCGACTATTTGGTTCTTTTTGGTGAGGAACCTGTTCCAGAATTTGTGGGCTGACTCTCCGGGCTGTTGAGTTATGTGACTTAAATCGTCTGCATCCGGAGGGCGGACATAAGTCCCCTGAAAATTTGCCCGAAACGCATCCTCGAGCTCTTCCCAACTTCCAATGGTATTTTCTGGGAGGCTTTTGAGCCAATGCCGGGCTGGCCCTTTGAGCTTGAGGGGTAAGTATTTTATGGCGTGGAGGTCATCTCCTCTAGCCATATGTATGTGTAGGATGTAATCCTCAATCCATACTCCGGGGTCTGTTGTTCCGTCGTATGCCTCTATGTTGACGGGCTTGAATCCCGCTGGAAATTCATGATCCAGTACCTCATCGGTGAAACATAGGGGGGGTGCGGCGACCCTGTATTTGGGTGTGCCGTGATTTTTGAATACTCGACGTGTTGTGTTGCTTTCTGGAGCTTGCTTTCTTGGCCCATAGATGGACCTGACCGGGCCATCCTTTTTGCAAGGATCCTTATGTGGATCACGTGCCGGTTTGTGTGCGGCGCTGCTTGCCGCTCTTTGTTTGTCATGTGGTCATCTATCCGACCGGGTGGCCTCTTTGTTTTTTGATTGTGGGGGCTCTACGGCCTCCTCGTCAAATTCGGGCAATAGTTTGCGCTTCGGGTAGCTCTTTGCTTGGCGATTATCGCCGTATTTGTCTGCGGTCTTGAGTACTTTGCTCCATCTCATTCTGAGTATGTCTTCCGCTGTTTTGAGCTTCCGCTTCTGCTTCTTCAGACTTCGTGCAGTGGCGACAAGCCTTTTGTGGAGGTTCTTCTATTCCAACGATGTGTCCGGCCTGAGATCATCCGGACTGTTGTTTTCGCCGGGGATGGGTTGCCTATCCAATTCATCTTGTTCGGATGTTTGCTTGGGGGCATGTTCGTCGTCCACTGGTTCGCCCTGCTCTATGGCTGGGTCTGTATGGGTGTTGTCGTTGTCGAGGCGGGACTTTGGGCGGCGCTTGCGTCGCTGTTTCGGTTGTTTTCGGGGGAATTATCCTTCGCAGCGTCCCGTTGTTCCTCGTTATCGCTTCCTTTAGGTGTATCCACCATATATACATCGTGAGTTGAGGTGGCCTTCCAGTGCCCTGTGGGCGCTGGTTCTTGGTCGTCTCCGGCATCGTCGTCCATACCGTCGATATCTTAGGAGTCGAAATCTAGCATGTCGGTTAAGTCATCGACAGTGGCTACGAAGTGGGTGGTGGGTGGACTTTGAATTTCTTCGTCGTCCGCATCCCAACCGTCCTGGCGATAATCCGGTCAAGGCTCTCCTGATAAAGAGATACACTTTAACGAATTCAGGATGTCGTCGAAAGGCGAGTGCTGAAAGATGTCCGCGGCGGTGAACTCCATGATCGGCGCCCAATCGGGTTCGATTGGCAGGAGCGTGGAAGGCTCGGGGTCCGGAGAAGAGTCCGGCACCTTGGAGTCACGAGCTTCACGAGGGATAGGGTCGATATTCGGCTCCATCGCAGTAGAGGTAGCAGCCCCCGAGGCGGTGTCTAGCCACCCATCCTCGATCAGCGCAGTCGGCTCTGAGTTAAGGGTCGGAGCGGACTCTTGTGCGGCCTCCAGGGTAGCAGAGCTAAATCATGCCCATCGTGACAGTGCGGCGCGCTCGGCTGTGGCTCGAATCCGTCGAAGATCAAGTCTCCGCGGATGTCGGCCGTATAGTTTAAACTTCCAAATCTGACCTGATGGCCAGGGGCGTAGCTTTCAATCTGCTCTAGATGGCCAAGTGAATTGGCCCGCAGGGCGAAGCCGCCGAATACGAAGATCTGTCCGGGGGGAAAAGTCTCACCCTGGACCGTGTCGTTGTTGATGATCGAAGGAGCCATCGGGCCTATGGGCGACGACACAGAGGAACTCTCAATGAAAGCACCAATGTTGGTGTCAAAACCGGCGGATCTCGGGTAGGGGGTCCCGAACTGTGCGTCTAGGCGGATGGTAACAGGAGACAAGGGACGCGATGTTTTTACCCAGGTTCGGGCCCTCTCGATGGAGGTAAAACCCTACTCCTGCTTGATTGATATTGATGATATGGGTAGTACAAGAGTAGATCTACCACGAGATCAAGGAGGCTAAACCCTAGAAGCTAGCCTATGGTATGATTGTTGTTCATCCTACGGACTAAAACCCTCCGGTTTATATAGACACCAGAGAGGGCTAGGGTTACACAGAGTCGGTTACAATGGTAGGATATCTACATATCCGTATTGCCAAGCTTGCCTTCCACGCCAAGGAAAGTCCCATCCGGACACGGGACGAAGTCTTCAATCTTGTATCTTCATAGTCTTGGAGTCCGGCCAATGATGACAGTTCGGCTATCCGGACACCCCCTAATCTAGGACTCCCTCACCCATGATTGCCACATTTCCATGCTTCATGACATATACACCTTGTGTGTTGCATCCAATTCTTGGACTACTTGCTACTATCATATGGTTGGTTGCACCAATATACTTGCTTCACATATGCCATGTCCCATTGTTTGTCACATGATTCACTTGATTGCCTCACACATGATGAACAATTGCTCTTTCTATTGTGTTGAGTGCCACACTACTTTCACTACACCCTATGCACGTTATGTTTGGATTGTCTTGCACTTGACTCATGTGTTTAGACACTTCATTTTATTTGGTGTTGTGAATGATTCCTATGCCTACCATAGACCTTACATTGAGCGCTTTGTGAATGCTTGCTATGAACTTGAGGTAGATGCTTATTCTCTTCTTGCACATATTTGCATCACTACCTCACATTTGCATACTTGTCCCCATGATATCTTTGCTTGTGCTTGATTGATATGCTTACATGCCATGTCACAATCCTTTGTCAAACCATATGCTATGCTTAATGACGACACTTGTTTGGTGAATGACCACTTGAATGCTTGGTTTTGCACTAATGCTAACCACATTTGTTTTTCCAAGTGTTTGTTGTCCTTGCTCGTTTTGAAGGAATCCCAAGACGGTGCGACATTGGAGAGTGCCCATTTCGAGCTTGAAGGTGATGAGTACTTGGTGAACGTCCACTTCTTCACGGCGAAGCCATCTCTTTCCCATGGTGATTTGGTTTTCGATCCAAGTTTGGATCTTTCCCAAGGGGGGGGGGGATGATGCAGAGCATCCTACGGACATCACCATGTCAAGAGTTCGTTTGGCAAGTGACACGTGCGATCTCTACTTCTCATACATAAAGGTGAATCTTCTCCTTTACACGTGTTCACTTGACCCCTTCGAGGATGGTATACTACTTGACACTTCTCCCGTGTGCATGCATAGGTATTGTTGAAGCTTCACGGATGTCGGGGAGGAGTGCAAGCGCCAAGGACCGACTACACCGCCCTCAAAGGAAGCGTGGAAGAGAAGACAGAAGAAAGGAGAAGAAGACGGATCGGCTGCTGGAGTCAGGCCGGACGTCCGTCCAGATTATCCGGACCCAGCCGGATCATCCGGACCTCCCCCTGGATCATCCGGATAACTGTGCCCATGACACCCGAAGCTTCACCATGAAGCCGGATCATCCGGACCTTCTCCCGGATCATCCGGGCCGACACCCGGATCATCCGGCCCTTGCCTATGCACATGACTTGGGCCGAGGCCCGTGTACCCGTTCGCCCCCTCACTTACCCCTTCGCCCCTTGGGCTATAAGTAGACCTCCTCCACCTCCTTTCTAGGAAAAAGCACAGGTTTAGCTCATTTGAGATAGAGCTTTTCTCATCCATACGGATCTACTCCTCGTGAGAGACCGCGGCCTCTTCGAAGAAGATCCATCTTGGATTCAAGACCCCCTCGTGGGAAGATCCGTCTAGGATACCATCAAGACCTCCTCTTGGATGATACGATCAGTTCTGGTCCTAGTCTTAGCGACTATAGCGAGGATGTACAAGGCACGAGTCAGGATCAAGATATCACAATTCCTCTAGTCGTTGTTGGCGATGCATTTATTCCAAAAGATTTATGCATGAACTACAATGATAAATTGGCACTAGTCAATGTTACGCCCATGCATGTTGATGCCTTGCCTATGTATGGACGTGGGATTCCTTGTACTTAACCAATCGAATAAGGTATTTGCCTCAAATATGTACCAGAGAGATAAGAAGGCAGTGCATCAGTTTATAAAGGAAGTCCATCAAGGTAGCTACGGTAATCAAGGCTATTACTTAAACTGGTCACGGACACTAGATTCTTGGACGCGCAGTTGGAAGAAGTTTTCAACATGGACGACACGATGCATGCACGCTATGTGTTGAGCCAGATGCAACTAATTAAGAGGAAGCATATGATTTGCTTTTATTTTTTTGGACTACCACGACCACCAGAAGATACGCGCATCAGAAGGTCTCTCACGTGGGCTTATGCATGTTTAAGGGAGAATGGATGGTGCCCGCCAAGCTTGCCGGTAATTTGGTTAATTAGTTTAAATCTAGAAAGAGTCCAGATTAATGAAGTATTAGTACGTGTGTCGTTAGGAAAGATTTTAATTGTGCATGTCTTTCCAAGTCGGCTACTTCTATAAAGCATATGTGTGCGTCGTTGTAAAACGGGGGTTATATTTTATGAAACAGACAGATATGTTTTCGAGGGTAGACACCCGTATCGAGTTTTTGAGGTAGCTTTAGAAAACCTCTTGGTTGCGATTTCTGCGAGGAAATTGTTTTGTGCGTGAGGTGTCGTCGTTTGGATTGTTTCTCTCGTGCTGAGCCGCAAGGTTCAAACCCTCTAATTCGTGTACATCGCGTGCGCGGGCGAGAGGCTATTGCTGCTAGAGGTGGAGTACCGTGAAAGATCGGGCCGCAACAATAGGTCGGATCTCACATTGAGGTTTGGTCTTTATCAGGTGGTATTCAGAGCAAAGGTTGTTCATGGTACAAATTTTTTTCGTCGAGTTACTATTGAATTTTTATCATGAGGAAAGATTGTAGCTCGCAAATGATGATGTCAATGGAGAAGGATCCATTGCGTGCCTTGCCTTGGTACCAATGCTTCACGCGTGTGCACATCTGGCCGGCAAGTTGTGCAATGTTGATGAATTGTTATTCCAGTATGAATTTGGTGAGTCGGACTATGATTGATGCTTTGATCCTGCCTTTGGTGGAACATCCAGAACCATACAAGCTTTGGTGGAAGGATAAGTTTGTCAAGATTATGCATCGCGTTGAGGTACGGTTCACTTTGTATGGGTATGGTGATCTGGTCATGTGTGATATGCTTCCTATGCACATGCATACATGTACGCTACTGCTAGGAAAACCATGGACAGATAAAAGACAATTGACATATCATGCAGTTGAAGAATTTTCTTTTGTCCGTGGAGGAAAATATGTACCACTTGATACATACACATCGGAGAAGTATATGGCTGCTCGCAAGAAGCGGGATATTGCTCAAGCCGCGTCAGAAGTAAAGAAGAAGAAGGTTGAAGCTCCTGAAAATTTTTCGGTCATCGTTCAATCCGCAAATAAAAATAGTGTTGAAGAGATTACCTCGAAACCGGGGACGGTTTCGTTTCGAGGAGATGATGATACGATCAGTTCTGGTCCTAGTCTTAGCGACTATAGCGAGGATGTATAAGGCACGAGTCAGGATCAAGATATCACAATTCCTCTAGTCCTTGTTGGGGATGCATTTATTCCAAAAGATTTATGCATGAACTACAATGATAAAATGGCACTAGTCAATGTTACGCCCATGCATGTTGATGCCTTGCACATGCTATGTATGGACGTGGGATTCCTTGTACTTAACCAATCGAATAAGGTATTTGCCTCAAATATGTACCGGAGAGATAAGAAGGCAGTGCATCAGTTTATAAAGGAAGTCCATCAAGATAGCCACGGTGATCATGGCTATTACTTAAACTGGTCACGGACACTAGATTCTTGGACGCGCAGTTGGAAGAAGTTTTCAACATGGACGATAGGATGCATGCACGCTTATATGTTGAGCCAGATGCAACTAATTAAGAGGAAGCATATGATTTGCTTTTATTTTTTTGGACTACCACGACCACCAGAAGAGACGCGCATCAGAAGGTTTCTCACGTGGGCTTATGCATGTTTAAGGGAGAATGGATGGGGCCCGCCAAGCTTGCCGGTAATTTGGTTAATTAGTTTAAATCTAGAAAGAGTCCAGATTAATGAAGTATTAGTACGTGTATCGTTAGGAAAGATTTAAATTGTGCGTGTCTTCCAAGTCGGCTACTTCTATAAAGCCTATGTGTGCGTAGTTGTAAAACGGAGGTTATATTTTATGAAATAGACAGATATGTTTTCGAGGGTAGACACCCGTATCAAGTTTTTGAGGTAGCTTTAGAAAACCTCTTTGTTGCAATTTCTGCGAGGAAATTGTTTTGCGCGTGAGGTGTCGTCGTTCGGATTGTTTCTCTCGTGCTGAGCCGCAAGGTTCAAACCCTCTAATTCGTGTACATCGCGTGCGCGAGTGAGAGGCTATTACTGCTAGAGGTGGAGTACCGTGAAAGATCGGGCTGCAACAACAGGTCGGATCTCACCATTGAGGTTCGATCTTTATCAGGTGGTATTCAGAGCAAAGGTTGTTCATGGTACAAATTTTTTTCGTCGAGTTACTATTGAATTTTTATCATGAGGAAAGATTGTAGCTCGCAAATGATGATGTCAATGGAGAAGGATCCATTGCGTGCCTTGCCTTGGTACCAATGCTTCACGCGTGTGCACATCGGGCCGGCAAGTTGTGCAACGTTGATGAATAGTTATTCCAGTATGAATTTGGTGAGTCGGACTATGATTGATGCTTTGAACCTGCCTTTGGTGGAACATCCAGAACCATACGAACTTTGGTGGAAGGATAAGTTTGTCAAGATTATGCATCGCGTTGAGGTACGGTTCACTTTCTGTGGGTATGGTGATCTGGTCATGTGTGATGTGCTTCCTATGCACATGCATACATGTACGCTACTGCTATCAAAACCATGGACAGATAAAAGACAATTGACATATCATCCAGTTGGAGAATTTTCTTTTGTCCGTGGAGGAAAATATGTACCACTTGATACATACACATCGGAGAAGTATATGGCTGCTCGCAAGAAGCGGGATATTGCTCAAGCCGCGTCAGAAGTAAAGAAGAAGAAGGTTGAAGCTCCTGAAAAAATTTCGGTCATCGTTCAATCCGCAAATAAAAATAGTGTTGAAGAGATTACCTCGAAACCGAGGATGGTTTCGTTTCAAGGAGGAGATGATGATACGATCAGTTCTGGTCCTAGTCTTAGCGACTATAGCGAGGATGTATAAGGCACGAGTCAGGATCAAGATATCACAATTCCTCTAGTCGTTGTTGGCGATGCATTTATTCCAAAAGATTTATGCATGAACTACAATGATAAAATGGCACTAGTCAATGTTACGCCCATGCATGTTGATGCCTTGCACATGCTATGTATGGACGTGGGATTCCTTGTACTTAACCAATCGAATAAGGTATTTGCCTCAAATATGTACCGGAGATGATAGCGGCAAGGGTGTCCCGTCTTTCGATAAGATGATGGATATCGCTTTGGTGGAAGTCGACTTTGACGATCCGACTACGAACGTGCGAGGACGTCGCGCCTTAGCAATCGCTAAACCAACTCCGAGAGGTTATTGACCACTCCGGAGCACGATCAACCTGACCACGAGGGTTTGTTTCCTGCGAGTAAACGAAGAACAAGCAAGAAACTAAGATTGCAATCTGGATATTGCGAATATAAGATGAAAGCTTTATTGATCAAGGTGGGGTTTTGTGACGCCTTTGTCTGGTCGTTGAACACAAACGAAGTACGCGAAGTTGCAACTATGGCGAACTTTAAATCTAAACAAAACCCGAAGTCTAAACGGTGCCCTAAGGGCTGTATATATGGAGGAAGAGAGGGGGGATTTCGTGGCCCTTGGTGGTGGGGTCCGAAATCAACCCTATCTCTTGTTTCCCCACACATACGGACTCTAAAAATAGCCTATACTAATGTATTTCGAAATTACATGGGCCTGGCCCAATAAAAAGGTGACGCAGCACCTATAATAACCTCTGGACAAAATTTATGAAGTGGCATCTTGTATATTTCGTCCAAGGCTTCATGCACTCTTATGGTGGCCTCAAAGACCTGAAATCATCACTCGTAACTCCGTTCTTGTTCACCTTGCGCATGCCATCATCTCCATGCTTTCTCTTGCTCCAATGTTCATCCTTCTCCAAGCTAGGCCCTTCATTTGTAAGCAAAACAAATGTATCCAATTTAGGCAGCATCATATTCTCATGAACATTAGAATCATTACCAAGAAACGAAAGTACCTGGTAATTTAGTTGGCGTGCGCGAGCTCTAGTAATTGGTCCAGTATGTATAGCAGCAGGGGCTGTGGGTGTAACAATGGTATTGATGTCCTCATCATCCTCCCCTTCTTGAAATGAAGTCGTCCTCGACGGAAGTTCATCTTCCTCACCCAAATAAGGCTTCAAATTTGCAATGTTAAAAGTGGGACTAACCCCAAAATCTGCAGGCAGCTCAAGTTTGTATGCATTATCATTTATTTTCTCTAACACCTTAAAGGGACCATCAGCACGTGGCATTAGCTTTGATTTGCGCAAATCAGAAAATCTATCTTTACGCAAATGTAACCAAACAAGATCTCCAGGTGCAAATACAACATGTTTTCTACCCATATCGCCAGCAAGTTTATATTTAGCATTCATACGCTCAATGTTTTCCTTAGTTAACTCATGCATTTTTAAAATCAATTCAGCACGTTGTTTAGCATCAAAATTAACCTTCTTCGAAGATGGAAGAGGCAACAAATCAATAGGTGCACGAGGTAGGAAACCATACACAACTTCAAAAGGGCACATCTTAGTAGTAGAATGCAATGAACGATTATAAGCAAATTCAATATGAGGCAAGCATTCCTCCCACATTTTCTTATTATTCTTCAAAACAGCCCTAAGCATAGTAGACAACGTTCTATTGACTACTTCAATTTGTCCATCAGTTTGGGGGTGACAAGTAGTACTAAAAAGCAGTTTAGTCCCCAACTTAGCCCATAAACATCTCCAAAAGTGGCTAAGAAATTTAGTATCACGATCTGAAACAATAGTATTTGGCACACCATGCAAGCGAATAATTTCACGAAAGAACAAATCAGCAACATTAACAGCATCGTCGCTTTTATGACATGGTATAAAGTGTGCCATTTTCGAGAATCTGTCCACGACAACAAATATGCTATCCCTCCCCTTCTTTGTTCGAGGTAAACCTAAAACAAAGTCCATAGATATATCCTCCCAAGGAACACTAGGTACAGGCAAAGGCATATATAAACCATGAGGATTGAGTCGTGACTTAGCTTTTTGACATGTAGTGCATCGAGCAATAAAACGCTCAACATCCCGTCTCATCTTTGGCCAAAAGAAATGTGTAGCAAGTACGTCCTCCGTCTTTTTCACGCCAAAGTGTCCCATTAATCCTCCTCCATGCGCCTCCTGCAACAACAAAAGACGAACGGAGCTAGCTGGAATGCATAGCTTGTTAGCACGAAACACAAATCCATCGTTAACAACAAACTTGTTCCACATTCTTCCTTCTTTACAATTCTGCATTACATCTTTAAAATCAGCATCATGCACATATTGATCTTTGATGGTCTCCAAACCAAATATTTTGAAGTCAAGTTGTGAAAGCATAATATAGCGACGAGACAAAGCATCAGCAATAACATTTTCTTTTCCCTTCTTGTGTTTAATGACATAAGGGAAAGTCTCAATGAATTCAACCCATTTAGCATGTCTACGATTTAGTTTAGCTTGACTTTTAATATGTTTCAAAGATTCATGATCAGAATGTATAACAAATTCTTTGGGCCATAAATAATGTTGCCATGTTTCTAAAGTCCGAACAAGAGCATATAATTCTTTATCATAAGTAGAATAATTCAGACTAGGCCCACTCAATTTTTCAAAAAAGTATGCAACGGGTTTGCCATCTTGTAATAACACACCTCCTAATCCAATTCCACTAGCATCACATTCAAGCTCAAAAGTCTTATTAAAATCAGGAAGTTGGAGTAAAGGAGCATGTGTCAACTTATCTTTCAATACCGTGAAGGCTTCTTCCTGTGCAGTACCCCAAAGAAAAGACACATCTTTCTTTGTAAGCTCATTGAGAGGTGCAGCAATGGTGCTGAAATCTCTCACAAAACGCCTATAGAATCCAGCAAGGCCAAGAAAACTCCTCACTTGTGTGACCGTTTTGGGCTGCGGCCAACTCTCAATCGCTTCAATCTTGGCTTTATCAACTTCAATTCCCTGTGGAGTAACAACATAGCCAAGAAAAGATACTCGGTCGATGCAAAAGGTGCACTTCCCAAGGTTACCAAACAAACGTGCATCACGTAGAGCAATAAAAACAGCACGTAAATGTTCCAAATGTTCTTCCAAAGATCTGCTATAAATCAATATGTCATCAAAGTAAACTACCACAAATCGTCCAATGAAAGCACGTAAAACTTCGTTCATTAATCTCATGAAAGTACTAGGTGCATTAGTTAACCCAAAAGGCATGACTAACCACTCATATAATCCAAACTTAGTTTTAAATGCTGTTTTCCATTCATCTCCCAATTTCATACGAATTTGATGGTATCCACTACGCAAATCAACTTTGGAGAATATTGTAGAGCCACTCAATTCATCAAGCATATCATCTAGCCTAGGAATAGGATGACGATAACGAATAGTAATATTATTAATGCCTCTACAATCAACACACATACGTGATGTACCATCCTTTTTCGGCACTAGAATAATAGGAACAGCACAAGGACTAAGGGATTCGCGTATATAACCTTTGTCGAGAAGCTCTTGTACTTGACGCATAATCTCCTTCGTCTCCTCTGGATTGGTACGGTATGGTGCACGGTTTGGCAGTGAAGCACCGGGAATTAAGTCAATCTGATGCTCAATCCCTCGAATAGGCGGTAATCCCGGTGGCACGTCTTGTGGAAAGACGTCAGCGAACTCCTGCAAAATGTTAGTGATAGCAGGAGGCAAAGAGGAAGGCACGTCCTCGAATGAAAATAATGCCTCTTTGCACACAAAAGCATAGCAAACAGATTTGCTGAAATCTAGCTCATCAATATCAGATTTGGTGGCAAATAAACATGCACTTTTCAATTTAATTTCAGAAGCAACACTAGATGGTTTATTATTAGGCTGCATTTGTTGCTCAAATTCTTTTGCCACAATCTGATTTTCACTCTTATTTTTCTCTTGTTTTGCTTTATTAGCTCTATTAATATCATCTTTCAAAATAGAATCAGGAGTCATAGGAAGCAAAGTAATATTTTTATCCTTATGAACAAGAGTATAGTGATTGTTTCTACCATGGTGTACAGAATTTTTATCAAATTGCCATGGTCTACCAAGTAATAAGGAACATGCTTGCATAGGTACCACATCACAATCAACATAATCAGCATATGTAGATATACTAAAATGCACACGAACAGTACGTGTTACCTTAACCTTGCCGTTGTTGTTGAACCATTGGATGTAGTAAGGATGTGGATGTGGTCTTGTGGTGAGAGAAAGCTTCTCCACCATCTCCATGCTAGCCAAGTTGTTGCAGCTCCCTCCATCTATGATGACGCGCACAGAACGTTCTTTCACAACTCCCTTGGTATGGAACAAATTGTGTCTCTGATTTTGCTCAGCTTGTGTGACCTGCACACTCAAAACACGTTGAGCAACTAAACATTCATACTTGTCAGCGTCTTCAGGAGCCATGTATTGCGTCTCATGATCAGAATCATCTCCACCATGTTCTTCACGTGTAATAAGAGCCAAAGTCTCCTCATCATAGTCACTAGCGGACTCATATCCACCATCCGCGGTAGCAATCATCACACGCGGAGATTTGCATTCTCTCGCATAATGACCTCCTCCCTTACAACGACGACAAATAATATCACTTGTGTGCCCTGTTGATGCCATGGAAGAAGAAGAACTCCGTGCAGGCCCAGCAGGTGCGCTCTTGGCAGATAATGGTGGTTGTGCCTGTTTTCTTGTATCACGACTGGAGGAGGCACCTAATTGAGGTGCTGGTGCAGTTGAAGTAGAAGATGCACACGGTGTCCATGATGAAGGTCGGCCTGCAGAAAAGTTAGTTCGCGCCAATGCTTGTCGATCCTGCACTTCACGTTCAGCTTTACAAGCAAGATGGAATAAACGAGTGATATTAGTATACTCCTTATAGTCTAGAATGGTCTGAATCTCTCTATTTAATCCACCCAGAAAACGTGCAAGCATAGCTTCATTCTCCTCAACAATACCACATCTAATCATGCCAGTTTGTAATTCCTGATAATATTCTTCTACAGAATTTTTTCCTTGTCTTAAGCGCTGTAATTTTTGAAGCAATTCACGTTGATAATATGGTGGAACCCAACGAGTACGCATAGCAGTTTTCAAAGCAGCCCAAGTAGTTGGAATAGGATATAATCTACAATGTTCAGACCACCATACACATGCAAAACTAGTAAAAGTACAAACAGCAGCAGCAACTCGTCTCTCCTCAGGATATTGTAAACATGTAAATCGTTGTTCAGTTTCTAACTCCCAAGTAAGATATATATCAGGAACATATCTACCCTCAAATGGCGGAATATTCAATTTTAGTTTAGGAATATGGACATCATCTCGTACCTGAGGTGGTGGTGCAGGCCTACCATTACAAAGATATACCTGAGGTCGACCTGCTGGTGGTGGTGCAGGTGGCTGCACGTAGTGCTGATTTTGATCAACCTCATCCTCATAATCTCCCACATAATCATCCTCCTCCGCATCAGCAGCAGGAGCCACAAAAGTATCAACAGCAGCACCAACAGTTTGGCCAAACGCAAGAGGAACACGGCTCGCTCGGCGAAGGTCTGTTTCGCGACGTGGAGGTAGTCGTCGTTGTTGTTGTTGGAGAGGTGCGTTAGGTGCAGCGGGTGGTGGTGGTGGAAGACACGCGAGCAATTCATTAAACTTGTTATCGAGCTTTCTTTCGAACGTCTTCTCCATGCCATCTATCTTCTCCATGGCCTCTTCAAATCTGTTTAGCACATCTTGCACCTGTCCACTCATCATTTGCTGAAATTTATCATGCAAATCCTTATTCGTCATGTCCTCCCAGTCAGTCTCGTCGGCTTGTGATGCTGGCATGGTTAGGAGCAATAGAAACACACAAGAATATGATCCTACAGACTACTAACAAGAGGTGGTGGTGGGTGTCACAAATCCGTCAAGCAAATCTCAAATTCTTACCAGTTCTTACCCAGCAGCAGGCGGTGATCGGCAACCGTTGTAGTCAAAAACTCTCAAAGCTTGGGGAGAGTCAAACGCACGACGTAGATGTATGTGGAGCTGGGAAGGCTTATAATATGGTAGCAAAAAGGGTCAGCAATAATCAATTCAGAGATGCAAAGTTGAATAAACGTTCAACGACGGTACTGTGCTGGTCCTAGGCTAGACTGTGCTAGAGACGCGAGCCTAGAACACCAACAAAATCACGGCGCGGCACGTAAACAAGGGAGGAGCACACTCTGAATTTTTTTTCTCTTTTTTTTGCACTTTTTTTCCTCTTTTTTTTTGCTCCGCAACAATTTTTTTTCGAAAAAGTCTACAAATGGTCTAAAAACTGCCTAGCCAGAATTTTCCAGACTTAGTTTTTTTTTAAATTGGAACTATTTTTCTTCTGCGGATGGCTCGGAAGTTGGGGAGTCCTTCTCTGTCACGACTCGGAGTATCGCGTGATCTGGAAATCGAGAACAATGCAACAATTACTGGACTCGGACTAGGACTGGTGGCGGAGATGAATCTGGTGGAACTCGGACTGGTGGCGGAGATGAATCTGGTGGAACACGGACAGGTGGAGGAGATATGTTGCAGGTGAACTCGGATTGGCGTGATGGCGGCGGATATGTGGTGGCGTATATGGATTCGGATTGGCGGTGAATATGTGGTGGTGGTATATGGCAACAACGACGATGATGATGCGGTGGTGATATATGGCAGCGGCGACGTGACAACCTGTGAACAGAACTCAAAACTCTAAAAGACTAGACGCTAAGACCAGCAACTAGACACGACGATGCAACCGCAAATTCAACAAAGCAAAACCCTAAAAAGATTATGCAAAGGGTCAGATTGGTTCGGATATGATGAACTAACCCTAATTTTCTTTTGTGGCTTTTTCATGGACTGTAGGTATGAAGAACAGACTCGATCTAAACTACGAAAAACTGTAAAATCTCACCGAGCAACCTGGAAATCTGATACCACTTGATAGAGGCAAGGGTGTCCCGTCTTTCGATGAGATGATGGATATCGCTTTGGTGGAAGTCGACTTTGACGATCCGACTACGAACGTGCGAGGACGTCGCGCCTTAGCAATCGCTAAACCAACTCCGAGAGGTTATTGACCACGCCGGAGCACGATCAACCTGACCACGAGGGTCTGTTTCCTGCGAGCAAACGAAGAACAAGCAAGAAACTAAGATTGCAATCTGGATATTGCGAATATAAGATGAAAGCTTTATTGATCAAGGTGGGGTTCTGTGACGCCTTTGTCTGGTCGTTGAACACAAACGAAGTACGCGAAGTTGCAACTATGGCGAACTTTAAATCTAAACAAAACCCGAAGTCTAAACGGTGCCCTAAGGGCTGTATATATGGAGGAAGAGAGGGGGAATTTCGTGGCCCTTGGTGGAGGGGTCCGAAATCAACCCTATCTCTTGTTTCCCCACACATACGGACTCTAAAAATAGCCTATACTAATGTATTTCAAAATTACATGGGCCTGGCCCAATAAAAAGGTGACGCAGCACCTATAATAACCTCTGGACGAAATTTATGAAGTGGCATCTTGTATATTTCGTCCAAGGCTTCATGCACTCTTATGGTGGCCTCAAAGACCTGAAATCATCACTCGTAACTCCGTTCTTGTTCCCCTTGCGCATGCCATCATCTCCATGCTTTCTCTTGCTCCAATGTTCATCCTTCTCCAAGCTAGGCCCTTCAAGCTCCAAACAAATGTATCCAATTTAGGCAGCATCATATTCTCATAAACATTAGAATCATTACCAAGAAACAAAAGTACCTGGTAATTTAGTTGGCGTGCGCGAGCTCTAGTAATTGGTCCAGTATGTATAGCAGCAGGGGCTATGGGTGTAACAATGGTATTGATGTCCTCATCAGGAGAGATAAGAAGGCAGTGCATCAGTTTATAAAGGAAGTCCATCAAGGTAGCTACGGTGATCATGGCTATTACTTAAACTGGTCACGGACACTAGATTCTTGGACGCGCAGTTGGAAGAAGTTTTCAACATGGACGATAGGATGCATGCACGCTTATGTGTTGAGCCAGATGCAACTAATTAAGAGGAAGCATATGATTTGCTTTTATTTTTTTGACTACCACGACCACCAGAAGAGACGCGCATCAGAAGGTTTCTCGCGTGGGCTTATGCATGTTTAATGGAGAATGGATGGGGCCCGCCAAGCTTGCCGGTAATTTGGTTAACTAGTTTAAATCTAGAAAGAGTCCAGATTAATGAAGTATTAGTACGTGTGTCGTTAGGAAAGATTTTAATTGTGCGTGTCTTCCAAGTCGGCTACTTCTATAAAGCCTATGTGTGCGTCGTTGTAAAACGGTGGTTATATTTTATGAAATAGACATATATGTTTTCGAGGGTAGACACCCGTATCAAGTTTTTGAGGTAGCTTTAGAAAACCTCTTTGTTGTGATTTCTGCGAGGAAATTGTTTTGCGCGTGAGGTGCCGTCGTTCGGATTGTTTCTCTCGTGCTGAGCCGCAAGGTTCAAACCCTCTAATTCGTGTACATCGCGTGTGCGGGCGAGAGGCTATTGCTGCTAGAGGTGGAGTACCGTGAAAGATCGGGCTGCAACAACAGGTCGGATCTCACCATTGAGGTTCGGTCTTTATCATTGGAGATGAACTCTACCTTGTATCTTTCTCTTTGTTGTTCATGTACCTTGTGGATCTTGTGTGTTTGATTGTCTAGTGGATGTGTGATTGGACTTGCTCTTGAGTGTTTCCCCATGTGTTTCTCTCCGTTCTTCCCCGTGTTCTTCGTGTTCCTCGTAGGGATCCACTCCAATCGTGAAAGATCAGCCTCTAGGGTTCTACCCTACATCAACAGGCATCCTCATGACCATCGTGTCGCATCGTACTTCATGACAAGGACTGTGGTGGCAGTGGAGGAGGAACAAGAAGCGGTGGCGAAGGAGGTCGAAGAAGATGCGATGGCGATGGTTGTAAGGGCGCTAGAGCCAGGACACGAAAGCATGCCAATCGAGCTGGACTCCGACGAGGAAGAAGAGACGGTCGTGCAGTTCGAGGACAAGAACAAGGCCAAGGGCACACCTACCGCTCCAACCGCCTCCAGGGTTGCCAAGGCTAAGATCTAAGACTATTGTGTAAGATTTACCCCCAATCCTCGTTACCCTTGTACTCAATCCAGATCGGGAACCTCAAATCCATCGGTACTACGAACTCATGACGATGTTATGATCACTCATATGGCTATTTACCCCGATTCCCCATTCCCATAATGCGGATCGAACCTAAACACGGATCGAATGCGAATTGAGTACGTGAGGAGGTGAAAAAAGTGTTTAGCGCCATTGCCAAAGTGTGGAAGGTGATGATGCAAATGCCGATGAAGGGGCCGAAGGTCACCTTGCTGTTCTCCGATCTGCTGAATGTCGTCGCCGCTATCGATGAGAGTGGGGAGAGGGGAGAGGAAGCGGCGAGGGTACCTGTCGGCGCTTCGAAAAGCAACCCGACTCCCCAAGCATGGCTCCTCGCGTGCAGGCCCCGCCGCCTACATGCATCGTGTGGGCCTGCTATGGAGAAACTGCCAATTCCAGTGTTCCTAGCAAGACAAAGCAAAGGTGCTTTGAGTTTCGTGCTATGCAGGCCCAACAAAGAACACATGCAACCAAATGGGCCACAATCTTTCCACGCGGACCTAATTGGCCTATATGAAGACAACCGAACACGTCATAATTAAATCAAATCTTGTATACTCACAAACACATTAGTCCGTTAAACATTTTTTTTCATTAATCATCCAAAACCCACACATGAGACACTATATGCACTTACAAGACTTGTTTACAGATTTGATACTTAATATGTGCAATGCTCATGCTTTGCATATATAAAGTAAAGGATTTTGTGAACAAGGGGATCTTTTTTATTGTCAAATCAATGTTGGAAGTCAAGTTAAAATACATTTTGTTAATGTGACATCCCTATAAACAAAAACTTTCTAAACACATGATGAAACTTTTGTCATGTGTAAAAATGGAGACTAGTGTTGGGACTTTTAAAAGGTTCAATATTCAAAACAGAAAACTTTGTACATTCAGAATTTTTTGCAAAAAACTATGCTCTTTGTTACATGAATATGGCGGTATGGTACCTTTAATTATCAATAATCTAAACTGGTGTCAATTATATAATCACAATAGTTCATAGGATGTCACCCCTCTAGTTGAACTTCAAACAAAATAAGCAAAAGGAGACGGCCACCCACACCCTCACTCGCTGCCAGCTTCTGTGCCAAAACTACAGATGGACACCGGAGACAGCATCCGCCCAACGCACAAAAAATTTACGCTGATACTTGTCCACGCTGTTACAGTTCACTGCTTATACTCTTGATATTGTACTTACTTCAAAGGGCTATCCCACTTAAACCAAACGTGTTGTATCATAAAACGTGAGTCACGCCATACAGCAAGCCGACCATGTTACGGACAGAGGTTTGTACCTATCCAGATTCATCTCACACATGGTCCGCATAAAACTAATATTCATGACATACCAACAAAACCAAACATCAGGTTTATAGAAGATTCAGTCTCCATATGAACAAACCACACATGGACAAATAATAGAATAAAGCTGATATGAACCTTCCTCGCTTGCATAACTATCTATCCGCATCACTTATGCGGGCTTAAGCTTACCTCTCCATCTGCACGACCTCTATGGACTAGCCTACCTCCATCAGCATCATGAGCTCCTCTTAGCGAATTAACTGCAACAACTTAGGTATGTAACCATCTGCTACTAAAAAAAAGAGGCTTTCTCTCTCAAAAAAAAGAGAGGCTTGCAGCACTTCCAATTTTATGGACACTGACGGCTACTCTCAGCTAGGAGCAAAATACAATACCAAAAAGGTCAATTAAGTTAATCAGCAACGGATGCTGGCATGCTTCTTGGGACAGAGTGTTCCGGAGTTCATCAAATGAGTAATGCCATGTCATGATGCCTACTAACTGTGCTCCTTCATGAACATGCATGACAAATAATGATCTGAACCATCCCAACATCCCTCAACACTGAATTGTCAGCAAGCCAAGTAAATCGGTTATACTATTACAGCATGTCCAGATCATAATGTGGCAATGCCATTACCACATGAAATGTTGCAACTGCACACTGGAAAAACTACATAACACTACAAAATATTCATGACAGATGCCAAATGCATGTCTAGGATACATTCAGAGTGGCCTTCTCAAACCACAATAGCTAATTTAAAAAAGTTGAAACCGCCAACAATGAAAATAGTGACAATGCAATGTCTATCAAATGATGATGATATCCCAGAAACTCCACTTATAATGAAGATGATGATCATGCCCCAGAAACTCCACCCAATGAAGATGCTGATGTCGCACATGACAGGAACAGATTTGGCTAAAACAATGCAGATGATAATTCAAGATGTCATGCTAAAGTTCAAGATACATCCCCTCAAACAGGAGCACCATTCAGAGTGCCGACCATGCCACCAACTAAGTCCTTCCTTCGCCCGAAGGGATTTTTTGAAAACGTTCAAACGTTAAGGACTACAAAAAGGTCACTATAAACCATATACAGTCAAGCAAATGGAGACACAATACAGCAAGCTAATGCAAGGCAATCATAAAAATGATTAATTAACTAAATGAAGTTAATTACTTGATACATGAAACGAAATTATAAACTAATAAAGGATATTGGATTCGCATCCCACCGCGGCCAGAACTAGGAACAACGGCACCCTGTAAAGTATGGTGCACAGCAGAAGCAGCGCTCACATCCTGCAAATCGCAGAAGTTTGAGAGATAATAAGAAAATAATAGTGGCATGCACATAAAAAATTAAACCATCACAACCACTTACATCGAACTCAATAAAACAGACGGTGTTCCTGTCTTGATGCAACACTTTCATTTGTTTGAAACCAGGTTGTCTGTCATTTTTTGAAAAATATCAGATATGGTTAGTGCCACAACTGAAACCAAAGTGGGCTGCAGCAATGCACCCAATAAGCAGACAAATATCTACTTGAATTTTATACTTGAAAGGGTTGATTCTTACACACTGAAGAGGCCCCGCAATTCCTCTTCAACAACAGTTTCACCAAGATTTCCAATGAAAAGGGTATTACAGGGAGGGTTGTCTTTCATGTTCTGCAAAGCAAATTAGAAGGTTCAATCAACAATCTTATTTCCCAAAATCTTGAACAGTGCGAAAAGAGTGAAGAATGAAGATAGACTCGGACAATATTCTAATCAAGTACTGCGGCACATTTCTCATTTATCCCATGTGACATCTCGTCCATTCATCAAGTATCTAACGATCTTGATTTGGAATTTCATATGCCCACTAGATTGGCATTCACCAGAGACAGGCCAAGTCAGAATCATCTACAGAGAAGTATCGTATAATGTAATAGCAACTTTGTCTTTACTGCACTATTCAAAACTGAAGAGTCTTATCCCAACTGTCATTTCAGTAGACCTAAATAATTTGTAAGTGACAAAGAAGACACTAAAATATACCACGGCACACATATAAATAGGTCACGACAAGATATAAGACCATAGAGTAGCAATACGTTAAATTCACCAAACAAATGTCGATAACGTGCGAGACCATCATGAAATATCTTAATAGTATTTCAAAACATAAGTACATACACTATTTGTAAATGTTTCATTCACTTCTCGACAGTAGAACTTCCCCTACAAGTCTGAGACCAGTGCAAGGGATCCAGTATTAATAAGATTCCAGGAAACATGAACTATATAAGTCCATTAAAATCTTAGGAAGGTACTCAAGTGCTTTGTTTTTAAGGCGTCCCTAAGATAGGAGCTCTCTCTGCTCTCTTCCTCTGGCGGCTGATGACTGGCTCCTCCACAGTCCCAACAGCAGTCCCAACAGCTCAACAGCCGTCTATACCTCCAGTCAGAATGTGACTCTCAGTCTCTCCTCCCCTGCCCTCTTGTGCACTTGTGCTCCTTTGATTTAGGAATTCCTAGTGCCCTGCTTTGATTTGTGACTGTGGTTTTGTGTGCTTCGATTTGTAGTGCTATGCTGTGATTTATTGTGCTATGCATATGCTCTGCCATGTCTAAGGCGCCGCCTTGCATTGCGCCTTAAGTGCTTAAAAGTGAGTGTTGTTTAGTACTGCAGGGACATGAGCCATGATTATCTGACTATTCTATGCAAGAAACAGTATCTCTTATGCAAAAAAGCAAACTATACAGATTTCAGTAATATATATCTATACCAATATAAAAAGACCCTAAGGGGTAGGTCCAACTAATCTCGGCCATCAAATCATGCCAATCCAATGATCTAAATTACTCCAATGGTAAGCACTCAACATGTTTAGCATGCAATTAATACCATACCAAATATCAATGTCAACGCAAATCACATAATTAACGCGCGAATAATATCCTACCCTATGTTTTTAAGGCGGTAAGGCGAGGCGAGGCGCTGGGGGGGCGCCTCACTGCCTAAGTGCTAAGGCATAAGGCGAGGCGACGCCTTAGAGACTTGTAAGCAACAGAATTAAGTAGAATTTGGTAGGCATTAGGCAACTAGGCATACAGCCATACACACCTTGCAACTGATGGTTGTAGAGCCCATATAGTTCTGGAGAGGATGGAGAATCTGCAGGAGAGGATGGAGAATCTGCAGGAGAGGAGGAGGAGGAACTGCAGGAGAGGAGGGGGAGGGGGATCTGCCGGGGAGCAGGGGGAAGCTGCTAGAGAGGAGGGGGAGAAGCTCAGATCCAGCCTGGGGGTGGGGGGAAACTGAAAATGGTTACAGGTCTCTCTCTCTCCCTCTAGTACCTGTTGGCGCCAAAACAAAGTTTCCCGCCCTTTCCTTCCCTCCCGGTTATCTGTTTCCCGCCTAAACCACCCAGCTCTGTCTAAGGCGTCCTTATTTGCCTAAGGCAGGCAGAGTGGCGCCTAGGCGGACGCCTTGGACGCCTTAAGGACTAAGGCGGACGCCTTAGACACACATGTAAGGCAAGGCCGACGCCTTGCCTCCTGGGGGCGCCCTGACGCCTTAGGGACGCCTTAAAAACAGAGATCCTACCTAAGATGTGCATGCAATTAATATACTGCCTAATATTAACGTGCATTACCCATATACATTTACTAGTAGACTCAAGAAAACAAGTGTAATAAGGAGAAGCAGCAAAATTATTAGGTCAGTGTATTAATAGACCTTTTCAGGATAGGGTGACAAAAAAGTCACAATCCAGGATAAACTAAATATCATGGAAAATGCATTTAGGGTGTGTTTGGTACTTTGGTTTTAGCCCAAGTCTGACTTGCCAGAAATTTGGCTAGCCAACTTTGGCCATGGTTTTCCTTGCCCATGGTTTGGCAAAAGTTGGCAAGAAAAATGAACTAGAGTGGGCAAAGGGGCATGGGCATGGCAAAATATAGGGAACGATCCAAACAAACACAAAAATTGTGGTCATTGCCAAAAAATCGGTAACTATATTTTGAATACGGACCAAAAAATTGCCTAAATCCAAATTGATTACCTGCACAGGAGCATATGCTGTTGGGCCTGGCAAAGGAGAAGGTGAAGCCATTGGTACCGTCGGCACAGGATAGCCAGCATAAGGATTATAAGGAGGCGGAGCTGCCATATAACTGAAGAAGACCCAAAAACAAGCATTATAGAAGACCAAAAAAATTCATTATAAAAGACCGACGAATCTATATAATTAGTTGGCAGAAAGAGCATAAACATACAAAAATTACCCTGCAGTTCCCCACATGGAAACAGCTGGTGGGGGTGGGTGGAATGGAGGAGGAGCATGCGCAGAATGAGTATAGTCTCCACCAGTTCGCAAGCGTTTACTTTGGTCCATAGCATTTGCATCAGTTCCCACACCTAACATAGGTTTTAATAAAGTGTTTCAACTTTCAACATATTATTCATATGCAAATACCAAAGCCTAGCAGTTGGTGTAACTAACAATTGAGAAAGATAGAATGAACTTAGATGATATCACATTTCTAGCTAAGTTTTTGCATCGAGGTTTAGCCGTGCAATCAGAAACTTCCAAAATCCAACGACCTTATTAGGTACAAAATTCAAAGTGTGTTTCCAACATTTAAAAAAACATGCAAATGGACATATCAAATTGGTATTATAATGCATTGAAGCTCTAACACTGATCCTGGCTGTGTGAGTTCTTTCTTCCATGATGAACTGTCAGCACCAGTCCTACATTATATCGGTCTTGCTTTTTTAGCGGGGAAATCGCTCTGGGCCGAGGAGAAAGAGGACTCAGCAGTAAGAGGATTGTACCATGAGAGGAGCACGGAGGTCAAGCCGCTTCAAATAATAGGTCGCAATATTAAAAGTAGCAACATGAATAAGAAAAGACACAGCAGGACATATAATTTAAAAGAAACGCAAATGATAAATCCCAAACGTTCGGATTTTAAGCATGGCAACCCGAACCATTTTCATGGCAACTTTAGTTCACACGAGGTTGGCAAACATGGCAATGTTCTGACAAAAACAAACTGGGACAAAGTTGTCATGTTTTAAAAACTAAAGTTGTCACCTCGTGTCAACTAAAGTTGACATGAAAAAATGTTCGGGGTGACATGCTCAAAATCCGAACGTTCAGGAATTATCGGGGTCCAAAAAAAATTAGATGCCTGCAAGTGGCCATAATTCCTCATTAGTTCACATGTTCACAGATGATGGGCAGAGTCATCTTCCACCGCACAGCTGTAGCACATAATTCTTGCATGCCAACACACAAAGCATCACTAGTTAGCTCCCACTCTACATTTAAACCACAGTTAGCACATAATGCTACCTCAAATTCACTCTATAGACTCTGACCCAAAAAGCGTATGTCTCCATCTAATGATCGACACATTATGCAACAGCCAGAAGAAAGCGTGAGAGGCATGGACAAAACGCACCTCTTTTGATGAATAGGTTCTTCTTGGCCATCTCGATGTGCAGCGCCGACTTGGTCTCCGCATCGAAGACCAGATCCTGCAGAGAGAACCTCCGGTCACATCCATCCAAAAAAAAAGGAAATGCGCGACATCGATATAACAAGCCCATACAAAACCAAACCTGCAGCGCGGCCTTTGCGGCGATGGCGTGGTGCGCGTAGGAGAAGAGTGCGAACCCCATGGGCTGGTCACCCTTGAAGTTGATCTGGGAAGCCTCGAATCCCGGAAGCCAGCGCAGCAGGTTATGCAGCTCCCGCTCCTTGACGTCCACGGGGAGCCCCATGATGAAGATGGTGCGGACCTCGTCAGAGCCGGGGCGGGCGGCGGCATCGGGTGCGCCTGGTACGGGGGGAGGCGGTGGGACGGCGGGAGGCGCGGGCACCGCCGCTTGGGGCGGCCACTGCTGGTGAAACGGGTGGATGCCGGCGCCTGCCATGGAGACGGCACGAACCCTAACAGGGGGCGGGGGAGATTGGGTTCTGGAGCTTGGCAGTGCAGAGGAGATGGGACATACGAAGACGGATCTCGGTTTTTGAGTCCCTCCCAAAATAAGGTTTGGTTTCGGTGATAATCAAATTAATTAAAACTAGTTGAATGCCCGTACGTTGTCACGGGACACGATAATACTGCTGCTTTAGATGTATTTTATTTAGGTGACATATTAAATTCATACTCCAGTCATTCCATCTATGAGTTCCACGTCTAAAAGAGCGAGCAATGTTTCAACATGTTTGTTCTGCTTCATCCCATTTTTCATTGGTTCTACTTTTTTATCAACACAATCTTATTGCTCTCCACCAGACAAATGTTGCTATCCCTTCCATGTCTTTTATCTCGGTCCACTCCTTTGCTCAAGCTCTGGTGCCATCGCTCTACGTCTGACCACATAGTTTCACTTAACATGATAAGCTGCCGCTTATGATGCTACAACAAAAATATACCCGCACTATTGCTAGGGACAAGTGTATAGGAGGATTTGTTGGCAACAACTTTGCTTTTTCGTCCAGTGTTGCCATTACTTAAGCACTTATGCGATCACAATTTCTGAAATCCTTAATTAATACCACCAGAAAGGGAATGCGACCACAACTCTCCTTTTTTCAATCTTATCTTAAATTTTTATTTTCAGAATAAAAGGGTAGAATTCGGACACTATATAAGGAAGCCTAATTCGACTACACTTCGCTTGGCTTCACCCCAAGCCCACACACCATTCTCCGATAGAAGGTTGGTTTATATTTAAGATTTTTCATACAAATTTAGAGAAAGCACTTTGAATATTAAATCGAAGGAGTGACATTACCAAGGTTATAGATAGACATAGGACGGGAGAAGGAGAGGCATGTGTACGTTCTGAAGACACCAGATACTTGGATAACAAACTTGTACGAAGGCCAATATGATGTTGCATCATACATTCGTGAATGACCTATATTTGGTACTTCAGAATACAACAGAACAGAATCCAACTGAATGTAGAGAAAAATAGAACCCACCTGCTGCTGGCCGTCACATGCAAGCAGCAAAAACTATGCATAAACCAAGATGTGGTGGGCAGCATAGGTAAGAAAATAAAAACCTTTATTTTGCATAACCATGTATCGAAATCCAAGCGCAACAAAGGCAAATGTCATATCTCTTACATCTTGATCGAATAAGCTTCTCGCAAGAACAACCGTAATAAGGACCAAAAAGGAATCAACTAAAAGTAGAATATATAACAATAGAGCAACGACCAAACTTGAAAGGTTACAACTGTTGTCCAGTGGAGCAGCCTTTGCCAAACAAAGCAAAACACTCAGAACAATTTTGTTAAAGCCAAACGGAATTATATACAATTATATACAAAATCCAATCAAGACGAGCTGTAACTCCATGTTCCAGAACAACATATATAAGGAATATATAAAGTACTCCCTCCATCCGAAAATATTTGTCATCAAAATGGATAAAAAGAGATGTATTTAGAATTAAAATACGTCTAGATACACCTCCTTTTATCCATTTTGATGACAAGTATTTCCGGATGGATGGAGTAGCTAATTATATGATGCAAGTAAACCAAAATATTTTTAGTTACTATGATTATAACAAAAGCTTGTTCGATTGTTATTTTTGACTGATTTTGCATATCACTACTCTTATGCTTATGTTTCTTCACATCATCGTGTCACATTGGTTATATTCAACAGTTAGGTCTGCTAGCTAGCTGGTGGTTTTCATGATTTAAGGTGTGTGATTTACGTGCAAAACAGTGGAGAATTATCCTTACAGTAACAAAACACTATTATGCTCACTAAGTTTAAAATAATGTATTCTGTAGATGTGATATATCCAGGTTAATTTTATTTGCAAACCTCGAAAATAACATTGTGATTTGCACATTAACACATGTCATGATGAAGAAGAAAACCTTTGATGAGTGATGACCATACCACATGAATTGCATAATTTCTCCATTCAATGTTTTCTCATTCCAAAACATAAGAATTTTGTTGTATGACATGTACCAGTAGAATAACATGTCTAGCAGGAATTATCCTATTAATAATGTCGATTTGATAAATCTGGAAGGCTATGAAACTTTGTTCTAGCTAGTTGATCATTAAGCACCAAGTTTAGCACGAGGCGACTGATACCTACCAAAACATAGTATTAAACTGCAGAGAAAGGCAAACCTAGCATATCCACTTGAGTTTAGATAATGTACTCCCCCTGTAAAGAAATATAAGAGCGTTTACATCAATAACGTTGTGATCTAAATGCTCTTACATTTCTTTACGTAGGGAGTATATCTTAGTGTGGAAACTTTAATCCCTTTGGTTAATATTGTGTGTCTGAATTAATGTGAGAATCACACATGGTCCTGAATCTGGAAATAAAACATGGAGACCTATCATCATAAATTTCTTAAAAGAAAATTGATTGTAACAGTATTGTTATACACGCCAAATACCATGCCCTGCCATTTTTAAGAATCATTTTATATACTGGAAAATTGTATCTGATGAAAACATGAATATTTTGGGGTGGGGTCAACCTATTTTGCTACAACGAAATTATTCAAACTTACAATGCCTTTTTCCTACATCATTTAATGGAATAAAACATAGTGTGGCACATGTTCACTCGCACCAGGCATTGCAAATGGTAAAAAAGTTTCACCGGACAAATATGTGTATAAAATAGTGGTTGAGACAAGCCGCACCTGCTATTGGGGAAGCAACAAAACCGTGGCTCACACTGCAAAAGATTGCCTCGGAGTACAAAAGCTCTTCGTGCTTGATTTTCACCCACTGGGTTATGCCCTTGTAACATGATTTTGCAAAAGCAGTACCAGCAGTACAATTCGCCAGAAAAACGATTTTGAACGGAAAAAGTGCAGCTCGGAATTTCTAACTACAGAAAATCTCCATCCCAAAGTAAATAGAAAGGTATACTATGTTTTCCTTTTTACTCTTGATTCGACGCTTAGTGTGCATGCTTGCATCAAGAGGGCAAATCGTTGTGGGTGAGTAGGCAGAAGTTGAATATATAATTATAATGCAAGCCAATTACTTTATGAGATATATAGCAACCCACTATGTCTTCAACTCTTCACAGTAACACATGATTTCAATTCCACTTCATCTACAAAATAGGACAACTTTTGTTTTGTGCAATTTGCATAATCACAATAAAAAGCAGACCTGGGTGTTTTTTATACATGAACTTCAGTGCTATAAGTATTCAGTGCTATAGGTAAAAAGACAAACATCAAACCATAAGCCCTGTATGCCGCCGCCACTTGCCAGACCTCCACCAGCGACCTCCTCCGGCTACCTGCTCCTCGCACGGTCCCGCCGCCTCCTGCCGTCCGTTGCCCCCAGCCGATCTCTTGCTGTCTGTTGCGCCGCTCATCCGTTGCCACTCGCTGGTCCCTGCCATGGGAGAGGAGAACCTGGGGCACGTTGCAGCAGCAAGGGCAATGCAAAGGCACAAACAATGTGAGGTAGTTTGAATAAAAACACGCAGCAAGCTGCAGAAGTCACAATCAATAACGACGGGATGTAGTGTTGGGAGGCTTAGTTTGTGTGCAAAAAGAATCTGTCTGCACTTTCATAACTTCATATCAGCAGCGGATCATTTAGTAGATGTGTGTGTGTGTTCCAGGTCTGACAGTAAAATATGATTTACTCAGGAGAGTGCACTTTTAATTTGCAAAAGGATTTTAGAGTAGAATTAAATGAAAAAAGATGAGTTAGTGGACATAAATGGCTGGATAACGTACCTGGGAGCAGAGGATGACCGCTCCATGGTTCAGGAATAGTGTCAAGCGGCTGGTCAGGTACTTCCAGCCAGGCGCCTCCGCTGCTACTCCTCTCCTCCAGTGCAGCGACCATGCCGGAAGGCCGCCGTATTGGAAGTGACCCGCCGGCCGTCGCCCACCGCGTACGTCCCTGAACAGCCCCACGCCCACGCATCCGTTGACATGTGCCTCTCCTGATTCCTCCAGCTTTTGCACCAGCCACTGCATGGTCGATGTCACCACCTAGATCCGAAGAAGTGTGTTCGTCGTCCTATTCGTGTGGGGAGGTCGCGGCCGGCACCGCGCCGGTGGAGATCGTTGGCGGCACATCACATGAGAGTCGGCGACGCGTGAAGAGGAGGATCGAGGAAGTTGTCGCCCTCAATATCGCTGCGACCGCGAGGCGACGACATCACGTCTGGAGTTAAGACCATGGTTGACCCGCGCCGATGGGAACCATGATATCCGCGGCGGCACGGGGAGCGGCGTCATAGGTTGAGGCCACATCGTAGCCAAGAGGGGGGCGAGTTCGTGGGAGATGGGCCGCCGGGTGGTTTGAGTTTGAGAGATACGTGGGGATGGGGAGATGGGAAGTCTGAGAAAACGTGGATGACGTTCTTTCTTCGGTCTTTACGATGGTTCGGAAAGTGGATTTTTTCCTAGCGATTTTCTTGGTGCGGGATTGAGGGTGGGGGTAGCGAACGAGGTGGGAGGGGGCCGAACGAGGTGGGGGTATCGAAGGAGGTCGAACCATCACGACGTTTGATTCTCCTTTAATAGTAGAGATTGACGCAAACTTTTTAACAACACATCATATTTTACATATTTTAATTTTCAGTTCAAGGATAGTGAAAGATTGAAATATATTTCATTGTTGTACACTAGCAAAAGAGCCCACTTATTAATTTTTTCTGAATGTTGCTTATTCTTGAGCTTGCCCCTCTCCTTCGTTTATCCATCAGATTCATGCCTGATCCTCCACTTATTAATTTAAAAAAGGCTTGTTCTTTCACAACTTCGTCACATATTCAAATTGATGAGATTCAGTGTTAGAAAGCAATGTGGGACTATTTTTCAATAGGTAAATTAACATGAAAAGGCTGACTAGGAGCCCACTTGGGCCTTGGCGGAACTACATGGATGGGCTGACCCTAATAATATAGCAATAAGTAAATTAACATGAAAAGGCTCTAGGAGACTACTTGGGCCTTGGCAGAACTGCATGGATGGGCTCACCCTAATATAGCACTTGTATAGCTTTTTTCCGGCTTGACTAACCTCCCGCGCAAAATAAAAGAATAACCTCGTACGCCGGCCCATCTAACCCCTAAAGCCCAGCCCGACTACTCTAACCCTAGCCCGATCCCCTTAGTCTCCTGATCCACATCTTCTCCCAGCGTCATCGTGTGTAAAGGCGCACTTTTTTCTAGCCCTAAAAAAGGCACATTTTTTCTCCAGAAAAACGCATAGGCGCACAGAGGCAGTGACCAGCGCCCCTCGATCCTGCTTGTCGCCCCCGTTCGCCATTTCGACGAGGCTGCTGCCACTCTGATCACCACTCTCATCCGCCAACTGCCTTCTTCCTTCCATGCTCCCCCTCCTCTCGTTTTCTACCGCCGATCTGCAAACTCTAGCCGTCGCCGCCGATCCAGCTGCCCCGCGGTTCTGCATCGAGCAGTCGTGCGCCCCCCTTGACCCTGCTCCACCTCGCCGCGCGACATAAACCATCTCCGCCGCTGGCAAGGGGTGTCGCCCCTCACCCGAGCACACACCCCCGCGTGGCGTCCTCCATCCTCCCGTGTGAGGCACGGCGGCTGCCGGGCACCATGGGTAAGAGGAGAGGAAGACGCTTTTTTCTGAATAAAGGTGATAAAGGCAAAGGTGTCCCGTCTTTTGATGAGATGGTGATTATCGTTTCGGAGGAGTAGAGTTTGACGATCCGACTACATACGTGCGAGGACGTCGCGCCTTAGCAATCGCTAAACCAACTCCGAGAGGTTATTGACCACGCCGGAGCATGATCAACCTGCCCACGAAGGTCTATTTTCTGCAAGCAAACGAAGAACAAGCAAGAAACTAAGATTGCAATTCGGATACTGCGAATATAAGATGAAAGCTTTATTGATCTAGGTGGGGTTCTGTGACGTCTTTGTCTGGTCGTTGAACACAAACAAAGTACGCGAAGTTGCAGCTATGGCGAACTTTTAATCTAAACAAAACCCAAAGTCTAAATGACGCCCTAAGGGTTGTATATATGGAGGAAGAGGGGGGAATTTCATGGCCCTCGGGGGAGGGGTCCGAAACCAATCATATCTCTTGTTTCCCACCACACACAGACTCTAAAAACAACCTATACTTATGTATTTCGAAATTACATGGGCCTGGCCCGATAATAAGGTGACGCGGCACCTATAATAGCCTCTGGAGGAAATTTGTGAAGTGGCATCTTGTATATTTCGTCCAAGCCTTCATGCACTCATTACGATGGTTTCAAAGTACTGAAATAATCACTTAAAACTCTGCTCTTGTTTCCCTTGCGCATGTTGTCATCTCCATGCTTGTTCTTGCTCCAATATTCATCCTTCCCCAAGCTAGGCCCTTCATTTGTAAGCAAAACAAATGTATCCAATTTAGGTAGCATCATATTCTCATGAACATTATAATCATTACCAAGAAACGAAAGTACCTAGTAATTTAATTGGCGTGCACGAGCTCTAGTAATTGGTCCAGTATGTATAGCAGCAAGGGTTGTGGGTGTAACAATGGTATTGATGTCCTCATCATCCTCCCCTTCTTGAAATGAAGTCGTCCTCGACGGAAGATCATCTTCCTCACCCAAAAAAGGCTTCAAATCTGCAATGTTAAAAATGGGGACTAACCCCAAAATCTGCAGGCGGCTCAAGTTTATATGCATTATCATTTATTTTCTATAACACCTTAAAAGGACCATCAGCACGTGGCATTTGCTTTGATTTGCGCAAATCAGGAAATCTATCCTTACACAAATGTAACCAAACATGATCTCTAGGTGCAAACACAACATATTTTCTACCCTTATCTCCAGCAAGTTTATATTTAGCATTCATACGCTCAATTCAGCATGTTGTTTAGCATCAAAATTAACCTTCTCTGAAGATGGAAGAGGCAGCAAATCAATATGATAGAGGCAAAGGTGTCCCGTCTTTCGATGAGATGGTGTTTATCGTTTCGGAGGAGTAGACTATGACGATCCGACTAAGACGTGCGAGGACGTCGCGCCTTAGCAATCGCTAAACCAACTCCGAGAGGTTATTGACCACGCCGGAGCACGATCAACCTGACCACGAGGGTCTATTTCCTGCGAGCAAACGAAGAACAAGCAAGAAACTGAGATTGCAATCTGGATATTGCGAATATAAGAGGAAGGCTTTATTAATGAAGGTGGGGTTCTGTGACATCTTGGTCTGTTTGTTGAACACAAACGAAGTACGCGAAGTTGCAGCTATGGTGAACTTTTAATCTAAACAAAACTCAAAGTCTAAACGGTGCCCTAAGGGTTGTATATATGGAGGAAGAGGGGGGAATTTCGTGGCCCTTGGTGGAGGGGTCCGAAACCAACCCTATCTCTTGTTTTCCCACACATACGGACTCTAAAAATAGCCTATACTTATGTATTTCGAAATTACATGGGCCTGGCCCAATAATAAGGTGATGCAGCACCTAGAATAGCCTCTGGACGAAAGTTATGAAGTAGCATCTTGTATATTTCGTCCAAGGCTTCATGCACTCATTATGGTAGCTTCAACGTCCTGAAATCATCACTTGTAACTCCACTCTTGTTCCCCTTGCGCATGCCATCATCTCCATGCTTGTTCTTGCTCCAATGTCCATCCTTCTCCAATCTAGGCCCTTCATTTGTAAGCAAAACAAATGTATCCAATTTAGGCAGCATCATATTCTCATGAACATTAGAATCATTACCAAGAAACAAAAGTACCTGGTAATATAACTGGCGTGCGCGAGCTCTAGTAATTGGTCCAGTATGTATAGCAGCAGGGGTTGTGGGTGTAACAATGGTATTGATGTCCTCATCATCCTCCCCTTCTTGAAATGAAGTCGTCCTCGACGGAAGATCATCTTCCTCACCCAAATAAGGCTTCAAATCTGCAATGTTAAAAGTGGGGACTAACCCCAAAATCTGCAGGCGGCTCAAGTTTATATGCATTATCATTTATTTTCTATAACACCTTAAAAGGACCATCAGCACGTGGCATTAGCTTTGATTTGCGCAAATCAGGAAATCTATCCTTACGCAAATGTAACCAAACAAGATCTCCGGGTGCAAACACAACATGTTTTCTACCCTTATCTCCAGCAAGTTTATATTTAGCATTCATACGCTCATTGTTTTCCTTAGTTAACTCATGCATTTTTAAAATCAATTCGACACATTGTTTAGCATCAAAATTAACCTTCTCTGAAGATGGAAGAGGCAACAAATCAATAGGTGCACGAGGTAGGAAACCATACACAATTTCAAAACGACACATGTTAGTAGTAGAATGCAATGAACGATTAAAAGCAAATTCAATATGAGGCAAACATTCCTCCCACATTTTCTTATTATTCTTCAAAACAACCCTAAGCATAGTAGACAATGTTCTATTGACTACTGCAGTTTGTCCATCAGTTTGGGGGTGACAAGTAGTACTAAAAAGCATCTTAGTCCCCAACTTAGCCCATAAACATCTCCAAAAGTGGCTAAGAAATTTAGTATCACGATCTGAAATGATAGTATTTGGTACACCATGCAAGCGAATAATTTCACGAAAGAACAAATCAGCAACATTAACAGCATCATCGATTTTATGACATGGTATAAAGTGTGCCATTTTCGAGAACCTATCCACAAGAACAAATATGCTATCCCTCCCTTTCTTTATTCGAGGTAAACCTAAAACAAAGTCCATAGATATATCCTCCCAAGGAACACTAGGTACAGGTGTAAGACCTTGAGAAGAGGTGTCTAGAGGGGGGGTGATTAGACACTAAGTACCAAAGTTGCAGTTTTTAGGTTTCTTTAAGTTTAAGTGGAGTTTAGGCACAATTTCAACATTCACAATACATATCAAGCAAGCATGCAAAGAGTATATGAGCAGCGGAAAGTAAAGCATGCAACTTGCAAGAAAGTAAAGGGAAGGGTTTGGAGGATTCAAACGCAATTGGAGACACGGATGTTTTTGGCGTGGTTCCGATAGGTGGTGCTATCGTACATCCACGTTGATGGAGACTTCAACCCACGAAGGGTAACGGCTGCGCGAGTCCACGGAGGGCTCCACCCACGAAGGGTCCACGAAGTAGCAACCTTGTCTATCCCACCATGGCCGTCGCCCATGAAGGACTTGCCTCACTAGCGGCAGATCTTCACGAAGTAGGCGATCTCCTTGCCCTTACAAACTCCTTGGTTCAACTCCACAATCTTGTCGGAGGCTCCCAAGTGACACCTAGCCAATCTAGGAGACACCACTCTCCAAGAAGTAACAAATGGTGCGTTGATGATGAACTCCTTGCTCTTGTGCTTCAAATGATAGTCTCCCCAAAACTCAACTCTCTCTCATAGGTTTTGGATCTGGTGGAAAGAAGATTTGAGTGGAAAGCAACTTGGGGAAGGCTAGAGATCAAGATTCATACGGTAGGAATGGAATATCTTGGCCTCAACAAATGAGTAGGTAGTTCTCTCTCAAAAAATGTATGCTGGAAGTGTAGGTTCATTCTGATGGCTCTCTCCATGAATGAAGAGGAGGTGGAGGGGTATATATAGCCTCCACACAAAATCTAACCGTTACACATAATCTACCAAACTCGGTGGGACCGAATCGTTAAACTCGGTCAGACCGATTTAGCAAATAATGTGACCGTTAGGATTTTCATTGGGACCGAAATACAACTCGGTGAGACCGAATCTGTTAGGGTTAGGGCATAACGTAATCTCGGTAAGACCGATTACACAAACTCGGTGAGACCGATTTTGGTAATAAGCTTTCCAGAGAGTTGGTCAGGCAAACTCGGTGGGACCGATTACTAAAACTCGGTGGGACCGATTTTGGTAATAAGTTTCCAGAGAGTTTGCATTGTAATCTCGGTAGTACCGATTGCTCAAACTCGGTGAGACCGATTTGATAATGGACATACACAGAGAGATTACAATCCCATCTCGGTGAGACCGAGATCCCTATCGGTAAGACCGATTTGCTTAGGGTTTGTGGCAGTGGCTATGACTTTTGGAATCGGTGGCGCCGGATAGGAAGAATCGGTGTGACCGATTTTGGTTTTGGGTTTAGGTCATTTGTGGAAGTGGGAAAGTAGTTGAGGGTTTCGGAGCATATCAGTAAGCACATGAAGCAAGAGGCTCATTAAGCAACACCTCATCCCTCCTTGATAGTATTGGCTTATCCTATAGACTCAATGTGATCTTAGATCACTAAAATGTAAAATGAAGAGTCTTGAGCTTGAAGCTTGAGCCAATCCTTTGTCCTTAGCATCTTGAAGGAGTTCCCAAATCCTTCAGTCCATGCCACTCCATTGTTGAACTTATCTGAAATATACTAGGTAAACGTGTTAGTCCAACAAGAGATATGTTGACATTAATTACCAAAACCACCTAGGAGCACTTGTGCTTTCAATCTCCCCCTTTTTGGTAATTGATGGCAACATACATCAAAGCTTTAGATAAGGATATAAAGAGTAGCAAGTAAAGCTTTGGAAAGACATGTAACAAGCATAGGCTCCCCCTACATGTATGCAATCATGTGAATATGGAATATAGAAGCATGTGAGAGCATAAACATGATAGAGCAGGCAATGTGTTACGTGTATCTTGGTCATATGCATCAGAGCAAAGAATGTTGAAGAAAATGCCTTCATGCTCATGAGTCCTTCTTGCAAACAATATGTACATCAACAAGAATTCCTCATACACATGATTGTGATGCATATACTTACCTTGTGGTCTTGAGTTGGCTTATGATGGAATGAACCTGCGTAAACAAGGTTAGATAACACAGATGCATCTACTAGCCAGAGCAAACAAAAGAAACCACAAGAGTACCAAGACTGGGATGACATGTAGAGAGTGAGTACTAAGTACCACATTGGATTAGACATGTCCCCAAGAGAAAAGATATGCAATGAATTTAAATGATCTCTTTCCCTTAGATGTCTTGCTCCCCCTGAATCTAACATGGGATACTGGGAGAAGATAGGGAACAGAAAATCAGAGCTGAAAGATATGAATGATGATTAGTGCTAATATTCAGAGCTAATGTATGCTGATGTAAATAAGCACAATAGATCATATGAACATGTCTCTCCCCTCAAGAAGACATGTGAACATCTCTCCTCTTGAACACCAAGCATCTGGGATCCTTGAGAAATACTTTCTACTTAAGTATCCTCTCCCCCTGGAGATCTCTCTCTCTCTCTCTCTCTCTCTCTCTCATTTTGAGGGTCTTTCCCCCTAGAAGGTCTCTCTCCCCCTTAATAAGGTGATAAGCTTTGATGCTCTCTCTATCTTCAAATGATAAGCTTTGATGTTCTCTCTCTCTCCCCCTTTGACATCAATTTCCAAGAAGGGTCTTTTGGAATCTGTCGAATGGGTTTGGTCCTTGAGACACAGAACAAAGCAAAGATAAAAATGTGATGCTTGTAGAGGACAAGATTCATTGAGTGGAGCTGGATCAGAAGAAACACACAATTATGTGGCAAACTGTTTTTCCTGTTATGAAGTCGGTGGCACCGAGTGGTATGCTTCGGTCGTACCGAAAAGATTCGGTTGGGCAAAAAATAACAAATCGGTGAAACCGAGTTCATCGCAGAGAAAATACTTGTCACCTCAGCTCACTAGACTAGTAAGATCTCACAAAGATTTGCAAGGAATTTACTGAAGGATGTGCAATGAATTGGAATGCAGAAAATGCAGAGCAAACAGAAAGAAATCTAGATGAAGTTTTTTTAATTGAAAGGGGAAACAAATATGCATGAGACAAATGCAAAAACACAGAAAAGAACACAAAAGAACTTCATCTAGAGATGGTCGGCGACAAAGTCACCTATGTTAGAGTATATTGACTTAGGAGTCAAGTGAGATCACTTGATCATAGGTCACTCATCGTTTAAGCTGAAAATGGGGTTGCCATTTTTTGTTTAAGCATCTTGATGTATTCACATCTTGTCGAGTTGCTTTAGCTCATGACTTGGAGTAAAGCTTCTCTAAGATGGAATGACATACCTTGGTTGGTGGTGCTGTCCATGTACTTGAACTTGTGTGGGTTGCTCAAGGTTGATGTAGTTTATCAAGAATTTGGAGCACCACTTGGAATTTTAGTCCATCTACCTACATGGGTTAGTTCTTGCAAGGAAGAGCACTTGTGTATCCAAGAATGACAATCGTGAAGCTCAACATAGAATTTGTCAAAGGATATGTTTAAGAGGTTTCGTGCTTCCTTGTCTTCATCCACCATAGTGTAGAAACTTGGTGATGTAGAGATTGCTCAAGATATGAGTGGATTACAATCTCATGGAATTTGATTCCACCAAGTACCTACGTGGGTTAGATGACATGCAAGATACAAGTATATCCAAGACATAAGATTCTCATCATAATAGAAATATCAAGGATTAGTCATAAGCTCATGTCTTGCATGTATCCGATGGAGTTTCTACTCCAAGTTCGAAGCATCAACGATGTTCAATTCTCCTCTTAACCTGCAACACACTTTCTCATCAAGAAGTTTAGTGAATATATCCGCTAATTGCTTTTCGGTGCGAACATGCTTAAGATCAATGTCACCCTTAGCAACATGATCTCGAATGAAATGATGACGAACTTCAATATGCTTAGTTCGAGAATGTTGCACAGGATTATGACCAATTTTAATAGCACTTTCATTGTCACAAAGCAATGGAACATGTCTCACATATATCCCATAATCTTTAAGAGTTTGGGTCATCCAAAGTAATTGAGCACAACATGAACCAGCGGCAATATATTCAGCTTCGGCAGTGGATAAGGATACCGAGTTTTGTTTCTTGGAGGACCAAGACACAAGAGATCTACCAAGAAATTGACAAGTACCCGAAGTGGACTTTCTATCAACCTTGTCTCCGGCATAGTCCGAGTCGGAATAGCCAACAAGATCGAAAGAAGCCCTCTTAGGATACCAAATGCCAAAGTTTGGTGTATGAATTAAGTATCTCACTATCCTTTTCACGGCCTTAAGATGACATTCCTTAGGAGCAGCTTGATATCGTGCACACATGCACACACTTAGCATGATATCGGGACGTGAAGCACATAGATATAACAATGAACCGATCATAGAGCAATAAACTTTTTGATCAACCGGTTCACCACCTTTGGTTAAGTCATTATGTCCACTAGTAGGCATGGGTGTAGACATACCTTTGCATTCTTGCATATTGAACTTCTTGAATAAGTCCTTGGTGTACTTCATTTGAGAAACAAAGGTACCTTCCTTAGTTTGCTTGATTTGCAACCCAAGAAAGAATTTGAGTTCACTCATCATAGACATCTCAAACTTCTCCGACATTAGCTTTCCAAACTTTTCACTAAAATGAGGGTTAGTTGAACCAAATATGATATCATCAACATAAATTTGGCACACAGATAGTTCTCCATTAACCCTTTTAGTAAAAAGAGTAGAATCAATTTTCCCAATTTCAAAGCCTTTTTCAATAAGAAACTTGGTCAAGCATTTATACCAAGCTCTAGGAGCTTGTTTAAGACCATAAAGAGCTTTGTGAAGTTTGTAAACATGATTGGGTTTCTTAGAATTGACAAAGCCGGGAGGTTGCTTAACATAAACTTCCTCCTCTATTTCACCATTTAGAAAAGCACTTTTAATGTCCATTTGGTACAAGGTGATATCATGATGATTAGCATAGGCAAGTAAGATGCGAATGGACTCAAGTCTAGCAACGAGGGCGTAAGTCTCACCATAGTCCATACCTTCGACTTGTGTGTAGCCTTGGGCGACGAGACATGCTTTGTTGTGAACTACTTGTCCATCTTCATCTTGCTTGTTGTGAAACACCCATTTGGTACCGATGACGTTGTGGTTGTTGTCGGGCTTCTCAACCAATGTCCAAACTTGATTCCTCTCAAAGTTATGTAGCTCTTCATGCATGGCATTTATCCAATCCGGATCTTCCAATGCTTCTTCGACCTTCATAGGTTCAATGCTAGAGATGAAAGAATAGTTTTCACAAAAGTTAGCTAAACGAGTTTTAGAGCGAGTGATTCTCCCGGTTTGAATGTCATTGTAGATTTGCTCGACGGGATGATCTTTAGCAACTCTTGCTCGAACTCGTGAAAGCTTTTGCTTGGGTCTTCGTTGAACATCTTCTTCATCTTGTTCTTCTTCTTCTTGGCCTTCTTCATTGTTGGCATTGTCATTCTCTTGTCGTGGTGGATAAGGAGGTCGTTGACGTTCATCTTGATGCACTTCCTCGTTTTCTTCATCTTGGTGTGTCCCACCTGTGGATGCTTCCGTATCAACTCTTGGTTCACCTTGTTGTGAAGTTGAAGCTTCCACTTGGACGGACGAGGTACTCTCCTTCACCTCCGTTGGACGAACCTTGCCAATGGCCAAGTCTTGAATTGCTTCCGAAGGATCTTTGTCTCCTGCATCAATTGGCAATTGCTCTACTTGCGACCGTTAGATTCATCAAACTTCACATCTACCATCTCTTCAACCTTTCGGGTGAAATTGTTGTAGACATGGTAAGTGTGAGAGTTTGAGCCATAACCGAGTAGGAAACCTTCATGAGATTTAGGAGCAAATTTAGAGCGACGATGCTTATCAAGAATGTAGCACTTTGAGCCGAATACTCGAAAGTATCCAACTTGGGGTTTGTTACCGGTGAGGAGCTCGTATGCCGTCTTGCCGAGTAGCTTGTGAAGATACAAGCGATTTGTTGCATGATAAGCTGTCTCAACCGCTTCTGCCCAAAAGTGCTTCGGCGTCTTGTACTCATCAAGCATCGTTCTCGCCATTTCGATGAGCGTCCGGTTCTTCCTCTCAACAACTCCGTTTTGTTGAGGTGTGTACGTAGCCAAGAACTCATGTGAAATCCCTTCTTCGTCAAGAAAGGTGTCCACATTTGCGTTCTTGAACTCCGTTCCGTTGTCACTACGAACCTTCTTGATCTTCACTTCAAATTGATTTTGGGCCTTCCTAGCGAAGTTTTTGAAGATCTTTTGGACCTGCGATTTGTCATCAAGAAAGAACACCCATGTAAATCTTGAAAAATCATCAACTATAACTAGACCAAAAGAATTTCCACCGAGACTCTTCTAAGAGTTGGGAACAAAGAGATCCATGTGAAGTAGCTCGAGTGGCCTCCTTGTAGTCATGATGTTCTTCACGGGATGCCTTCCTCCATACTGTTTACCTGCCTGACAAGCACTGCAAAGTCTATCCTTATCAAATATGACATCATTAACTCCAAGGATATGATTTCCTTTAATAAGCTTGTCAAGGTTTCGCATACCAACATGACCTAGTCGTCTATGCCATAACCAACCTTTTGAGGATTTAGCAATGAAGCAAGTTTTAGGTTGAGCCTTTTTAGTGAAATCAACAATGTATAGATCACCTCTACGCACACCGGTAAAGACCATTTTATGATTATCTCGACGAAACACTTGGCAATCTACTTCAGTAAATAGAACATTGAAACCGAAATCAGCAAGTCTAGATACTGAAAGTAAGTTGTAACCAAGGGATTCAACGAGCATGACATTTTGTATGGAGCTATCATGTGATATGGCCACCTTACCGAGGCCAACCACCTTACCCTTTGAGTTGTCACCGAAGGTGACATACTTTCGAGGATTGTCGTTGTCAGCAAGCTCACGGAACATGTCTTTATCTCCGGTCATGTGATCGGTACATCCACTATCAAGAACCCATTCCTTTCCTCCTGACATATATCCCCGAAGATTTGCCATAAGACCAAAATGTCTCATTGCATCATCAAGATCGAAGTCACTATCATCATCCTCATCATAGTATCCATGTTCAACATCATCGTGTGGTGGATCAAGTCCTAGAGAGGGACTAACAAGTGCTCCCTAGGTGGTTTTGGTAATTAATGCCAACATATCTCTTGTTGGACTAACACTTTTATCTAGTATGTTTCAGATAAGTTCAACAATGGAGTGGCATGGACTAAAGGATGTGGGAACTCCTTCAAGATGCTAAGGACAAAGGATTGGCTCATGCCTCAAGCTCAAGACTCTTCATTTTATATTTTAGTGATTCAAGATCACATTGAGTCTATAGGAAAAGCCAATACTATCAAGAAGGGAGGAGGTGTTGCTTAATGAGTTTCTTGCTCCACAGTGCTTAGTGATATGCTCCAAAACTGGTCGGTTTTTACCTAAACCGAAAAAACGGCGGCTCCAGCGAGGCGAGGTGGGGCGCTGCGGGGCGTCGGCGTCGGTGGGGTGGTGCGGCGGCGGCGGGGAAGTGCGGCGGCGGTGCGGGGCGGTGCTAGCGGCGGCGGCGGCTGCAGCGCTGCTGCTGCGGCGGCTTGGGTGGCGATGTGGGGGCGGGGGCGGCGGCTTTTAAGAGGGGGAGGGGCGGGGTCGGCTTTTGGGAGGGCAAACCGAGGCGGCGGTGGTCTCCCGGACTCCGGTGGAGTCCGGTGCGGGCACGGGGCGAGGGAGGCGGCGGCCGGCTGGGCCTTCGGCCCGATCAGTCCGAAGCGAACTTTTTTTTTAAATACATTTCGCCGAAACTTAAATAAATCCTAGAAAAATAAATAAAAATCTAAAAATGCCAAAACAAATTTTCACCATCTAAATAAAATATTTAGAACAAGATGAACATTTTCTTGGCCCTAAAATGCAATTTTCAAAACATTCAATTTTTCTAATTCAAATAAAATTGCAATAAAAATCCAAATAATATATTAAATTGATTTTAATATTTTTCCTCTAATATTTCTTTTATTTTGGAGAAGTCATTTTATCTTCTCTCATATATTTTTATTTTAGAAATATTAGGAAAGAAAAATAATCAAAACCAATTGATCCTCTTTTCAAAATTTGAGAAAACTCAAATACTCCCTCCATTCCCTTATACAAGGCCACTATCAAAAATACATTTTGCATCAATACAAGGCCACCAACAGTAACCGAGGTAAACATTAATGATGTTTTCTCATACTAGCAACTTTTTAATACTTGCATGCATGTAGTCATAATGACACCTAGCTACTTCCTTTGCATTCATTCTTTACATGCTTGTGGCGTATTAATGATCCCGGTTAATAAAAAGAATAGTTGACTTGCAAAGAAATCATTAAATTTTATCTTGGTACCTGTAATATGAGTTTGTGGCCTTGTATAAGGGAATGGAGGGAGTATGAAAATAACGAAATCCCCAACTCTGTCCGTGGGTCCTTGAGTTGCGTAGAATTTCTAGGATCAAGCCAAAATGCAATAAAATATGATATGCAATAATGATCTAATGTATAACATTCCAAATTGAAAATTTGGGATGTTACAAACCAACCCCCCTTAAGATGAATCTCGCCCTTGAGATTCGGGTTGGCTAGAAAATAGGTGAGGGTGATCCTTCCGTAAGTCTTCCTCTCGCTCCCAGGTGGCTTCGTCTTCGGTATGGTGTCTCCACTGAACTTTGCAGAACTTGATAACTTTGCTGCGTGTGACTTGGCTGGCAAACTAGAGAATCTTGACTGGTTTCTCCTCATAGGTCAAATCGCTATCCAACTGAATTGCCTCTAGTGGCACTGTATCTCTCAGAGGAATATCGGCCATCTCCGCGTGGTACTTCTTCAACTGAGAAACGTGGAACACATCGTGAACTCCTGACAATCCTTCGGGCAACTCCAACTTGCAAGCAACTTCTCCCATACGTTCCAAAGTTTTGTATGGTCCCACAAAAAGCGGTGCTAACTTTCCCTTAACTCCAAAGCGCTTAACTCCTCGAAGTGGGACACTCAGAGATAAACTCTGTCTCCGACTTTGCAAACTGTCTCCTTGCGTTTAGAATCCGCATAGCTCTTCTGCCTGGATTGGGCTACCTTGAGTCTACCGCGAATTAGTTTAACCTTCTCTTCAGACTCTTTGATCAAATCTGGTCCAAACAACTGACAATCTCCAACTTCATCCCACAACAACAGTGTCCTGCACCTCCTTCCGTACAAAGCTTCGAAAGGGGCCATCTTCAAGCTGGATTGTTAGCTGTTGTTGTAAGAGAACTCTGCATAAGACAAATTGTCGTCCCAACTAGATCCATAATCTAGCGCACAAGCTCTCAACATGTCCTCCAGAATCTGATTGACTCTCTCGGTTTGTCCATCTGTCTGCGGATGAAAGGCTGCACTGAACTGTAGCCTGGTACCCAAAGTTTCATGTAACTGATTCCAGAACTTTGAGGTAAACTGGGTTCCTCTATCTGATACAATGGTCCTCGGAACTCCATGCAGACATACGATCGTGGTCATATATATCTTTGCCAACTTAGCACTGGTGTAAGTGGTCTTTACTGGGATGAAATGAGCTACCTTCGTCAAACGATCGACTACAACCCATATCGAGTCATAGTCTGAACGAGTCCTGGGCAATCCCGTGATAAAATCCATGCCTAGCTTATCCCACTTCCATTCGGGTATCAGCAATGGTTGTAGTAAACTTGCTGGCTTCTGATGCTCCGCCTTCACTCTCTGACATACATCACAAACTTCTACATACTCCCCAATATCCTTCTTCATTCCGGTCCACCAGAAACTGTCCTTCAAATCCAGATACATCTTGGTATTTCCTGGGTGAATCGAATACGGTGAATCATGGGCTTCTTGCAGAATCAACTTCCTGATCTCCGGATCATTAAGCACATATACGCGGTCCTCAAACCATAAGGTATCGTGTTCATCCTCATGAAATCCCTTAGCTTTTCCTTTGCTCATCCTTTCCTTTATCTCGACAATTTCCTTGTCAGTCTTCTGAGCTTCTCTGATCTTATCCATCAAAGTAGACTGAATCTCCAATGCTGCTACATAGCCTCTCGGAACTATCTCCAAACATAGCTCGTGAAGCTCTTCGGCTAACTCCTTGGGTAACTCTCCGGTCATGAGAGTATTTACATGGCTCTTGCGGCTCAATGCATCAGCTACTACGTTAGCCTTTCCTGGATGATAATGCAATCTCATATTATAATCCTTAATGAGCTCCAACCATCTCCTTTGCCTGAGATTCAACTCCTTCTGCGTGAAGATATACTTCAAACTCTTGTGATCCGTGCACACCTCACAATGTTTTCCGATGAGAAAATGTCTCCATGTCTTCAACGCATGCACTACGGCTGCTAACTCCAAATCATGTGTAGTATAGTTCAATTCATGGGGTTTAAGCTGTCGTGAGGCATAAGAAACAACTCTTCCCTCCTGCATAAGCACTGCTCCAAGTCCTTGACGAGAAGCGTCACAATATACTTCATAATCCTTGTGCTGATCTGGCAGAATCAACATTGGTGATTAATACGTCCATTTTGCATCATGCTTTTATGTCAATATTTATTGCATTATGGGCTGTTATTTCACGTTATGTCACAATACTTATGGCTATTCTCTCTTATTTTACAAGGTTTACATGAAGAGGGAGAATGCAGCAGCTGGAATTCTGGGCTGGAAAAGGAGCAAATATTGAAGGACTATTCTACGCAACTCCAAAAGTCCTGAAACTCCACGGAATACCTTAGAATAAATAAAGAAAAATCATCACCAAAGATGAAGGCCAGGGGGGCCCACACCCTGCTCACGAGGGTGGGGGCGCACCCCCCTGGCGCGCCACCCTACCACATGGGCCCCCTGGTGGCTCTCCGACGTCCATCTTCTCCCATATGAAGTCTTTCGATGAGAAAAAAATAGAGGAGAACTTTTCAGGACGAGACTCCGCCGCCACGAGGAGGAACCTTGGCGGAACCAATCTAGGGCTCCGGCAGAGCTGTTCTGCCGGGGACACTTCCCTCCGGGAGGGGGAAATCATCACCATCGTCATCACCAACGCTCCTCTCATCGGGAGAGGGCAATTTCCATCAACATCTTCACCAGCACCATCTCATCTCCAAACTGATAGAGGCAAAGGTGTCCCGTCTTTCGATGAGATGATGGATATCGCTTTGGTGGAAGTCGACTTTGACGATCCGACTACGAACGTGCGAGGACGTCGCGCCTTAGCAATCGCTAAACCAACTCCGAGAGGTTATTGACCACGCCGGAGCACGATCAACCTGACCACGAGGGTCTGTTTCCTGCGAGCAAACGAAGAACAAGCAAGAAACTAAGATTGCAATCTGGATATTGCGAATATAAGATAAAAGCTTTATTGATCAAGGTGGGGTTCTGTGACGCCTTTGTCTGGTCGTTGAACACAAACGAAGTACGCGAAGTTGCAGCTATGGCGAACTTTTAATCTAAGCAAAACTCAGAGTCTAAACGGTGCCCTAAGGGCTGTATATATGGAGGAAGAGAGGGGGAATTTTGTGGCCCTTGGTGGAGGGGTCCGAAATCAACCCTATCTCTTGTTTCCCCACACATACGGACTCTAAAAATAGCCTATACTTATGTATTTCGAAATTACATGGGCCTGGCCCAATAAAAAAAGGTGACGCAGCACCTATAATAGCCTCGGGACGAAATTTATGAAGTGGCATCTTGTATATTTCGTCCAAGGCTTCATGCACCCATTATGGTGGCTTCAAAGTCCTGAAATCATCACTTGTAACTCCGTTCTTGTTCCCCTTGCGCATGGCATCATCTCCATGCTTGTTCTTGCTCCAATGTTCATCCTTCTCCAAGCTAGGCCCTTCATTTGTAAGCAAAACAAATGTATCCAATTTAGGCAGCATCATATTCTCATGAACATTAGAATCATTACCAAGAAACGAAAGTACCTGATAATTTAATTGGCGTGCGCGAGCTCTAGTAATTGGCCCCGTATATGTAGCAGTAGGGGCTGTGGGTGTAACAATGGTATTGATGTCCTCATCATCCTCCCCTTCTTGAAATGAAGTCGTCCTCGACGGAAGCTCATCTTCCTCACCCAAATAAGGCTTCAAATCTGCAATGTTAAAAGTGGGACTAACCCCGAAATCTGCAGGCAGCTCAAGTTTATATGCATTATCATTTATTTTCTCTAACACCTTAAAGGGACCATCAGCACGTGGCATTAGCTTTGATTTGCGCAAATCAGGAAATCTATCAAGATCTCCAGGTGCAAACACAACATGTTTTCCACCCTTATCTCCAGCAAGTTTATATTTAGCATTCATACGCTCAATGTTTTCCTTAGTTAACTCATGCATTTTTAAAATCAATCCAGCACGTTGTTTAGCATCAAAATTGACCTTCTCCGAAGATGGAAGAGGCAACAAATCAATAGGTGCACGAGGTAGGAAACCATACACAACTTCAAAAGGGCACATCTTAATAGTAGAATGCAATGAACGATTATAAGCAAATTCAATATGAGGCAAGCATTCCTCCCACATTTTCTTATTATTCTTCAAAACATCCCTAAGCATAGTAGACAATGTTCTATTGACTACTTCAGTTTGTCCATCAGTTTGGGGGTGACAAGTAGTACTAAAAAGCAGTTTAGTCCCCAACTTAGCCCATAAACATCTCCAAAAGTGGCTAAGAAATTTAGTATCACGATCTGAAACAATAGTATTTGGCACACCATGCAAGCGAATAATTTCACGAAAGAACAAATCAGCAACATTAACAGCATCATCGCTTTTATGACATGGTATAAAGTGTGCCATTTTCGAGAATCTATCCACGACAACAAATATGCTATCCCTCCCCTTGTTTGTTCGAGGTAAACCTAAAACAAAGTCCATAGATATATCCTCCCAAGGAACACTAGGTACAGGCAAAGGCATATATAAACCATGAGGATTGAGTCGTGACTTAGCTTTTTGACATGTAGTGCATCGAGCAATAAAACGCTCAACATCCCGTCTCATCTTTGGCCAAAAGAAATGTGTAGCAAGTACGTCTTCCATCTTCATCACGCCAAAGTGTCCCATTAATCCTCCTCCATGCGCCTCCTGCAACAACAAAAGACGAACGGAGCTAGCTGGAATGCATAGCTTGTTAGCACGAAACACAAATCCATCATTAACGACAAACTTGTTCCACATTCTTCCTTCTTTACAATTCTGCATTACATCTTTAAAATCAGCATCATGCACATATTGATCTTTGATGGTCTCCAAACCAAATATTTTGAAGTCAAGTTGTGAAAGCATAGTATAGCGACGAGACAATGCATCAGCAATAACATTTTCTTTTCCCTTCTTGTGTTTAATGACATAAGGGAAAGTCTCAATAAATTCAACCCATTTAGCATGTCTACGATTCAGTTTAGCTTGACTTTTAATATGTTTCAAAGATTCATGATCAGAATGTATAACAAATTCTTTGGGCCATAAATAATGTTTCCATGTTTCTAAAGTCCGAACAAGAGCATATAATTCTTTATCGTAAGTAGAATAATTCAGACTAGGCCCACTCAATTTTTCAGAAAAGTATGCAACAGGTTTGCCATCTTGTAATAACACACCTCCTAATCCAATTCCACTAGCATCACATTCAAGCTCAAAAGTCTTATTAAAATCAGGAAGTTGGAGTAAAGGAGCATGTGTCAACTTATCTTTCAATACCGTAAAGGCTTCTTCCTGTGCGGTACCCCACAGAAAAGGCACATCTTTCTTTGTAAGCTCATTGAGAGGTGCAGCAATGGTGCTGAAATCTCTCACAAAACGCCTATAGAATCCGGCGAGGCCAAGGAAACTCCTCACTTGTGTGACCGTTTTGGGCTGCGGCCAACTCTCAATAGCTTCAATCTTGGCTTTATCAACTTCAATTCCCTGTGGAGTAACAACATAGCCAAGAAAAGATACTCGGTCGGTGCAAAAGGTGCACTTTCCAAGGTTACCAAACAAACGTGCATCACGTAGAGCAATAAAAACATCACGTAAATGTTCCAAATGTTCCTCCAAAGATTTGCTATAAATCAATATGTCATCAAAGTAAACTACCACAAATCGTCCAATGAAAGCACGTAAAACTTCGTTCATTAACCTCATGAAAGTACTAGGTGCATTAGTTAACCCAAAAGGCATGACTAACCACTCATATAATCCAAACTTAGTTTTAAATGCTGTTTTCCATTCATCTCCCAATTTCATACGAATTTGATGGTATCCACTACGCAAATCAACTTTGGAGAATATTGTAGAGCCACTCAATTCATCAAGCATATCATCTAGCCTAGGAATAGGATGACGATAACGAATAGTAATATTATTAATGCCTCTACAATCAACGCACATACGCGACGTACCATCCTTTTTCGGCACTAAAATGATAGGAACAGCACAAGGACTAAGGGATTCGCGTATATAACCTTTGTCGAGTAGTTCTTGTACTTGACGCATAATCTCCTTCGTCTCCTCTGGATTGGTACGGTATGGTGCACGTCTGGGTAATGATGCACCGGGAATTAAGTCAATTTGATGCTCAATCCCGCGAATAGGTGGTAATCCCGGTGGCACGTCTTGTGGAAAGACGTCAGCGAACTCCTGCAAAATGTTAGTGACAGCAGGAGGCAAAGAGGAAGGCACGTCCTCGAATGAAAATAATGCCTCTTTGCACACAAAAGCATAGCAAACAGATTTGCTAAAATCTAGATCATCAATATCAGATTTGGTGGCAAGTAAACATGCACTTTTCAATTTAATTTCAGAAGTAACACTTGATTGTTTATTATTATTAGGCTGCATTTGTTGCTCAAATTCTTTTGCCACAATCTGATTTTCACTCTTAGTTTTCTCCTTTTTTGCTTTGTTAGCTCTATTAATATCATCTTTCAAAATGGAATCAGGAGTCATAGGAAGCAAAGTAATATTTTTATCCTTATGAACAAGAGTATACTGATTGTTTCTACCATGGTGAATAGAATTTTTATCAAATTGCCATGGTCTACCAAGTAATAAGGAACATGCTTGCATAGGTACCACATCACAATCAACATAATCAGCATATGTAGAGATATTAAAATGTACACGAACAGTACGTGTTACCTTAAACTTGCCGCTGTTGTTGAACCATTGGATGTAGTAAGGATGTGGATGTGGTCTTGTGGTGAGAGATAGCTTCTCCACCATCTCCATGCTAGCCAAGTTGTTGCAACTCCCTCCATCTATGATCACGCGAACAGAACGTTCCTTCACAACTCCCTTTGTATGGAACAAATTATGCCTCTGATTTTGTTCAGCTTGTGTAACCTGCACACTCAAAATACGTTGAGCAACTAAACATTCATACCTGTCAGCATCTTCAGGAGCCATGTATTGCGTCTCAGGATCAGAATCGTCTCCACTGTGTTCGTCACGTGTAATAAGATCCAAAGTCTCCTCATCATAGTCACTAGTGGACTCATACCCACCATCCTCAGTAACAATCATCACACGCTTAGATGGGCATTCTCTCGCATAATGACCTCCACCCTTGCAACGTCGACAAATAATATCATGTGTTTGCCCTGTTGATGCCATGGATGAAGAAGAGCTCTTTGCGGGCCCAGAAGGTGTGCTCTTGGCAGATAGTGGTGATTGTGCCTGCTTTATTGTATCACGGTTGGAGGTGGCAGCCGACGGAGGCGCCGGTGTAGCAGAACGTGTGGAAGTAGATGATGCACGTGGTGTCCATGATGAAGGTCGACCTGCAGAAAAGTTAGTCCGCGCCAATGCCTGTCGATCCTGCACTTCACGTTCAGCTTTACAAGCAAGATGGAATAAACGAGTGATATTAGTATACTCCTTATAGTCTAGAATGGTCTGAATCTCTCTATTTAATCCACCCAGAAAACGTGCAAGCATAGCTTCATTCTCCTCAACAATACCACATCTAATCATGCCAGTTTGTAATTCCTGATAATATTCTTCTACAGAATTTTTTCCTTGTCTTAAGCGCTGTAATTTTTGAAGCAATTCACGTTGATAATATGGTGGAATCCAACGAGTACACATAGCAATTTTCAAAGCAGCCCAAGTAGCGGGAATAGGATATAATCTACAATGTTCAGACCACCATACACATGCAAAACTAGTGAAAGCACAAACAGCAGCAGCAACCCGTCTCTCCTCGGGATATTGTAAACATGTAAAACGTTGTTCAGTTTCTAACTCCCAAGTAAGATATATATCAGGAACATATCTACCCTCAAATGGTGGAATATTCAATTTCAGTTTAGGAATATGGACATCATCTCGTACCTGAGGTGGTGGTGCAGGCCTACCATTACGAATATATACCTGAGGTCGACCTGGTGGTGGCGGTGCTGGTGGCTGCACGTAGTGCTGATTTTGATCAACCTCATCCTCATAATCGCCCGCGTACTCATCATCCTCCTGGGTACCAGTAGCAGCAGTAGCAGGGGCCAAAGAAGCATCAACAACATGAACAACAGCACCAGAAGTTTGGCCATCCTCAATAGGAACACGCTTCGCTCGTCCATACTGATTCGAAAGGATGCGTTGTTGTTGTTGTTGTTGTTGTTGTTGGAGAGGTGCGTTAGGTGCAGCGGGTGGTGGTGGTGGAAGACGCGCGAGCAATTCATTAAACTTGTTATCGAGCTTTGTTTCGAATGTCTTCTCCATGCCACCTATCTTCTCCATGGCCTCTTCAAATCTGTTTAGCACATCTTGCACCTGTCCACTCATCATTTGCTGAAATTTATCATGCAAATCCTTATTCGTCATGTTCTCCCAGTCAGTCTCGTCGGCTTGTGATCCTGGCATGGTTAGCAGCAATAGAAACACACAAGAATATGATCCTACAGACTACTAACAAGAGGTGGTGGTGGGTGTCACAAATCCGTCAAGCAAATCTCAAATTCTTACCAGTTCTTACCCAGCAGCTGGCGGTGATCGGCAACCATTGTAGTCAAAAACTCTCAAAGCTTGGGGAGAGTCAAACGCACGACGTAGATGTATGTGGAGCTGGGAAGGCTTATAATATGGTAGCAAAAAGGGTCAGCAATAATCAATTCAGAGATGCAAAGTTGAATAAATGCTCAACGACGGTGCTGTGCTGGTCCTAGGCTAGACTGTGCTAGAGACGCGAGCCTAGAACACCAACAAAATCACGGCGCGGCACGTAAACAAGGGAAAAGCACACTCTGGAACTCTTTTTTTTTCGCTCTTTTTTTGCGCTCCTTTTTTTTGCGAAAAATCACTATAATGGCGAGTGTCTCAAAACTCTTCCCTCGTCAAACTGATAGGATGGGCACGAAATTTTTTTTTCACTTTTTTTTCTTTCGGAAATTAGGGCAGCGACGACGAAAAAGTGCGACCAAAAAATCACTATGATGGCACGTGGCTCAAAAGACTCAGAAAAGCCTAAAAATAGGATAGGGAAAAAAAATTTGCCCGTGAAAATTTTGGCCTAAAAACTGCCCGGGGGTCTCCAGACTCTTTTTTTTTTCCGAGACCTACGCAGGCAAGGAAACACGAATCGGAATTTAGATTGATCTCAAGAACAAACCTAATATGAGAAGAACTCGGATTGGTGGTGGATATATGGTTGTGGTATATGGCAGCGGTGGTGGTATATGGTAGCGGTGGTGGTATATGGATACAGATTGGTGGTGGTATATGGATACGGATTGGTAGTGGTATATGGATATGGATTCAGAGCAGTGGAGGATAAGCAAAAGTGGTAGATGGGCGATGATGATGATGCGGCGGCGGCGTGACAACTTATGACCAGAACTCGAAACTCTAAAAGACTAGACTCTAAGACCAGCAACTTGACACGACGATGCAACCGCAAATTCAACAAAGCAAAAACCCTAAAAAGATTATGCAAAGGCTCAGATTGGTTCGGATATGATGAACTAACCCTAATTTTTTTGTGGCTTTTTCGTGGACTGTGGGTATGAAGAACAGACTCGATCTAATCTACGAAAAACTGTAAAATCTCACCGAGCAACCTGGAAATCTGATACCACTTGATAGAGGCAAAGGTGTCCCGTCTTTCGATGAGATGATGGATATCGCTTTGGTGGAAGTCGACTTTGACGATCCGACTACGAACGTGCGTGGACGTCGCGCCTTAGCAATCGCTAAACCAACTCCGAGAGGTTATTGACCACGCCGGAGCACGATCAACCTGACCACGAGGGTCTATTTCCTACGAGCAAACGAAGAACAAGCAAGAAACTAAGATTGCAATCTGGATATTGCGAATATAAGATGAAAGCTTTATTGATCAAGGTGGGGTTCTGTGACGCCTTTGTCTGGTCGTTGAACACAAACGAAGTACGCGAAGTTGCAGCTATGGCAAACTTTTAATCTAAACAAAACCCAAAGTCTAAACGGTGCCCTAAGGGCTGTATATATGGAGGAAGAGAGGGGGAATTTCGTGGCCCTTGGTGGAGGGTCCAAAATCAACCCTATCTCTTGTTTCCCCACACATACGGACTCTAAAAATAGCCTATACTTATGTATTTCGAAATTACATGGGCCTGGCCCAATAAAAAAAGGTGACGCAGCACCTATAATAGCCTCGGGACGAAATTTATGAAGTGGCATCTTGTATATGTCGTCCAAGGCTTCATGCACCCATTATGGTGGCTTCAAAGTCCTGAAATCATCACTTGTAACTCCGTTCTTGTTCCCCTTGCGCATGGCATCATCTCCATGCTTGTTCTTGCTCCAATGTTCATCCTTCTCCAAGCTAGGCCCTTCATTTGTAAGCAAAACAAATGTATCCAATTTAGGCAGCATCATATTCTCATGAACATTAGAATCATTACCAAGAAACGAAAGTACCTGATAATTTAATTGGCGTGCGCGAGCTCTAGTAATTGGTTCCGTATATGTAGCAGTAGGGGCTGTGGGTGTAACAATGGTATTGATGTCCTCATCACAAACCCTAGTTCATCTCTTGTATCCAATTCTTGTCTCCAAGTCCGAGATTGGTGCTAGTAGGTTGCTAGTAGTGTTGATTACTCCTTGTAGTTGATGCTAGTTGGTTTATTTGGTGGAAGATCATATGTTCAGATCCTTTATGCACAATATTACCCCTCTGATTATGAACATGAATATGCTTTGTGAGTAGTTACGTTTGTTCCTGAGGACAAGGGAGAAGTCTTGCTATATCTTATCCATCAAAGTAGACTGAATCTCTAGTGCTGCTACATAGCCTCTCGGAACTATCTCCAAACATAGCTCGTGAAGCTCTTCGGCTAACTCCTTGGGTAACTCTCCGGTCATGAGAGTGTTGACATGGCTCTTGCGGCTCAATGCATCAGCTACTACGTTAGCCTTTCCTGGATGATAATGCAATCTCATATTATAATCCTTAATGAGCTCCAACCATCTCCTTTGCCTGAGATTCAACTCCTTCTGCGTGAAGATATACTTCAAACTCTTGTGATCCGTGCACATCTCACAATGTTTTCCGATGAGAAAATGTCTCCATGTCTTCAACACATGCACTACGGCTGCTAACTCCAAATCATGTGTAGTATAGTTCAATTCATGGGGTTTAAGCTGTCGTGAGGCATAAGAAACAACTCTTCCCTCCTGCATAAGCACTGCTCCAAGTCCTTGACGAGAAGCGTCACAATATACTTCATAATCCTTGTGCTGATCTGGCAGAATCAACATTGGTGATTGATACGTCCATTTTGCATCATGCTTTTATGTCAATATTTATTGCATTATGGGCTGTTATTTCACGTTATGTCACAATACTTATGGCTATTCTCTCTTATTTTACAAGGTTTACATGAAGAGGGAGAATGCAGCAGCTGGAATTCTGGGCTGGAAAAGGAGCAAATATTGAAGGACTATTCTACGCAACTCCAAAAGTCCTGAAACTCCACGGAATACCTTAGAATAAATAAAGAAAAATCATCGCCAAAGATGAAGGCCAGGGGCCCCACACCCTGCTCACGAGGGTGGGGGCGCGCCCCCCTGGGCGCGCCACCCTACCACATGGGCCCCCTAGTGGCTCTCCGACGTCCATCTTCTCCCATATGAAGTCTTTCGATGAGAAAAAAATAGAGGAGAACTTTTCGGGACGAGACTCCGCCGCCATGAGGCGGAACCTTGGCGGAACCAATCTAGGGCTCCAGCAGAGCTGTTCTGCCGGGGACACTTCCCTCCGGGAGGGGAAATCGTCACCATCGTCATCACCAACGCTCCTCTCATCGGGAGAGGGCAATTTCCATCAACATCTTCACCAGCACCATCTCATCTCCAAACCCTAGTTCATCTCTTGTATCCAATTCTTGTCTCCAAGTTCGGGATAGGTGCTAGTAGGTTGCTAGTTGTGTTGATTACTCCTTGTAGTTGATGCTAGTTGGTTTATTTGGTGGAAGATCATATGTTCAGATCCTTTATGCACAATATTACCCCTCTGATTATGAACATGAATATGCTTTGTGAGTAGTTACGTTTGTTCCTGAGGACAAGGGAGAAGTCTTGCTATTAGTAGTCATGTGAATTTGGTATTCGTTCGATATTTTGATAAGATGTATGTTGTCTAACCTCTAGTGGTGTTATGTGAACGCCGACTACATAACACTTCACCATTATTTGGGCCTAGAGGAAGGCATTGGGAAGTAATAAGTAGATGATGGGTTGCTAGAGTGACAGAAGCTTAAACCCTAGTTTATGCGTTGCTCCGTAAGGGGCTGATTTGGATCCATATGTTTCATGCTATGGTTAGGTTTACCTTAATACTTTTGCTGTAGTTGCGGATGCTTGCAGTAGAGGTTAATCATAAGTGGGATGCTTGTCCAAGTAAGGGCAGTACCCAAGCACCGGTCCACCCACATATCAAATTATCAAAGTACCGAATGCGAATCATATGAGCGTGATGAAAACTAGCTTGACGATATTCCCATGTGTCCTCGGGAGCGCTTTTCCTATTATAAGAGTTTGTCCAGGCTTGTCCTTTGCTACAAAAAGGATTGGGCCACCTTGCCGCACTTTATTTACTTTTGTTACTTGTTGCTCGTTACCATTTATCTTATCACAAAACTATCTGTTACCACTTATTTCAGTACTTGTAGAGAATACCTTGCTGAAAACCGCTTATCATTTCCTTCTGCTCCTCGTTGGGTTCGACACTCTTACTTATCGAAAGGACTACGATAGATCCCCTATACTTGTGGGTCATCAAGACTCTTTTATGGCGCCGTTGCTGGGGAGTGAAGAGCCTTTGGTAGGTGGAATTTGGTAAGGAAAAATTTATTTAGTGTGCTGAAATTTTCTGTCACTTGTTACTATGGAAAGTAATTGCTTGAGGGGTTTGTTAATGGTATCTTCACCCCGTCCAGTTGAGCCAAGAGTTGCTCCTCAACCTACTGAACCTACTGAATCTATTGAAAATGAAATTGCTTTTCAGATCCCTTCGGGTATGATGGAAAAACTGCTAGCTAACACTTTCACAGGAGATGGAACAAAGCATCCTGATGAACATCTACGCTTTGTGGATGATATTTGTGGACTATTTAAGCTTGCAGGTGTACTCGATGATGCCGTTAAGAGGAAGGCTTTCCCTTTATCTTTGGAGGGAGACACATTGACATGGTATAGGCTATGTGATGATACGAGATCGTGGGACTATAAAAGATTGAAATTGGAATTTCATCAAAAGTATTACCCTATGCATCTTGTTCATTGTGATCGCAATTATATATATAATTTTTGGTCTCGCGAAGGAGAAAGCATCGCTCAAGCTTGGGGGAGGCTTAAATCAATGTTATATTCATGCCCCAATCATGAGCTCTCAAAATTGACAATTCTCCAGAATTTTTATGCTCGGCTTTCTGATAATAATCGCACCATGCTCGATACTTCTTGTGCTGGCTCTTTTATGATGAAGTCTATTGAATTTGGATGGAATTTATTGGATAGAATTAAACGCAACTCTGAAGATTGGGACCTCGACGAAGGTAAGGAGTCAGGTTTGACACCTAAGTTTGATTGTGTTACATCTTTTATGGATGCCGATATTTTTCATAAGTTTAGCACTAAATATGGACTTGACTCTAAGATAGTAGCCTCTTTCTGTGAATCTTTTGCTGCTTATGTTGATCTCCCCAAGGAGAAGTGGTTAAATATCATCCTCCCATAAAAGTAAAAGTAGCTGCACCTATTAAAGTTGAAGAAAAGATTGTCACTTATAATGATCCTATTGTTCCTACTTCTTATGTTGAGAAACCTCCTTTCCCTGTTAGAATGAAGGATCGTGCTAAAGCTTCAACTATTGTTCGTAAAAGCAATACTAGGACTTATACACCTCCTGAGCAAGTCAAAGTAGAACCCAATATTGCTATTGTTAAAGATCTCTTGTCTGATAATATTGATGGGCATGTTATTCAATTCATTGGTGAAACTGCTAGAATTGCTAAACCCTGTGATAGAGATAAACATAGACCTATGGTTGGCGTGCCTGTTATTTCTATTAAAATAGGAGATCATTGTTATCATGGCTTGTGTGATATGGGTGCTAGTGCTAGTGTTATACCCATTGACTTATACAAAGAAATTATGCATGAGATTGCACCTGCTGAGTTAGAAGATATTGATGTTACAATTAAACTTGCCAATAGAGATACTATATCTCCAATGGGAATTGTTAGAGATGTTGAAGTCTTGTGTGGGAAAACCAAATATCCTGCTGATTTTCTTGTTCTTGGTTCTCCACAAGATAGCTTTTGTCCCATTATATTTGGTAGACCCTTCTTGTGTAGCGTTAATGCTAAGATAGATTGCAAAAAGAATGTTGTTACTGTTGGCTTGGATGATATGGTTCATGAGTTTAATTTTTCTAAATTTAGTAAACAACATCATGAGGAAGAATTGCCTAGTAAGGACGAAGTTATTGGTCTTGCTTCTATTGCTGTACCTCCTAGTGATGCTTTAGAACACTATTTGCTAGACCATGAAAATGATATGTTCATGAATGAAAGAAAGGAAATAGATGAAGTATTCTTTAAACAGGAACCTATTCTGCAACACAATTTGCCTGTTGAAATCCTAGGGGATCCTCCTCCACCCAAGGGTGATCCCGTGTGTGAACTTAAACCGTTGCCTGATAATCTTAAATATGCTTATCTTGATGAAAAGAAAATATATCCTGTTATTATGAGTGCTAACCTTTCAGAGCATGAAGAAGAAAGATTATTGAAAACTCTGAAGAAGCATCGTGCCGCTATTGGATATACTCTGGATGATCTTAAGGGCATCAGTCCCACTCTATGTCAACATAAAATAAATTTGGAAGCTGATGCCAAACCAGTTTGTGATCCTCAACGACGTTAATCCTAAAATGAAAGAAGTGGTAAGAAAAGAAATACTCAAGCTTCTGGAGGCAGGTATAATTTATCCCGTTGCTGATAGTCAGTGGGTAAGTCCTGTCCATTGTGTCCCTAAGAAGGGAGGTATTACTGTTGTCCCTAATGATAAAGATGAATTGATTCCGCAAAGAATTATCACATGTTATAGGATGGTAATTGATTTCCGCAAATTAAATAAGGCTACTAAGAAAGATCATTACCCCTTACCTTTTATTGATCAAATGCTAGAAAGATTATGCAAACATACACATTATTGCTTTCTAGATGGTTATTCTGGTTTTTCTCAAATACCTGTGTCGGCTAAAGATCAATCAAAGACTACTTTTACATGCCCTTTTGGTACTTTTGCTTATAGACGTATGCCTTTTGGTTTATGTAATGCACCTGCTACCTTTCAAAGATGCATGATGGCTATATTCTCTGACTTTTGCGAGAAAATTTGTGAGGTCTTCATGGACGACTTTTCCGTCTATGGTTCCTCTTTTGATGATTGCTTGAGAAATCTTGCTCGAGTTTTGCAGACACGTGAAGAAACTAATCTTGTCTTGAATTGGGAAAAGTGCCACTTTATGGTTAATGAAGGTATTGTCTTGGGGCACAGAGTTTCTGAAAGAGGTATTGAAGTTGATAAAGCCAAGGTTGATGCTATTGAAAAGATGCCATGTCCCAAGGACATCAAAGGTATAAGAAGTTTCCTTGGTCACGCCGGATTTTATAGGAGGTTCATCAAGGACTTCTCAAAAATCTCTCGGCCTCTGACTAATTTATTACAAAAAGATGTACCATTTGTCTTTGATGATGATTGTGTAGAAGCATTTGAAATACTTAAGAAAGCATTAGTCTCTGCACCTGTTGTTCAGCCACCTGATTGGAATTTACCCTTTGAAATTATGTGTGATGCTAGTGATTATGCTGTAGGTGTTGTTCTAGGTCAAAGAGTTGATAAGAAATTGAATGTTATCCATTATGCTAGTAAGACTCTAGACAATGCTCAAAGAAATTATGCTACTACCGAAAAGGAACTTTTAGCAGTTGTATTTGCTTGTGATAAATTCAGACCCTATATTGTTGATTCTAGAGTAACTATTCACACAGATCATGTTGCTATTAAATATCTTATGGAAAAGAAAGATGCAAAACCTAGACTCATTAGATGGGTTCTCTTGCTCCAAGAGTTTGATTTACATATTGTTGATAGAAAAGGAGTTGAGAACCCTGTTGCAGACAACTTGTCTAGGCTAGAGAACGTTCTTGATGACCCACTACCTATTGATGATAGCTTTCCTGATGAGAAATTAAATGTCATAAGTACTTCTCGTAGCACTCCTTGGTATGCTGATTATGCTAATTATATTGTTGCTAAATTTATACCGCCTAGCTTCACATACCAACAAAAGAAAAAGTTTTTCTATGACTTGCGACATTATTTTTGGGATGACCCACATCTTTATAAAGAAGGAGTAGATGGTGTTATTAGACGTTGTGTACCTGAGCATGAACAGGAACATATCCTACGCAAGTGTCACTCCGAGGCTTATGGAGGACACCACGCTGGAGATAGAACTGCACATAAGGTATTGCAATCCGGTTTTTATTGGCCTACTCTCTTCAAGGATGCCCGTAAGTTTGTTTTATCTTGCAATGAATGTCAAAGAATTGGTAATATCAGTAGACGTCAAGAAATGCCTATGAATTATTCACTTGTTATTGAGCCATTTGATGTTTGGGGCTTTGATTATATGGGACCTTTTCCTGCCTCTAATGGTTACACTCATATTCTAGTTGCTGTTGATTACGTTACTAAGTGGGTAGAAGCTATTCCAACTAGTAGTGCTGATCATAACACTTCTATTAAAATGCTTAAGGAAGTTATTTTTCCGAGGTTTGGAGTCCCTAGATACTTAATGACTGATGGTGGTTCACACTTTGTTCATGGTGCTTTCCCGTAAGATGCTTGCTAATTACAATGTTAATCATAGAATTGCATCTCCATATCACCCGCAGTCTAGTGGTCAGGTAGAGTTGAGCAATAGAGAGCTCAAATTAATTTTGCAAAAGACTGTCAATAGGTCTAGAAAGAATTGGTCCAAAAAACTTGATGATGCATTATGGGCCTGTAGAACTGCATATAAAAATCCTATGGGTATGTCTCCGTATAAGATGGTTTATGGAAAAGCATGTCATTTACCTCTCGAACTAGAACATAAGGCATATTGGGCTATTAAGGAGCTCAACTATGATTTCAAACTTGCCGGTGAGAAGAGGTTATTTGATATTAGCTCACTTGATGAATGGAGAACCCAAGCTTATGAAAATGCCAAGCTGTTTAAAGAAAAAGTTAAAAGGTGGCATGACAAAAGGATACAAAAGCGTGAGTTTAATGTAGGTGATTATGTATTGCTATACAACTCTCGTTTAAGATTTTTTGCAGAAAAACTTCTCTCCAAATGGGAAGGTCCTTATGTTATCGAGGAGGTCTATCGTTCCGGTGCCATAAAAATCAACAACTTTGCAGGCACAAATCCGAAGGTGGTGAACGGTCAAAGAATCAAACACTATATCTCAGGTAATCCTATAAATGTTGAAACTAATGTTATTGAAACCGTAACCCCGGAGGAATACATAAGGGACACTTTCCAGAATGTTCGAGACTCCGAAAAGGAATAGGTATGTGGTACGGTAAGTAAACCGACTCCAAAACAATTTTTATGGTAATATTTATCCGTTTTGGAATATTTAGAAAAATAGAAAAATAAGAAGTAGTCCGGGGAGGACACGAGGCCTCCACGAGGGTGGAGGGCGCGCCCTACCCCCTAGGCGCGCCCCCTACCTCGTGAGCACCTCGTGTGCCCTCCGGACTCCGTTTCCTTGTACGATACGTATTTTGGTCGGTAAAAATTCATTATATATACTCCCGAAGGTTTTGACTCTCGTATCACGCAAATCCCCCTGTTCTTGTTTCGAGCTGTTTTTCTGACAGGTCTAGATCATCATGACGACCCCAAGTGCTTCCAAGGACAAGTTCTTCGGGAAGGTTATCAACCCTTACCTCGCGGAGGTGCTGCGACACCCTCAAACCATTGAGATGCGTGATGGGTTGCTCCACATCCGCGATGTTGAGGGACCAAGGGGAACCGGAAGCGTGGAGTTGAGGCTCGAAGCAATGGAGCAACAAGTTTTCAAGTGCCAGGGGATGGTGGAGCGTGGAATCAACGCTACCCACAAGATGCTCGCGTAGTTCACCAACAACTATGAGCCGGATGCCAAGAAGACCGAGGAAGCCATCTATAAGCTACATGAGAAGATCGAGCACCTCCAAGCCCAAATCTATGATCTACAAAACCAAAACTGTGAGTATGAATATAGATTCAAAAGGATGAGTTTGGCTGCAGATTTGAGGATTCCGGAGACTCGATCATCCTTCTATGATGGTGAGCCTATGCCATGGAAGGTGGACGACAAGCTTGCATCATCATCAACACCTCCACCGCCAACAAGGAAGGAGACAAAATCACATGGGTATGGGCACTCCCCTTGGCAACTGCCAAGCTTGGGGGAGGTGCCCTGGTATCGTATCACCATCACAACTCCTATCTTTATCGTTTTTCTTAGTTCGATCCTATTAGTTGTATCTTGATTTAGTAGAATAAAGTCATGGCATGATCTAGTTTTGATTTTTGCTTTATGATCCTTCTTTGTAATCGAGTCCGTGAGCTATATAATAAATATTAGTGTTGAGTCAAGGGCTTGAGTATTTTGCCATGATCTTGGGTGATTCGAAGAAAAAGAATAAAAAGAATCAAAGAGTTCATATTGATCTTATTGAAAGTAATGACTTCACATAGAAAGAGTATGATGATTTAAAGTTGTTGGGAGTTGGCAAATATAGCTTTGGTCATTGTTGCAATTAATAGGAATTAATAAGGAAAGAGAGGTTTCACATATAGATATATTATCATTGACATCTTTTATGATTGGGAGCACTCATTAAAATATGACATGCCAAAGAGTTGATATTGGACAAGGAAGACAACATAATGAGTTATGTTTTCTTGCATCTGAGATAAAGTATGTTGTCATGGTTCCTCTACCGTGTTGAGTTTGCCTTTCCCCCTCATGCTAGCCAAATTCTCAGCACTAAGTAGAAATACTACTTGTGCCTCCAAATACCCTTAAACCAGTTTTGCCATGAGAGTCCACCATATCTACCTATGGATTGAGTAAGATCCTTCAAGTAAGTTGTCATCGGTGCAAGCAATAAAAATTGCTCTCTAAATATGCATGATTTATTAGTGCGGAGAAAATAAACTTTGCACGAACTTTTTGTGGACGCAATAAAAGCGACGGACTGCATAATAAAGGTTCACATACAAGGGGCAATGTAAAGTGATGTTCTTTTGCACTAAGATTTTGTGCATCAACCCTAAACGCGCATGACAACCTCTGCTTCCCTCTGCGAAGGGCCTATCTTTTATTATTATCCTCTACCTTATGCAAGAGTCACGGTGATCTTCACCTTCCCTTTTTCATTTTATCCTTTGGTAAGCTCAGCATGTTGGAAAGAACATGATATATATATATATATATATATATATATATATATATATATATATATATATATATATATATATATATATATATATATACGGTGGCGCTAAACTGTGCGTGCGCGCATAATGGTTTATTCTACGCTCCGGCTTAATCACGCGCCCGCCAAAGCCAGCCAACCCACGCACACCATCCACCACTTTCCTAATTTGATGGTAATGCTTACTACAATTGGTAGTAAAAGTGCTATGCCATTTACTATGTGCCATTTTGACGGTAATGCTTACTCCCATTTGTAGTAAGGTGCTATGCCATTTACTATATACTACTAGTGCTACAGGTTTGATCGTAATGCCCTTCTTACTTTCTAGTAAAAATGTTATAGCCTTTACTATTGTCCTAGATTTGATCGACCCAATCAATGCACACGGTAATGAAATTGATCATTATGGTAATCTAGTTACGAGCTATAATGCAAAGCTGGTAATCATGTGCTCGGGTCACACTACCCCACCTCCACACGCTTCGGCAATTGATGGTAATATCGCTTGCAGAAAATAGTAATGGATTTAATTCAGTTACCACTCCCACTGCCAACCTCCGCCCCGCGGGGTTCTATTTGCTAATGACAGTAAAAAGGTTAGAAATATGGTAATGGAACAAATAGCTTTACGAGATTGCATGCAACCGCACTACACCGAACGTCTTGTACCATTATGCATGGTAAAAAAAACTGGCACATATGGTAACGGACTAGATCTATTACGAGATGACACACACCACTCCTTAATTCTCTGACATAAAATGATAGCTTTTATGCAACCAGTAACCCAATAAATTATGTTACTTTATTTTACATGGTTGATTACCATGTGTGATTGGAGCAGACAAGTAATAAAGCAAAACTGTGGTGAGGTGATGAACCATCACAAGCATACCGTAACCAAATTAATATTTTACTACATTTTCCATGGATGATTACTATATGTAATCAGGAGGACGCATATAATAAAAAAGTTGTGGCGGAGTGGTGAACCATTGCTGCAGCCAGTAACCGAATTAATTCAGTTACTATATCCAACATGGCTGATTACTTGTAGGTGGAAGAAAAATTGGAGGCCAAGGCACTAACCACGCGCATGTTTTCTTGTTGGTTGCGCGCTGTTAGGCCAGAGCGTAGAATAAGCGCATTGCGCTCAGGCTCACTTTAGCACACCTATATATATATATATATATATATATAATTGGATGTGGGGGAGCGTGAATTATTATTGTTGACATTACCCTTGAGGTAAAAAGTTGTGGGGCAAAACTATAAGCCCCTATCTTTCTCTGTGTCCGATTAAAACTCCGTAACCACAAGTATTGCGTGAGTGTTAGCAATTATGAAGGACTAAGTGATAGTTGAGTATGTGGGCTTGCTTTTAAGCTCTGACATAGACTCTTTCCGATGTTATGATAAATTGCAATTGCTTCAGTGACCAAGATTATAATTGTTGGTGCCCAATAAGGTTTATGATTCATATTTTGGCTTTGTGAAAAGATCATCACTTGAACATAAGTAATCATATGACAGAATCTATATATGTTGCTGTTATGAAATAATCATGATGCCTTCATGTCCGTATTTTATTTTTATCGAGGCCTCTACCTCTAAACATGAGGACATATTTATTGTTATCGGCTTTTCGCTTGAGGACAAGCGAGGTATAAGCTTGGGGGAGTTGACACGTCCATTTTGCATCATGCTTTTATGTCAATATTTATTGCATTATGGGCTGTTATTTCACGTTATGTCACAATACTTATGGCTATTCTCTCTTATTTTACAAGGTTTACATGAAGAGGGAGAATGCCGACAGCTGGGATTCTGGGCTGGAAAAGGAGCAAATACTGAAGGACTATTCTGCGCAACTCCAAAAGTCCTGAAACTCCACGGAATACCTTAGAATAAATAAAGAAAAATCGTCGCCAAAGATGAAGGCCAGGGGGCCCACAGCCTGCTCACGAGGGTGGGGGGGGGGGGGCCCTGGGCGCGCCCCCCTACCTCATGGGCCCCCTGGTGGCTCTCTGACGTCCATCTTCTCCCATATGAAGTCTTTCGATGAGAAAAAATAGAGGAGAATTTTTCGGGATGAGACTCCGCCGCCACGAGGCGGAACCTTGGCGGAACCAATCTAGGGCTCCGACAGAGCTGTTCTGCCGGGGACACTTCCCACCGGGAGGGGGAAATCATCACCACCGTCATCACCAATGCTCCTCTCATCGGGAGAGGGCAATTTCCATCAACATCTTCACCAGCACCATCTCATCTCCAAACCCTAGTTCATCTCTTGTATCCAATTCTTGTCTCCAAGTCCGGGATTGGTGCTAGTAGGTTGCTAGTAGTGTTGATTACTCCTTGTAGTTGATGCTAGTTGGTTTATTTGGTGGAAGATCATATGTTCAGATCCTTTATGCACAATATTACCCCTCTGATTATGAATATGAATATGCTTTGTGAGTAGTTACGTTTGTTCCTGAGGACAAGGGAGAAGTCTTGCTATTAGTAGTCATGTGAATTTGGTATTCGTTCGATATTTTGATAAGATGTATGTTGTCTAACCTCTAGTGGTGTTATGTGAACGTCGACTACATAACACTTCACCATTATTTGGGCCTAGAGGAAGGCATTGGGAAGTAATAAGTAGATGATGGGTTGCTAGAGTGACAGAAGCTTAAACCCTAGTTTATGCGTTGCTTCGTAAGGGGCTGATTTGGATCCATATGTTTCATGCTGTGGTTAGGTTTACCTTAATACTTTTGTTGTAGTTGCGGATACTTGCAATAGAGGTTAATCATAAGTGGGATGCTTGTCCAAGTAAGGGCAGTACCCAAGCACCGGTCCACCCACATATCAAATTATCAAAGTACCGAACGCGAATCATATGAGCGTGATGAAAACTAGCTTGACGATATTCCCATGTGTCCTCGGGGGCGCTTTTCCTATTATAAGAGTTTGTCCAGGCTTGTCCTTTGCTACAAAAAGGATTGGGCCACCTTGCTGCACTTTATTTACTTTTGTTACTTGTTGCTCGTTACCATTTATCTTATCACAAAACTATCTGTTACCACTTATTTCAGTACTTGTAGAGAATACCTTGCTGAAAACTGCTTATCATTTCCTTCTGCTCCTCGTTGGGTTCGACACTCTTACTTATCGAAAGGACTACGATAGTTCCCCTATACTTGTGGGTCATCAGTGATGTAACCAAACATTTCTTCAACTCCTGGAAACTGGCCTCACATTCCTCGGTCCATTTGAATTTGGTGTCCTTCTTCAACAACTCCGTCATGGGTTTTGCAATCTTCGAGAAATTCTCAATGAACCTCCGGTAGTATCCTCCGAGTCCCAGAAAACTCCGGATCTCTCCAACTGACATGGGTGCTTCCCAATTTGTCACAGTGACAACTTTGGTAGGGTCTACTGCTATTCCTTCTCCGGATATAACATGTCCGAGGAATCCAACTTCCTTCAACCAAAACTCACACTTGCTGAACTTGGCATATAACTGATGTTCTCTGAGCTTCCCAAGTACCAAACGCAAATGCTCCTTATGCTCCTCTTCATTCTTCGAGTAGACTAGAATATCATCAATGAACACCACGACGAACTTATCCAAGAACTCCATAAACACCTTGTTCATCATGTTCATGAAATAGGCAGGTGCGTTAGTCAGACCAAATGACATACCGGTATACTCATATAGCCCGCACCTTGTGGTAGAAACTATCTTAGGTATATCCTGCACTCGAATTTTCAACTGGTGGTATCCTGATCGCAGATCAATCTTGGAAAATACCTTAGCTCCTTGCAACTGATCAAACAGATCATTGATCATCGGCAGTGGGTACTTGTTCTTGATTGTTACTTCATTCAATCCACGATAATCAACAACCATCCTCAACGATCCATCTTTCTTCTCTACTAAAAGTACTGGTGATCCCCAAGGTGACAAACTTGGGGCGAATATAGCCTTTATCCAGTAACTCCTTAATTTGCTTCTTAATTTCCTCCAAATCCTTTGCGGGCATCCTGTACGGTCTTTTAGATATTGGCACTGTGCCTGGCAAAAGCTCAATTAAAAATTCAATGTCTCTATCCAGTGGCATGCCTGGCAACTCTTCTGGAAATACATCGAGGAAATCCTTCACCACTGGTACTTCTCTCCTATACAACTCCTGAGAAGGAATTCACTTGAGTCCTCTTCAACACATGCCGGGATACATACTTAATCCTTCTTCCTTCTAGGGTGGTGAGCAAAATCGACTTACTGGTGCATTCAATGTTCCCTCCATACTTCGATAACCAATCCATGCCTAATATCACATCCAATCCTTGTGACTCCAATACTATTAGGTCCGATGGAAACACGTAGTTACCAATCCTTAATGGTAACCGATCACACCATAGACTAGCCATATACTCTGCTCCTGGCAAGGTTACTAACATGGGTGACCTAAGGGCTTGGGTTGGCAGTTTATACTTATCAACAAATCCCTTTGATATGTATGAATGCGATGCACCAGTATCAAAAAGAACGATTGCAGTAAATGACTTAACCAAAAACTTACCTATTACTGCATCGGGTCGCTCTTCAACCTCCTCCACGTTAACGTGGTTCACCTGTCCCCTGTTGAAAAGGTTAGGCTTCTTCCCTGAGCTTCCATTGCCATTTCCATTCTTAGCTTCAGGACATCCATTGGCATAATGTCCGGTCTTTTGGCACTTGTAGCAAGTAATGTGGCTCAGATCCTTCTTGGCGGGCGTTGCTGGGTTGGAACGCTTGTGCCGTTGCTTCCTCCATTACCAATCCCATTCTTGGGGCCACTATGGTTGTGCGAACTTCCTCCATTATGGTTGTGACCTCCATGGTTATGCTGAAATGGTCCACCCGAGTTCGGGGTAAAATGAGGCTTCTGCTGAGCTCCAGAATTGTACTTCCCTTGTCCATACTTCCTCTTGCGGCTGTCAATCTGATGCTGCTTCCCTTGAATCATTAGAGCTCTTTCTACCAACTCCTGGTAGTTGTTTAAGGTTGCCCCCATCAACTGCATGCTCAGCTCATCATTCAGTCCTTCCAGAAACTTCTCCTGCTTAGCTGCATCTGTAGCAACGTTATCTGGGGCATAACGTGCTAACTTACTAAAATCATCCACATACTGGCCAACTGTACGTCCTCCTTGGCGCAAGTTGCAAAACTCACACTTCTTCATGGCCATAGCTCCTGCTGAAACATGGGTAGTATGGAAAGCCTGTTGAAACTGGTCCCATGTGACAGTGTCGATGGGATAAGTGGTTGTGAAATTCTCCCACCATGATGTTGCGGGTCCATCAAGCTGATGTGCGGCAAAACGCACTCTCTCCACATCTGTTCATCCTGTAGTGGTCAACTCCCTTCCAATCTTGCAGAGCCAATCATCTGCAACTATCGGCTCGGTGCTACTGGAGAACACTGATACGTCTCCAACGTATCTATAATTTATGAAGCATTCATGCTATATTATTATCTGTTTTGGATGTTTATGGGCTTTATTATACACTTTTATATTATTTTTGGGACTAACCTATTAACCGGAGGCCCAACCCATATTGCTGTTTTCTTGCCTATTTCAGTGTTTCGAAGAAACAAAATATCAAATGGAGTCCAAATGGAATGAAACCCTCGGGAGCATGATTTTTGGAACGAACGTGATCCAGGAGACTTGGAGTTGAAGGCAAGGAAGCTTCGATGTGGCCACGAGGGAGCCCCCCTACTGGGCGCGCCCCCTGTCTCGTGGGCCCCTCGAGACTCCCCCGACCGACTTCTTTTGCATATATATTCCCATATACCCTAAAAACATCAAAGCAAACAATAGATTGGGAGTTCCGCCACCGCAAGCCTCTATAGCCACCAAAAACCCCTCGGGAGCCCGTTCTAGCACCTTGCCGGAGGGGGTATCCCTCACCGGTGGCCATCTTCATCATCCCGGCGCTCTCCATGATGAGGAGGGAGTAGTTCACCCTCGGGGCTGAGGGAATGTACCAGTAGCTATGTGTTTGATCTCTCTCTCTCTCTCGTGTTCTCTCTATGGCACGATCTTGATGTATCGCGAGCTTTGCTATTATAGTTGGATCTTATGATGTTTCTCCCCCTCTAATCTCTTGTGATGAATTGAGTTTTCCTCTTGAAGTTATCTTATCGAATTGAGTCTTTAAAGGATTTGACAACACTTGATGTATGTCTTGCCGTGCTTATCTGTGGTGACAATGGGATATCACGTGATCCACTTGATGTATGTTTTGGTGATCAATTTGCGGGTTCCGCCCATGAACCTATGCACAGGGGTTGGCACCCGATTTCGTATTGACTCTCCGGTAGAAACTTTGGGGCACTCTTTGAAGTACTTTGTGTTGGTTGAATAGATGAATCTGAGATTGGGTGATGCATATCGTATAATCATGCCCACGGATACTTGAGGTGACAATGGAGTATCTAGGTGACATTAGGGTTTTGGTTGATTTGTGTCTTAAGGTGTTATTCTAGTATGAACTCTATGATATATTGAACGGAAAGAATAGCTTCATGTTATTTTACTACGGACTCTTGAATAGATAGAACAGAAAGGATAACTTTGAGGTGGTTTCGTACCCTACCATAATCTCTTCGTTTGTTCTCCGCTATTAGTGGCTTTGGAGTGACTCTTTGTTGCATGTTGAGGGATAGTTATATGATCCAATTATGTTATTATTGTTGAGAAAACTTGCACTAGTGAAAGTATGAACCCTATGCCTTGTTTCCTACCATTGCAATACCGTTTACGCTCACTTTTATCATTAGTTACCTTGCTGTTTTTATTATTTCAGATTACAAAACCTATATCTACCATCCATATTGCACTTGTATCACCATCTCTTCCCCGAACTAGTGCACCTATACAATTCACCATTGTATTTGGTGTGTTGGGGACACTAGAGACTCTTTGTTATTTGGTTGCAGGGTTGCTTGAGAGAGACCATCTTCATCCTACGCCTCCCATGGATTGATAAACCTTAGGTCATCCACTTGAGGGAAATTTGCTACTGTCCTACAAACCTCTACACTTGGAGGCCCAACAACGTCTACAAGAAGAAGGTTTGTCTATGTATTCACACATGTATTATGTTTCCGGTTAATACAATTCTAGCATGAGTAATAAACATTTATCATGAAATAAGGAAATAAATAATAACTTTATTATTGCCTCTAGGGCATATTTCCTTCAGTCTCCCACTTGCACTAGAGTCAATAATCTAGTTCACATCACCATGTGATTTAACACCAATATTCACATCTGTATGTGATTAATACCCATAGTTCACATCGTCATGTGACCAACACCCAAAGGGTTTACTAGAGTCAATAATCTAGTTCACATCGCTATGTGATTAACACCCAAAGAATACTAAGGTGTGATCATGTTTTGCTCGTGAGAGAAGTTTAGTCAACGGGTCTGTCACATTTAGAGCTGTATGTATTTTGCAAAATATTCTATGTCTACAATGCTCTGTACGGAGCTACTCTAGCTAATTGCTCCCACTTTCAATATGTATCCAGATTGAGACTTAGAGTCATCTAGATCAGTGAAAAAAGCTTGCACTGTTGTAACTCTTTACGACGTGCTCTTTTATCACCTCCACAATCGAGAAATATTTCCTTAGTCCTCACTAAGGATTTTCTTGACCGCTGTCCAGTGATCTACTCTTAGATCAAAATTGTACTCCCTTGCCAAACTCAGAGCAAGGTATACAATAGGTTTGGTACACAGCATAGCATACTTTATAGAACCTATGACCGAGGCATCGGGAATGACTTTTCATTCTCATTCTATTTTCTGCCATGGTCGGGTTTTGAGTCTTACTCAACTTCACACCTTGCAACACAGACAAGAACTCCTTCTTTGATTGTTCCATTTTGAATTACTTCAAAATCTTATCAAGGTATGTACTCATTGAAAAATCTTATCAAGCGTCTTGATCTATCTCAATAGATCTTGATGGTCAATATGTAAGTAGCTTTACTGAGGTCTTTCTTTTAAAGAACTCCTTTCAAACACTTCTTTATGCTTTCCAGAAGAATTCTACATCATTTCTGATCAACAATATTTCACTCATATATACTTATCAGAAAGGCTGTAGGGCTCCCGCTCACTTTATTGTAAATACAGTCTTCATTGCAAGTCCGTATAAAACTATATGCTTTGATCAACTTATCAAAACGTATATTCCAACTCCGAGATGCTTGCACCAGTCCATAGATGGATCGCTAGAGCTTGCACATTTTGTTAGCTCCCTTTGGATCAACAAAACCTTCCGGTTGCATCATATACAACTCTTCTTCCAGAAATCCATTCAGGAATGCAGTTTGACATCCATTTGCCAAATTTCATAATCATAAAATGCGGCAATTGCTAACATGATTCGGACAGACTTAAGCATCGCTATGGGTGAGAAAGTCTCATCGTAGTCAATCCCTTGAACTTGCCGAAAACCTTTCGCAACAAGTCGAGCTTTGTAGATAGTAACCCTACTATCAACGTCCGTCTTCCTCTTGAAGATCCATTTATTTTCTATGGCTTGCCGATCATCGGGCAAGTCCACCAAAGTCCACACTTTGTTCTCATACATGGATCCTATCTCAGATTTCATGGCCTTCAGCCATTTCGCGGAATCTGGGCTCATCATCGCTTCCTCATAGTTCGTAGGTTTATCATGGTCTAGTAACATGACTTTCAGAACAGGATTACCATACCACTCTGGTGCGGACCGTACTCTGGAAGACCTACGAGGTTCTGTAGTAACATAATCTGAAGTTTCATGATCATCATCATTAGCTTCCTCACTAATTGGTGTAGGCATCACTGGAACTGGTTTCTATGATGAATTACTTTCCAATTCGGGAGAAGGTACAATTACCTTATCAAGGTCTACTTTCCTCCCACTCACTTCTTTCGAGAGAAACTCCTTCTCTAGAAAGGATCCATCTTAGCAACGAATATCTTGCCTTCGGATCTGTGATAGAAGGTGTACCCAACAGTTTCCTTTGGGTATTCTATGAAGACGCACTTCTCCGATTTGGGTTTGAGCTTATTAGTTTGAAACTTTTTAACATAAGCATCACAGCCCCAAACTTTAAGAAACAACAACTTTGGTTTCTTGCCAAACCATAGTTCATAAGGTGTCGTCTCAACGGATTTTGATGGTGCCCTATTTAAAGTGAATGCAGCTGTCTCTAATGCATAACCCCAAAACGATAGTGGTGAATCAATAAGAAACATCATAGATCGCACAATATCCAATAAAGTGCGGTTACGATGTTCGAACACACCATAACGCTGTGGTGTTCCACGTGGCGTGAACTGTTAAACTATTCCACATTGTTTTATATGAAGGCCAAACTCATAACTCAAATATTCTCCTCCACGATCAGATCGTAGAAACTTTATTTTCTTGTTACGATGATTTTCCACTTCACTCTGAAATTCTTTGAACCTTTCAATTATTTCAGACTTATGTTTCATCAAGTAGATATACCCATATCTGCTCAAATCATCTGTGAAGGTCAGAAAATAACGATACCTACCACAAGCCTTAATACTCATTGGTCTTCATACATCGATATGTATTATTTCCAACAAGTTAGTAGCTCGTTCCATTGTTCTGGAGAACGGAGTTTTAGTCATCTTGCCCAAAAGGAACGGTTCGCAAGCATCAAATGATTCATAACCAAGTGATTCCGAAAATCCATCTTTATGGAGTTTCTTCATGCGCTTTACACCGATATGACCCAAACAGCAGTGCCACAAATAAGTTGCACTATCATTATTAACTTTGCATCCTTTGGCATCAATATTATGAATATGTGTATCACTATGATCGAGATCCAACAAACTATTTTCATTGGGTGTATGACCATTGAAGGTTTTATTCATGTAAATAGAACAACAATTATTCTCTGATTTTAAATGAATAACCCCATTGCAATAAACATGATCAAATCATATTCATGCTCAACGCAAATGCCAAATAACATTTATTTAGGTTTAACACTAATCTCGAAAATATAGGGAGTGTGCGATGATGATCATATCAATCTTGGAACCACTTCCAACACACATCGTCACTTCTCCCTCAACTAGTCTCTATTTATTCTGTAACTCCTGTTTCGAGTTACTAATCTTAGCAACTGAACAAGTATCAAATACCCAGGGGTTACTATAAACACTAGTAAGGTACACATCAATAACCTGTATATCAAATATACCCTTGTTCACTTTGCCATCCTTCTTATCTACCAAATATTCAGGGCATTTCCACTTCCAGTGACCATTTCCTTTGCAGTAGAAGCACTCAGTTTCAGGCTTTGGTCCAGCTTTGGGCTTCTTCGCGGGAGTGACAACTTGCTTGCCATTCTACTTGAAGTTCCCTTTCTTTCCCTTTGCCCTTTTCTTGAAACTAGTGGTCTTGTCAATCATCAACACTTGATGCTCTTTCTTGATTTCTACCTTCGTCAATTTCAACATCACGAAGAGCTCAGGAATCATTTTCGTCATCCCTTGCATATTATAGTTCATCACGAAGTTCTATTAACTTGGTGATGGTGACTAGAGAACTCTGCCAATCACTATCTTATCTGGAAGATTAACTCCCATTTGATTCAAGCGATTGTAGTACCCAGATAATATGAGCACATGCTCACTAGTTGAGCCATTCTCCTCCATCTTTTAGCTATAGAACTTGTTAGAGACTTCATGTCTCTCAACTCGGGTATTTGCTTGAAATATTAACTTCAATTCCTGGAACATCTCATATGGTCCATGACGTTCAAAACGTCTTTGAAGTCCCGATTCTAAGCCGTTAAGCATGGTGCACTAAACTATCAAGTAGTCATCATATTGAGCTAGCTAAACGTTTATAACGTCTGCATCTGCTCCTGCAATAGGTCTGTCACCTAGCGGTGCATTAAGGACATAATTCTTCTGTGCAGCAATGAGGATAAACCTCAGATCACGGATCCAATCCGCATCATTGCTACTAACATCTTTCAACACAATTTTCTCTAGGAACATATCAAAATAAACATATGAAAGCAACAACGCGAGCTATTGATCTACAACATAATTTGCAAAATACTACCAGGACTAAGTTCATGATAAATTTAAGTTCAATTAATCATATTACTAAAGAACTCCCACTTAGACAGACATCTCTCTAGTCATCTAAGTGATCACGTGATCCAAATCAACTAAACCATGTCCGATCATCACGTGAGATGGAGTAGTTTCAATGGTGAACATCACTATGTTGATCATATCTATTATATGATTCACGTTCGACCTTTCGGTCTCCGTGTTCTGAGGCCATATCTGTATATGCTAGGCTCGTCAAGTTTAACCTGAGTATTCCGCGTGTGCAACTGTTTTGCACCCGTTGTATTTGAAGGTAGAGCCTATCACACCCGATCATCACGTGGTGTCTCAGCACGAAGAACTTTCGCAACGGTGCATACTCAGGGAGAACACTTCTTGATAATTAGTGAGAGATCATCTTAAAATGCTACCGTCAAACTAAGCAAAAAAAATGTATAAAAGATAAACATATATGCAATCAAAATATGTGACATGATATGGCCATGATCATCTTGCGCCTTTGATCTCCATCTCCAAAGTATTGTCATGATCTCTATCGTCACCGGCACGACACCATGATCTCCATCATCTTGATCTATATCAATGTGTCGTCACATGGTCGTCTCGCCAACTATTGCTCTTGCAACTATTGCTATCGCATAGCGATAAAGTAAAGCAATTATTTGGCGCTTGCATCTTATGCAATAAAGAGACAACCATAAGGCTATTGCCAGTTGCCGATAACTTCAACAAAACATGATCATCTCATACAACAACTTATATCTCATCACGTCTTGACCATATCACATCACAACATGCCCTGCAAAAACAAGTCATACGTCCTCTACTTTGTTGTTGCAAGTTTTACGTGGCTGCTACAGGCTGAGCAAGAACTGTTCTTACCTACGCATCAAAACCACAACGATAGTTCATCAAGTTAGTGCTGTTTTAACCTTCGCAAGGACCGGGCGTAGCTACACTCGGTTCAACTAAAGTTGGAGAAACAGACACCTGCTAGTCACCTGTGTGCAAAGCACGGCGGTAAAACCAGTCTCGCGTAAGCGTACGCGTAATGTCGGTCCAGGCCGCCTCATCCAACAATACCGCCAAACCAAAGTATGACATGCTGGTAAGAAGTATGACTTGTATCGCCCACAATTCACTTGTGTTCTACTCGTGCATATAACATCTACGCATAAAACCTAGGCTCGGATGCCACTGTTGGGGAACGTAGTAATTCAAAAAATTTCCTATGCACACGCAAGATCATGGTGATGCATAGCAACGAGAGGGGAGAGTGTTGTCCATGTACCCTCGTAGACCGTAAGCGGAAGCGTTATGACAATGCAGTTGATGTAGTCGTATGTCTTCACGATCCGACCGATCCAAGTACCGAACGTATGGCACCTCCGAGTTCAGCACACTTTCAGCTCGATGAGGATCCCCGGACTCCGATCCAGCAGGGTGTCGGGGATGAGTTCCATCAGCACGACAGCGTGGTGACGATGATGATGTTCTACCGACGCAGGGCTTCGCCTAAGCACCGCAACGATATGACCGAGGTGGAATATGGTGGAGGGGGCACCGCACACGGCTAAGGAACGATCACGAAGATCAACTTGTGTGTCTATGGGGTGCCCCCTGCCCTCGTATATAAAGGAGCCAAGGGGGAGGGGGCGGCCGGCCAAGGAGGGCGCGCCAAGGGGGAGTCCTACTCCCACCGGGAGTAGGACTCCCTTCTTTCCTAGTTGGAGAAGGAGAAGGGGGAAGGAGGAGGAAGAGGGGAAGGAAAGGCCCCCCCCTCTCCTTGTCCTATTCGGACTAGGGAGGGGAGGGGGTGTAGCCCACCTCTTGCCTCCTCTCTTCCTCTCCACTAGGGCCCATGTAGGCCCATTAAGCCCCCGGGGGGTTCCGGTAACCTCCCGGTACTCCGATAAAATCCCGATTTCACTCGGAACACTTCCGATATCTAAATATAGGCTTCCCATATATCAATCTTTATGTCTCGACCATTTCGAGACTCCTCGTCATGTCCGTAATCTCATTCGGGACTCCGAACAAACTTCGGTACATAAAAACACATAAACTCATAATATAACTGTCATCGTAACGTTAAGCGTGCGGACCCTACAGGTTCGAGAACTATGTAGACATGACCTAGAACTGTTTCCGGTCAATAACCAATAGCGAAACCTGGATGCTCATATTGGCTCCTACATATTCTACGAAGATCTTTATCAGTCAAACCGCATAACAACATACGTTGTTCCCTTTGTCATCGGTATGTTACTTGCCCGAGATTCGATCGTCGGTATCCAATACCTAGTTCAATCTCGTTACCGGTAAGTCTCTTTACTCGTTATGTAATGCATCATTCCGTAACTAACTCATTAGCTACATTGCTTGCAAGGCTTATAGTGATGTGCATTACCGAGAGGGCCCAGAGATACCTCTCCGACAATCGGAGTGACAAAACCTAATCTTGAAATACGCCAACTCAACATGTACCTTTGGAGACACCTGTAGAGCTCCTTTATAATCATCCAGTTACGTTGTGATGTTTGGTAGCACACAAAGTGTTCCTCTGGTAAACGGGAGTTGCATAATCTCATAGTTGTAGGAACTTTGTATAAGTCATGAAGAAAGCAATAGCAACATACTAAACGATCAAATGCTAAGCTACTGGAATGGGTCAAGTCAATCACATCATTCTCCTAATGATGTGATCCCATTAATCAAATGACAACACATGTCTATGGCTAGGAAACATAACCATCTTTGATCAACGAGCTAGTCAAGTAGAGGCATACTAGTGACACTATGTTTGTCTATGTATTCACACATGTATTATGTTTCCGGTTAATACAATTCTAGCATGAATAATAAACATTTATCATGAAATAAGGAAATAAATAATAAATTTATTATTGCCTCTAGGGCATATTTCCTTCAGAATCATCTCCACCATGTTCTTCACTTGTAATAAGATCCAAAGTCTCCTCATCATAGTCACTTGCAGACTCATACCCACCATCCTCAGTAGCAACCATCACATGCTTATATGGGCATTCTCTCGCATAATGACCTACACCCTTGCAACGACGACAAATAATATCATGTGTTTGCCCTATTGATGCCATGGATGAAGAGGAGCTCGGTGCGGAACCCAATGGTTTACTCCTGGCAGATGGTGATGATGGTGCCTGTTTTCTTGTATCTCGGATGGAATTGGCGACTGAAGTCAGTGGTGCTGCAGGAGGACGTGTGGGAGTAGAGGATTCACGCGATGTCCATGATGAAGGTCGACCTGCAGAGTTAGTTCGTGCCAATGCCTGTCGATCCCGCACTTCACATTCAGCTTTGCAACCAAGATGGAATAAATGAGTGATATTATTATACTCCTTATACTCTAGAATGGTTTGAATCTCTTTATTTAATCCACCCATAAAACATGCAAGCATAGCTTCATTATCCTCAACAATACCACATCTAATCAGTGTGTAATTCCTGATAATATTCTTCTACATAATTTTTTCCTTGTCTTAAATGCAGCAATTTTTGAAGTAATTCACGTTGATAATATGGTGGAACCCAACGAGTACGCATAGAAGTTTTCAAAGCAGCCAAGTAGTTGGAATATTATTCGGATATAATCTACGATGTTCATACCACCACACACAAGCAAAACTAGTGAAAGCACAAAGAGCAGCAGCAACACGTCTCTCCTCGGGGTATTTTAAACATGTAAAACGTTGTTCAGTTTCTAACTCCCAAGTAACATATATAATGAACATATATACCCTCAAATGGTGGAATATTCAATTTTAGTTTCGGAAGATGGTCATGATCTCGTACCTGAGCTGGTAGTGCAGGACGACCTGGTGCTGGTGGTTGCACGTAGTTCTGATTTTGATCAACCTCATCCTCGTAATCGCCCGCATAAACACATCCTCCTCGGCACTAGCGGCAGCAGTAGCAGGAGCCAAAGAAGCATCAACAGTAGGTGCAACGGCACCAGAATTTTGACCAGGCTCAAGGGGAACGCGCAGTGCTCGTCCCACTTGATTTGGAAGGCGATGTCGTCATTGTTGTTGTTATAGAGGTGCGACAGGTGCAGCCGGCGGTGGTTATGGAAGACGCACGAGCAATTCATTAAACTTGTTATCGAGCTTTGTTTTGAACGTCTTCTCAATGCCATCTATCTTCTCCATGGCCTCTTCAAATCTGTTTAGCACATCGTGCACCTGTCCACTCATCATTTGCTGAAATTTATCATGTAGTTGTTTGTTCATCATATTCTCCCAGTCAGTCTCATCGGCTTGTGATCCTGACATGGTTAGCAATAATAGAAACACACAAGAATATGATCCTACAGACTACTAGGAAGCGGTGGTGGTATGTCACAAATCCCTCAAGTGAATCTTTGGGTGGTTGCGAACCTCAGACCTCTTGTCAGCAGAGTCTGAAACAAAAACACCAACAACACAACACAGAAAGGAAACACAAATAAGTACAAGTGCTAGAGATGATGGGCGAGGAAAGGAACAGAAAAGAACTAGGGCATACCACTCTATGTACCCCGTGTGCATTGGGGTTAGACCACCGTGGACAGGGGGGTCCTGTGCGCATGGTACACGATCATGGACACGGGGCCCCATGCGCACGAGCGTCAAACACCCGGTGGACACGGGGGTCCCCTAGCGGCAACCACTTCCAGATCGGAATCCAGGAGTGAGTGCTGCAGAGGGACCATTACGGATCTGCACCTAGGATCTAGTCTACTACAAGGAGAACAAAGGCCCTAGACTATAGATCAAGGAGGAACCCTAAAGGCTAGAAGTGGATCCATGGGGGAAAAAGGAATGAACGGGGAGGGGATTACCGGAGCAGGACCCCATCCCTGACGAGCTCCATGGAGCAAGGAGTCCCGATGGCGCACGGAGGAGCACCAACGGGTGGGGGGGGGGGGCGACGATGATGCTGGAGGTGCCCTGGGGTGTGGAGGGGGCGACTGGGTGGGAATGACCCCCCACGCCCCACCTCTTCAAGGCCAGGAACCGTACACCCCTTGCGCACGGGCTAAGTGAACCCCATGCGCATGGGGGTCCCATGCGCAAGGTACACAACCCGTGGACACTGGCCCCCCTGCGCACGGTACATGGGGTATTCAGGAACTTTTGACCATAGATAATCCTTGAAGGTATGGCTAAATGTGAATTCTTACCAAGCCTTGAAGGAGTATTTTAGTCTAATTTTCTGAATATGTCACACGCGAAATCCAACACTACTAGAAGGGTATATGTGGAGCACTTACACTAGATGAGAAAATCAACAAAAACGAAACACACAAGAGAACCAAAAAACACGAAAGCGAGAACAACACACAGAAGAAATGATGCGGAGCATCCTTCCATCATCCCCATGGACTCTACACCGACACATCCAACCCCACGAGGACCCATGACAAGAGCTAGAGCACGTGCTTTGGAGACCGAGGTGAACTCCTTCCTACTAGACTTGCATATGGACACGAAGGGAACATGGTTACTACCTCACCAAAATATGTTATGCCTCCTTAGGTATGAAGAGGAATAGTCCCAAGAAGTTCAGGAGCATCACCAAGGAGGAGGAGGACCACCCCGAGGCCTTATGAACCAAGACGGAGTGCAACAGCAGCAACACCCGAAGTCCCAGGTGACCCCGTGCGCACGGGTCCTCGAGACCCCGCGCCCACGGACTACACAGGAAGCTGGCGCTGGAGCACCCCGTGCGCACGGGAGCGTACCGTGCCCACGGGACCCCCGTGCGCACGGGCCCAACTTACCCCGTGTGCACGGGCCTCCCAGGATGGCCGGCTGATATTGCATCTTCGGCTCCTTTTCATCTCCTTCAACCCCAAGTCTATATATTCCGTACCTAGGACCATGTTTAGGGTTAGAAAAGTATTATATGAGATATTTGTGAGCTTTGCTCCTTCACCTTCCCTCTTGGTGGATCAAGACCCCCTAGGGAAGAATCCTTGTGGATTTCAAGACCTCCATCAGGAGAAGACTATCTTCAAGCCCCCATCTCCTTTGGATTTGGGATGAACTTTGCCATTGTATCTTTCCTTTGATTGTGTTTGTGACTTGTGGATCTTGTGTTGTTATTTTAGTGGATGTGTAATCGGGAATTGTTGGAGTCATTTCCTCTTTGTGTTCTTGTTGTTCCTCTCCTTTTCCCCCTCCAAGTGTGAAAAGATCCCTCTTAGGGTTCTACCCTACATCATCTTGGTATCATGAGCCACGTTGATTCACATCTTGGAGTCCTTACCTTCCACTTTCTAGCTTGATTTTGTTGTTTTCAATCCTAATCTGAAAATCCCCACCAAAATAGCCCCAAAATTTTTTCTTGCAATTTGATAATCTTGTGAGATTTGGTTGTTTTGATCCACAAATTTGGTGTTTGGCAAGTGGATCTACCCCTCCAGCTTCGTCCCCACCCTTCCACCGTTCGAATTTGGCCAAAAACTTGGAAATTACCACGGGATCGGAGCAGTTCGCCCGCTCACAGAGGACCCCGTGCACACGGGACCCCGTGCACACGGGCCTCACTTACCCCGTGCGCACGGACTATCCAGGGAGTTTCGACCATTTTCTGTTTTTCTTTGTTTCATTTCCCCACCACCTCTTGTGTTCTTCCGCACCATTCCACGTGTTTGTTTGAGTTTTGGATTGCGATTTCTCTCGTGTCCTAAGGTGTTTCGGCTACTTAGGCGCGAGTTCGTATCATCATCATCGCCACCAATCATCGACTCGGACAACACATCAGCTTCGACAGCATCATCTCCATCTCTACCGTAAGCAAGGGAGGTAACCTCGACGACGCCTTTTGTGCTCCCTTTCCATTAACTTGATAGCTTCGAGCCCTTTTGTGTAGCTTACCCATCGAGACTAGCTTTTTGAGTATTGCCGGGCCACGCCTTAGTGCACCATTTAGTGTTCCGTCCCTCCCGTGCATTTCCTACTTGTTACCTTGTTGTGTGGCTCGTATATCAAGCATCATGGCATAGTTCAAAAAAAGAAGAAAAAGCTTTTAAGCAAAAGAGAAGAGAAGCAAAGAGCTTATAAGCAATAGCATCGAGCCTCCTAGCATATGTGCATCATCTTGGTCATCATACATAAGCATACTTGGGATAGTGAGACGAGCGGTTTCACTTTTAGGTTGGTGCACTAGCGTATCTAGACCATTAGTGCAATCGATTAGTGCAATCGAGCTAGCATCTCTCTAGTACCGTACGACAAGAGCTTTTCCCGTGGTTTGACATCTTTGAGCTCACCCCTTGGTTGTGCGGATCCCATTTATCTTCCGCGTGTGTGTTCCTCGTGTTATCTTTGGAGGTTGATCTAGTTGTCTTACTTGCCATTTGTGAATCTTCTCAACTTTATCAACATCTTGACTAACATTTGCTTGAATTATTTGTGCCTTTTCCTAACCAAGCTCCTCCATAGGCCATTTACTTGTAGGTGTGAGAAACAATTCCCGGTACCAATTCCCCTATTATAACATCACGTGGGATCGTACTTGTTACATCCACAATCTTCGGCAAAGGTAACTTTGGTTTTGTTCTCTCATTTGCCTACTCACCACCACTTTCATATGATGGATAGGCCAAGTTCTTCTACAAACCCACTCTTCATCGAGCAAGACAATGACATGTCATCATTCGTCACCAAGAGCCACCTCTTTGGTGCACAACGAGCGCTACATCAAGAGCAACAAGCAATGAACGACCGCATCGACAACCTTGCCACCGACTTGCGACTCTCTGAGCAACGTACACGGGACTACTTCGACAACAAGCTCAACACACACAAGCAAGAGAACAATGCAAGAATGGACGAGATCCATACTTTGTTGGTGAACCAGCCTCCTTCAGCTTCTTCATACTCAAGACAGAGCCACTCAAGCCAACACTCCGACGACTCCTTCTCCGGCTCAAGTACACCGTCATCAAACACTCTTCAACGAGCCGCGCGTCAAGAACGTCATGCATCTCGCAACCCGCTACACGACAAGCATTCACAAGAGCAAGTCGATGAGCAAGTACCTCGTCCTCAACCACACCAAGTCGCTTTTGCTCAAGCTCAAGAACGACAACGACTACAGCGCCAAGAGGAAGAACGAGCGCGTCTACACCAAGAGGAACAAGACGCCAAGGCTCAACGTCTTCAACAACGACAATGGGAAGCGCAAGCTCTTGAGGCGCAACGTGCCCTTCAAGAATCAAGTCGAGCCATCGCAAACCGCGATCGCGAATGGCGCAATCAAGAGAGGAACTACCAACCGCGAGTGCAACGTCAAGTTCCTCAAGCTCCTCCACAAGCTCGTCAAGCTCCACCTCAACCTCAAGTTCAACAAGAGCAAGTTTATCATGGACTTCCTCCACGCCAAGAGCAATATGAGGATGATTACCCTCTGCGTCAAGAGCGTCATCATTACCATCGCCAACAACACAATGAAGAGCAACACTATGGAAAGCTAAAATTCACCATGCCCAAGTTCAATGGAAGGAATTACCCTGAGGAGTACCTTTCATGGGCATTGAAGGTCGACAAAATCTTTCGTTTGCACAACTATGAGGAAGAGAAGAAGATCGCTATGGCATCACTTGAGTCCCAAGACTATGTGCTCATATGGTGGGAACAAGTCCTTGAGCGTCGAGAAGCAAGAGGTTACCCTCCAATCACCACTTGGGCTCAAATGAAGGATGTCATGTGAGCATGTTTTGTGCCCACCTACTACAACCGCGATCTCTTCAAGAAGCTACAACTCCTCAAGCAAGGAACAAAGAGTGTTGAAGAATACTACAAGGAAATGGAGATAGCCATGATTCGAGCCAATGTCAAGGAAGATGATGAGCAAACAATGGCACGTTTCTTGAATGGCCTCAATCACCCCATCAAGAAGATCGCCGACTTCCAACCCTACTCCAACCTCATTGAGCTCGTGCATCAAGCGACCAAGGCGGAACGTCAAGTGCAAGATGACTTCAAGTACGCCAAGTACTCATCCAAGACATACGGCTTCTCCAACAACCAAGCTTCAACAACTCCTCCAACATCTACATCAACCATGCCTTCTCCAAGCAATGACGACAAGCCAAGTTACAAGAAAACTTCGTCAAGTTCAAGTCGTCTTCCTCCTACTACAAGCAACTTCAAGATGCGTGCTTCTTCATCTACTCCGACTGATGAGACCGTCAAGACGAGCTCCTTCAAGTGTTTCACTTGCGGCGGCCGAGGCCACAAGTCCTATGAGTGCACAAACAAGCGCACCATGATCCTCAACGACGATGGCACCTACGACTCAATGAGTGAAGATGAAATGGAAGCCCTTGAGCAAGTGGCCATACACCGGTGCGTGAACGAGGATGAACATGATCGAGTCTTTTGTGATGAGGATTCGAGCCCCGCTCTCGTTGTCTCCAAAGTCTTGACTCTTCAACATCAACAAGAAGAAGACCAATGATGCCATATCTTCCACACTAAGGCCGGCATCAATGGAAGGTCCGTCAAGGTCATCATCGACGGAGGTAGTTGCCACAACTTGTTAAGTGAAGAACTATGCTCCAAGCTTCAATTGGTCAAGAGGAAGCACCCGCACCCCTACAAGGTTCAATGGCTAAGTGACTCCGGCACTATACGAGTTGAGCATACGGTCCAAGTCTCCTTCAAAATTGGTGCATATTTTGGAGTGTGATGTGGTCCCAATGACCGTTTGCCACCTCCTTCTTGGTCGACCATGGCAATTCGACCGTGGTGTCATCCACAACGGACATACCAATCACTATAGCTTCAAGATGAAAGGGAAGGAGTATGTGCTACGACCTATGTCTCCTAGTCAAGTGATAGCCGACAAGCAAGCCACCCATCACGGAGAGAAGAGTGAGAAAGTGATCCACCCAAAAGTGAGTGAGAGCCACAAGCCAAACTTGAGCGCCTCTTCGCATAGAGAGAGAGAAACCTCATACTATTTGCCACTAAAAGTGAGATGAGAGAAGTGTGTGAGAACCCATCGAGTGTGATGCACTTTGTCCTTGTGTGCAAGGATGGGGAACCAAAAACTAACACCTCTCACGAGCTACGTTTAGTGTTTCAATCTCTTTTGTAGGAATTTCAAGATGTTTTCCCCGATGAGCTACCTCCGGGTCTACCTCCTCTTCGAGGCATTGAGCATCGAATTGACCTCATCCCCGGAGCGCCACTTCCAAACAAAGCTCCATACCGTGTCAACCTGGAAGAAACTAAGGAGATCCAACGGCAAGTACAACAACTCATCGACAACGGTCATGTACGTGAAAGCTTAAGTCCTTGTGCCGTTCCCGTTATACTTGTGCCTAAGCAAGATGGAAGTTTCCGCATGTGTTCTGATTGTAGACCTATAAATGCTATTACCGTTCACTATCGGCATCCCATTCCTCGCTTAGATGATATGCTTGATGAACTTAGCGGAGCCGCCTTTTTCTCAAAAATTGATAATAAAAGTGGCTATTATCAAATCCGCGTACAAGACGGTGATGAATGGAAAACCGCTTTCAAAACCAAATTTGGCTTATATGAGTGGTTAGTTATGCCTATGGGTTTATCGGAGGCTCCCGGTACTTTCATGCGCCTTATGCATTTTGTGCTTCGACCTTATATTGGAGTCTTTGTTGTGGTTTACTTTGATGACATTCTTGTGTTTAGCAAATCCATTAAAGATCATATTAATCATGTTAGGTCTGTTTTGCAAACCCTTCGCATGGAACGTCTTTATGCCAACTTGAAAAAATGCACGTTTGGTGTTGACAAGCTAGTTTTCTTGGGATTTGTTGTCTCTTCCAAGGGTGTCCACGCTGATGAATCTAAAATTGAAGCAATTAAAACATGGCCCCAACCCACCAATTTGCAACAAGTGCGTAGTTTTCTTGGTCTTGCAGGTTTTTATCGTCACTTTGTGAAAAACTTTAGCACTATTGCCGCTCCTTTGCATGCTTTGAGTAAGAAGAATGCTCCTTTTGTTTGGGGATCTTTGCAATCCACCGCTTTTGATGAACTCAAGTCTTTGCTTACTCATGCACCGATTCTTGCTTTGCCCAACTTTGAGAAAACTTTTGTGGTCCATTGTGATGCTAGTGGTACCGGAATTGGTGGAGTTTTGATGCAAGAAAAACGAGCAATTGCATATTTTAGTGAAAAACTCTCCCGTGCTCAACTTAACTATCCCATATATGACAAAGAATTGTATGCTTTAGTGCGTGTGCTACATGTTTGGGAACATTATCTTAGACCTCATGAGTTTGTCATACATACCGATCATGAAACGCTTAAATACCTAAAAGGTCGAACTAAATTGAAGAAGCGTCATGCCAAATGGAGTGAATTTATTGAATCTTTCCCCTATGTGATCAAGTACATTAAGGGTAAGGAAAACATAGTTGCGGATGCGCTTTCACGCATATGTACGCTTGTCACTAAACTTGAGTTGAATGTTATTGGCTTTGAGCACATAAAAGACTTGTATGCTAATGATCCATCTTTTGCTACTCCTTATGCTAAATGTTTGACGCATACATCTTGGAACAATATTACAATCAAGGATGGTTATCTTATGAGAGCTAACAAACTATGCATTCCCGAGTCTTTTCTTTGTTTGCTCCTTTTGCAAGAGGCTCAAGGAGGCGGACTCATGGGACACTTTGGACGCGACAAGACATTTGCCACGCTCTCCAAGAACTACTTTTGGCCCAAGATGTTTCGAGACGTCTCACGCTTCACCACCCGATGCTCTACATGTCGCAAAGCTAAGTCTAAAGCCCAATCTCATGGTCTTTACATGCCTCTTCCTATTCCTTATCAACCTTGGGAAGACATTAGCATGGATTTTGTACTTGGTTTGCCTAGAACTCAAAATGGAAAGTATTCCGTGTTTCTTGTTGTGGACCGATTTTCTAAGATGGCACATTTCATTCCTTGCAACAAGATAGACGATGCTTCACACATTGCAAATCTCTTTTGTAGGGAAATCTTGCGCCTACATGGAGTACCAAAGACAATCGTCTCCGACCGTGACGTCAAGTTCTTGAGTTACTTTTGTAAGATGCTATGCGCCAAGCTCGGAATCAAGCTCTTGTTCTCATCCGCATACCATCCTCAAACCTACGGCCAAACGGAGGTGACGAACCGGACACTCTCCACTCTACTTCACGTGTTGATCAAGAAGAACATCAAGGAGTGGGAGGCGTGTCTAGCCATCGCCGAGTACGCCTACAACCCGTTGTCCCCATTGGACATTCTACCTCTTCCTCTACAAGAGCGCACCAACATGGATGCGAGTGCACGAGCAAGCTACATCAAGAAGATGCATGAGGATACAAGGAACACCATCGAGCACCAAGTACAACGACTAGCGACCAAGCTCAACGTCAACAAGCAACCCATGATCTTCAACATAGGCGATCTCGTGTGGCTACACCTTCTCAAGGACCGCTTCCCCAACGAACGCAAGTCCAAACTTCTCCCTCGAGCCGATGGACCCTTCAAGGTGCTAGCACGCTACAACGACAACGCTTACAAAATTGAACTCCCACGAGACAAGTACAATGTGAGCGACATCTTCAACGTCAAAGACCTCTCGCCTTACCATGGTGATGAAGATTTTGATCCGAGGTCGGATCTTCCTCAAGGGAGGGGAGATGATGCGGAGCATCCTTCCATCATCCCCATGCACTCTACACCAACACATCCAACCCCACAAAGACCCATGACAAGAGCTAGAGCACGTGCTTTGGAGACCGAGGTGAACTCCTTCCTACTAGACTTGCATATGGACACGAAGGGAACATGGTTACTACCTCACCAAAATATGCTATGCCTCCTTAGGTATGAAGAGTAACAGTCCCAAGAAGCTTAGGAGCATCACCAAGGAGGAGGAGGACCACCCCGAGGCCTTACGAACCAAGACGGAGTGTAACAGCAGCAACACCTGAAATCCCAGGTGACCCCGTGCGCACGGGCCCTCGAGACCCCGTACCCACGGACTACACAAGAAGCTAGCGCTGGAGCACCCCGTGCGCACGGGAGCGTACCGTGCCCACGGGACCCCCGTGCGCACGGGCCGAACTTACCTCGTGCGCATGGGCCTCCCAGGATGGCCGGCTGAGATTGCATCTTCGGCTCCTTTTCATGTCCTTCGACCCAAGGCTATATATTCCGTACCTAGGACCATGTTTAGGGTTAACAAAGTATTAGATGAGATATTTGTGAGCTTTGCTCCTTCACCTTCCCTCTTGGTGGATCAATACCCCCTAGGGAAGAATCCTTGTGGATTTCAAGACCTCCATAAGGAGAAGACTATCTTCAAGCCCCCATCTCCTTTGGATTTGGGATGAACTTTGCCATTGTATCTTTCCTTTGATTGTGTTTGTGACTTGTGGATCTTGTGTTGTTATTCTAGTGGATGTGTAATCGGGAATTGTTGGAGTGATTTCCTCTTTGTGTTCTTGTTGTTCCTCTCCTTTTCCCCCTCCAAGTGTGAAAAGATCCCTCTTAGGGTTCTACCCTACATTAAGAAAACAAACTCAACCTCCAAAGGAGGCAGTGGCAGAAGCCACCATGTTTGAGTTTGTTTGGTATGGCACCACGAAGATATAAACGTTGGGCCCAAGACCAACACTCATCTTTGAAGGACAAGTGCCACCTAAAAGTGACTAATGTGAAAGATTTTGTTCAATTTATGCACTTCTAGGATGAGGTAGCTCATGAGTTGAGGTAGCTCCCCCTAGATGTGTGCCTACATATAAACAAGATATTATATGAGTATGTGTGCATGGGCAAGAATTTCAACCCAAGTTACTTACATCGACAATATTTAGCTCATGCCTTAACTCGCGGAATCTTGCTTCATCAAGTGGCTTGGTGAAAATATTGGCAAGTTGATTCTCGGTGTTGACATGGAATAAATCAATGTCTCTCTTGGCCACATGATCCCAAATAAAATGATGAAAAATCTCAATATGCTTGGTCTTGCTATGTTGCACTAGATTTTCGGCGATCTTGATTGCATTTTCATTGTGGCACAAAAGAGGCACTTTGTCACACTGACACCGTAATCCATCAAAGTCTTCCTCATCCATAATAATTATGCACAACAATGTCCGGCGGCAATGTACTCGGCTTCGGCGGTTGAGAGAGATATACAATCTTGCTTCTTCAAGGACCAACTTACCAAAGATCTCCCTAGGAATTGACATGAACCGGAAGTGGACTTGCAGTCAACCATGTCTCCGGCCCAATCCGAATATGAGTATCCTTCTAACTTGAAAGTTGGTCCTTTGGGATACCAAAGGCCCAAGTTTGGGGTATGAACCAAATATCGAAGGATTCTTTTCACCGCCAAATAGTGTCTCTCCTTAGGAGCGGATTGAAATCTTGCACACATACACACAAGGAACTAGTCATGGAGCGATATACGTTTTGATCCACTTCTTTACCATTGGGATCAAGATTAAGTTGGCCATTTGTGGGCATGGGTGTCTTCATAGGCTTGACACCTTGCATTTTGAACCTCTTGAGCATGTCTTGAATATAAAGAGTTTGGTTGATGAAGGTTCCTCCTCTCAATTGCTTCACTTGAAAACCAATGAAGAACTTCAACTCTCCTATCATGCTCGTGGCAAATTCCTTAGTCATAAGATTCTCAACCTCAATGTTAATAGTATGGTTAGTGGAACCAAAGATAATATCATCAACATATATTTGGCACGCAAACAAGTATCCTTTCACCCTCTTTGTGAAGAGAGTGGAGTCTACTACCCCGATCTGGAACCCATTCTCGCTTAGGAATGTCGTAAGGTGATCATACCAAGCACGAGGTGCTTGTTTAAGTCCACAGAGTGCCTTATGGAGTTCATAAATGTGAAAGGGATGATCGGGGTCTTCGAATCCGGGAGGTTGATTGACATACACCAACTCTTTAAGTGGACCATTAAGAAATGCACCCTTCACATCCATTTGATACAATTTAAAATCATGATGAGAGGCATACGCAAGCAAGATGCAAATGGATTGAAGATGGGCAATGGGGGCAAAAGTTTCACCAAAGTCCAAACCTTCAACTTGGGTGAAACCTTGTGCCGCTAGTCTTGCCTTGTTTTTAGTTACTTGTCCATATTCATCTTGTTTGTTCTTGAAAATCCACTTTGTCCCAATGACATTATGATGCTCTTTGTGCCTCTCCACAAGAGTCCATACTTTGTTGTGGGTGAAGTTGTTGAGTTCTTCATGCATGGCATCTACCCAATCCGGGTCATCAAGTGCATCTTCAACCTTAAGGGGTTCAACACAAGAGACAAACAAGTGTTGTTCACACAAGTTTGCCAAACGTCTATGAGTAGTTACCCCCCCCTTTATGCTTCCATAGATGTTCTCGATGAGATGTTGAAGATACTTTAACTTGGAGGCCACTTTTTGCTCTTTTAGTGCAAGCTCTTCTTCACTTGGTTTTGAACTCGATGAAGAAGCTTGCCTTTGAGATTGTTTTAGCCTTGGAGATACCCTTCTCTTCAACAACCACAAGTTCTTGTTCATTGGGAAGTGATGATGATGAACCACTTGAGGTTGAGGTTGATCTTGATCTCGAACTTGAGCATGATCTTGAGCCTCAATAATTGGTTCTTCACCATTTGGATGAGCTGGCCCTTGATCTTTCTCGGGAACATGAGGGACTTGATCTTGTTCTTGAATAGGTTCATGATCTCCCGTAGCATCTTGTACAAGCGATGGCGATGATGACTTCCCTTATGGAGACTCCACAAGAGGGGCTCTTACTCCTTCTTCTTCTACTTGAACTTGGGGTGTTTCTTGTGGACGAATGTGGCCTATCCCTATGGTCCTTATAGCTTGCAAATGAGCCTCATCACCTACAACACTCGAAACAATTTGCTCCACACGGGAACTGTTGTCTTCATCAAACACCACATTCATCGTTTCCTTAATGCATCCGGTGGATTTATTGAGAACTCGGTAAGCATGAGAATTTGATGCATATCCAACAAATATGCCCTCATAAGTATTAGGATCAAACTTATCTAAACGAGATTTTTTGTTCAGAATGAAACACTTACAACCTAATACCCGTAAGTATTTGATGTTAGGATTTCTCCTGATTAGGACTTCATAAAGGGTCTTGTTCTTGAGCTTGCGAAGATAAAGTCAGTTTGTAGCATGACACGCGGTGTTGATGGCTTCGGCCCAAAGCTTGTATGGAGACTTGTATTCATCAAGCATAGTCCTAGCCATCTCAATGAGAGTCTGATTCTTCCTCTCTGCAACACCACTACATTGGGGAGTATATGATGCATCATATTGATGCTTTATCCCCTCATCACTTAAGAACTCATCCATCATGTAGTTCTTGAACTCGGTGCCATTGTCACTTCAAATTGCTTTGATCTCACAATTATGTTGACGTCGTTCTTCTTTGGCAAAGTTGATGAAGGTGTTTTGAGTTTCATCTTTAGTCTTGAGAAAGAACACCCAAGTATATCTTCTATAGTCATCGACAATGACAAGGCAATACCTGCTCCCTCCCATACCATCATAAGATGGAGGCCCAAATAGATCCAAGTGGATAAGCTCGAGAGGACTCAAGGTGGTGATGATAGTCGTTACTCTATGAGCTTTTTCATGTAGCTTTCTGGCAATGCAAGAACTTCAAGGACGATCTTTGGCAAAAGACACATTGGTTAGTCCAAGGATGTGCTCCTCCTTTAAGAGAGTTTGCAAAATTCTCATTCTCGGTGCCAAAGCCACCCCACATCAGCCTTGGCCATTAGACATGTTGCAAGATGAGTTTTCTCTTTTGAGAAATCAACCACGTAAAGGTTGTCTTCAACATGCCCAACAAAGACCACTTTGAGATTGCTTCCCTTAAATACGATCACATGAAATTCACCAAAATGAGAATCATAACAGGCACGTGCCAATTGAGTAGTTGAAAATAGATTGTAGTGAAGGGATTGAAAAAGCATGACATTTGAAAGTGAAGAATCACTAGACATTACCACCTTGCCCAGTCCCAATACCTTGCCCTTGCTATTGTCACCAAAGGAGATGTTCGAAGAGGCCTTGAGTGAATCAATGAACTCCACAAGCATCTCCCTCTCTCCGGTCATATGATTGGTGCATCCACTATCAATCACCCATTGTGTTCCTCTGGAGATATATTCCTACAAGAATCAAGCTTTTGATTTAGGTACCCATTTTGCAATGGGCCCTAGAGAGTTAGCAACAAGGATCTTAGGAACCCAAATAATCCAAGCATAATCATCATAGTTAGAGACAACAAATTTTGCAAATGTGTAACCATCATCTCCTCTCATGAGGACATAAGATGGGATTGTTCTTGTTGGCAAAATCCTTGGGAATGGCCCTGTCCCTAGTGACATTGCCATTCCCAACAACCCCATTTTCCTTCTCCTTCTCATTGTTCCCTTCTTGCACAAACACTACCTTTTGTGTAGGAGGAGGAGTAGGACCGATCTTCTTCTTATTGCTCTTACCTTTCTTGGATGCGGGGTCAAACCCAATTCCCACCTTGGCAACACACTCCTTTTGTTTACTCAAGAGTTCATTGAGGGTTTTTTCTCCCCTTGAATGCATGACACAAGCCCTTTCTCAATTTTGGCCTTTAACTTCTTATTCTCCTCTTGGAGAGAGATGCAATCATGGAAAAAGTTAGCCGTATAAGATTCATCATTTAACTCCATATGAGGTACGAAAGTAAGTGCCTTAATGGTTGTGGCTTTAAGTTGAGCATAAGACCCGGTGAGGGAAATGAGGTCATCTTTGACAACCTTGGAACCAGTCACAAGGAACTCATGTTCCTCAACAAGTCTCGTGTGATCAACTAGAGAAGCTTCTCAACTCTAACATTAAGGGCATCCTTGTTCTCAAGAACAAGTTGCAAAGCATCATTGGTTTTAACAAAGTCAGTTTGATGAGCCGACAAGGCTTCCTCAAGTGATGCTCTCGTGGCACTCTCTTCATGTAGTTCATGCTCGAGTAGTTCGACTCTCTCTTTTTCCTCTATGAGGAGGTTTTCAATGTTCTCAATAATATCATCGCGTTCGGTGAGTGACTTAAGGAGATCGCCAAAAGGAGCACGAGCTTCACCATGAAGAGTCTTCATGAAAGCCATCAAGGATTCCTCATCATTATACTTGCCCTCTTCACACACATCCTCCACTACCTCACATACGACATTGGGAGTGTAGATGTCGGGTTTTTGAGATTTGGTCTTAGTTTTTACCTCTTTGGCCATAAGGCACCGATGAGTGAAAGGCTTGTCCCCGTTTGGAGAGTCGAAGAGGCGGGTGGAGGAGGAGCAGGTAGTGGCATGCATGGCAATGGCGTCCGTGCCCACTTGAACATCATCACCGTCATCTTCATCTCTAGACATGTACTCTTCTTGGACTAGAGCCTTGTCATCTTTCCTCTTTGTGAACTTGATGAACTTCTTCTTCTTGAGCACAAGCTTCTCGGACTTGTCTTCACGTCTATCATACGGACAATCATGTACAAAGTGTCTTGGGCTATCACAATTGTAGCATTTCCTTTGTCCAAACGATCTTCCTTGAAGATCCTTCCCTTTGTTTGTCATGGTCCCAGAGTACTTTTTGACTAAGGAGCCAAGTCTTCCGCAAAGTCATTTGCCGGGCATGAAGTGTCAACATCTTCCTCACTTGTCTCTTCAATCACTTCTTCATCCCTTGAGGGTTGACTAACCACTTTATTAGTCTTCAAGACAAGATTGGAGTTCTTGGTTGCGTGAGCAATTGCAAAGGTCTTCTTGGACTTGGTCTCCAAAGGAACATGAGTGGAGAAAGTGGAGACAACTTGAGCTGCGATCAACTTGTGATAATCCAGGTGTTGATGTATCATCATGACCATGGTATGTTTTGTAAGAACCATAACATCTATGAACTTGTCCTTGATGAAATCATCATTTGCCCAAGTGCACCCAAAGGTTCTCAAGTTGAGCACAAGGGACTTCAACCTTCGGTAGACCTCTTTCGCGGACTCACCCTCATTCCTCACAAAGAGATTGACTTCTTGCTTGAGCAAAGCCAACCGAGATCTTCAAATTGCTTCATCTCCTTCGAGAGCCTCCTCAAGGCAATTCCAAATTTCCTTGGCGGTCTTAAGTAGAGCAATGGAGTCACTATAGTCATCGGTCACCGCGGTGTGCAACATGTTGTGGGCGGTGCATTGAGTTGATCATCAACCGCTTATCTTGGAGTGAGATTCATTGGGTCCTGGGGATTGGATCCATTGACCACAATCCGCCATAGTTGAGTTGATGCACTGCGAATGTGAGACTCCATATATAGCTTCCATTTAGCAAACACATTAGCTTTCAAAGGGGGCGGAGGCCCAACAGGATTAATGTGAGGGTGTTGCAAGGGTTGGGGTGAGTAAAAGGGTTCCACGACATTGTTGATGAGGACATCAATACCATTGTTACACCCACAACCCATGCTGCTATACATACTGGACCAATTACTACGCCGATTGAATTACCAGGTACTTTCGTTTCTTAGTAACAATTCTAATGTTCATGAGAATATGATGTGCCTAAATTGGATACATTTGTGTTGATCACTAATGAAGGGCCTAGCATGGACAAGAGGGATGAACACTTGAGCAGAAACAAGCATGGAGATGAAGGCGCGTGCAAAGGGAACTGGAACGACGTTTCTAGTGCAGATTTCAGTATTTTGAAACCTCCTTGATGACATACAAGGACATGGACAAAATATACAAGATGCCCTTTCATAAATTTCTTTCATAGCTTATAATAGGTGTTGCACCACCTTATTTTTGGGCCAGGCCCAATTTCAAAATCCTTGAGTATAGGCTACTTTTAGAGTCCGTATGTGTGGGGAAACAAGAGTTAGGGTTGGTTTTGGACCCCCTCCTCCAAGGGGTCATGAAATTCCCCCCTCCTCCATATATACAACCATTAGGGTGTCGTTTATACTTTGGGTTTTGATTAGATTAAAAGTTTGTCATAGCTGCAACTTCGCGTACTACATTTGTGTTCAACGACCAGACCAAGGCGTCAGAGAACCCCATCTTGATCAATAATTTCATCTTATATTTGCAATATCTAGATTGCAATCTTAGTTTCTTGCTTGGTCTTCGTTTGCTTGCAGGAAATATACCTTTGTGGTCAGGTTGATTGTGCTCCAGCGTGGTCAATAACCTCTCGGAGTTGGTTTAGCGATTGCTAAGGCGCAACGTCCTCACACGTTCATGGTCGGTTCGTCAAAAGTCTACTCCTCCGAAACGATAATCACCTTCTCATCAAAAGATGGGACACCTTTGCCTGTATCAATTGTACTTGGGAACTTGAGTGCGAGCCGGAGATGCAAGGGGTTCTCTCGAATCATCCGCATCATGAATGGCATTTGGATCAAATGAGTTTGATGCTGATGTCAAGGGCTTTAAGCGAGCATCAATTTCCTCCTTCACCGAGGAACGAACTTGTTTCGACAGTGGTTTTGTGGTCCGCAAACATTGAAAGAATATTAGCCGCAGTTAAGGGGGCACCCGGGTTCACGGGGGCGGCGGGAGCAACGACCGGAGCACCAAGTGCACCGGCCATGGCGAGGGGTAGGTTTTCACCATCCTCAGCAAGGGGTGTACCACCTCCTACATTCCCTAGGTAGACCGTATCCTCTAAGGTTGTAAAACCTTATATTAGAGCACGAGGCTCTGATACCAATTGAAAGGATCGATACAGTCAACTAGAGGGGGGTGAATAGGAGACCACAAATTTTGAATCTTTCTTGTCAATTTTAAGGTTTAGTGGATAAATAGGGTTCACCAGATATGCAACTAGGTGAACACACCCTATATGACAAGCAAGCTTGGAGCCACATATGCTAGGCAACAATCTAATTATCAAGCCAACAAGCATACAAGGCAAAATAAAGTGCGGGAAAGGATTAACCACAAGTGAGGTGAGGACGGGTATTTTATCCTGAAGTTCACTCTTACTTGGGAAGAGCTACTCTCCGTTTAGAGTGGTGCTGGAGCCAAAGCTTGCGGAACGCCATGAAGGCTCACCGTAATCTCTTTTGAGCCACCCCCAATGGATGAGCCTCGAATCACTTGGGGTTGGTCTTGAAGGCGACCACCACACCTTTACAAACTTCTTCGGAGCACACCACAAGCGAGGAAGCTTAGGAGGAACCTCTAACCGCCTAGGAGCCCAAGCTCCAAGAGTAACAAGTCAATGGGGAAGAAATGTTGCAGGGAACACGATTTGGTTTGGTCAAAGTGTAGATCGGGTCTTGCTCTCCCAATCCCCAAAGTTTCAACAAGTTTGGGTGAATGGATTGAGACTATTGAGCAAAATGTGGTGTAGCAATGGTGGAGCTCAACAAGACATTAGGGTTAGGGATGGAGGGGGAAGGTTTTTTTTATAATGTTCTTGATGGGGGTGGGGGTTTATGCCTGTTGGATCCCATATGCACGGGCTAAGTCAGCCCCGTGCGCATGGGGTACTCAGGAACAAACGCAGCACCCCGTGCGCACAAGGGTCAAAAGACCCCGTGCACACGTGGTACCCAGGAAGTTACGCAGTACCCCATGCGCACGGGGTCAAAAGTCCCCATGTGCATGGGGTATCCAGAAACCTTATGTTGCAAACTTTCTGAGTACCACAAGCAAGCACACTACAAAATTATGGGTAGGAGTGAGTAAGCTGGTGTATAAGTTTTGGCAATGACATTCCTGTTGGAAATATGCCCTAGAGGCAATAATAAAGTGGTTATTATTATATTTCCTTGTTCATGATAATCGTTTATTATCAATGCTATAATTGTATTGACCAAAAAGTCAAATGCATGTGTAGATACGTAGACAACATGTCCCTGGTGAGCCTCTACCGGACTAGCTCGTTGATCAAAGATGGTTGTGGTTTCCTAGCCATAGACATGAGTTGTTTTAATTGATAAAAGGATCACATCATTAGGAGAATGATGTGATGGACAAGACCCAAACTATAAATGTAGCATATGATCGTATCAAGTTTATGATAGAGGCGGGGGTGTCCCGATCTTTCGATGAGATGATAACTATCGATTTGGTGAAGATGACTTTGACGATCCGACTACAAACGTGCACGACGTTGCGCCTTAGCAATCGCTAAACCAACTCCGAGAGGTTATTGACCATGCCGGAGCACAATCAACCTGACCACGAAGGTCTATTCCTGCAAGCAATCGAAGAACAAGCAAGAATATGATAAAAGCAATCTGAATATTGCGAGTATATATGAAGTATTGATAAAGGTGGGGATCCGTAAGCGGTCTTGGTCTGGTCGTTGGACACAAACGAAGTACATGAAGTTGCAATGGCTAACTTTTAACTAAACAAATCCCAAAGTCTAAACGGTGCCCTAAGGGCTGTATATATGGAGGAAGAGAGGGGAATTTCGTGGCCCTTGGTGGAGGGGTCCGAAATCAACCCTATTTCTTGTTTCCCCACACATACGGACTCTAAAAATAGCCTATACTTATGTATTTCAAAATTACATGGGCCTGGCCCAATAAAAAGGTGACGCAGCACCTATAATAGCCTCGGGACGAAATTTATGAAGTGGCATCTTGTATATTTCGTCCAAGGCTTCATGCACCCATTATGGTGGCTTCAAAGTCCTGAAATCATCACTTGTAACTCCGTTCTTGTTCCCCTTGCGCATGGCATCATCTCCATGCTTGTTCTTGCTCCAATGTTCATCCTTCTCCAAGCTAGGCCCTTCATTTGTAAGCAAAACAAATGTATCCAATTTAGGCAGCATCATATTCTCATGAACATTAGAATCATTACCAAGAAACGAAAGTACCTGATAATTTAATTGGCGTGCGCGAGCTCTAGTAATTGGTCCCGTATATGTAGCAGTAGGGGCTGTGGGTGTAACAATGGTATTGATGTCCTCATCATCCTCCCCTTCTTGAAATGAAGTCGTCCTCGACGGAAGCTCATCTTCCTCACCCAAATAAGGCTTCAAATCTGCAATGTTAAAAGTGGGACTAACCCCAAAATCTGTAGGTAGCTCAAGTTTATATGCATTATCATTTATTTTCTCTAACACCTTAAAGGGACCATCAGCACGTGGCATTAGCTTTGATTTGCGCAAATTAGGAAATCTATCCTTACGCAAATGTAACCAAACAAGATCTCCAGGTGCAAACACAACATGTTTTCTACCCTTATCTCCAGCAAGTTTATATTTAGCATTCATACGCTCAATGTTTTCCTTAGTTAACTCATGCATTTTTAAAATCAATTCAGCACGTTGTTTAGCATCAAAATTAACCTTCTCCGAAGATGGAAGAGGCAACAAATCAATAGGTGCACGAGGTAGGAAACCATACACAACTTCAAAAGGGCACATCTTAGTAGTAGAATGCAATGAACGATTATAAGCAAATTCAATATGAGGCAAGCATTCCTCCCACATTTTCTTATTATTCTTCAAAACAGCCCTAAGCATAGTAGACAACGTTCTATTGACTACTTCAGTTTGTCCATCAGTTTGGGGGTGACAAGTAGTACTAAAAAGCAGTTTAGTCCCCAACTTAGCCCATAAACATCTCCAAAAGTGGCTAAGAAATTTAGTATCACGATCTGAAACAATAGTATTTGGCACACCATGCAAGCGAATAATTTCACGAAAGAACAAATCAGCAACATTAACAACATCATCGCTTTTATGACATGGTATAAAGTGTGCCATTTTCGAGAACCTATCCACGACAACAAATATGCTATCCCTCCCCTTCTTTGTTCGAGGTAAACCTAAAACAAAGTCCATAGATATATCCTCCCAAGGAACACTAGGTACAGGCAAAGGCATATATAAACCATGAGGATTGAGTCGTGACTTAGCTTTTTGACATGTAGTGCAGCGAGCAATAAAACGCTCAACATCCCGTCTCATCTTTGGCCAAAAGAAATGTGTAGCAAGTACGTCCTTCGTCTTCTTCACGCCAAAGTGTCCCATTAATCCTCCTCCATGCGCCTCCTGCAACAACAAAAGACGAACGGAGCTAGCTGGAATGCATAGCTTGTTAGAACGAAATACAAATCCATCATTAACGACGAACTTGTTCCATGTTCTACCTTCTTTACAATTCTGCAATACATCGCTAAATTCAGCATCATGCACATATTGATCTTTGATGGTCTCCAAACCAAATATTTTTGAAGTCAAGTTGTGAAAGCATAGTATAACGACGAGACAATGCATCAGCAATAACATTTTCTTTACCCTTCTTGTGTTTAATGACATAAGGGAAAGTCTCAATGAATTCAACCCATTTAGCATGTCTACGATTCAGTTTAGCTTGACTTTTAATATGTTTCAAAGATTCATGATCAGAATCTATAACAAATTCTTTGGGCCATAAATAATGTTGCCATGTCTCTAAAGTCCGAACAAGAGCATATAATTCTTTATCATAAGTAGAATAATTCAGACTAGGCCCACTCAATTTTTCGGAAAAGTATGCAACAGGTTTGCCATCTTGTAATAACACACCTCCTAATCCAATTCCACTAGCATCACATTCAAGCTCTAAAGTCTTATTAAAATCAGGAAGTTGGAGTAAAGGAGCATGTGTCAACTTATCTTTCAATACCGTGAAGGCTTCTTCCTGTGCAGTACCCCAAACAAAAGGCACATCCTTCTTTGTAAGCTCATTGAGAGGTGAAGCAATGGTGCTGAAATCTCTCACAAAACGCCTATAGAAACCAGCGAGGCCAAGAAAACTCCTCACTTGTGTGACCGTTTTGGGCTGCGGCCAACTCTCAACAGCTTCAATCTTGGCTTTATCTACTTCAATTCCCTGTGGAGTAACAACATAACTAAGAAAAGACACTCGGTCGGTGCAAAAGGTGCACTTCCCAAGGTTACCAAACAAACGTGCATCACGTAGAGCAATAAAAACAGCACATAAATGTTCCAAATGTTCCTCCAAAGATCTGCTATAAATCAATATGTCATCAAAGTAAACTACCACAAATCGTCCAATGAAAGCACGTAAAACTTCGTTCATTAATCTCATGAAAGTACTAGGTGCATTAGTTAACCCAAAAGGCATGACTAACCACTCATATAATCCAAACTTAGTTTAAAATGCTGTTTTCCATTCATCCCCCAATTTCATACGAATTTGATGGTATCCACTACGCAAATCAACTTTGGAGAATATTATAGAGCCACTCAATTCATCAAGCATATCATCTAGCCTAGGAATAGGATGACGATAATGAATAGTAATATTATTAATGCCTCTACAATCAACACACATACGTGATGTACCATCCTTTTTCGGCACTAGAATAATAGGAACAGCACAAGGACTAAGGGATTCGCGTATATAACCTTTGTCGAGTAGCTCTTGTACTTGACGCATAATCTCCTTCGTCTCCTCTGGATTGGTACGGTATGGCGCACGGTTTGGCAGTGAAGCACCGGGAATTAAGTCAATCTAATGCTCAATCCCTCGAATAGGCGGTAATCCCGGTGGCACGTCTTGTGGAAAGACGTCAGCGAACTCCTGCAAAATGTTAGTGACAGCAGGGGCAAAGAGGAAGGCACATCCTCGAATGAAAATAATGCCTCTTTGCACACAAAAGCATAGCAAACAGATTTGCTAGAATCTAGCTCATCAATATCAGATTTGGTGGCAAGTAAACATGCACTTTTCAATTTAATTTCTGAAGCAACACTAGATGGTTTATTATTAGGCTTCATTTGTTGCTCAAATTCTTTTGCCACAATCTGATTTTCACTCTTATTTTTCTCCTGTTTTGCTTTATTAGCTCTATTAATATCATCTTTCAAAATGGAATCAGGAGTCATAGGAAGCAAAGTAATATTTTTATCCTTATGAACAAGAGTATACTGATTGTTTCTACCATGGTGTACAGAATTTTTATCAAATTGCCATGGTCTACCAAGTAATAAGGAACATGCTTGCATAGGTACCACATCACAATCAACATAATCAACATATGTAGAGATACTAAAATGCACACGAACAGTACGTGTTACCTTAACATTGCCGCTGTTGTTGAACCATTGGATGTGGTAAGGATGTGGATGTGGTCTTGTGGGGAGAGATAGCTTCTCCACCATCTCCATGCTAGCCAAGTTGTTGCAGCTCCCTCCATCTATGATGACGCGAATAGAACGTTCCTTCACAACTCCCTTTGTATGGAACAAATCATGCCTCTGATTTTGCTCAGCTTGTGTAACCTGCACACTCAAAACACGTTGAGCAACTAAACATTCATACCTGTCAGCATCTTCAGCAGCCATGTATTGTGTCTCATGATCAGAATCATCTCCACCATGTTCTTCACGTGTAATAAGAGCCAAAGTCTCCTCATCATAGTCACTAGCGGACTCATATCCACCATCCGCGGTAGCTATCATCACACGCGGAGATTTGCATTCTCTCGCATAATGACCTCCTCCCTTACAACGACGACAAATAATATCACTTGTGTGCCCTGTTGATGCCATGGAAGAAGAACTCTGTGCAGGCCCAGCAGGTGCGCTCTTGGCAGATAATGGTGGTTGTGCCTGTTTTCTTGTATCACGACTGGAGGAGGCACGTGATTGAGGTGCTGGTGCAGTTGAAGTAGAAGATGCACGCGGTGTCCATGATGAAGGTCGGCCTGCAGAAAAGTTAGTTCGCGCCAATGCTTGTCGATCCTGCACTTCACGTTCAGCTTTACAAGCAAGATGGAATAAACGAGTGATATTAGTATACTCCTTATAGTCTAGAATGGTCTGAATCTCTCTATTTAATCCACCCAGAAAACGTGCAAGCATAGCTTCATTCTCCTCAACAATACCACATCTAATCATGCCAGTTTGTAATTCCTGATAATATTCTTCTACAGAATTTTTTCCTTGTCTTAAGCGCTGTAATTTTTGAAGCAATTCACGTTGATAATATGGTGGAACCCAACGAGTACGCATAGCAATTTTCAAAGCAGCCCAAGTAGTTGGAATAGGATATAATCTACAATGTTCAGACCACCATACACATGCAAAACTAGTGAAAGCACAAACAGCAGCAGCAACTCGTCTCTCCTCAGGATATTGTAAACATGTAAATCGTTGTTCAGTTTCTAACTCCCAAGTAAGATATATATCAGGAACATATCTACCCTCAAATGGTGGAATATTCAATTTCAGTTTAGGAATATGGACATCATCTCGTACCTGAGGTGGTGGTGCAGGCCTACCATTACGAATATATACCTGAGGTTGACCTGCTGGTGGTGGTGCAGGTGGCTGCACGTAGTGCTGATTTTGATTGACCTCATCCTCATAATCTCCCACATAATCATCCTCCTCCGCATCAGTAGCCGGAGCCACAGAAGTATCAACAATAGCACCAACAGTTTGGCCAAACGCAAGAGGAACACGGCTCGCTCGGCGAAGGTCTGTTTCGCGACGTGGAGGTAGTCGTCGTTGTTGTTGTTGGAGAGGTGCGTTAGGTGCAGCGGGTGGTGGTGGTGGAAGACGCGCGAGCAATTCATTAAACTTGTTATCGAGCTTTGTTTCGAACATCTTCTCCATGCCATCTATCTTCTCCATGGCCTCTTCAAATCTGTTTAGCACATCTTGCACCTGTCCACTCATCATTTGCTGAAATTTATCATGCAAATCCTTATTCGTCATGTTCTCCCAGTCAGTCTCGTCGGCTTGTGATCCTGGCATGGTTAGCAGCAATAGAAACACACAAGAATATGATCCTACAGACTACTAACAAGAGGTGGTGGTGGGTGTCACAAATTCGTCAAGCAAATCTCAAATTCTTACCAGTTCTTACCCAACAGCAGGCGGTGATCGGCAACCGTTGTAGTCAAAAACTCTCAAAGCTTGGATAGAGCGATTACCAGGGAGAGTCAAACGCACGACGTAGATGTATGTGGAGATGGGAAGGCTTATAATATGGTAGCAAAAAGGGTCAGCAATAATCAATTCAGAGATGCAAAGTTGAATAAACGCTCAACGATGGTACTGTGCTGGTCCTAGGCTAGACTGTGCTAGAGACGCGAGCCTAGAACACCAACAAAATCACGACGCGGCACGTAAATAAGGGAGGAGCACACTCTGAATTTTTTTTCTCTTTTTTTTTGCTCCGCAACAAATTTTTTCCGAAAAAGTCTACAAATGGTCTAAAAACTGCCTAGCCAGAATTTTCCAGACTTAGTTTTTTTTTTGAAATTGGAACTATTTTTCTTCTGCGGATGGCTCAGAAGTTGGGGAGTCCTTCTCTGTCACGACTCGGAGTATCGCGTGATCTGGAAATCGAGAACAATGCAACAATTACTGGACTCGGACTAGGACTGGTGGCGGAGATGAATCTGGTGGAACTCGGACTGGTGGCGGAGATGAATCTGGTGGAACACGGACAGGTGGCGGATATATGTTGCAGGTGAACTCGGATTGGCGTGATGACGGCGGATATGTGGTGGCGTATATGGATTCGGATTGGCGGTGAATATGTGGTGGTGGTATATGGCAATAGCGACGATGATGATGCGGTGGTGATATATGGCAGCAGCGACGTGACAACCTGTCAACAGAACTCGAAACTCTAAAAGACTAGACGCTAAGACCAGCAACTTGACACGACGATGCAACCGCAAATTCAACAAAGCAAATACAGAAAAGATTATGCAAAGGCTCAGATTGGTTCGGATGGGATGAACTAACCTTAATTTTTTTCTTGGATTTTTCGTGGACTATAGGTATGAAGAACAGACTCGATCTAAACTACGAAAAACTGTAAAATCTCACCGAGCAACCTGGAAATCTGATACCACTTGATAGAGGCGGGGGTGTCCCGATCTTTCAATGAGATGATAACTATCGATTTGGTGAAGATGACTTTGACGATCCGACTACAAACGTGCACGACGTTGCGCCTTAGCAATCGCTAAACCAACTCTGAGAGGTTATTGACCACGCCGGAGCACAATCAACCTGACCACAAAGGTCTATTCCTGCAAGCAATCGAAGAACAAGCAAGAATATGATAAAAGCAATCTGAATATTGCGAGTATATATGAAGTATTGATAAAGGTGGGGATCCGTAAGCGGTCTTGGTCTGGTCGTTGGACACAAACGAAGTACACGAAGTTGCAATGGCTAACTTTTAACTAAACAAATCCCAAAGTCTAAACGGTGCCCTAAGGGCTGTATATATGGAGGAAGAGAGGGGAATTTCGTGGCCCTTGGTGGAGGGGTCCGAAATCAACCCTATCTCTTGTTTCCCCACACATACGGACTCTAAAAATAGCCTATACTTATGTATTTCGAAATTACATGGGCCTGGCCCAATAAAAAGGTGACGCAGCACCTATAATAGCCTCGGGACGAAATTTATGAAGTGGCATCTTGTATATTTCGTCCAAGGCTTCATGCACCCATTATGGTGGCTTCAAAGTCCTGAAATCATCACTTGTAACTCCGTTCTTGTTCCCCTTGCGCATGGCATCATCTCCATGCTTGTTCTTGCTCCAATGTTCATCCTTCTCCAAGCTAGGCCCTTCATTTGTAAGCAAAACAAATGTATCCAATTTAGGCAGCATCATATTCTCATGAACATTAGAATCATTACCAAGAAACGAAAGTACCTGATAATTTAATTGGCGTGCGCGAGCTCTAGTAATTGGTCCCGTATATGTAGCAGTAGGGGCTTTGGGTGTAACAATGGTATTGATGTCCTCATCAGTTTATTGCTATTGATTTCTGCACGTCAAGTATATGTTGCTATGACCATGAGATCATGCAAGTCACTGACACCGGAGGAGTACGTTGTGTGTAATGAACACCGCAACATAACTGGGTGACTATAAAGGTGCTCTACATGTATCTCTGAGGGTGTCTATTGAGTTGGCATGGATCAAGACTAGGATTTGTCACTCTGTATGACGGAGAGGTATCTCAGGGCCCACTCAGTAATACAACATCACAATGAGCTTGCAAGCAATGTGACTAATGGGTTAGCCACGTGATCTTGTATCAAGGAACGAGTAAAGAGACTTGCCAGTAACGAGATTGAACTAGGTATGGTGATACGACGATCGAATCTCAGACAAGCAACATACTGATAGACAAGGGGAACTGCATACGGGATTATCTGAATCCTTGACATCAAGGTTCTACCGATAAAGATCTTCGTAGAATATGTAGGAACCAATATGGACATCTAGGTCCCGCTATTGGTTATTGGTCGTAGAGGTGTCTCGGTCATGTCTGCATAGTTCTCGAACCCGCAGGGTCTACACATTTAATGTTTGGTGACAATATGCGAATAGTTGAGTTGTTATGGTGGTAGATGAAGGTTTTTCAAAGTCCCAGATGAGATCCCAAATGTGACGACGAACTCCGGAGTGGTCCGGAGGTGAAGATTGATATATAGGACGAAGGGTATCAGAGTCTGGAAGTGTTCCGGGGGTAACGGGTTATCGCCAGGAGAAGAGATGGAAGGGCAGAGTTTTTTTTGTTTGGTTTTTTCATCTTCTCATCAAAGAGTTGAACAATGAAGATAGATGGCAAGTGTTTGATCGATTTTATCAGGCCGTGTAGGAACAAGGTTCAAATCGTTCGTTCGTTAGGATGCCTCAGCTGCATACATCACTGCACTTCCACTTGACACCTATTTAAACGGCTCGTCGCGCCGCTAGCTTATCCTATTTCATATACTATAATATGAATCAAATAAGATATGGATTAAAGAAAAACTACATCTTCTAGATCCTAAATTAATAAAATAAAGAAGTGAATTTTCAAATTTTAAAATTTTAAAAAAGGAATAAATCATGTATACATCTAAACAACCTTTTCTTAAATCTAAGCAACCCTTTACTAAATCCAAGTAAACTTTTAATAAATCCAAGCAACCCTTTCGTAAATCCAAGCAAACTTTTCGTAAATTCAAGCAACCTTTTTGTAAATCTAAACAACCTTTTCATAGGCGTCCTCGGATTGGCCCGGGAGATAGAATTGATTATCGAAAAGTGAGTTTATTTAATAGATTTATTTGTGAACAAGGAAAAATATTATCGAGACGAATAAATAGATTAACCTTGAAACAACAACGATTAATTACTCTTGCTATAAAACAGGCTCGTATTTTATCTTTCTTACCGTTTCGTAACTATGAGAACGAAAAGCAATTTCAAGCCCAGTCAATTTCAATAATTACAGGTTCTAGACCCAGAAAAAATAGACATATTCCTCAATTAATGCAAAAGTACAATTCCAATCAAAACTTAAGAAACAACAAACAAAATTTAAGAAACAACAACTGGAACTTAAGTTCCGATTGTTGATGTTTTATTCGAATTCGAAAGGGCCAGACCTATATATATTATAAAGAAAGTAATCCAGCTCGTTGATTCCTAGCACTTAATATTAATTTATCGAAAGGGGTTTTGGGGGCCCCGACAAGTGTTGGGGGGGCTCACGAGCCAGGGGAAGGGAGCACACCAGCCCAGTAAGGGGCTATCCGCCCCTCTCATCCCATCCCACGATCATCAGGAGGGTGGTGCGCCCCCTAGGGCTGCCTTCCCCTTGCTTGGGGGGAAAGTCACCTGGGGGCCACACAAAGCCTAGACGCCCCATCTATGGGCTGCCAGCCCCCTGGGGGAAACCCTAGGGGAGCCCCCTCCTCCCTTCCCCCATATATAGAGGTGTAGAGGGAGGGCAGCCACACCCATCTATGCCACGGCGCTGCCCTCCCTCTCCCTCGTAGTTCCTCTCTCTCCGCGTAGCTTAGCGAAGTTCTGCTGAGATTGCTCCACCACCACCGCCGCCACGCCATCGTGCTGCCGAAGGACTCGAACTAGTACTTCACCATCACTCGTTGGATCAAGGAGGTGAAGGCGTCATCAAGCCATACATGTGTGAACACGGAGGTGTCATCCGTTCGGCGTTTGGATCGGGAGATCGTGAACAGATCCTGATTGGACCGCGAAGACGTTTGACTACATCAACCGCGTTTCTTAATGCTTCCGCTTAGCGATCTACAAGGGTATGTAGATGCAATCTCTCCTCTCGTAGATGTTCATCTCCCAGATCGATCTTGGTGAGCGTAGGAAATTTTTTGTTTCCTATGCAACGGTCCCCAACAGTGGCATCATGAGCTAGGTATTGCGTAGATGACATCACGAGGAGAACACAAAGGAGTTTGTGGGCATTGATATTCAGATTGCTTCCTTCCTTGGTCTTTTCTTGATCCAGTGGTATTGTGAGATGAAGCGTCCCGGACCAACTTTACATGTTGACGTACATGAGACCGGTTGCATCGACTGACATGCAACTTGTTGCATAAAGATGGCTGACAGGTGTCTGTCCCCACCATAGTTGAATCGAATTCGACAAAGGCGGTCCTTGGAGTAGGTTAAATAGCAACTTGCATATCACCGTTGTGGCTTTGCTAGGTAAAAATTGTTCTTGCTAGATACTGATACGTCCATTTTGCATCATGCTTTTATATCGATATTCATTGCATTATGGGCTATTATTACACGTTATGTCACAATACTTATGCCTATTCTCTCTTATTTTACAAGGTTTACATGAAGAGGGAGAATGCAGGCAGCTGGAATTCTGTGCTGGATAAGGAGCAAATATTAGAGACCTATTCTGCACAACTCCAAAAGTCCTGAAACTCCACGAAAGTCATTTTTGGAATTAATAAAAAATATTGAGCGGAAGAAGTTCCAAACGGGGGCCACCCACCGTCCAGGACCTCGTGGGCCCCCTGGCAGCCTTCCAGTGACCATCTTCTGCTATATGAAGTCTTTTACCCTGAAAAAAAATCTAAAGCAAGCTTTCGGGACGAAACACCGCCGCCACGAGGCGAAACCTTGGCGGAACCAATCTAGGGCTCTGGTGGAGCTGTTCTGCCGGGGAAAATTCCCTCCGGGAGGGGGAAATCATCACCATCGTTATCACCATCGATCCTATAATCGGGAAGGGGTCAATCGCCATCAACATCTTCACCTGCAGCATCTCCTCTCAAACCCTAGTTCATCTCTTGTATCCAATCTTTGTCTTAAAACCTCAGATTGGTACCTGTAGGTTGCTAGTAGTGTTGATTACTCCTTGTAGTTGATGCTAGTTGGTTTTTTCGGTGGAAGATCATATGTTCAGATCCTTAATACTTCTTTTGTAGTTGCGGATGCTTGCAATAGGGGTTAATCATAAGTGGGATGCTTGTCCAAGAAAGGGCAGTACCCAAGCACCGGTCCACCCACATATCAAATTATCAAAGTAAATAACATGAATCACATGAGCGCGATGAAAACTAGCTTGACAGTAATTCCCATGTGTCCTCGGGAGCGCTTTTCTCCATATAAGAACTTGTCTAGGTTTGTCATTTGCTACAAAAAGGATTGGGACACCTTGCTGCACCTTATTTACTTTCATTGCTTGTTACCCGTTACAAATTACCTTATCACAAAACTATTTGTTACAGATAATTTTAGTGCTTGCAGAGAATACCTTACTGAAAACCGCTTGTCACTTCCTTCTGCTCCTCGTTGGGTTCGACACTCTTACTTATCGAAAGGACTATGATAGATCCCCTACACTTCTGGGTCATCAAGACTCTTTTCTGGCGCCGTTGTCAGGGAGTGAAGCGCCTTTGGTAAGTGGAACTTGGTAAGGAAAAAATTATATAGTGTGCTGAAATTTACTGTCACGTGTTACTATGGAACATAATCCTTTGAGGGGCTTGTTCGGGGTATCTTCACCCCGACCAGTAGAGCAAAGAGGTGCTCCTCAACCTACTGAACCTACTGAAAATGTTTATTTTGAAATTCCTTCGGGTATGATAGAGAAACTGCTAGCTAATCCTTTTACAGGAGATGGAACATTGCATCCCGATTTACACTTAATCTATGTGGATGAAGTTTGTGGATTATTTAAGCTTGCAGGTATGCCCGATGATGTTGTCAAGAAGAAGGTATTCCCTTTATCTTTGAAGGGAGATGCATTGACATGGTTTAGGCTATGTGATGATATGGGATCATGGAACGACAAACGATTGAAACTGGAATTTTATCAGAAGTTTTATCCTATGCATTTTGTTCATCGTGATCATAATTATATATATAATTTTTGGCCTCGCTAAGGAGAAAGCATCGCTCAAGCTTGGGGGAGGCTTAAGTCAATGTTATATTCATGCCCCAATCATGAGCTCTCAAGAGAAGTGATTATTCAAAAATTTTATGCTCGGCTTTCTCTCAACAGCTGCTCCATGCTCGATACTTCTTGTGCTGAGTCTTTTATGATGAAGACTATTGAATTTGGGTGGGATTTATTGGAAAGAATTAAATGCAACTCTGAAGATTGGGATCTCAAAGAAGGTAAGGAGTCAGGTATGACACCTAAGTTTGATTGTGTTAAATCTTTTATGGATACCGATGTCTTCCGTGAATTTAGCACTAAATATGGATTTGACTCTGAGATAGTAGCTTCTTTCGGTGAATCATTTGCTACTCATGTTTACCTCCCTAAGGAGAAGTGGTTTAAATATAATCCTCCCACTAAAGTAAAATTAGTTGCACCTATTAAAGTTGAAGAAAAGACTATCACTTATAATGATCCTGTTGTTCCTACTACTTATATTGAGAAACCACCTTTCCCTGTTAGGATAGGGGATCATGCTAAAGCTTCAACTGTGGTTCGTAAGAGTAATACTAAAACACCTACACCACCTGAGAAAATTAAAGTTGAACCTAGTATTGCTATGGTTAAAGATCTCTTGGCTGATAATATTGATGGGCATGTTATTTATTTCTGTGATGAAGCTACTAGAATTGCTAGACCTGATACTAAGAATAAACATAGACCTATTGTAGGCATGCCTGTTATTTCTGTTAAAATAGTAGATCATTGTTATCATGGCTTATGTGATATGGGTGCTAGTGCTAGTGCAATACCTCATTCCTTATACAAAGAAATTATGCATGATATTGCGCCTGTTGAGATAGAAGAAACTGATGTTATAATCGAGCTTGCCAATAGAGATACTATTTCACCAGTTGGGATTGTTAGAGATGTTGAAGTCTTGTGTGGGGAAGTTAAATATCTTGCTGATTTTCTTGTTGTTGGTTCCCCACAAGATAGCTTTTGTCCCATTATATCTGGTAGACCCTTCTTGAATACTATTAATGCTAAGATAGATTGCGAAAAGGATGTTGTTACTATTGGTTTGGGGGATATGTCTCATGAGTTTAATTTTGCTAAGTTTTGTAGACAACCCCATGATAAAGAATTGCCTAGTAAGGATGAAATTATTGATCTTGGTTCTATTCCCGTGCCTCCTAATGATCCTTTAGAACAATATTTGCTAGACCATGAAAATGATATGTTTATGAATGAAAGAAGGGAGATAGATTAAGTATTCTTTAAATAGGGACCTATTTTGAAACACAACTTGCTTGTTGAAATCCTAGGGGATCCTCCACCACCCAAGGGTGATCCCGTGTTTGAGCTTAAACCATTACATGATACTCTTAAATATGCTTATCTTGATGAAAAGAAGATATATCCTGTTATTATTAGTGCTAACCTTTCAGAGAAGGAAGAGGAGAGATTATTCAAAACTCTGAAGAAGCACCGTGCTGCTATTGGATATACTCTTGATGATCTTAAGGGCATTAGTCCCACTCTATGCCAGCACAAAATAAAATTAGAGAAAGACGCCAAACCAGTTATTGATCACCAACATTGGTTAAATCCTAAGATGAAAGAAGTGGTAAGAGAAGAAATACTAAAACTCCATGAGGCAGGTATAATTTATCTCGTTGCTGATAGTCAGTGGGTAAGTCCTGTCCATTGTGTCCCTAAGAAGGGAGGTATTACTGTCGTTCCTAATGATAAAGATGAATTGATCCCGCAAAGAATTGTTACAGGTTATAGGATGGTAATTGATTTCCGCAAATTAAATAAAGCTACTAAAAATGATCATTACCCTTTACCTTTTATTGATCGAATACTAGAAAGATTATCCAAACACACACATTTTTTGCTTTCTAGATGGTCACTCTAGTTTCTCTCAAATGCCTGTGTCAGCAGAGGACCAAGAAAAGACCACTTTTACTTGCCCTTTCGGTACTTTTGCTTAGAGATGTATGCCTTTTGGTTTATGTAATGCACCTGCTACCTTTCAAAGATGCATGATGGCTATATTCTCGGACTTTTGTGAAAAGATTGCTGAGGTTTTCATGGATGATTTATCCGTTTATGGATCTTATTTTGATGATTGCTTGAGCAACCTTGAACGAGTTTTGCAGAGATGCGAAGATACTAGTCTTGTCTTGAATTGGGAGAAGTGCCACTTTATGGTTAATGAAGGCATTGTCTTGCGGCATAAAATTTTTGAAAGAGGTATTGAAGTTGATAAAGCTAAAGTTGATGCTATTGAAAAAATGTCGTGTCCCAAGGACATTAAAGGTATAAGAAGTTTCCTTGGTCATGCCGGTTTTTATAGGAGGTTCATTAAGGACTTCTCTAAAATTTCTAGGCCTCTGACTAATCTCTTACAAAAAGATATTCCTTTTGTCTTTGATGATGATTGTGTAGAAGCTTTTGAAATACTTAAGAAAGCTTTGATTTCTGCACCTATTGTTCAACCACCTGATTGGAATTTACCCTTTGAAATTATGTGTGATGCTAGTGATTATGCTATAGGTGCTGTTCTAGGACAAAGAGTTGATAAGAAACTAAATGTTATTCAATATGCTAGTAAAACTCTAGGTAGTGCCCAGAGAAATTATGCTACTACTGAAAAAGAATTTTTAGCAGTTGTATTTGCTTCTGATAAGTTCAGACCTTATATTGTTGATTCTAAAGTAACTATTCACACTGATCATGCTGCTATTAAATATCTTATGGAAAATAAAGATGCTAAACCCCGAATTATTAGATGGGTTCTCTTGCTACAAAAATTTGATTTGCATATTATTGATAGAAAGGGAGCTGAGAACTCCGTTGCACACAACTTGTCTAGGTTAGATAATTTTCTTGATGACCCACTACCTATTGATGATAGCTTTCCTGATGAAAAAAATTAGTTTTCATAAATGCTTCTCGTACTGCTCCATGGTATGTTGATTACGCTAATTACATTGTTGCTAAATTTATACCACCTAGTTTCACATACCAGCAAAAGAAAAAGTTCTTCTATGATTTAAGACACTACTTCTGGGATGACCCACACCTTTATAAAGAAGGACTAGATGTGTAACATCCCAAATTTTCATTTTGGAATGTTATAAATAGGTCATCAATTGCATATCATATTTTATTGCATTTTTGGTTGATCATAGAAATTCTAAGCAACTCAAGGACCCACAGAGGGAGTTGGGGATTTCGTTATTTTCATATTTGAGTTTTTCTCAAATTTTGAAAATAGGATCATTTGGTTTTAATCATTTTCCCTTCAAATATTTCCAATATTAAAATAAAAGAGAGGAGATAAAATGACTTCTCCAAAATAAAATAAATATTGGAGGAAAAATGTTAAAATCAAATAAGAATTTTATTTGGACTTTTATTGCTATTTTATTTGAATTAGAAAAAATGCGTTTCTCAAAATTGCATTAGTAGCCCAAATAAATGTTCACTTTGTCCGCAATATTATTAGAGGACCGCGAAAATTTATTTCAGGATTTTTCGACACCATTTAGTATTCCTTTTGTTTGTTTTCCGTGTCAGGTTTATTTTTATTTTTTAAAAAACAAAGCACCGACCTAACGGGCCGTGCCCGACCCGGACACCGCCCAGGCAGCCTTTATAAGGGCGAGGCCGGACCCCGCCAGCCCAAGCCGCCCCGTCGCCCGAAACCCTAGTTGCCGCCGCCTCGAGACGCGCGTCGCCACCGCCGCCACCTCGCGTGCCGCCGCCCGACACCGACGCCTCCCCGTCGCGCTGCCGCCCGCCGCCGCCGCCGGAGACGCCGCCTCCGCCATTGATCCCGCCGCCGCCGCCGCCGACCTCGCCGAGGTAGCCGCCGCCGCCGTCTCTGTTTTTCCCGAAAAACCGTCGGGTTCTTTTTAGAAACCTAGATCTAGTTTTTTTATTAGATCGGTTCGGTTTTTTTTCGGTTTAATTATTTAGCGAATGTTCGTCCATACATTCATTTTAACGAACGTTGTTCGTTAGTTAGTCGTAGACAGCGAACGTTCGTTCGTTAGCCTGTTCGTCTCGTTTTATTTTTCCAAGGTTTTTCGCGATTATTTTCGATCGCGATTTCTGCCCTAATCTTTGTTCTAGTTTATCTTTTCGCTCGTTTATCCGAATCAGATGAAACAAGCGCCTAGGTCTTCGTCTCGAAGCCCTCTTTCTGTTTAACCAACTTGAACAAGATGTTGATATTGTAAAATTTGACTTTAGTCTAGATTAGTAAACAAATCTTGTTTCTTTCGTAGTTTGAGTTTCGTTTCTCCGTTTGATTTGATTCTTTTTGCAAACCGGAGTTCTTCAGTTGAACTTTTTGGTTAGATCTTTTATTTGAGTTTTACCCATGCTTGTAGTTGAGTGCTTATGTATGTTATTGTTTGTTTGCGATAGAATACCCAGAGTGCGAAGCGTGCTACTACGAGTCTCTAGGTTTTGCAGATCATCAGCAAGGCAAGTAACACTTTGATCATATCCCTTTATTACCCAGTTTTTATGCATTAGTTACGATCCTCAAACATTGCATGGTTAGGATCTGATTAACTTGTGGTTTTGGGAAGTAGATGATGAGGTAGAACCTATTGCCCTTTATTTATCAAACCTTTGGGAGTTACTTCTACGTTATGCTTATATTGCTATGCTATGCTCGTAGACGTGGATTGGGTGAGTGTATCCATGACAGATGTGAGTATTTTTAATTAATGGTTAACTTAAGGTGGCTACTGAAATACACATATGGGTGGATTGGTTGAGGCACCCTGGAGTACCCAGTGGTTGCCAGGGCACTTGGAGAATCCACTGTTGTCCTAGGATATCCCGGAGTACCTGTGTGATCATCCTACGGTTCGCCACCAAGGCTCAAAGGGATCATAAGATTATTCATGCTCGAAACTTCTGAGTGCAGCCACTAGCCAATATGGGCTCTGGCATAGTTGAATAAGTTGTGTGACCTCTTTCAGTGGTAGACTAGCAGATGTAGGGGATGTAGGTGGTACTGTCTACCCAGAGTAAAGAGTTAATGCTTCTGAAAGACTGTGGGTCATCCATTTCTCAAACATCATGAAGTGCGAGAAATTCAACGGAGGAGATTGAGTCTTGTGGACAAAAGTGCGCAAACCTCTCCAGAGTGCACAAACTAATCATGGTTAGCCGTGTCCCCGGTTATGGACATCTTGAGTATCTGGTTTCTTGGATTATCATGTTGATCTCATCATTCTAAATTAATTTGATTGGGTTAACTGATGTTGCTTAATTGGGATTGAGTTGGAGGAACCTTCTCAATGTTTAACAACCACCATGATAGTTAAATAAAATTTATTCCTTTAAATTAGGGGAAAATTGGCTTTATGCAAAAACTGTAACCATAGAGTTTTCCACCAGCCATATATGCATGTAGTGATAGTATTTTCCTGTTCATTACTCTATGTGTTACATTGCGAGCATATTCCATGTGCTTACCATTTCGGGCTGCAACATATCATGTTGCAGACTTTTCAGACGACGAGTAAGGTGCCATAGGTCATTATCGTTCACTCAGCTATGCCGTTGGAGTTGATGGACTCACTTTTTCTTCCAAGACTTCCGCTGTTATTTTTCTTAGATGGCCTTAAGCCATATTATTGTAATAAGTTCTCTTTTGAGACATTCGATGTAATAAGTGTGTGATTGAAACTCTATTATAAATCCTCAAGTACTGTGCGTGTCAGCATTACCGATCCAGGGATGACACTGATGCACAAAGACTAGACTGTTTGAGGTCTGGTCGCTACAAGATGGTATCAGAGCACACGATGACTGTAGGACACGACCACTAAGATAAACCATTGGTCACTCTTCTCTACTCATTTCTGACTCCTCTCCCTTTTCTACTCTATAGGTTGGCAGACTCAAGGAACAAGTTTACACAACCGGATGAAGATACACCTTTTGGACGACATTTGAAGGAAGTTACTAGGTACCTGAACATCGGAATACGAAGCTTCACTGGGACCTACATCGCCACTTTACCAGAAGAGGAGCGTTGGATGATTCGAGTTCAAGTTCCAGGAAGGACATTCATGCCAGTCACTGAGCCCATAGAGTTTTCCTTTGATGCACCAACCTGGAGTCTAGGAAAGAGCATGGCAGCCCACATCACTATGGGACGCATTGGAGAAGTTTACCACAAGGATCTCAAGAACACTATCTACCAGATATGTGGGCGCTGAGATGAGCAATGGCATATGATCAACACCGGGAGGGACAGGTCCATTGCAGCTTTCATCCAAGAGTTAAACTAGTACATTCGTCGCCAGGAGAACCAGATGTGCGCGGGCATGATAGATCTGAAGAAGGCAATGACCAGGATCACGGAGCTAGAGGAGGAACTCAAGTCTACACGTGTCACGCCCAATATGCGACCCTATCCAAAAGGAACTCGAAGGTCCCACCAAGGATAGACCCGCATATTGAGACGCTTTTGCAAGGTGGATATCATTACATCAACATTACATAATAGATGGGGATACATACAAGAGGCATACAATGCCACACGAATACAACATCACAATACAAGAACAACATCCGACTACGGATGAATCATAAACAGAAACTCAAACAATATCCACCCTGCTAGCCCAGGCTGCCGACCTGGAACCTATCCCCTGATCGAAGAAGCAGAAGAAGAAACTCAAGCAAGCAAGCATCACTCTCGCGTCATGATCATCGGAAAACCTGTACCTGCAACTATTGTTGTAGTAATCTGTGAGCCACGAGGACTTAGCAATCCCATTACCATGGGTATCAAGACTAGCAAAGCTTAAAGGGTAAGGAAGGGGTAAAGTGGTGAGGTTGCAGCAGCGACTAAGCATAATATTGTGGCTAACATACGCAAATGAGAGCAAGAAGAGAAACAAAGGAACGGTCGTGAAGCTAGCAATGATCAAGAGGTGATCCTGAACACCTACTTACGTCAAACATAACACAGAAACCGTGTTCACTTCCCGGACTCCGCCGAGAAGAGACCATCATGGCTACACACGCGGTTGGTGCATTTTAATTCGGATCCGGTGTCAAGTTATCTACAACCGGACATTAACAAATTCCCATCTGCCACATAACCGCGGGCACGGCTCTCGAAAGTTTATACCCTGCAGGGGTGTCCCAACTTAGCCCATGACAAGCTCTCGCGATCAATGAAGGAATAGACCTTCTCCCAGGAAGACCCAATCAGTCTCGGAATCCCGGTTTACAAGACATTTCGACAATGGTAAAACAAGACCAGCAAGACCTCCCGGCGTGCCGACATCCTGATAGTAGCCGCGCGTATCTCGTCTCAGGCCACGACCGGATGAACACTACGTACGGCAACCGACGATACCCCAAGTTGCCTAGGGGCGGCACCGCAAGTGGCTCTGGTTTGGACCAACACTTAGACAAGCATTGGCCCGGGGGGGCTATAATAAAGATGACCCTTGGGTTAATTACTCCCAAGGGAAAAGTAGGTGGTGGTGAGGCAAAAGGTAAAACCAAGGTTGGGCCTTGCTGGACAAGTTTTATTCAAAGCGAACTGTCAGGGGGTCCCATAAATCACCCGACCGCGTTAGGAACGCAAAATCCGGGAACATAACACCGGTATGACGGAAACTAGGGCGGCAAGAGTGGAACAAAACACCAGGCATAAGGCCGAGCCTTCCACCCTTTACCAAATATATAGATGCATTAATAATATAAGAGATATTGTGATATCCCAACATAACCCTGTCCACCATGGAGAAATCTTCAACTTCACCTGCAACTAGCAACGCTATAAGAGGGGCTAAGCAAAGCGGTAACATAGCCAAGCAACGGTTTGCATAGGAAAGGTGTCAAAGGTTAGAGGTTCATGTCAATTTGGGATGGCTTGATAAACAGGTGATAGGTAGCGCAACATAGCGATAGAACGAAACAACTAGCATAGCAATGATAGTAGTGAGATCTAGGGTAGCGGTCATCTTGCCTGAAATCCCGCAAGGAAGAAGAACGAGTCCATGAAGAAGACGAACGGATGAAGCCGAACAAACCGTAGACGAACGGATCCTCACGATCGCAACGAAACAGAAACTAACAAAAAGAAGCACACAACATAGGTAAACACACCACACATGAACAAGGCATGATGCACAACAAGCATGATGCATGACAAAGCTACATGAAGCTACTCATGGAAAGAGATGATGCAAACAAGAACAACACATCAAGGCAAGTTTAAATGAGGCCGAAAACAACATATAACAATTCCGGTAAGTCCTCATATGCAAATTTCGAAATTGGTCCAGATCTGAACAAACCTTATGTTCAAGTAGTTAAACAACAAGTTAAGATGCACCAAGATGATCTACACGAAATTCTAGTCAAGTTACATATAAAGTTCATTAGATTCGGAGCTACGGCCTATAAGATATGAGCAAATCAAGTTAAGCATGGCATTGATGCAAAATGCATACAAACATCAAGCAAACACCTCAAAACATGGATGCAACATGATAATATGAAGCTACATGCAAGAACAAGCAAGTTTCATATAGAGCACACTCAAAACGGAGCAACGGTTCAACACATGCACACTATACAAGACATAACAACAATCTGTCCATAACAGCAACTAGGCATATTGCAAGCATCAAAACAATATGCTACAGCACCCCAACATGATAACAAAAGGCATGGGCATGAAGTACAGGTAAAGCATAACAAAACATGAACACTGAGCTATCTCCAGAAAAGACTAGAACATGCTCAAAATGACATAGAAAGATTGCAAATAATAACAGTTTCAGACTTTAGCAGAAATAACATCAGGTTGCAATGTTTAGAGCTATCAAACAACATGCTACAGGAACATATCATGGCAAACAAAGGCATGGCATGATACTACTAAATGTATAGAACAAGAGTCCCTTACTGACCATGAGCCAAAAAGGATCAAAAAATATGATGGCACCCATGTAAACATGGCAAGTTATATGACAGATTCATACATGGCAGGAACAACAATAAGTAGGCATGTTGGTGAGCTTAAACCACTCACTACAGAGCAATACATGGCATGGCAAGGCAACCAATTGTAAGAAGGCATGTTTATGAAGCTAAGCATGGCAAGAGCAAGGTCATAGGATGTATGGAACACTAGCAAAACACATGGGAACTAGTGAACTTAATGTTAACAGGCTGACAGCAACATCATTTAGCAACTTTGGAGCAAGATTACCACATGATACAGCAGGTTATAATTGCAACCAAGGGCATGAATGGATAGAGCATGACATGTAGATCAAAACATGTTTATAGAACATCTCCAGATTATGCATAGAATGATTAGTAGAAGCATGTTAACATAGCAACAAAATATAACAGAATCTGCCAGGAAAACAGCAACTACCCTACTTAGCAAGCTCGATTCACTCAGCACACAACTCACAAAAATACAAGGATGGCACCACTGGAAAGATGGCATAGCATAGATCAAAACACATGTAGAGCTCATACTCATAGGATGCACACAACAATCACGGCAAAAATGACAAATGAGCAAGTTATAACAGTTTCAGCAGATTAACATCAACATGCACTCTTCCAATAGCATTTCGGGCATCAAGATGAGCTCAAATGAAAATGATGCAATGGAATGAAATGAAGTACTCGTCGAGACGAACAATTTGACATAGTACACGCACGAAACGGAGCTACGGATGCAGAGATACAATGCGATGAACATGGCATCATTATGCAAAAATATGGGGACTTAGACGAATTTCGGGGGGAAGTCAACCTTCGGCACGGATTCCGAGGCAGGCCGGATCTGGCCGGAGCTTCGCCGGAGATGGAGAGGAAGGCCGGAGAAGGGCGGGGAGGCCGGATCCGAGGCGCTCCTCGCCGGATCCGGTCGGAGGAGGCGAGGGGAGGCCGGGCGGCGGGGCCAGAGGACGCGCGAGGTGCGGCGACCTGGCGGCGCCTCCGGCGAAGGGCGGCTGCGACGCCACCGGCGGCGGGGCGGCAGGAGGCCGAGGGGCGGCAGCGCGGCCGCGCGGGGCAGCGCCCGCGGGCGGCGGCCGGCGGAGGGAAGCGCCGGGGCGCGGCGGAGGAACGGGCGGCGGCGCGGCGCGATGGGGCCGAAGGCGCGGCGGCGCACCGGTCGTCGGGCACCCGGGGCGGCGCTGGTCGGGGGCGGCCGGGGCGGCGACCGGAGGCGGCTGCGCCGGCGCGGGCACGACGGCGGGCGCGCGGGCGAGCGGCGGCGGCGGCGGGCGCCGGAGCGACACGTGGCGGCGGTGGATTCGCTGCGGCGGGCGGCGCGGACATGTCCGCCGCGACGCGGACATGTCCGGCGGCGGAGAGGAGCGGGGCTAGGGTTTCGGGGGGAAAATGATCCGAAAATTTCGGGGGAGGTCTAGATTTATAGGTAGGGGGAGCTAGGAGAGTCCAAATGAGGAGCGGTTTTCGGCCACGCGATCGTGATCGAACGACCGAGAGCATGGAGGGGAGTTTGCTGGGTTTTGGGCCACTTTGGAAGGGGTGTTGGGCTGCACACAAAAGAGGCCTTTACGGTTACCCGGTTAACCGTTGGAGTATCAAACGACCTCCAAATGGCACGAAACTTGACAGGCGGTCTACTAGTGCTATACCAAGGCCGCTTGGCAAACCTCAGGCCATTCCGAGAAAGTTTAACACCCGCACAAGAGAAAAGGCAAAAAAAGGGACGCCGGATGACATAGGAGTGCCGGATTGCAAAACGGACAACGGGGAAAATGCTCGGATGCGTGAAACGAACACGTATGCAAAATGAAATGCACATGATGACATGATATGAAATGCAGATAATGACATGGCAAAGTGCAACACGCAAGCAAATGACATGGCAACGAAGGCGAATAACTGGCGGACACCTGGCGCAACGAATCCAGGGCGTTACAACACTCCTCCACTAACAAGAGATCTCGTTCCGAGATCTTAGGACCGAGACGGAAGGGAAAAGGGATGAGGTAAAAGAAGAACTCAAGAGAAGAAGCAAAGAATCGAGAGCACTCGAGAAAAGAGAGGAACGACGAGAATGACGAGAATCGAAAGCTCACAGAATGAGATAGACTATGAAACCCACTCGTTCTAACCGGAGTGGTTAGAATGAGAAAAGAAACAAATAAGACTGAAAGGATTTAGGCAGCACTCCAGCTGAAACATGGAGGAATAGAACACGAGCTTGAGAGGATGGAATGATACTTGATGAACTCTTGAAGAAAGAATTAAATCATGAAGAACCACCATGAAGAACTCCGATGACAAAAGGATGGTGAGACAGAAATGAAGGATGAAAGAATAAGATTAAAGCTTACGGTGATTTAGATGGATGAACTGACGACATGTCCGAGGAAATTTGAACTCCGGAAAAGAAAAGATGAAACACTAGAAACTAGAATTTATTCATCAAGAACAAACTCTAAGGGAAGGTATTACTCACTTGGATGGAATAAGAATAAGATTTATTGTATGCTTATCCTTCATCAAATTAAATTGATGACAAGCAATGGATTTTGCATACTACTTATTCTTCTTGAAAAGGATTGAGAAGTGATATATCGCAAACTTGAGAATGTCTTCATGAACCACCGGTAGGATTGAAAAGAACGAATCGATTAATATGATAAACAAGGAAAAAGAATCTGAAAGAACCACTGTTAGAATTCGGAAAAGACTGGTGAAAGAGAATGAATCACCGGGAAGAATTAGAAGAACAAATATGCTTGAGGGGATTTAGATGCCAAAGAACAGGAAGAACTCGAGCTGATTAAAGAACACTTGAACGAAGCACCTGGGTAAATAGAGAACGATAACTGGAATGATGGCCTCCGGTGAAAAGAAATGGAAAACAACTTTTGACATACTCCGGATTGGTACGAAAAGAATATCTGACAATTGGAATAATTTGAGATGATAACAAGAAGCTGGAACCACGAATCTTCGCGAGAACAGGCAAGATTTAGAGGAAAACTCTTCTTCAATCTTCAACTGACGACGAGAAAAACCACCAAAATTACTGAGATACTCCGGGAGAAAGAAAAGAGAAAAAAGGTTGAGCCAACAATGAAAAGAATTTGAACGAGAACTTAGAGAAGGCATGTGACTGATGAAATTCATACTTACGTCACCCTTGAAAAGAATTTAGAATAACCCCGGGGAATTAGAAGAGTCAGGTAAGATCCTGGGAAAAGACCTGTGGGTTAGGGCCCACTAAAAAGAAACACTGTTGGAAAGGATTGTTGAACAGATAGAATAAGCACCGGAACAATTGAAATATTTGAATGAGGTGACAACCTCGAATTAATTGGAATATAGACGAGATATCTTGAACACTCCGAAAGGATAAACTGGCGAGAGGCGAACGAGCAAGGGGAAAACACTTGATCCAAGGAAAGAATGTGATCAACCCGAAAAACTTGAATTGAGTGCACCGGAAAAAGAAAGGGATGAAGATTGACGAACGAGACGAGAATCCACCGGTTGAAATAATTGAGGAAAGACTGAAGAGGCTCCACACGGATGAAATTGATGGTCGAAAAAGACTCATGCTCCGGGAAGAAGAAAGGGTGGGAGGGTGGGAAAACAAAGGTAACTTGGATGGGTAACGGACGAATATCTTGAAGAGAAAACACCGATTGAAATCATTGAGGAAAGAAGGCAAAGACTTCGCACGAGTAGGATGGATGCTCGATTACGGACTCCGGTTCCGAGAAGAAGAAGGGAGGGCGGGTGCGAAAAGAAAACACTAAGGATTGAACTCAAAGATGAAGATGCTCGAGTCAACTTGACGAGAAATGCACCGGATAAAAAGAGCTGAGGAACAACTACCGGAAAACCAACTGCGTGAACCTAAAGAAAATTTGAAGGGGAAGAGGAATAGTTCAAAACACCTACGTCAAGATTCCTCACCAGAGCGATGAAGGGACTGAGGAGTAAAAAGAATTCCTACTCTCCAATATAACTAGACTCCGAAAACAGTTTTCTTCTAGACTCAACAACGGCCAAACTACACGATCAATCAAGGGGGCTCCTAGGGTCGGTCGAGGCTCTGATACCAACTTATCACGCCCAAGATGCGACCCTATCCAAAAGGAACTCGAAGGTCCCACCAAGGATAGACCCGCATATTGGGAACTCGAAGGTCCCACCAAGAAGAAGAAGAAGAAGAAGAAGGAGAAGAAGAAGGAGAAGAAGGAGGAGAATGTAACGCCCCGGATTCGTTGCGCCAGGTGTCCGCCAGTTATTCGCCTTCGTTGCCATGTCATTTGCTTGCATGTTGCACTTTGCCATGTCATTATCTGCATTTCATATCATGTCATCATGTGCATTTCATTTTGCATACGCGTTCGTTTCACGCATCCGAGCATTTTCCCCGTTGTCCGTTTTGCAATCTGGCACTCCTATGTCATCCGGCCTCCCTTTTTTTGCCTTTTCTCTTGTGCGGGTGTTAAACTTTCTCGGAATGTGATGAGGACATCAATACCATTGTTACACCCACAGCCCCTACTGCTACATATACGGAACCAATTACTAGAGCTCGCGCACGCCAATTAAATTATCAGGTACTTTCGTTTCTTGGTAATGATTCTAATGTTCATGAGAATATGATGCTGCCTAAATTGGTTACATTTGTTTTGCTTACAAATGAAGGGCCTAGCTTGGAGAAGGATGAACATTGGAGCAAGAACAAGCATGGAGATGATGCCATGCGCAAGGGGAACAAGAACGGAGTTACAAGTGATGATTTCAGGACTTTGAAGCCACCATAATGGGTGCATGAAGCCTTGGACGAAATATACAAGATGCCACTTCATAAATTTCGTCCCGAGGCTATTATAGGTGCTGCGTCACCTTTTTATTGGGCCAGGCCCATGTAATTTTGAAATACATAAGTATAGGCTATTTTTAGAGTCCATATGTGTGGGGAAACAAGAGATAGGGTTGATTTCGGACCCCTCCACCAAGGGCCACGAAATTCCCCCTCTCTTCCTCCATATATACAGCCCTTAGGGCACCGTTTAGAATTTGGGTTTTGTTTAGATTAAAAGTTCGCCATAGCTGCAACTTCGCGTACTTCGTTTGTGTTCAACGACCAGACAAAGGCGTCACAGAACCCCACCTTGATCAATAAAGCTTTCATCTTATATTCGCAATATCCAGATTGCAATCTCAGTTTCTTGCTTGTTCTTCGTTTGCTCGCAGGAAACAGACCCTCGTGGTCAGGTTGATCGTGCTCCGGCGTGGTCAATAACCTCTCGGAGTTGGTTTAGCGATTGCTAAGGCGCGACGTCCTCGCACGTTCGTAGTCGGATCGTCAAAGTCGACTTCCACCAAAGCGAAATCCATCATCTCATCGAAAGACGGGACACCTTTGCCTCTATCAAGTGGTATCAGATTTCCAGGTTGCTCGGTGAGATTTTACAGTTTTTCGTAGTTTAGATCGAGTCTGTTCTTCATACCTACAGTCCACGAAAAAGCCACAAAAAAATTAGGGTTAGTTCATCATATCCGAACCAATCTGAGCCTTTGCATAATCTTTTCTGTATTTTCTTTGTTGAATTTGCGGTTGCATCGTCGTGTCAAGTTGCTGGTCTTAGCGTCTAGTCTTTTAGAGTTTCGAGTTCTGTTCACAGGTTCTCACGTCGCCGCTGCCATATATCACCACCGCATCATCATCGTCGCTGTTGCCATATACCACCACCACATATTCACCGCCAATCCGAATCCATATACGCCATCACATATCCGCCGCCATCACGCCAATCCAAGTTCACCTGCAACATATATCCGCCACCTGTCCGTGTTCCACCAGATTCATCTCCGCCACCAGTCCGAGTTCCACCAGATTCATATCCGCCACCAGTCATAGTCCGAGTCCAGTAATTGTTGCATTGTTCTCGATTTCCAGATCACGCGATACTCCGAGTCATGACAGAGAAGGACTCCCCAACTTCTGAGCCATCCGCAGAAGAAAAATAGTTCCAATTTCAAATAAAAAAACTAAGTCTGGAAAATTCTGGCTAGGCAGTTTTTAGACCATTTGTAGACTTTTTCGAAAAAATTTTGTTGCGGAGCAAAAAAAAAAAGAGGAAAAAAAGTGCAAAAAAAAAGAGAAAAAAAAATTTAGAGTGTGCTCCTCCCTTGTTTACGTGCCGCGCCGTGATTTTGTTGGTGTTCTAGGCTCGCGTCTCTAGCACAGTCTAGCCTAGGACCAGCACAGTACCGTCGTTAAGCGTTTATTCAACTTTGCATCTCTGAATTGATTATTGCTGACCCTTTTTGCTACCATATTATAAGCCTTCCCAGCTCCACATACATCTACGTCGTGCGTTTGACTCTCCCTGGTAATCGCTCTATCCAAGCTTTGAGAGTTTTTGACTACAACGGTTGCCGATCACCGCCTGCTGCTGGGTAAGAACTGGTAAGAATTTGAGATTTGCTTGACGGATTTGTGACACCCACCACCACCTCTTGTTAGTAGTCTGTAGGATCATATTCTTGTGTGTTTCTATTGCTGCTAACCATGCTAGGATCACAAGCCGAAGAGACTGACTGGGAGAACATGACGAATAAGGATTTGCATGATAAATTTCAGCAAATGATGAGTGGACAGGTGCAAGATGTGCTAAACAGATTTGAAGAGGCCATGGAGAAGATAGATGGCATGGAGAAGACGTTCGAAACAAAGCTCGATAACAAGTTTAATGAATTGCTCGCGCGTCTTCCACCACCACCACCCGCTGCACCTAACGCACCTCTCCAACAACAACAACAACAACAACAACAACGCATCCTTTTGAATCAGTATGGACGAGCGAAGCGTGTTCCTATTGAGGATGGCCAAACTTCTGGTGCTGCTGTTCATGTTGTTGATGCTTCTTTGGCCCCTGCTACTGCTGCTGCTGGTACCCAGGAGGATGATGAGTATGCGGGCAATTATGAGGATGAGGTTGATCAAAATCAGCACTACATGCAGCCACCAGCACCACCACCACCAGGTCGACCTCAGGTATATATTCGTAATGGTAGGCCTGCACCACCACCTCAGGTACGAGATGATGTCCATATTCCTAAACTGAAATTGAATATTCCACCATTTGAGGGTAGATATGTTCCTGATATATATCTTACTTGGGAGTTAGAAACTGAACAACGTTTTACATGTTTACAATATCCCGAGGAGAGACGGGTTGCTGCTGCTGTTTGTGCTTTCACTAGTTTTGCATGTGTATGGTGGTCTGAACATTGTAGATTATATCCTATTCCCGCTACTTGGGCTGCTTTGAAAACTGCTATGCGTACTCGTTGGGTTCCACCATATTATCAACGTGAATTGCTTCAAAAATTACAGCGTTTAAGACAAGGAAAAAATTCTGTAGAAGAATATTATCAGGAATTACAAACTGGCATGATTAGATGTGGTATTGTTGAGGAGAATGAAGCTATGCTTGCACGTTTTCTGGGTGGATTAAATAGAGAGATTCAGACCATTCTAGACTATAAGGAGTATACTAATATCACTCGTTTATTCCATCTTGCTTGTAAAGCTGAACGTGAAGTGCAGGATCGACAGGCATTGGCGCGGACTAACTTTTCTGCAGGTCGACCTTCATCATGGACACCACGTGCATCATCTACTTCCACACGTTCTGCTACACCGGCGCCTCCGTCGGCTGCCACCTCCAACCGTGATACAATAAAGCAGGCACAATCACCACTATCTGCCAAGAGCACACCTTCTGGGCCTGCAAAGAGCTCTTCTTCATCCATGGCATCAACAGGGCAAACACATGATATTATTTGTCGACGTTGCAAGGGTGGAGGTCATTATGCGAGAGAATGCCCATCTAAGCGTGTGATGATTGTTACTGAGGATGATGGGTATGAGTCCGCTAGTGACTATGATGAGGAGACTTTGGCTCTTATTACACGTGACGAACACGGTGGAGACGATTCTGATCATGAGACGCAATACATGGCTCCTGAAGATGCTGACAGGTATGAATGTTTAGTTGCTCAACGTGTTTTGAGTGTGCATGTTACACAAGCTGAGCAAAATCAGAGGCATAATTTGTTCCATACAAAGGGAGTTGTGAAGGAACGTTCTGTTCGCGTGATCATAGATGGAGGGAGTTGCAACAACTTGGCTAGCATGGAGATGGTGGAGAAGCTATCTCTCACCACAAGACCACATCCACATCCTTACTACATCCAATGGTTCAACAACAGCGGCAAGGTTAAGGTAACACGCACTGTTCGTGTACATTTTAGTATCTCTACATATGCTGATTATGTTGATTGTGATGTGGTACCTATGCAAGCATGTTCCTTATTACTTGGTAGACCATGGCAATTTGATAAAAATTCTGTACACCATGGTAGAAACAATCAGTATACTCTTGTTCATAAGGATAAAAATATTACTTTGCTTCCTATGACTCCTGATTCCATTTTGAAAGATGATATTAATAGAGCTAATAAAGCAAAACAGGAGAAAACTAAGAGTGAAAATCAGATTGTGGCAAAAGAATTTGAGCAACAAATGCAGCCTAATAATAATAAACAATCTAGTGTTGCTTCTGAAATTGAATTGAAAAGTGCATGTTTACTTGCCACCAAATCTGATATTGATGATCTAGATTTTAGCAAATCTGTTTGCTATGCTTTTGTGTGCAAAGAGGCATTATTTTCATTCGAGGACGTGCCTTCCTCTTTGCCTCCTGCTGTCACTAACATTTTGCAGGAGTTCGCTGACGTCTTTCCACAAGACGTGCCACCGGGATTACCACCTATTCGCGGGATTGAGCATCAAATTGACTTAATTCCCGGTGCATCATTACCCAACCGTGCACCATACCGTACCAATCCAGAGGAGACGAAGGAGATTATGCGTCAAGTACAAGAACTGCTCGACAAAGGTTATATACGCGAATCCCTTAGGCCTTGTGCTGTTCCTATTATTCTAGTGCCGAAAAAGGATGGTACGTCACGTATGTGCGTTGATTGTAGAGGCATTAATAATATTACTATTCGTTATCGTCACCCTATTCCTAGGCTAGATGATATGCTTGATGAACTGAGTGGCTCTACTATATTCTCCAAAGTTGATTTGCGTAGTGGATACCATCAAATTCGTATGAAATTGGGAGATGAATGGAAAACAGCATATAAAACTAAGTTTGGATTATATGAGTGGTTAGTCATGCCTTTTGGGTTAACTAATGCACCTAGTACTTTCATGAGATTAATGAACGAGGTTTTACGTGCTTTCATTGGACGATTTGTGGTAGTCTATTTTGATGATATACTGATTTATAGCAGATCTTTGGAAGAACATTTGGAACATTTACGTGTTGTTTTTAATGCTCTACGTGATGCACGTTTGTTTGGTAACCTTGGGAAGTGCACCTTTTGCACCGACCGAGTATCTTTTCTTGGCTATGTTGTTACTCCACAGGGAATTGAAGTTGATAAAGCCAAGATTGAAGCTATTGAGAGTTGGCCGCAGCCCAAAACGGTCACACAATTGAGGAGTTTCCTTGGCCTCGCTGGTTTCTATAGGCGTTTTGTGAGAGATTTCAGCACCATTGCTGCACCTCTCAACGAGCTTACAAAGAAGGATGTGCCTTTTGTTTGGGGTACCGCACAGGAAGAAGCCTTCACGGTATTGAAAGCTACGTTGACACATGCTCCTTTACTCCAACTTCCTGATTTTAATAAGACTTTTGAGCTTGAATGTGATGCTAGTGGAATTGGATTAGGAGGTGTGTTATTACAAGATGGCAAACCTGTTGCATACTTTTCTGAAAAATTGAGTGGGCCTAGTTTGAACTATTCTACTTATGATAAAGAATTATATGCTCTTGTTCGGACTTTAGAGACATGGCAACATTATTTATGGCCCAAAGAATTTGTTATACATTCTGATCATGAATCTTTGAAACATATTAAAAGTCAAGCTAAACTGAATCGTAGACATGCTAAATGGGTTGAATTCATTGAGACTTTCCCTTATGTCATTAAACACAAGAAGGGTAAAGAAAATGTTATTGCTGATGCATTGTCTCGTCGTTATACTATGCTTTCACAGCTTGACTTTAAAATATTTGGTTTGGAGACCATCAAAGATCAATATGTGCATGATGCTGTATATAGCGATGTATTGCAGAATTGTAAAGAAGGTAGAACATGGAACAAGTTCGTCGTTAACGATGGATTTGTGTTTCGTGCTAACAAGCTATGCATTCCAGCTAGCTCTGTTCGTATTTTGTTGTTGCAGGAGGCGCATGGAGGAGGATTAATGGGACACTTTGGCGTGAAGAAGACGGAAGACGTACTTGCTACACATTTCTTTTGGCCAAAGATGAGACGGGATGTTGAGCGTTTTATTGCTCGATGCACTACATGTCAAAAAGCTAAGTCACGACTCAATCCTCATGGTTTATATATGCCTTTGCCTGTACCTAGTGTTCCTTGGGAGGATATATCTATGGACTTTGTTTTAGGTTTACCTCGAACAAAGAAGGGGAGGGATAGCATATTTGTTGTCGTGGATAGATTCTCGAAAATGGCACACTTTATACCATGTCATAAAAGCGATGATGCTGTTAATGTTGCTGATTTGTTCTTTCGTGAAATTATTCGCTTGCATGGTGTGCCAAATACTATTGTTTCAGATCGTGATACTAAATTTCTTAGCCACTTTTGGAGATGTTTATGGGCTAAGTTGGGGACTAAACTGCTTTTTAGTACTACTTGTCACCCCCAAACTGATGGACAAACTGAAGTAGTCAATAGAACGTTGTCTACTATGCTTAGGGCTGTTTTGAAGAATAATAAGAAAATGTGGGAGGAATGCTTGCCTCATATTGAATTTGCTTATAATCGTTCATTGCATTCTACTATTAAGATGTGCCCTTTTGAAGTTGTGTATGGTTTCCTACCTCGTGCACCTATTGATTTGTTGCCTCTTCCATCTTCGGAGAAGGTTAATTTTGATGCTAAACAACGTGCTGACTTGATTTTGAAAATGCATGAGTTAACTAAGGAAAACATTGAGCGTATGAATGCTAAATATAAACTTGCTGGAGATAAGGGTAGAAAACATGTTGTGTTTGCACCTGGAGATCTTGTTTGGTTACATTTGCGTAAGGATAGATTTCCTGATTTGCGCAAATCAAAGCTAATGCCACGTGCTGATGGTCCCTTTAAGGTGTTAGAGAAAATAAATGATAATGCATATAAACTTGAGCTGCCTGCAGATTTTGGGGTTAGTCCCACTTTTAACATTGCAGATTTGAAGCCTTATTTGGGTGAGGAAGATGAGCTTCCGTCGAGGACGACTTCATTTCAAGAAGGGGAGGATGATGAGGACATCAATACCATTGTTACACCCACAGCCCCTACTGCTACATATACGGGACCAATTACTAGAGCTCGCGCACGCCAATTAAATTATCAGGTACTTTCGTTTCTTGGTAATGATTCTAATGTTCATGAGAATATGATGCTGCCTAAATTGGATACATTTGTTTTGCTTACAAATGAAGGGCCTAGCTTGGAGAAGGATGAACATTGGAGCAAGAACAAGCATGGAGATGATGCCATGCGCAAGGGGAACAAGAACGGAGTTACAAGTGATGATTTCAGGACTTTGAAGCCACCATAATGGGTGCATGAAGCCTTGGACGAAATATACAAGATGCCACTTCATAAATTTCGTCCCGAGGCTATTATAGGTGCCGCGTCACCTTTTTATTGGGCCAGGCCCATGTAATTTCGAAATACATAAGTATAGGCTATTTTTAGAGTCCATATGTGTGGGGAAACAAGAGATAGGGTTGATTTCGGACCCCTCCACCAAGGGCCACGAAATTCCCCCTCTCTTCCTCCATATATACAGCCCTTAGGGCACCGTTTAGAATTTGGGTTTTGTTTAGATTAAAAGTTCGCCATAGCTGCAACTTCGCGTACTTCGTTTGTGTTCAACGACCAGACAAAGGCGTCACAGAACCCCACCTTGATCAATAAAGCTTTCATCTTATATTCGCAATATCCAGATTGCAATCTCAGTTTCTTGCTTGTTCTTCGTTTGCTCGCAGGAAACAGACCCTCGTGGTCAGGTTGATCGTGCTCCGGCGTGGTCAATAACCTCTCGGAGTTGGTTTAGCGATTGTTAAGGCGCGACGTCCTCGCACGTTCGTAGTCGGATCGTCAAAGTCGACTTCCACCAAAGCGAAATCCATCATCTCATCGAAAGACGGGACACCTTTGCCTCTATCAGAATGGCCTGAGGTTTGCCAAGCGGCCTTGGTATAGCACCGGTAGACCGCCAGTCAAGTTTCGTGCCATTTGGAGGTCGTTTCATACTCCAACGGTTAACTGGGTAACCGTAAAGGCCTCTTTTGTGTGCAGCCCAACACCCCTTCCAAAGTGGCCCAAAACCCAGCAAACTCCCCTCCATGCTCTCGGTCGTTCGATCACGATCGCGTGGCCGAAAACCGCTCCTCATTTGGACTCTCCTAGCTCCCCCTACCTATAAATCTAGACCTCCCCCGAAATTTTCGGATCATTTTCCCCCCGAAACCCTAGCCCCGCTCCTCTCCGCCGCCGGACATGTCCGCGTCGCGCCGGACATGTCCGCGCCACCCGCCGCAGCGAATCCACCGCCGCCACGTGTCGCTCCGGCGCCCGCCGCCGCCGCCGGCCCGCTGGGCCCGCGGGAGGCCCGCCCGGCCCGTCCGCCGCCGCCGCTCGCCCGCGCGCCCGCCGTCGTGCCCGCGCCGGCGCCTTCGCCTCCGGTCGCCGCCCCGGCCGCCCCCGACCGGCGCCGCCCTGGGCGCCCGACGACCGGCGTGCCGCCGCGCCTCCGGCCCCGTCGCGCAGCGCCGCCGCCCGCTCCTCCGCCGCGCCCCGACGCCTCCCTCCGCCGGCCGCCGCCCGCGGGCGCTGCCCCGCGCGGCCGCGCTGCCGCCCCTCGGCCTCCTGCCACCCCGCCGCCGGTGGCGTCGCAGCCGCCCTTCGCCGGAGGCCCCGCCAGGTCGCCGCACCGCGCGCGTCCTCTGGCCCCGCCGCCCGGCCTCCCCTCACCTCCTCCGACCGGATCCGGCGAGGAGCGCCTCGGATCCGGCCTCCCCACCCTTCTTCGGCCTTCCTCTCCATCTCCGGCGAAGCTCCGGCCAGATCCGACCTGCCTCGGAATCCGTGCCGAAGGTTGACTTCCCCCCGAAATTCGTCTAAGTCCCCATATTTTTTCATAATCATGCCATGTTCATCGCATTGTATCTCTGCATCCGTAGCTCCGTTTCATGCGTGTAATATGTCAAATTGTTCGTCTCGACGAGTACTTCATTTCATTCCATTGCATCATTTTCATTTGAGCTCATCTTGGCGCCCGAAATGCTGTTGGAAGAGTGCATGTCGATGTTAATCTGCTGAAGCTGTTATAACTTGCTCATTTGTCATTTTTGCCGTGATTGTTGTGTGCATCCTATGAGTATGAGCTCTACATGTGTTTTGATCTATGCTATGCCATCTTTCCAGTGGTGCCATCCTTGTATTTTTGTGAGTTGTGTGCTGAGTGAATCGAGCTTGCTAAGTAGGGTAGTTGCTGTTTTCCTGGCAGATTCTGTTATATTTTGTTGCTATGTTAACATGCTTCTACTAATCATTCTATGCATAATCTGGAGATGTTCTATAAACATGTTTTGATCTACATGTCATGCTCTATCCATTCATGCCCTTGGTTGCAATTATAACCTGCTGTATCATGTGGTAATCTTGCTCCAAAGTTGCTAAATGATGTTGCTGTCAGCCTGCTAACATTAAGTTCACTAGTTCCCATGTGTTTTGCTAGTGTTCCATACATCCTATGACCTTGCTCTTGCCATGCTTAGCTTCATAAACATGCCTTCTTACTATTGGTTGCCTTGCCATGCCATGTATTGCTCTGTAGTGAGTGGTTCAAGCTCACCAACATGCCTACTTATTGTTGTTCCTGCCATGTATGAATCTGTCATATAACTTGCCATGTTTACATGGGTGCCATCATATTTTCTGATCCTTTTTGGCTCATGGTCAGTAAGGGACTCTTGTTCTATGCATTTAGTAGTATCATGCCATGCCTTTGTTTGCCATGATATGTTCCTGTAGCATGTTGTTTGATAGCTCTAAACATTGCAACCTGATGTTATTTCTGCTAAAGTTTGAAACTGTTATTATTTGCAATCTTTCTATGTCATTTTGAGCATGTTCTAGTCTTTTCTGGAGATAGCTCAGTGTTCATGTTTTGTTATGCTTTACCTGTACTTCATGCCCATGCCTTTTGTTATCATGTTGGGGTGCTGTAGCATATTGTTTTGATGCTTGCAATATGCCTAGTTGCTGTTATGGACAGATTGTTGTTATGTCTTGTATAGTGTGCATGTGTTGAACCGTTGCTCCGTTTTGAGTGTGCTCTATATGAAACTTGCTTGTTCTTGCATGTAGCTTCATATTATCATGTTGCATCCATGTTTTGAGGTGTTTGCTTGATGTTTGTATGCATTTTGCATCAATGCCATGCTTAACTTGATTTGCTCATATCTTATAGGCCGTAGCTCCGAATCTAATGAACTTTATATGTAACTTGACTAGAATTTCGTGTAGATCATCTTGGTGTATCTTAACTTGCTGTTTAACTACTTGAACATAAGGTTTGTTCAGATCTGGACCAATTTCGAAATTTGCATATGAGGACTTACCGGAATTGTTATATGTTGTTTTCGGCCTCATTTAAACTTGCCTTGATGTGTTGTTCTTGTTTGCATCATCTCTTGCCATGAGTAGCTTCATGTAGCTTTGTCATGCATCATGCTTGTTGTGCATCATGCCTTGTTCATGTGTGGTGTGTTTACCTATGTTGTGTGCTTCTTCTTGTTAGTTCCTGTTTCGTTGCGATCGTGAGGATCCGTTCGTCTACGGTTGGTTCGGCTTCATCCGTTCGTCTTCTTCATGGACTCGTTCTTCTTCCTTGCGGGATTTCAGGCAAGATGACCGCTACCCTGGATCTCACTACTATCATTGCTATGCTAGTTGCTTCGTTCTATCGCTTTGCTGCGTTACCTATCTTTTGCTCATCAAGCCTCCCAAATTGCCATGAACCCCTAACCTTTGACACCATTCCTAGCAAACCATTGATTGGCTATGTTACCGCTTTGCTCAGCCCCTCTTATAGCGTTGCTAGTTGCAGGTGAAGTTGAAGATTGCTCCATGGTGGACAGGATTTTGGTTGGGATATCACAATATCTCTTATATTATTAATGCATCTATATATTTGGTAAAGGGTGGAAGGCTCGGCCTTATGCCTGGTGTTTTGTTCCACTCTTGCCGCCCTAGTTTCCGTCATACCAGTGTTATGTTACCGGATTTTGCGTTCCTAATGCGGTCGGGTGATTTATGGGACCCCCCTGACAGTTCGCTTTGAATAAAACTTGTCCAGCAAGGCCCAACCTTGGTTTTACCATTTGCTTCACCACCACCTACTTTTCCCTTGGGAGTAATTAACCCAAGGGTCATCTTTATTATAGCCCCCCGGGCCAATGCTTTTCTAAGTGTTGGTCCAAACCAGAGCCACTTGCGGTGCGCCCCTAGGCAACTTGGGGTATTGTCGGTTGCCGTACGTAGTGTTCATCCGGTGTTGCCCTGAGAACGAGATATGTGCAGCTCCTATCGGGATTGTCGGCGCATCGGGCGGTCTTGCTGGTCTTGTTTTACCATTGTCGAAATGTCTTGTAAACCGGGATTCCGAGACTGATCGGGTCTTCCTGGGAGAAGGTCTATTCCTTCGTTGATCACGAGAGCTTGTCATGGGCTAAGTTGGGACACCCCTGCAGGGTATAAACTTTCGAGAGCCGTGCCCGCGGTTATGTGGCAGATGGGAATTTGTTAATGTCCGGTTGTAGATAACTTGACAGCAGATCCGAATTAAAACGCATCAACCGCGTGTGTAGCCGTGATGGTCTCTTCTCGGCGGAGTCTGGGAAGTGAACACGGTTTCTGTGTTATGATTGGCGTAAGTAGGTGTTCGGGATCACCTCTTGATCATTGCTAGCTTCACGACCATTCCTTTGTTTCTCTTCTCGCTCTCATTTGCGTATGTTAGCCACCATATATGCTTAGCCGCTACTGCAACCTCACCACTTTACCCCTTCCTTTCCCATTTGGCTTTGCTAGTCTTGATACCCATGGTAATGGGATTGCTGAGTCCTCGTGGCTCACAGATTACTACAACAACAGTTGCAGGTACAGGTTATGCGATGATCATGACGCGAGAGCGATGTTTGCTTGTTTTGGAGTTCGTCTTCTGCTTCTTCTTCGATCAGGGGATAGGTTCCAGGTCGGCAGCCTGGGCTAGCAGGGTGGATGTCGTTTGAGTTTCTGTTTGTGTTTCATCCGTAGTCGGATGTTGCTCTTATGTATAATGATGTTGTATTCGTGTGGCATTGTATGCCTCTTGTATGTATCCCCATCTATTATGTTATGTTGATGTAATGATATCCACCTTGCAAAAGCGTCTCATTATGCGGGTCTATCCTTGGTGGGACCTTCGAGTTCCTTTTGGATAGGGTCGCATATTGGGCATGACAACACGTGACGGATATGAGGAGGAAATGACGATACTAGTGGAGAAGAATGACGACCTGACTAGGAAGCTAGGAGTATTCATGGGAGACCCGCGCCAGGAGGAGATGACGATGATTCCAAGGACATTCATTCAGAGGACTACATCATCATTGATGACACCAACTTAGACCCCGACGACAGCGATGATGACTATGTTGATGAAGCTGGAGCGGATTCATGGAATCTTCTACCGATTAAAACTTCTAGTCGACCACCATATCAGTAGTAGTATTTCCCCCATGTATATAGTATAGTTCGAGCACTTTTGAAACGATAGTTAGACCGATTGTATGTCCTTGTTTAAATTCATTGAAGTGATATGATTGTGTTTGTCTCATGTGCATATGGGTAGTGTTTCCCCTTAGACCTCATTCTATTCTGTTTTCTCACCTTTTCTAAACCCATCAGATTCCTCCGAGACATGACAATGGATTTGCCTTCCCACCGGAGCTCACTCAGTTGATCCAGTAGAAGAATACCTTGATGCAGCTACTAGTTCAGAATCAAAACCAAGGCAACAACAACAACAACAACCCACCACCACCACCACCTGTTGATCACTTAGCCCGTTTCCTAAGGCTCAATCCGCCGGTGTTCTCTAGTAGCACCGAGTCAATTGTTGCAGATGATTGGCTCTGCAAGATTGGAAGGGAGCTGACCACTGCAGGATGCACAAATGCGGCGAGAGTGCATTTTGCCGCACACCAGCTTGATGGACCCGCAGCATCATGGTGGGCGAATTTCACAGCCACTTACCCCATTGACACTGTTACATGCGATCAGTTTCAGCAGGCTTTCCGCACTGCCCATGTTTCAGCAGGAGCCATGAACATGAAGAAGCGCGAGTTTCGCAACTTGCGCCAAGGAGGACGCACAGTGGGGCAGGATGTGGATGAGTTTAGTAAGTTAGCACGTTATGCCCCAGATGACGTTGCTACAGATGCTGCTAAGCAGGAGAAGTTTCTGGAAGGACTGAATGATGAGCTGAGCATGCAGTTGATGGTGGCAACCTTCAACAACTACCAGGAGTTGGTAGACAGAGCTCTCATGATTGAAGGGAAGCAGCAGCAGATAGACAGTCGCAAGAGGAAGTATGGACAAGGGAAGTACAATTCAGGAGCTCAGTAGAGACCTCGTTTTACCCCGAACTTGGGAGGACACATTCACCATAACCATGGAGGCCATAATTCCAATGGAGGCAGTTCGCATAACCATAGTGGCCCCAAGAAAGGGAATGGGAATGGAGGAAGCAACCGCCAGAACCATTCCAACCCAGTAAGGCCCGCCAAGAAGGATCTAAGTCACATTACTTGTTTCAAGTGCGGGAAGAATGGACACTACGCCACCGAGTGTTCTGAAGCAAAAAATGGAAGTGGCAATGGAAGCTCTGGGAAGAAGCCCAACCCTTTCAACAGGGGACAAGTGAACCACGTAAGCGTGGAGGAGGTTGAAGCGCAACCAGATGCAGTCATAGGTAAGTTTTTGGTTAAGTCATTTACTGCAATCATTCTTTTCGATACTACTGCATCGCATTCATACATATCAAGGGGATTTGTGGATAAGTATCACCTGCCAACCCAAGACCTTAGGTCACCCATGTTAGTAACCTTGCCAGGAGCAGAGTATATGGCCAGCCTATGGTGTGATCGGTTACCATTAAGGATTGGTAACTACGTGTTCCCCTCAGACCTAATAATATTGGAGTCGCAAGAACTGGATGTAATATTAGGCATGGATTGGTTATCAAAGTATGGAGGGAACATTGACTGCGCCAGTAAGTCAATTATGCTCACCACCCCAGAAGGAAGAAGGATTAAGTATGTATCCCGACATGTGCCGAAGAGGACTCAAGTGAATTCCTTATCAGGAGTTGTACAGGAGGAAGTACCAGTGGTGAAGGATTTCCCTGATGTATTTCTAGAGGAGTTGCTAGGCATGCCACTGGATAGAGACATTGAGTTTTTGATTGAGCTTTTGCCAGGCACAGTGCCAATATCTGAGAGACCGTATCGGATGCCCGCACAGGATTTGGAGGAAATTAAGAAGCAGATTAAGGAATTACTGGATAAAGCTTATATTCGCCCAAGTTCATCACCTTGGGGATCCCCAGTACTTCTAGTGGAGAAGAAGGATGGATCATTGAGGATGGTTGTCAATTATCAAGCATTGAATAAAGTGACAATCAGGAACAAGTACCCACTGCCGATGATCAATGATTTGTCTGACCAGTTGCAAGGAGCTAAGGTATTTTCCAAGATCGATCTGCAATCAGGATACCACCAGCTGAAGATTCGAGAGCAGGATATACCTAAGACAACTTTTACCACAAGGTACGGGATATATGAGTATACCGTTATGTCATTTGGTCTGACTAACTCGCCTGCCTATTTCATGAACATGATGAACAAGGTGTTTATGGAGTTTTTGGATAAGTTCGTCGTGGTGTTCATTGATGATATATTGGTCTACTCGAAGAATGAAGAGGAGCATAAGGAGCATTTGCATTTGGTTCTCGAGAAGCTCAGGGAACATCAGTTATATGCCAAGTTCAGCAAATGTGAGTTTTGGTTGAAGGAAGTTGGATTTCTCGGACATGTTATATTCGGAGAAGGAATAGCAGTAAACCCCACCAAGGTTGTTTCTGTGACTAAATGGGTAACACCCACGTCAGTTGGAGAGATCCGGAGTTTTCTTGGACTCGCAGGATATTACCGGAGGTTCATTGAGAATTTATCCAAGATTGCAAAGCCCATGATAGAGTTGTTGAAAGACACCAAGTTCAAATGGATTGAGGAATGTGAGGCCAATTTTCAGGAGTTGAAGAAGCATTTGGTTACAACCCTAGTGTTGATTCTTCCAGATCAACGAAAGGATTATCAAGTGTATTGCGACACTTCACGTCGAGGACTTGGAGCAGTGCTTATGCAGGAGGGAAGAGTTGTTTCATATGCCTCACGACAGCTTAAACCACATGAGCAAAATTATGCTACACACGATTTGGAGTTAGCAGCCGTAGTGCATGCGTTGAATCATGGAGACACTTTCTCATCGAAAACCACTGTGAGGTATACACGGATCACAAGAGTTTAAAATACATCTTCACACAAAAGGAGTTGAACCTTAGGCAGAGGAGATGGTTGGAGATCATTAAGGATTATGATATGAAGTTGCACTATCATCCCAAAAAGGCTAATGTAGTAGCCGGTGCGTTGAGCCGCAAGAGTTATGTTAATATGCTCATGACCGGAGGATTACCCAAGGAGTTAGCAGAGGATCTTTGCGAGCTACGTTTGGAAATAGTTCCGAGAGGTTATGTAGCAGCATTGGAAATGCAGTCTACTTTGATGGATAAGATTAGAGAAGCACAGAAGACTGATAAGGAGATTGCCGAGATAAAGGAAATGATGAGCAAAGGGAAGGCTAAAGGATTTCGCGAGGATGAGCATGATACCTTATAGTTTTAGGATCGCGTATATGTGCCTAAGGACCCCGAGATCAGGAAGTTGATTCTGCAGGAGGCCCACGATTTGCCATATTCGATTCACCCAGGAAACACCAAGATGTATCTAGATTTGAAGGAAAGTTTCTGGTGGACCGGAATGAAGAAGGATATTGCCGAGTATGTAGCCGTATGTGATGTATGTCAGAGAGTTAAGGCAGAGCATCAGAAGCCAGAGGATTTCTACAACCCTTGCCAATACCCGAATGGAAGTGGGACAAGATTGGCATGGACTTTATCAATGGATTGCCCAAGACTCGTTAAGGTATGACTCGATATGGGTTGTAGTCGATCGGTTGACGAAAGTAGCTCATTTCATCCCAGTGAAGACCACTTATACAAGTGCAAAGTTGGCAAAGATATACATGACCAGGATCGTATGCCTGCATGGAGTTCCGAGGACCATAGTATCCGATAGAGGAACCCAGTTTACCTCAAAGTTTTGGAATCAGTTGCATGAGACCTTGGGTACTAGGCTAGAGTTCAATACAACCTTTCATCCACAGACAGATGGGCAGACCGAGAGAGTCAATCAGATTCTGGAGGACATGTTGAGAGCTTGTGCGCTAGATTATGGATCTAGTTGGGACGACAATTTGCCGTATGCAGAGTTCTCTTATAACAACAGTTACCAAGCCAGTTTGAAGATGGCCCCTTTCGAAGCCTTGTACGGAAGGAGGTGCAGGACACCGTTGTTGTGGGATGAAGTTGGAGATCATCAGTTGTTTGGACTAGATTTGATTAAGGAGTCTAAAGAGAAGGTTAAATTGATTCACGACAGGCTCAAGGTAGCCCAGTCCAGGCAGAAGAGTTACGCGAATTCTAAACGCAAGGAGACAATTTACGAAGTCGGAGATAGAGTATATCTTCGTGTGTCACCACTTCGACGAGTTAAGCATTTTGGAGTTAAGGGAAAGTTAGCACCATGTTTTGTGGGACCATACAAAGTTTTGGAACGTATGGGAGAAGTTGCTTACAAGCTAGAATTGCCAGAAAGATTGTCAGGAGTTCACGATGTGTTTCACGTTTCCCAGTTGAAGAAGTGCCACGCAGAGATGGCCAATATTCCTCTGAGAGATACAGTGCCACTGGAAGCATTTCAGCTAGATAGTGATTTGACCTACGAAGAGAAACCAATGAAGATTCTCGAGTTTGCCAGCCGAGTCACGCGCAGCAAGGTTATCTAGTTTTGCAAAGTTCAGTGGAGCCACCATACCGAAGATGAAGCCACCTGGGAACGAGAGGAAGACCTATAGAAGGACCACCCGCACCTATTTTCTAGCCAACCTGAATCTCGAGGGCGAGATTCATCTTAAGGGGGGTAGGTTTGTAACATCCCAAATTTTCAATTTGGAATGTTATACATAGGTCATCAATTGCATATCATATTTTATTGCATTTTTGGTTGATCCTAGAAATTCTAAGCAACTCAAGGACCCACGGAGAGAGTTGGGGATTTAGTTATTTTCATATTTGAGTTTTTCCTCAAATTTTGAAAATAGGATCATTTGGTTTTAATCATTTTCTCTTCGAATATTTCCAATGTTAAAATAAAAGAGAGGAGATAAAATGACTTCTCCAAAATAAAAGAAATATTGGAGGAAAAATGTTAAAATCAAATAAGAATTTTATTCGGACTTCTATTGCTATTTTATTTGAATTAGGAAAAAATGCGTTTTTCAAAATTGCATTAGTAGCCCAAATAAATGTTCACTTTGTCCGCAATATTATTAGAGGACCGTGAAAATTTATTTCTGGATTTTTGGACGCCGTTTAGTATTTCTTTTGTTTGTTTTTCCGCGTCAGATTTTTTTTTAAAAACAAAGCACCGACCTAACGGGCCGTGCCTGACCCGGACACCACCCGGGCGGCCTTTATAAGGGCGAGGCCCGACCCCGCCAGCCCAAGCCGCCCCGCCGCCCAAAACCCTAGCCGCCAATGCTTCCTCGAGACACGCGCCGCCGCCTCCCCGTCGCGCCGCCGCCCGCCGCCGGAGTCGCCGCCGCCGGAGCGCCGCCACCGCCACCGACCTCGCCGAGGTAGCCGCCGCCACTGTCCCGGTTTTTCCTGGAAAACCATCGTTTTTTTTAGAAACCTATATCTAGTTTTTTTATTAGATCGGTTCGGTTTTTTTTCGGTTTAGTTCTTTAGCGGACGTTCATCCATACGTTCGTTTTAAGAACGATGTTCATCAGTTAGTCGCAGACAACGAACGTTTGTTCGTTAGCCTGTTCGTCTCGTTTTATTTTTCCAGGGTTTTTTCGCGATTATTTTCGATCGCGGTTTCTGCCCTGATCTTCATTCTAGTTTATCTTTTCGCTCGTTTGTCTGAATCAGATGAAACAAGCGCCTAGATCTTCGTCTCGAAGCCCTCTTTCTGTTTAACCAACTTGAACAAGATTTTGATATAGTAAAATTTGACTTTAGTCCAAATTAGTAAATGAATCTTGTTTCTTTCGTAGTTTGAGTTTCGTTGCTCCGTTTGATTTGATTCTTTTTGCAAACCGGAGTTCTTCAGTTGAACTTTTTGGTTAGATCTTTTATTTGAGTTTTACCCGTGCTTCTAGTTGAGTGCTTATGTATGTTATTGTTTGTTTGTGATAGAATACCCGGAGTGCGAAGCGTGCTACTACGAGTCTCTAGGTTTTGCAGATCATCAGCAAGGCAAGTAACACTTTGATCATATCCCTTTATTACCCAGTTTTTATGCATTAGTTGCAATCGTCAAACATTGCATGGTTAGGATCTGATTAACATGTTGGTTTGGGGAGCAGATGATGAGGTAGAACCTATTGCCCTTTATTTATCAAACCTTTGGGAGTTACTTCTACGTTATGCTTATATTGCTATGCTATGCTTGTAGACGTGGATTGGGTGAGTGTATCCATGACAGATGTGAGTATTGTTAATTAATGATTAACTTAAGGTGGCTACTTAAATACATGATGTAGGGTAGAACCCTAGCGGCCCAATCTTTCACGATTGGAGTGGGATCCCTCGAAGAACACAAAGAACACGGGGAAGAACGGAGAGAAATCACAAGGGGAAACACTCAAGAACAAGTCCCATCACACATCCACTAGACAATCAAACACACAAGATCCACAAAGTACATGAACAACAAAAGGAAAGATACAAGGTAGAGTTCATCTCCAAGAGGAGGTCTTGATGGTATCCTAGACGGATCTTCCGACACGGGGGTCTTGATGATATCCCGCAGGATCTTCTCACATGGAGGTCTTGAACTCCATGGGAGTGGTCTCTCTCTCTCTCAAGAGGAGGAGGTAGGAGCAAACCTCACCTAAGAATGAGCTATCATATTTGCTCACCCTAGAAAGAAGGTGGAGGTGGTCATTTATAGTCTAAGCTATGAAGGGGTAAGTGGGAGAGGGATACAAGGCCAAAGGCCCGCGGATGCGCACAGGCAGGGCGGTAGTACCGGATCATGGGCGGTAGTACCGCTTGGAGGGGCGGTAGTACCGGAACTATACCGCTCGATCGCAGTAGTTTGTCAGGTTGGGCGATAGTAGGGCGGATGCTGGGCGGTAGTGCCGCTTGGGTGGCCTCAACGGTAGTACCGCTTGGAGTGGGCGGTAGTACCGCTCGTTCTGGAGCGGCCAGGTTCTCTTCCTCCTTCTCTTCCATGCTTCCCTCGTGGACGGTGTAGTCGTTCCTTGGCGTTTGCACTCCTCCTCGACATCCGTGAAGCTCTGACAATACCTATGCATGCACACGGGAGAAGTGTCAAGTAGTATACCATCCTTGAAGGGGTCAAGTGAACACGTGTAAAGGAGAAGATTCACCTTTATGTATGAGAAGTAGATGTTGCACGTGTCACTTGCTGAATGGACTCTTGACATAGTGATGTCCATAGGATGTTGCGCATCATCCCCTCCCCCTTGGGAAAGATCCGACCTCAGATTGAAAACCAAATCACCATGGGAAAGAGATGGTGGTGCCGTGTCGAAGTGGACGTTCACCAAGTACTCGTCGTCTTCAAGCTTGCAATGGGCACTCTCCAATGTCGCACCATCTTGGGATTCCTTCAAAATGAGCAAGGACAACAAACACTTGGAAAAACAAATGTGGTTAGCGTTAGTGCAAAACCAAGCATTCAAGTGGTGATTTACCAAACAAGTGTTGTCATCAAGCATAGCATATGGTGTGACAAAGGATTGGGACATGGCATGTAAGCATATCAATCGAGCACAAGCAAAGATATCATGGAAACAAGCATGTAAATGGGAGGTAGTGATGCAAATATGTGTGAGAAGAGAAGAAGCATCTACCTCGAGGTCATAGCAAGCATTCACAAAGTGCTCAATGAAAGGTCTATGGTAGGCATAAGAATCATTCACAACACCAAATAAGATGAAGTGTCTAAACACATGGGTCAAGTGCAAGACAATCCAAGCATAATGTGCATAGGGTGTAGTGAATATAGTGTGGCACTCAACACAATAGAAAGAGCAATTGTTCATCATGTGTGAGGCAATCAAGTCAATCATGTGACAAGCAATGGGACATGGCATACGTGAAGAAGTGACATTGTTGCAACCAAACATATGATAGGAGCAAGTAATCCAAGAATTTGATGCAACACACAAGGTATATATGTCATGAGGCATGGAAATGTGGTAATCATGGGTGAAAGCAATATCTCAAACATGCGTGCAAATGGTGCAAGCAACACATGAAGTATGATCCACAATATCCAAGCTCAAGAAGGATGTCACCTTGAAAGTGTGTCCTTGTGCATTCTTCATAATGCCGAAGCGGTAGGAAATGTGGTGTAGAAGCGAGTCGTGGTAGAATGTATGAGGCTCGCTGTCGAGAGCTCGAATGGTCAACTCACGTGAAGTGGAAGTCGACACAAAGTCCAAGTATCCTACACATGCACAAAACAAAACAAAGAAAGTATGCACATGGTAGTTAAACACATCATCCATCATGATGGTTCTCATGTTTTGCACGTAACCATTAGAAGCAAAAGTGCATGAATAATATGATGCAACAATGGCGATATTCATGGCACTAGGTATATGGTGCAAAGAAGTAAGACAAGCATGCTTCACAAGTAATATGTCAAAATCTCCAAATATATGCGAGAATGCTATGGGGGCAATCTCATGAGCAAGAACATAATCACTGTTGCACTCAATACATGGCAAATCATCTAGCATGAGAGAGGCAACACATGGAGATATATGACAAGAAACAATATGAATCATGTGCAAAGCATATAGATGGGTGTCATCAACCGCATGAAATGAGCAGTATGAGTCATTGGTGATGCAACATAAGCAAGCATAGTAATCAAGTCATGCAAACTAGTGGAGCGAAGATGCAACACACTAGAGTAAATCATGTCAATCATGTCATGTGAACAAATAATAGGCATAGACAATGCACATGACATATCACAAGCACAAACACAAAGCAAGATCATAGTATCATCATGGGAATGGGTCATAAATGGAACATGGTAATAACAAGCAATGTCTCCACCAAGCTTGCAAACACACATACAAGTGCTATAATCAATCATCATGTGTAATGCAAAGCATGGGTCACAAGTGCATGGCAAAGGCATAGTAATGAGCATATCATGCAAAGTGAACATGGCAAGATGGGCATATAATATGTAATGGATAATAACCCATAGACAAGTGAGGGCCATGTAGAAGAAATGCGCGAGGACTTCACGTGCAGAGAGCGGTGGGAAAGACAATCCATGGGATCCCAAGTCATCATTGCTCTCTAGAGCTAGTTTTGTCAACTCGTGTGATTGCGAGGTTGACAAGTAATCATGGGTACCTACACAAAAGAGACACAAACAAAAAGAAATTGTGCGCGTGGTAAATGTACACATCATCCATCATGATGTGTATGTGCACGTGTGAGTTAGCACAAGATAAGCATCGCTCAAAGAAATTTGATGCGTGGTATAAGAACATGTCATCCATCATGAAAGAATAATTATTATGTATGACACGATGGGGACACAAATTGAGCATACAAATATATGGCACATCAATATCATGTTCATGCATGGGGAGCATATGGTGCACACAAGTATTGGGATCATGCAATGGATAGGATGAATCAAAATCTCCTAACATGTATGAGGAACCTATGGGGGTCTCCTCATGAGCAATATTGGAACATCATATGGAGAAAATGGACAACATCCAAAACAATGCATATCCGAAGCTAGGTGGTCATGGCATGGAATATGAGATAAATGATGCAAAGGGAGCATATCAATATCATCACAAGAAAAACAAATGCCAATAACCATGGGCTTGTCATCTATGCCATAAGTGCAAATTGGGTTCATTTTAATGGCATATGCATAGTCACTATGAAGAGATTGCAAATAAGACATATGGTTGATCTCATGCATAGCATATGACAAGTCAAGCAGGTTATCAAACATGATGTGACCAAGGGAGTTATCACAAGAAATCCTATGTAACATGGCATCACAACTAATAGACTCCACATGAGAATCATCATAATCATCATAAATGGGCAAATCATCACATGGGGAAATCATACTAGCATGACGCATGGTACTAGGTGGATCAACATCATGCAAGCAATCGATGTCAAGAATGTCCACTAGTGGGACTAGAGCATCACCGTCACCTATGTTACCTTTTTTGTTCCACTCAAGTGGTGTATGTGAGGTGGCAAAGACCAAATGGTGGTCATCTCCATCTTGATGGAACCATGTGGGGGGTGCATCATATTTCACCATGGCCATTGTTTTGTCCAAAGGGAGGACGTAGTCGTTGTGAGTCGGCGTGTCATCATATATGGGACCTCAACAAATGAGAAGACACAATAGATGTAGAGTTTAAGTCATTAAAAATCATAGTGGCCTTGCATGCCCTATCAGCTATCACACTCTCTCTATGTGGTGGTTCACTCACTCCCTCAAAATAGGTGCACTCAAAGTCGCATATGGTGGAGTCACTCATCTCACTCAAGTGGTGGGGGTTGTGGCTCTCCTCACATGGGAATTGTGGCAACTCATCATATGTGGGGCTAGTGGTGAACTCGCTCTCACTCTCAATATGGTGACACAAGTCACTCAAGTCATCATACGTCGCCGTGGTCGAAGGGAGAATCCCATGCTCAACCATCTCGTCATCGTCGCTGTGGATGAAGGCCAAAGATGGCACATCATCACTCTCCTCCATGACCGAAGGGAAAATCCCATGCTCGATCATCTCATCATCGTCGCCGTGGATGAAGGCCAAAGATGGCACATCATCACTCTCCTCCATGACCGAAGGAAAAATCCCATGCTCGATCATCTCATCATCGTCGCCGTGGATGAAGTCCGAAGATGGCACATCATCACTCTCGCCTCCAAAGATGGAAACATCATCCTTGCTCGCCACCTTGTCGCTCGCCTCCAAAGCTTGGTCCTTGAAGGTCTCCGTAGTTGTACTCGTCGCTGCACCATCTTGAAAAAGAGTCATGGTAGACTCGGCACCATCAATGCCACAAAGAGGGATGGCGGTGAAGTCGAACTTGGGAACATCGTCTTGGAGCTCATCGGGCTTGGACATCATGGTGGTACTAGCCTCATGCTTGTCGTAGAGCTTGGTCGCCGCGAAGTGTTCTTGGGGTGGAGAAGCCTTGGCCTTCATGAGTTCTTGTTCCGCCTTGAGAGCACCAATGTAGTAGTCATCGAGGGACTTATAGTTCTCGAGGAAGATAGTCTTGGAGATGTCGTTGTTCAATCCCATCATGAAGTGGAACTTCATCGAAATGGGGTCGTCCACGCTGGCTCATCGCAAGGCAATCTTCATCTCCTTGAAGAACTTGTCGTTGGACCTGGATCCTTGGATGGTGTTCTCCAATTGGCGTTGAAGTTGTTCCGTGTAGGTTGGAGGCACGAACTCTCGCCGCAAAGCTCTCTTCGTCTTGGGCCAACTCATCTCGTAGCTCTCCGAAGGTGTGTGAAGCCACCATGTCGAGGCGTAGTCGTGGAAGTTTCTTGTGGCGCACTTCACTTGATCTTCGGAAGGGACTTGATGTAGCTTGAGGTTGTCGTCCATCAAACGCTCCCACTCGAGGTACTCCTCGGGTTCTTGAGTCCCATAGAAAGGAATCTTGTGGTTGGTGTCGAGGTCGTAGTAGCTCGTGGAAGTCGCAGACTTGATCTTGGGGAGCTTCTCTTGAGCGTAGTTTTGGGGTGCTTGTTGGCGAAGATGCCGTATGTCCATAGGAGAAGATGCCTTGAAGTCACTTGGCGAAGATGCCAAGGGAGATGGTGAAGTCGTTGAGCGGTAGTTGGTGTTGAGCTCTTGACCTTCACGTTCTTGTTGGTGATGGTGTCGATGCCGATGTGACCTTGCCAGAGATCGTAGCTCGGAAGCATGTGCACTTGAGCGTCTTCTCGAAAATGAGGAAGATCGCTTGTAGGACTTGATGAGGGCTTTTATGTCCTCCATTTGAGCTTGCCTCTTGGCGTCGAAGTTGTTGTTCGTGGCTTCAAACTCATCGTTGTTGTAGACCGAAGGTGAAATGCCTTGCCTATCCATCACAAGACTCGAGTAGAGGTGAGTAGGAAATGAGATAAATAATACCAACTTACCTTTTCCCAAAGTTGAGGATGTATCCCGTTTCACTCAATGTGAAATGAAAGAATAGTGGAATTGGTATCGGACTTGTTCACTCACACCTATCAAGTAAAGCTTATGGTGTAGCTCGGTGAGGATAGTGGCACAAAAATTTGACGCAAAATGTTAGCAAGAGTCAACAATGTTGAAAGAGATTCACAAATTCGCAAGTGAAACAAGTAGACCAATAGCAATGAATGGCACACGGAAACACACACACGGATAGATAAATGGGGTCGTGCAACCAAGGAATGAGCACAAAATGTGGAATCCACGGAAAACGCTCGTGTTGCACAACTCAAGAGAGACGCTAGCACGATTGCTCAATAGGCGGATATGACACTTGTGCACAACCTATAAGATGCAAAATATATTGACTTTTATCCCAAGTATGCTATGTATGTATTGTTCCCGGTGTTTGTCTCAAGATGATCCAAGATGATCTGATATGACAATCTTATATGCAATGTGGTATGATGCTATGGCACTTGCTTACAAGCTTCTTTGCAGTCTTTCTTATGCTTAAAAGCTTTATTTCTTTTTTTGTATGGCCGCTTTTGCACAATGCACAAACCAAGATAGCAATTGTATATATGCGGGAACAAACTTGTGGCACAAGAGATGATATGCTACCAAGATTATACCAATATGATATGGTATGTATGTAATGGAAGGTGTAGACCGATGATCACTAATGTGCACAAGTAACATTGCCGGCAATACTCAAATGGCTAGTCTTGATAGGCAAGTAACGCAAAATGGCCTAGGGGTTAACCATGCAATTGCAAGGGGAATGTACAATGGTGTCGTCGAGGTTACCGTCCTTTGCGATGACGAGTGGCGGTGTTCTTGATGTAGATACCAAGATGATGGAGACTTGTCCCTAAGTAGCCGAAACACCTTAGGAAATGGAAAAAGCCGTGAACTCAAAATCTCAAATGACAAATGTCAAATGGTGGTAGCGGGAAAGCGGTGGTGGTTGCGGAAACTCAATGGGATTGCGGGAATGCAATGATGGGTTTTGAGATGCAATGCGGAAGTGGAGGGTAAGGTGGTGGACTATACACGGTGTTAGAGTTGAAGCAATGGTCCATAAGTAGCCGAAACACCTTAGGAGACTCGAATCACAACTCAAACAACCTCAAATGCTAAGGGGAACAAAATGGGTTAGGTTGCGGTGATCGGTGGTGGCTATGCGGATGATATGGTGGAGGGCCTAGGCAAACTTTCCAAATTTTGGAAAATTTTATGGAGTCAAATAGTGTTGGAACCTATCTAGATGGATGGGGGATGTCAATAGCTACTCAACGGGCTAAAGAACGCAAAAATCGGACTCCGGATGTGGAAGTTATGGGCAAAACGGTGAATCTCGAAACGCTGAAACTGGGTGGGGCGGTAGTACCACTTGGGAGGGCGGTAGTACCGCTTGTGGTGCTCAGCGGTAGTACCGCTTGGAGGGGCGGTAGTACTGCTTGTGTGGAATTCTTCGCAGATCTAATCGGGGCGCGATTTTAGGGCGGAAATGGATGATCTCGGTGGCAAAATTTGACGAATTTCGTGGATGGAAGGTGGGGAAACTTTGGGGGATGCTAGATCCACTCGAAACCAAGCAAATCCATGGATCAAAATCAACAAAACATCATCAAACCAACAAATCACAAAAAAATTTGGGGCTATTTTTGGTGGGGATTTTCGGATTTTAGGACGAAATCAAGCAAAAGAAGGCTAGAAAAAGAGGGGTAGGAGCTCCAAATTCGTGATCAACCTTGCTCTGATCCAAGATGATGTAGGGTAGAACCCTAGCAGCCCGATCTTTCATGACTGGAGTGGGATCCCTCGAAGAACACGGGGAAGAACAGAGAGAAATCACAAGGGGAAACACGCAAGAACAAGTCCCATCACACATCCACTAGACAATCAAACACACAAGATCCACAAGGTACATGAACAACAAAAGGAAAGATACAAGGTAGAGTTCATCTCCAATAGGAGGTCTTGATATTATCCTAGACGGATCTTCCCATGAGGGGGTCTTGATGATATCCCGCAGGATCTTCTCACATGGAGGTCTTGAACTCCATGGGAGTGGTCTCTCTCTCTCTCTCTCTCAAGAGGAGGAGGTGGGAGCAAAGCTCACCTAAGAATGAGCTATAATATTTGCTCACCCTAGAAAGGAGGTGGAGGTGGTCTATTTATAGTCTAAGCCACGAAGGGGTAAGTGGGAGAGGGATACAAGGCTAAAGGCCTGCGGCTGCACATAGGCAGGGCGGTAGTACCGGACTCATGGGTGGTAGTACTGCTTGAGCAGTAGTACCGCTTGGAGGGGCGGTAGTACCGGAATTATACCGCTCGATCACTGGAGTTTGTCGGGTTGAGCGGTAGTAGGGCGGATGCTGGGCGGTAGTGCCGCTTGGGTGGCCTCAGCGGTAGTACCGCTCGTTCTAGAGTGGCCAGATTCTCCTCCTCCTTCTCTTCCATGCTTCCCTCGCGGACGGTGTAGTCGTTCCTTGGCGCTTGCACTCCTCCTCAACATCTGTGAAGCTCCGACAATACCTATGCATGCAAACGGGAGAAGTGTCAAGTAGTATACCATCCTCGAAGGGGTCAAATGAACACGTGTAAAGGAGAAGATTCACCTTTATGTATGAGAAGTAGATGTCAAACGTGTCACTTGTCGAACGGACTCTTGACATGGTGATGTCCATAGGATGCTCCGCATCAGTACACATCTAGGTGGATTGGTTGAGGCACCCTCGAGTACCCAGTGGATGCCAGGGCACCTGGAGAATCTAGTGTTGTCCTAGGATATCCCGGAGTACCCGTGTGATCATCCTATGGTTCGCCACCCAGGCTCAAAGGGATCATAAGATTATTCATGCTAGAAACTTCCGTGTGCAGCCACAAGCCAATATGGGCTCTAGCATAGTTGAATAAGTTGTGTGACCTCTTTCAGTGGTAGACTAGCAGATGTAGGGGATGTAGGTGGTACTGTCTACCCAGAGTAAAGAGTTAATGCTTCTGAAAGACCGTGTCTCGGTCATCCGTTTCTCAAACATCATGAAGTGCGAGAAATTCAACGGAGGAGATCAAGTATTGTGGGGAAAAGTGCGCAAACCTCTGCAGAGTGTACAAACTAATCATGGTTAGCTGTGTCCCTGGTTATGGACATCTTGAGTATCTGGTTTCTTGGATTATCATGTTGATCTCATCATTCTAAATTAATCTGATTGGGTTAATTGATGTTGCTTCATTGGGATTGAGTTGGAGGAACCTTCTCAATGTTTAACAACCACCATGATAGTTAAATAAAATTTATTCCTTTGAAGTAGGGAAAAATTGGCTTTATGCAAAAACTACAATCATAGAGTTTTCCACCAGCCATATATGCATCTAGTGATAGCATTTTCCTTTTCATTACTCTATGTGTTACATTGCCAGCATATTCCATGTGCTGACCATTTTGGGCTGCAACATATCATGTTGCAGACTTTTCAGATGACGAGTAAGGTGCCATAGTGTGACGCCCCCGATTCAATCGTACACTAATCATGCACGCAAACGTGTACGATCAAGATCAGTGACTCACGGGAAGATATCACAACACAACTCTAAAAACATAAATAAGTCTTACAAGCATCATAATACAAGCCAGGGGCCTCGAGGGCTCGAATACAAGTGCTCGATCATAGACGAGTCAGCGGAAGCAACAATATCTGAGTACAGACATAAGTTAAACAAGTTTGCCGTAAGAAGGCTAGCACAAACTGGGATACAGATCGAAAGAGGCGTAGGCCTCCTGCCTGGGATCCTCCTAACTACTCCTGGTCGTCGTCAGCAATCTGCACGTAGTAGTAGGCACCTCCAGTGTAGTAGTCGTCATCGACGGTGGCGTCTGGCTCCTCGGCTCCAGCATCTGGTTGTGACAACCAGAAAGAAAGGAAAGGGGGAAAATGGGGGGAGAAAGCAACCGTGACTACTCATCCAAAGTACTCGCAAGCAAGGATCTACACTACATATGCATGGGTATATGTGTAAAGGGCCATATCGGTGGACTGAACTGCAGAATGCCAGAATAAGAGGGGGATAGCTAATCCTGTCGAAGACTACGCTTCTGGCAGCCTCCGTCTTGCAGCGTGTAGCAGAGAGTAGATTAAAGTCCTCCAAGTAGCATCTCCAAGTAGCACCGCATAGCATAATCCTACCCGGCGATCCTCCCCTCGTCGCCCTGTGGAAAAGCGATCACCGGGTTATCTGTGGAACTTGGAAGGGTGTGTTTTATTAAGTATCCGGTTCTAGTTGTCATAAGGTCAAGGTACAACTCCGGGTCGTCCTTTTACCGAGGGACACGGCTATTCGAATAGATAAACTTCCCTGCAGGGGTGCACCACATAACCCAACACGCTCGATCCCATTTGGCCGGACACACTTACCTGGGTCATGCCCGGCCTCAGAAGATCAACACGTCGCAGCCTCACCTAGGCACAACAGAGAGGTCAACACGCCGGTCTAAATCCTATGCGCGCAGGGGTCTGGGCCCATCGCCCATTGCACACCTGCACGTTGCGTACACGGCCGGTGAGCAGACCTAGCAACCTCCATTACAAAGGAAGTTGCGTTAACGCAGTCCAACCCGGCGTGCGCCGCTCCGTCTCTGACGTCAAGAAGGCTTCGGCTGATACCACGACGTCGGGATACCCATAACTACTCCCGCGTAGATGGTTAGTGCATATAGACCAAATGGCCAGACTCAGATCAAATACCAAGATCTCGTTAAGCGTGTTATTATGAAGAAACCGCGGACGCCGACCAGGGCCAGGCCCACCTCTCACCTAGGCGGTCTCAACCTGCCCTGTCGCTCCGCCACAAAGTAACAGTCGTTGGCCGTCGGGAACCCAGGCCCACCTCTACCGGGATGGAGCCACCTGTCCTTTCAGCCCCCTCATCAGAATCACTTACGGGTACTCATCAAGCTGACCCGACTTTAGTCACCATCTGTACAGTATGTATGTAGGTATAGTATATACCCGTGATCACCTCCCGAGTGATCACGGCCCAATAGTATAGCAAGGCAGACTGACAAGAATGTAGGGCCAATGATGATAAACTAGCATCCTATACTAAGCATTTAGGATTGCAGGTAAGGTATCAATAGATGTAGCAACAATGTCAGGCTATGCATCAGAATAGGATCAACGGAAAGCAGTAACATGCTACACTACTCTAATGCAAGCAGTATAGAGGAGAATAGGCGATATCTGGTGATCAAGGGGGGGAGGGGCTTGCCTGATTGCTCTGGCAAGGAGGGGTCGTCGGTGACGTAGTCAACCACAGGGGCATCAGCATCGTCACAGGGTCTACCAGAGAGAAGAGGGGGAAGAAACAGTAAATACATAGCAAGCAAGTGCATAACAGGACAACAAGCAGAGCTAGACGTGTTCTAACGCGGTATGAGGTGATACCGGTGAAGGGGGGGAACATCCGGGAAAGTATCCCCGGTGTTCCGTGTTTTTGGACAAATGAACCGGAGGTGCAATGTTGCATGTTTGCTATGCTAGGGATGTGTGGTGGACGAACGAGCTGCGCATCTGGATTCGTCTCGTCGTTCTGAGCAAGTTTCATGTACAAAGTTTTTCCATCCGAGCTACGGTTTATTTTATATTAATTTTTAAAGATTTTAAATCAGTTTTAGAACTTATTTAATTATTTTAAAACAACATTATCCAAAACAGTGTTTGCTGACGTCATCATGACGCCAGCATGACGTCAGCAGTCAACAGAGGTGTTGACTGGTCAACTGACGTGTGGGTCCAGTGGGACCCACCTGTCATACTCTGTTTAGGTTAATTAGTGTTTAGTTAAACTAATTACTGTTTAATTAAACTAACAAGTTAATCAGATTAATTAAATAGGATTAATTAACTTAATTAATTCACTAATTAATTAATTATTAATTAATTCATTAATTAATTTTAATATTATTTTTTTTATATATGTTCTTTTAAAACGTTCTCAGGGGCATGGGCCCCGGCTGTCATAGGCCCTAGGGGCCATAGTGGGTTCCGGTGCTGTGGGCGCCGCAGGTGCGGGCGCTAGGCGCTGCGGGGCGCCCGACCCAGGAGAGGGCCGAGCGGGCGCAGAGGGGGCGCCGGCGCCGGGCGCGTGGTCGACGGCGCAGCACGGGTGTTCGCCGGAATGGGATGCCAGCAGAAGGGCGGTAGCGAGCACGGGCCGACAAGAGGAAGGACAAGGTCGCGAGCGGGAACGGCCGTGGCCGTGGTGGCTGCGAGCAAAGGCGGGGCGCGGGCGCGCGGACGGGCGCGGTTGCCTCGCGGTGAGCGCGAACGCGCATGCGAGGACGTGCAGGGGAGGGCGCGGAGCAGGGCTGGCGAGGGCACGGGGCGACCGGCATGGTGTGGCGCCGTGAGGCCAGGCGAGGACGCGGCCGGGCGAGGGAGAGAGAGGAGGGGCACGGGGGTGCTCACAGGACCGGTAGGGTAATGGCAGCGTGCTCGGGGAGGCTCGGGGAGGTCCGTTGTGGAGGAGGACGGGGACGACGTCGATGTAGGAGGAGGCAGGCCGGTGGGGAAGTCCGGCGGGGCGGCGTGGTGGTCTTCGGGCGGCGCCGGCGAGCGGTCGATCCAGGCGGCGGGGTCATGGTCGCCGTCAGCGCGGCGAGGGGCGCCGTCGAGGGAGAGAGGATGGGGGGCGCTGTCGAGGGCGGGGGACGGCGAGCAGGCTTCGGCGTCGGGGTTCGGCCCGATCCAGTTCTGGATCGCGGGGGATGGGGAGCGAGAGGGGGAGTGGGGGTTTCATCCCCGATCCAGATCGGATCGGGAGGGGAGAGGGAGTGGCGATGTGGGGAGGGAGTGGGTTAGGGTTTCGGTCGCCACGGGGTTATAGGGAGTGGGGGTGTGGGGCGGTTGGGCCGGCCCGTTCGGGCGGCGGAGGCCAGCTGGGCCACTTGGCCCAGCGGGGGGGTGGGGGGGGGGGAGGGGTCTGTTGTTTTTGTTTTGTTTTGGTTTCCTTTCATTTGTTTCTTTTTATTTATTTTCCTTTCTGTTTTATTCAAGTTAAAATATTTATGCATTTTCTAAAAATGTGTTTACTTCACCATAATTATCTATGCAATATTTTACACGTTCCGAACATTTTTGTTTTAAAGTTTGAAAACTTTGTTTGTTTGCCAAAAATTCAAATTTGAATTCGAATCGTTTTGAACTAACACGAGATTAGCGACAGTAACGGAAGTGACATGGCGTCATTAGCAGAGGTTACTGTAGCTTGATTATCCGGGCGTCACAATTCTCCTCCACTACAAGAAATCTCGTCCCGAGATTTATGAGGGGAGTTAAGGGGGGAGGGATTGGGTTACGATAATTCTAACGAGTGTTCTCGGTCTTGGTTGCTCTTCTCGAAGCGGTCGATCCATTATGTTGATGTCTTCATTTCTTTGCTTCAGGCCATCATGATGTAGTACACATCCTTTCTTCGGGATCTTCATCGTACTTACGGAAAGGATAAAGGGTGGGCATTCCGGGAGTACGGACCTCTACAAGGTCGACTATCTGGTCGGTAACATCGAGGAAGATGGCGGAAGTAACTCTCGAATTTAAACTTAAGAAAATATCGAGAGCAAGGTAAGGAGGTATCATGTGAAGTTTCAAGCGGGCAGACAATCGTTTGATGCCTGAAACAGGGCGTGAAAGGGCTCAAAGCAATCAAGAATAAGTATTGCGTCCGGCATCAGATTTGATGATCCCTCGGAAGATGGCTCGTGAATTACATACGAGGCCACACGCGAGGAGCAACCTTGGGAATAGGGGGTGCAGGAGAGTCAGGTTTCGATCCTGTGGAACTGTGGGTTATGGGCCCACCATGTGGTTCAAAAGTAGGAAGGGGGCCGACATCTTGTAGGTCATGATAGTAAGGCGTGTCAGAGGGTAACCTATCAGTTATGTCGGCAACAACATCGATACCAAGGGCGAGGGACGAAGAGAACCATTTTCCCTGCTCGTTGAACGAGGCAGGCCAATAGGCAAGGTTCTCGTCCATCAGTGGCTACCGAAATGTCATCAACAATAGTAACAGGGTCTTACTGACAGAGCGGTACCACGAGGTGTTTACATAAGCAGGAGAATATTACTGCTTAGGTCATATAGATCACAAGAAAGGTTAAACCAAACAATGGAAAGGAAAATATGATTATCAGATTAAACAGAACAATGGAAAGGAAAATGTGTTAAAACACATATTTCAGGGGTATTTCCTTCCCAAGGTCAAACAGAGCATCATATCCATGACAGGATAGAAAGTAGAAAACCATTTATGTAAGGGGAGAGGAATTTCATGACATTACCCATACAGCGGTGTATGGATAATTGAGCAGGAAACATTTAGCATTGGGCTTCAAATGTTCTTGTTGAAAATTGGAGTACCACAGACATGCTTCGAGATAGTATTGACATGGTCTTCAAGCAAAGGTCAGACTTTGGATATAGGAAGGATCCATCAGGAACAACTTGTAGAATAAGTCTTACAATTTCCTCATGGAAGAATGGATAACCTTGCTAATAAGGAAACTATAACAGCAGGTCATCCGGCCAAGTGTGCTGGGCATGCCATCACCTTACTGGGTCATAAAAGACCAGTGTTATAACTCTTGGAAAAATGTTCCAACCATCATATCTGACCGAGATTCAGATCTGATCAGTGTTAGGATACCTCAAACTCATGATGCTTGAGGAGAAAAGGTGCGATACAAATTGACGAGATGACATCGAAGATTCTCGGGAGATGAACCATGGAAGCCAGTTCTGAAACAAGAGTTCATCGGTAAACTAACGAGAGGATGAGGAGGTAGCTGATGGAATCAGCGACAATTCATCGAGATTAACAAAAGATGGATTTCCGCAATTATGTGAACAAGGAGATAACATTTGTCAGTTCAAATGGTATCATGATGTATGCTCGAGGAAAACATACACAATTAAACATTGGTTGAAAGGTGCACCCGAAATATGGGCTGGGTTGCACAACCAACGTCGGAATGGTGATTCAACAATCAAATGTTTAAGAATGAACAGCCAACCATTAACTTCAAAGCAATAGGGTTGCTAGAAGGGCAGAATCCAAATAGCACCGTTCGTCTGTTGGTATCCTGGTTAGAACCAACACGGGGACCAAGAAAGAATGGTGATGGCGAGAAGCATCGCTGCAACAAGAATTTCTTAAGAGGTGGTGAAATTCTCACGACATTCTTGACATAAAAGGTGGTAATATTCCAAGGTAAAGAAGAACAATGCTGGGTAGCAAGGATCTCATGGTACAACACAAAACACGAACAAGTTTGTGTTGGAGGGGAGGCATTAAAGTGGTCGATGTCAACACAAATCATCAAAGGCAAGGATGGTATTTCTCATCATGAATTCAATAGATATCCAGGAAGGAGTCAAGATGTTGATGATGATCACGACAAATTTTGTCGAGAGGCTCCACGACGATGTAATCCATCGGCAATGACATCAAGTTAAAGGAATTATGAAGCAAAAGGTTATTGGAACCATGGGTATGACACAAACTTGAAATCAAGCTTGTTGTTCAAGGTGAAATGATATGACGAGGAAAATCGATGTAAGCTTAGCTCATCGTCGAAAATTGTGCTCCGGGAAGAAAGGACCAGGTAGCATAGTTAAAATTTAGCACAAAATGATATAGCCGATCAAGCTAGGAATGACGTGATGGAGTATTAAACTTCTCATCCACAATGTACTAGGAGTACTGAATCACAAGGGCGATTCTATTCGCTAATCGGTGTTCTCGGTTGACGACAACCCAGAACCCGTGGAGTGACTATGACGGGGAAAGGCACTACTTCATCAGAAATGCATAAGATGTAGTGCAATCGGTTGATATCCTCGAGATACTAGGGGGTTAGTACTCGAAGGTAGATCAAGATAGAGGTTGGATGGGTGTATTGATCTGTAGAGGACAGGTGGTTTAACTTGTCCGAGAAATGGAATCAAGTAGAAAATATGGTCGGATCCATGATTGCAAAGGATCAATTCACAGATTCCAAATGATATTATAACAAGGAAATAGTTATTATTACAAGAAGCTTCCATGATAGGATCTACATCGTGTCCATGGGCATGAACACAAAGTTCAAGGTCGACTCCCACTTCTTCAATGTATAACCTTCCATTCACTTCTCGCTTTGATAAAGGCATTAGTGTTGAAAGTTTTACCTGGTGAAATACTAGATGAGTATGACTCGTGAAAACTTCCGAGTTCACACATATAAAGGAAGGCATAGGTTCAACCCGTCAGGGTATCGTGGAAACATATACCACAAGCTTCAATAGTAAGTACCACCAGCTCGAAAGCAGAGCATTGTTGGCCAAGCAGATGATACAATTTACCAAAGGCACTATGTATCAGGGGAAGAACTCACCAGGTGATTGAATATGAAGGACACTGTCAGATAACAATCCAACAATGGATCGGGTGATCCACAACGGAGCTGATGTGAGTATTGGTACTCCATCAGAGGAAGAAAAAATGCACCAGCATCATATTATAGAACATCGGAATAATTCGATGCTTAGATAACAAAGGAATTACGATTTCCAAAACAAAGGATCAGAAGCAGTCGCTCTGATCAAGGATGGATAAGTCGGACAGACCAGAGGCACAATTGGCGACAAATAGTTTGGTCGAGAACCAGCTCATGTTCAAAAATGATGTCTGAGTCGGAAAGATAATTTAGAAGGGTTGATAGATGATTGTGTGCATTCGCACACATATTGAATCAATAGGATCAAAATGATGGTGTCAAAAGATACTAGTGAATATTGCCAGATATATGGGAAGCATCCATAATGCTAGTAGACAAGTATTTGCAGAGCAATAAAGCTGCTAAGGATTTTCGGAGGATTGAATAGTATTTCAAAGACTTTTGTGAAACACCTGAACAACTGGGATGAGCGGATACTCGAAAGGTGCGAGAAATTTATTCTTAGGGGTATTCAGGTGGCAAAGAACTGCAAGCCAGTAGGCACAAAATATACTCAGGGTATCTTGTAATAACAAGGTCGACTGGGAATAAAAGTAAGCACGACAGGTGTAAGTATTTATCCATAGGGATATTTCGGTGGAAGGGAATTGCAAAAGCAACAGGCACAAGGTCTCGAGAGAAAATCAGAGAGTATCTTCGAAATCTTCTGGTGCAGCCGGCGATCATCTGGACTGAAGGGGCTCTCCGGGAAAAAGTATTTTCGAGAACCTGAAGTTAGATTTTAGTAAAAATCGTTTAACCCGAATAGAAGAGAGTTCAGAATCCCGGAGTAAAGATCGAGGAGTAAAAGATCCTAATACCACCCATTTGGCGACGTGGGCCCATGGGCCGCACAGCCAAGTTAGTAAAACAATTTTCATCGACTAGACTCAACTTCGGCCAGGGAGTTGGAAAGGGGGATTCCTACAGGCAGTCGGCTCTCATACCAACTTGTGATGCCCCCGATTCAATCGTACACTAATCATGCACGCAAACGTGTACGATCAACATCAGGGACTCACGGGAAGATATCACAACACAACTCTAAAAACATAAATAAGTCTTACAAGCATCATAATACAAGCCAGGGGCCTCGAGGGCTCGAATACAAGTGCTCATCATAGACGAGTCAGCGGAAGCAACAATATCTGAGTACAGACATAAGTTAAACAAGTTTGCCTTAAGAAGGCAAGCACAAACTGGGATACAGATCGAAAGAGGCGTAGGCCTCCTGCCTGGGATCCTCCTAACTACTCCTGGTCGTCGTCAGCAGTCTGCACGTAGTAGTAGGCACCTCCAGTGTAGTAGTCGTCATCGACGGTGGCGTCTGGCTCCTGGGCTCCAGCATATGGTTGCGACAACCAGAAAGAAAGGAAAGGGGGAAAAAGGGGGGAGAAAGCAACCGTGACTACTCATCCAAAGTACTCGCAAGCAAGGATCTACACTACATATGCATGGGTATATGTGTAAAGGGCCATATCGGTGGACTGAACTGCAGAATGCCAGAATAAGAGGGGGATAGCTAATCCTGTCGAAGACTACGCTTCTGGCAGCCTCCATCTTGCAGCGTGTAGCAGAGAGTAGATTAAAGTCCTCCAAGTAGCATCTCCAAGTAGCATCTCCAATAGCATCGCATAGCATAATCCTACCCGGCGATCCTCCCCTCATCGCCCTATGGAAAAGCGATCACCGGGTTGTCTGTGGAACTTGGAAGGGTGTGTTTTATTAAGTATCCGGTTCTAGTTGTCATAAGGTCAAGGTACAACTCCGGGTCGTCCTTTTACCAAGGGACACGGCTATTCGAATAGATAAACTTCCCTGCAGGGGTGCACCACATAACCCAACACGCTCGATCCCATTTGGCCGGACACACTTTCCTGGGTCATGCCCGGCCTCGGAAGATCAACACGTCGCAGCCCCACCTAGGCACAACAGAGAGGTCAACACACCGGTCTAAATCCTATGCGCGCAGGGGTCTGGGCCCATCGCCCATTGCACACCTGCACGTTGCGTACGCGGCCAGTGAGAAGACCTAGAAACCTCTATTACAAAGGAAGTTACGTTAACACAGTCCAACCCGGCGCGCGCCGCTCCGTCGCTGACGTCAAGAAGGCTTCGGCTGATACCACGACGTCGGGATACCCATAACTACTCCCGCGTAGATGGTTAGTGCGTATAGACCAAATGGCCAGACTTAGATCAAATACCAAGATCTCGTTAAGCGTGTTATTATGAAGCAACCGCGGACGCCGACCAGGGCCAGGCGCACCTCTCACCTAGGTGGTCTCAACCTGCCCTGTCGCTCCGCCACAAAGTAACAGTCGGGGGCCGTCGGGAACCCAGGCCCACCTATACCGGGATGGAGCCACCTGTCCTTTTAGCCCCCTCATCAGAATCACTTGCGGGTACTCATCGAGCTGACCCGACTTTAGTCACCATCTGTACAGTATGTATGTAGGTATAGTATATACCCGTGATCACCTCCCGAGTGATCACGGCCCAATAGTATAGCAAGGCAGACTAACAAGAATGTAGGGCCAATGATGATAAACTAGCATCCTATACTAAGCATTTCGGATTGCAGGTATGGTATCAACAGATGTAGCAATAATGTCAGGCTATGCATCAGAATAGGATCAACGGAAAGCAGTAACATGATACACTACTCTAATGCAAGCAGTATAGAGGAGAATAGGCGATATCTGGTGATCAAGGGGGGGGGGGCTTGCCTGATAGCTCTGGCAAGGAGGGGTCGTCGGTGACGTAGTCGACCACAGGGGCATCAACATCGTCACAGGGTCTACCGGAGAGAAGAGGGTGACGAAAGAGTAAATACATAGCAAGCAAGTGCATAACAGGACAACAAGCAGAGCTAGACATGTTCTAACGCGGTATGAGGTGATACCGGTGAAGGGGGGGAACATCCGGGAAAGTATCCCCGGTGTTCCGTGTTTTCGGACAGATGAATCGGAGGTGCAATGTTGCAGGTTTGCTATGCTAGGGATGTGTGGTAGATGAACGGGCTGTGTATCTGGATTCGTCTCGTCGTTCTGAGCAAGTTTCATGTACAAAGTTTTTCTATCCGAGCTACGGTTTATTTTATATTAATTTTTAAAGATTTTAAATCATTTTTAGAACTTATTTAATTATTTTAAAACAACATTATCCAAAACAGTGTTTGCTGACGTCATCATGACGCCAGCATGACGTCAGCAGTCAACAGAGGTGTTGACTGGTCAACTGACGTGTGGGTCCAGTGGGACCCACCTGTCATACTCTGTTTAGGTTAATTAGTGTTTAGTTAAACTAATTACTGTTTTATTAAACTAACAAGTTAATCAGATTAATTAAATAGGATTAATTAACTTAATTAATTCACTAATTAATTAATTGTTAATTAATTAATTTTAATTTTTTTATATATGCTTTTTTAAAACGTTCTCACGGGCATGGGCCCCGGCTGTCATAGGCCCTAGGGGCCATAGTGGGTTCGGGTGCTGCGGGCGCCGCAGGTGCGGGCGCTAGGCGCTGCGGGGCGCCCGACCCAGGAGAGGGCCGAGCGGGCGCAGAGGGGGCGCCGGCACCGGGCGCGTGGTCGACGGCGCAGCACGGGCGGTCGCCGGAATGGGACGCCGACAGAAGGGCGACGGTGAGCACGGGCCGACGAGAGGAAGGACAAGGTCGCGAGCGGGAACGGCCGTGGCTGTGGTGGCCGCGAGCAAAGGCGGGGCGCGGGCGCGCGGACGGGCGCGGTTGCCGCGCGGTGAGCGTGAACGCGCATGCGACGACGTGCAGGGGAGGGCGCGGACCGGGGCTGGCGAGGGCACGGGGCGACCGGCGTGGTGCGGCGCCGTGAGGCCAGGCGAGGACGCGGCCGGGCGAGGAAGAGAGAGGAGGGGCACGGGGGTGCTCACAGGACCGGTAGGGTAATGGCAGCGTGCTCAGGGAGGCTCGGGGAGGTCCGTTGTGGAGGAGGACGGGGACGACGTCGACGTAGGAGGAGGCATGCCGGTGGGGAAGTCCGGCGGGGCGGCGTGGTGGTCTTCGGGCGGCGCCGGCGAGCGGTCGATCCAGGCGGCAGGGTCATGGTCGCCGTCAGCGTGGTGAGGGGCGCCGTCGAGGGAGAGAGGACGGGGGGCGATGACGAGGGCGGGGGACGGCGAGCAGGCTTCGGCGTCGGGGTTCGGCCCGATCCAGTTCTGGATCGCGGGGGATGGGGAGCGAGAGGGGGAGTGGAGGTTTCATCCCCGATCCAGATCGGATCGGGTGGGGGAGAGGGAGTGGCGATGTGGGAAGGGAGTGGGAGCGAGTAGGTTAGGGTTTCGGTCGCCACGGGGTTATAGGGAGTGGGGGTGTGGGGCGGTTGGGCCGGCCCGTTCGGGCGGCGGAGGCCAGCTGGGCCACTTGGCCCAGCGAGGGGGGGGGGGGGTCTGTTGTTTTTGTTTTGTTTTGGTTTCCTTTCATTTGTTTCTTTTTATTTATTTTCCTTTCTGTTTTATGCAATTTAAAAAATTTATGCATTTTCTAAAAATGTGTTTACTTCACCATAATTATCTATGCAATATTTTACACGTTCCGAACATTTTTGTTTTAAAGTTTGAAAACTTTGTTTGTTTGCCAAAAATTCAAATTTGAATTCGAATCATTTTGAACTAACGCGAGATTAGCGACAGTAACGGAAGTGACATGGCGTCATTAGCAGAGGTTACTGTAGCTTGATTATCTGGGCGTCACACATAGGTCGTTGTCATTCACTCAGCTATGCCGTTGGAGTTGATGGACTCACTTTATCTTCCAAGCCTTTCGCTATTATTTTTCTTAGATGGCCTTAAGCCATATTATTGTAATAAGTTCTCTTTTGAGACATTCGATGTAATAAGTGCGTGATTGAAACTCTGTTATAAATCCTCAAGTACTGTGCATGTCAGCATTACCGATCTAGGGATGACACTAATGCACAGAGACTAGACTGTTTGCGGTCTGGTCGCTACAAGATGGTGTTATTAGACGTTGTGTACCTGAGCATGAACATGAATAGACCCTACGCAAGTGTCACTCCGAGGCATATGGAGGACACCACGCTGGAGATAGAACTGCACATAAGGTATTGCAATCCTGTTTTTATTGGCCTACTCTCTTCAAAGATGCCCGTAAGTTTGTCTTGTCTTGTGATGAATGCCAAAGAATTGGTAATATTAGTAGACATCAAGAAATGCCTATGAATTATTCTCTTGTTATTGAACCATTTGATGTTTGGGGCTTTGATTATATGGGACCATTTCCTTCCTCTAATGGGTAAACACATATTTTTGTTGCTGTTGATTACGTTACTAAGTGGGTAGAAGCTATTCCAACTAGTTGTGCTGATCATAACACCTCTATTAAGATGCTTAAAGAAGTTATTTTTCTGAGGTTTGGAGTCCCTAGATATTTAATGACTGATGGTGGTTCACATTTTATTCATGGTGCTTTTTGTAAAATGCTTGCTAAGTATGATGTTAATCATAGAATTGCATCTCCATATCACCCACAGTCTAGTGGTCAAGTAGAATTGAGTAATAGAGAGCTTAAATTAATTTTGCAAAAGACTGTTAATAGATCAAGAAAGAATTGGTCCAAGAAACTTGATGATTCATTATGGGCTTATAGAACTGCATATAAAAATCATATGGGTATGTCTCCATATAAAATGGTTTATGGAAAAGCATGTCATTTACCTCTCAAACTAGAACATAAGGCATATTGGGCCATCAAATAGCTCAACTATGATTTCAAACTTGCCGGTGAGAAGAGGCTATTTAACATTAGCTCACTTGATGAATGGAGAACCCAAGCCTACGAGAATGCCAAACTGTTTAAAGAAAAAGTTAAAAGATGGGATGACAAAAGGATACAAAAGCATGAGTTTAATGTAGGTGATTATGTGTTGCTATACAACTCTCGTTTAAGATTTTTTGCAGGAAAACTTCTCTCTAAATGGGAAGGCCCTTACGTTATCGAGGAGGCCTATCGTTCCGGTGCCATAAAAATCAACAACTTCAAAGGCACGAATCCGAAGGTGGTGAATGGTCAAAGAATCAAACATTATATCTCAAGTAATCCTATAAATATTGAAACTAATGTTATTGAAATCGTAACCCCCGAGGAATACATAAGGGACACTTTCCAGAACGTTTCAGACTCCGAAAAGGAATAGGTATGTGGTACGGTAAGTAAACCGACTCCAAAACAGTTCTAATAGCAATTTTTCTCTGTTTTGGAATATTTAAGAAAATAGGAAAATAAGAAGTAGCCCGGGAAGGACAAGAGGCATCCACGAGGGTGGAGGGCGCGCCTACCCCCTGGGTGCGCCCCCTGCCTCGTGGGCACCTTGTGTGCTCTCCGGACTCCGTTTTCTTGCACGATACTTCTTTTGGTCGGTAAAAATTCATTATATACTATCCCGAAGGTTTTGACCACCGTATCACGCAAATATCCTCTGTCTTTGTTTCGAGCTGTTTTCTGTCAGAGTTGTCAAGGCCAGGCATTATGTCGTCACCCTCCTCCAACAATGAAGACAATTAAGCTTGGCTAATGAAGATGGAGCTGAAGAGAGAAGAACCCTAGGAGATCAACAAGGATGATGGGATCAAGAAGGCCATGGAGGAACAAGCTCCGTTGGGAGAAAAAGAAGACATCCAACCTCTTCCCGACCTCTTTACCCCAACTGAGATTGAGGTTTTCAAGATGATGGAGTTAGCTCGCATACAAAACAAGTATCTCACACTTGAAATATTTTGTTGAAGGATCATATCGTCGCACTCAAGGGCATTATCCGCAATGGAAGAGCTCCTACGCTCGATGTGCGACTATCCATCATTGTCACCACCTTCTTCACCAGCAAAGGAGACATAATTACATGGGTATGGGCACTCCCCTTGGCGACTGCCAAGCTTGGGGGAGGTGCCTCGGTATCGTATCACCATCACACTCCTATCCTTACCGTTTTTCTTAGTTCGATCCTTTTGGTAATATCTTGATCTAGTAGAATAAAGTTTTTGGTATGATTTAGTTTTGAGTTTTGCCTTATGATCCCTCTATGTAATCGAGTCCGTGAGCTATATATAATAAAGATTAGTGTTGAGTCAAGGGCTTTGCTATCTTGCTATGATCTTGAGGGAATAAAAGAATAAAAATAAATAAAGAGATCATATTGACCTTATGGAGAGTAATGACTTCACATAAAGAGTATGATGAATAAAAGTTGTTGAGAGTTGGCAAACATAGTTTTGGTCATCATTGCAGTTAATAGGAAATAATAAATAAAGAGAGGTTCTCACATATAAATATACTATCTTGGACATCTTTTATGATTGTGAGCACTCATTAAAATATGACATGCTAAAGAGTTGATGTTGGACAAGGAAGACAACGTAATGGGTTATGTTTTCTTATATCCGAAATAAAGTATATTGTCATGGATCATCCAACATGTTGAGCTTGCCTCTCCCCCTCATGCTAGCCAAATTCTTTGCACCAAGTAGAGATACTACTTGTGCTTCCAAATATCCTTAAACCCAGTTTTGCCATGAGAGTCCACCATATCTACCTATGGATTGAGTAAGATCCTTCAAGTAAGTTGTCATGTTGCATGCAATAAAAATTGCTTTCTAAATATGTATGACTTATTAGTATGGAGAAAATTAGCTTTATACGATCTTGTGATATGGACGCAATAAAAGCGACGGACTACATAATAAAGGTCCATCACAAGTGGCAATATAAAGTGACGTTGTTTTGCATTAAGATTTCATGCATCCAACCATAAAAGCACAAGACAACCTCTGCTTCCCTCTGCGAAGGGCCTATCTTTTACTTTTGTCTTTTAGATTCTGCAAGAGTCAAGGTGATCTTCACCTTTCCTTTTTTACATTTTATCCTTTGGCAAGAACCTCGTGTTGGAAGGATCCTGATATATATATCCAATTGGATGTAAGTTAGCGTGAGCTATTATTGTTGACATTACCCTTGAGGTAAAAGGTTGGGAGGCAACACTATAAGCCCCTATCTTTCTCTATGTCCGATTAAAACTTCATACCCATAAGTATTGCATGAGTGTTAGCAATTGTGAAAGACTAAATGATAGTTGAGTATGTGGACTTGCTGAAAAGCTCTTATATTGACTCTTTCCGACACTATGATAAATTGCAATTGCTTCAGTGACCGAGATTATAGTTTGTTAGTTTTCAATGAAGTTTCTGATTTATACTTGACATTGTGAATAGATTGTTACTTTAGCATAAGAAATCATATGACAAAAAATATATATGTTGTTGTTATAAGAATGATCATGATGCCCTCATGTCCATATTTTATTTTATCGACACCTCTATCTCTAAACATGTGGACATATTTTTCGATACCGGCTTCCGCTTGAGGACAAGCAAGGTCTAAGCTTGGGGGAGTTGAAACGTCCATTTTGCATCATGCTTTTATATCAATATTCATTGCATTATGGGCTGTTATTACACGTTATGTCACAATACTTATGCCTATTCTCTCTTATTTTACAAGGTTTAAAAGAAGAGGGAGAATGCTGGCAGCTGGAATTCTCAGCTGGAAAAGGAGCAAATATTAGAGACCTATTCTGCACAAATCCAAAAGTCCTGAAACTCCATGAAAGTCATTTTTGGAATTAATAAAAAATATTGAGCGGAAGAAGTTCCAGAGGGGGCCCACCCACCATCCACGAGGGTGGGGGCGCGCCCCGGTGGGTGGGCGCGCCCTACCCCCTGGGCACGCCCCTGCCTTGTGGCCCCCCTCGCAGCCTTCCGGTGACCATCTTCTGCTATATAAAGTCTTTTACCTTGAATTTTTTTCTAAAGCAAGCTTTCGGGATGAAACACCACCGCCACGAGGCGGAACCTTGGCGGAACCAATCTAGGGCTCCGGCGGAGTTGTTCTGCCGGGGAAACTTCCCTCCGGGAGGGGGAAATCATCACCATCATCATCACCATCGATCCTCTCATCAGGAGGGGGTCAATCTCCATCAACATCTTCACCAGCACCATCTCCTCTCAAAACCTAGTTCATCTCTTGTATCCAATTTTTGTCTCAAAACCTCAGATTGGTACCTGTAGGTTGCTAGTAGTGTTGATTACTCCTTGTAGTTGATGCTAGTTGGTTTATTCGGTGGAAGATCATATGTTCAGATCCTTAATACTTCTTTTGTAGTTGCGGATGCTTGCAATAGGGGTTAATCATAAGTGGGATGCTTGTCCAAGAAACGGCAGTACCCAAGCACCGGTCCACCCACATATCAAATTATCAAAGTAACAAACGCGAATTATATGAGTGTGATGAAAACTAGCTTGACGATAATTCCCATGTGTCCTCGGGAGTGCTTTTCTCCATATAAGAACTTGTCCAGGCCTGTCCTTTGCTACAAAAAGGATTGGGCCACCTTGCTGCACCTTATTTACTTTCATTGCTTGTTACCCGTTACGAATTACCTTATCACAAAACTATCTGTTACCGATAATTTCAGTGCTTGCAGAGAATACCTTACTGAAAACCGCTTGTAATTTCCTTCTGCTCCTCGTTGGGTTCGACACTCTTACTTATCGAAAGGACTATGATAGATTCCCTACACTTGTGGGTCATCAGATACCCATAGCAGCCATGTAAAACATGCAACAACAAATTAGAGGACGTCTAACTTGTTTTTGCAGGGTATGTTGTGATATGATATGGCCAAGAACATGATGAGATATATTTGATGTATGAGAGGTATGAGACCTCCTGCCAGTTGCCGTACTCATCAACATGCAAGTCGTGAACCTATTACAAAACATGATCATCTCATACATCAACATATATCACATCACGTTTCGGCCATACCACATCACAACATGCCCTACAAAAATAAGTTAGACGTCCTCTACTTTGTTATTGCAATTTTTACATGGCTGCTAGGCAAACTATAAGAATCGTTCTTATCTACGCAAAACCACAATGGTGATATAGAAATTGCCTTTTAACCTTCCACAAGGACTGCCTTTGTCAAATTAGATTCAACTAAGGTGGGAGAGATAGACACCCGCAAAGCCACTTTTATGCAATACAATTTGCATGTCAGTTAGTGGAACCGGTCTCTTGTGCGTAGACAAGTAAGGTTGGTTTGAGACGCTTCATCCAACAATACTGCCGAATCCAAATAAGACAATGGAAGCAACCAATTTGAACATCAATGACCACAACTACTTTGTGTTCTACTCGTGCATATACATCTACGTAGACCTAGCTCATGATGCCAGTGATGTGGAATGTTGCATGAAAATCAAAAAAATTCCTACCAACACCCAAGATCTAATCTAGGAGATGCATATCAGTGAGAGGGGACTGTCTCTATGATGAGGACATCAATACCATTGTTACACCCACAGCCCCTACTGCTACATATACTAGACCAATTACTAGAGCTCGCGCATGCCAATTAAATTATCAGGTACTTTCGTTTCTTGGTAATGATTCTAATGTTCATGAGAATATGATGCTGCCTAAATTGGATACATTTGTTTTGCTTACAAGTGAAGGGCCTAGCTTGGAGAAGGATGGACACTGGAGCAAGAACAAGCATGGAGATGATGCCATGCGCAAGGGGAACCAGAACGGAGTTACAAGTGATGATTTCAGGACTTTGAAGCCACCATAATGGGTGCATGAAGCCTTGGACGAAATATACAAGATGACACTTCATAAATTTCGTCCCGAGGCTATTCTAGGTGCTGCGTCACCTTATTATTGGGCCAGGCCCATGTAATTTCAAAATACATAAGTATAGGCTATTTTTAGAGTCCGTATGTGTGGGGAAACAAGAGATAGGGTTGATTTCGGACCCCTCCACCAAGGGCCACGAAATTGCTCCCTCTTCCTCCATATATACAGCCCTTAGGGCGCCGTTTAGACTTTGGGTTTTGTTTAGATTAAAAGTTCGCCATAGCTGCAACTTCGCGTACTTCGTTTGTGTTCAACGACCAGACAAAGGTGTCACAGAACCCCACCTTGATCAATAAAGCTTTCATCTTATATTCGCAATATCCAGATTGCAATCTCAGTTTCTTGCTTGTTCTTCGTTTGCTCGCAGGAAACAGACCCTCGTGGTCAGGTTGATCGTGCTCCGGCGTGGTCAATAACCTCTCGGAGTTGGTTTAGCGATTGCTAAGGCGCGACGTCCTCGCACGTTCGTAGTCGGATCGTCAAAGTCGACTTCCACCAAAGCGAAATCCATCATCTCATCGAAAGACGGGACACCTTTGCCTCTATCAAGTGGTATCAGATTTCCAGGTTGCTCGGTGAGATTTTACAGGTTTTTTTCGTAGTTTAGATCGAGTCTGTTCTTCATACCTATAGTCCACGAAAAAGCCAAAAAAAATTAGGGTTAGTTCATCCCATCCGAACCAATCTGAGCCTTTGCATATTCTTTTCTGTATTTGCTTTGTTGAATTTGCGGTTGTATCGTCATGTCAAGTTGCTGGTCTTAGCGTCTAGTCTTTTAGAGTTTCGAGTTCTGTTCACAGGTTGTCACGTCGCCGCTGCCATATATCACCACCGCATCATCATCGTCGCTGTTGCCATATACCACCACCACATATTCACCGCCAATCCGAATCCATATACGCCACCACATATCCGCCGCCATCACGCCAATCCGAGTTCACCTGCAACATATATCCGCCACCTGTCCGTGTTCCACCAGATTCATCTCCGCCACCAGTCCGAGTTCCACTAGATTCATCTCCGCCACCAGTCCTAGTCCGAGTCCAGTAATTGTTGCATTGTTCTCGATTTCCAGATCACAAGATACTCCGAGTCATGACAGATAAGGACTCCCCAACTTCTGAGCCATCCGCAGAAGAAAAATAGTTCCAGTTTCAAAAAAAAAACTAAGTCTGGAAAATTCTGGCTAGGCAGTTTTTAGACCATTTGTAGACTTTTTCAAAAAAATTTGTTGCGGAGCAAAAAACAAAAAAAGAGAAAAAAAATTCAGAGTGTGCTCCTCCCTTGTTTACGTGCCGCGCCGTGATTTTGTTGGTGTTCTAGGCTCGCGTCTCTAGCACAGTCTAGCCTAGGACCAGCACAGTACCGTCGTTGAGCGTTTATTCAACTTTGCATCTCTGAATTGATTATTGCTGATCTTTTTTGCTACCATATTATAAGCCTCCCCAGCTCCACATACATCTACGTCGTGCGTTTGACTCTCCCTGGTAATTGCTATATCCAAGCTTCGAGAGTTTTGACTACAACGGTTGCCGATCACCACCTGCTGCTGGGTAAGAACTGGTAAGAATTTGAGATTTGCTTGACGGGTTTGTGATACACCACCACCACTTCTTAGTAGTCTGTAGGATCATATTCTTGTGTGTTTCTATTTGCTGCTAACCATGGTAGGATCACAAGCTGATGAGACTGATTGGGACAACCTGACGAACAAATAGCTACATGATAAATTTCAGCAAATGATGAGTGGACAGGTGCAAGATGTGCTAAACAGATTTGACGAGGCCATGGAAAAGATAGATGGCATTGAGAAGACGTTCGAAACAAAGCTTGATAGAAAGTTTAATGAATTGCTCGCGCATTTTCCACAACCACCGCCGGCTGCACCTATCGCACCTCTGCAACAACAACAACAACAACAACAACGCATCCTTTCGAATCTATATGGACGAGCGAAGCGTGTTCCTATTGAGGATGGCCAAACTTCTGGTGCTGCTGTTCATGTTGTTGATGCTTCTTTGGCCCCTGCTACTGCTGCTGCTGGTACCCAGGAGGATGATGAGTATGCGGGCAATTATGAGGATGAGGTTGATCAAAATCAGCACTACGTGCAGCCACCAGCACCACCACCACCAGGTCGACCTCAGGTATATATTCGTAATGGTAGGCCTGCACCACCACCTCAGGTACGAGATGATGTCCATATTCCTAAACTGAAATTGAATATTCCACCATTTGAGGGTAGATATGTTCCTGATATATATCTTACTTGGGAGTTAGAAACGGAACAACGTTTTACATGCTTACAATATCCCGAGGAGAGACGGGTTGCTGTTGCTGTTTGTGCTTTCACTAGTTTTGCATGTGTATGGTGGTCTGAACATTGTAGATTATATCCTATTCCCGCTACTTGGGCTGCTTTGAAAACTGCTATGCGCACTCGTTGGGTTCCACCATATTATCAACGTGAATTGCTTCAAAAATTGCAGCGTTTAAGACAAGGAAAAAATTCTGTAGAAGAATATTATCAGGAATTACAAACTGGCATGATTAGATGTGGTATTGTTGAGGAGAATGAAGCTATGCTTGCATGTTTTATAGGTGGATTAAATAGAGAGATTCAGACCATACTAGAGTATAAGGAGTATACTAATATCACTCGTTTATTCCATCTTGCTTGTAAAGCTGAACGTGAAGTGCAGGATCGACAAGCATTGGCGCGGACTAACTTTTCTGCAGGTCGACTTTCATCATGGACACCGCGTGCATCCTCTACTTCCACTACACCAACACCTCCATCAGCTGCTACCTCCAGCCGTGATACAAGAAAGCATGCACAACCACCACTATCTGCCAAGAGCGCACCTGCCGGACCTACACAGAGCTCTTCTTCTTCCATGGCATCAACAGGGCACACAAGTGATATTATTTGTCGTGGTTGTAAAGGAAGAGGTAATTATGCGCGAGAATGCAAATCTCAGCGTGTGATGATTGCTACTGAGGATGGTGGGTATGAGTCCGCTAGTGACTATGATGAGGAGACTTTGGCTCTTATTACACGTGAAGAACATGGTGGAGATGATTCTGATCATGAGACGCAATACATGGCTCCTGAAGACGCTGACAGGTATGAATGTTTAGTTGCTCAACGTGTTTTGAGTGTGCAGGTCACACAAGCTGAGCAAAATCAGAGGCACAATTTGTTCCATACCAAGGGAGTTGTGAAAGAACGTTCTGTGCGCGTCATCATAGATGGAGGGAGCTGCAACCACTTGGCTAGCATGGAGATGGTGGAGAAGCTTTCTCTCACCACAAGACCACATCCACATCCTTACTACATCCAATGGTTCAACAACAGCGGCAAGGTTAAGGTAACACGTACTGTTCGTGTGCATTTTAGTATATCTACATATGCTGATTATGTTGATTGTGATGTGGTACCTATGCAAGCATGTTCCTTATTACTTGGTAGACCATGGCAATTTGATAAAAATTCTGTACACCATGGTAGAAACAATCACTATACTCTTGTTCATAAGGATAAAAATATTACTTTGCTTCCTATGACTCCTGATTCTATTTTGAAAGATGATATTAATAGAGCTAATAAAGCAAAACAAGAGAAGAATAAGAGTGAGAATCAGATTGTGGCAAAAGAATTTGAGCAACAAATGAAGCCTAATAATAAACCATCTAGTGTTGCTTCTGAAATTAAATTGAAAAGTGCATGTTTATTTGCCACCAAATCTGATATTGATGAGCTAGATTTCAGCAAATCTGTTTGCTATGCTTTTGTGTGCAAAGAGGCATTATTTTAATTCGAGGACGTGCCTTCCTCTTTGCCCCCTGCTGTCACTAACATTATGCAGGAGTTCGCTGACGTCTTTCCACAAGACGTGCCACCGGGATTACCACCCATTCGAGGGATTGAGCATCAAATTGACTTAATTCCCGGTGCATCGCTACCCAACCGTGCACCATACCGTACCAATCCAGAGGAGACGAAGGAGATTATGCGTCAAGTACAAGAGCTGCTCGACAAAGGTTATATACGCGAATCTCTTAGTCCTTGTGCTGTTCCTATTATACTAGTGCCTAAAAAGGATGGTACGTCACGTATGTGTGTTGATTGTAGAGGCATTAATAATATTACTATTCGTTATCGTCATCCTATTCCTAGGCTAGATGATATGCTTGATGAATTGAGTGGCTCTACAATATTCTCCAAAGTTGATTTGCGTAGTGGATACCATCAAATTTGTATGAAATCGGGTGATGAATGGAAAACAACATTTAAAACTAAGTTTGGTTTATATGAGTGGTTAGTCATGCCTTTTGGGTTAACTAATGCGCCTAGTACTTTCATGAGACTAATGAACGAAGTTTTACGTGCTTTCATTGGACGATTTGTGGTAGTCTATTTTGATGATATACTGATTTATGGCAAATCTTTGGAAGAACATTTGGAACATTTACGTGCTGTTTTTATTGCTCTACGTGATGCACGTTTGTTTGGTAACCTTGGGAAGTGCACCTTTTGCACCGACCGAGTATCTTTTCTTGGCTATGTTGTTACTCCATAGGGAATTGAAGTTGACAAAGCCAAGATTGAAGCTATTGAGAGTTGGCCGCAGCCCAAAACGGTCACACAAGTGAGGAGTTTTCTTGGCCTCGCTGGATTCTATAGGCGTTTTGTGAGAGATTTCAGCACCATTGCTGCACCTCTCAACGAGCTTACAAAGAAGGATGTGCCTTTTGTTTGGGGTACCGCACAGGAAGAAGCCTTCATGGTATTGAAAGATAAGTTGACACATGCTCCTTTACTCCAACTTCCTGATTTTAATAAGACTTTTGAGCTTGAATGTGATGCTAGTGGAATTGGATTAGGAGGTGTGTTATTACAAGATGGCAAACCTGTTGCATACTTTTCTGAAAAATTGAGTGGGCCTAGTCTGAATTATTCTACTTATGATAAAGAATTATATGCTCTTGTTCGGACTTTAGAAACATGGCAACATTATTTGTGGCCCAAAGAATTTGTTATACATTCTGATCATGAATCTTTGAAACATATTAAAAGTCAAGCTAAACTGAATCGTAGACATGCTAAATGGGTTGAATTCATTGAGACTTTCCCTTATGTCATTAAGCACAAGAAGGGTAAAGAAAATGTTATTGCTGATGCATTGTCTCGTCGCTATACTATGCTTTCACAACTTGACTTTAAAATATTTGGTTTGGAGACCATCAAAGATCAATATGTGCATGATGCTGATTTTAAAGATGTATTGCAGAATTGTAAAGAAGGAAGAACATGGAACAAGTTCGTCATTAATGATGGATTTGTGTTCCGTGCTAACAAGCTATGCATTCCAGCTAGCTCCGTTCGTCTTTTGTTGTTGCAGGAGGCGCATGGAGGAGGACTAATGGGACACTTTGGCGTGAAGAAGACGGAGGGCGTACTTGCTACACATTTCTTTTGGCCAAAGATGAGACGGGATGTTGAGCGTTTTATTGCTCGCCGCACTACATGTCAAAAAGCTAAGTCACGACTCAATCCTCATGGTTTATATATGCCTTTGCCTGTACCTAGTGTTCCTTGGGAGGATATATCTATGGACTTTGTTTTAGGTTTACCTAGAACAAAGAAGGGGAGGGATAGCATATTTGTTGTCGTGGATAGATTCTCGAAAATGGCACACTTTATACCATGTCATAAAATTGATGATGCTGTTAATGTTGATGATTTGTTCTTTCGTGAAATTATTCGCTTGCATGGTGTGCCAAATACTATTGTTTCAGATCGTGATACTAAATTTCTTAGCCACTTTTGGAGATGTTTATGGGCTAAGTTGGGGACTAAACTGCTTTTTAGTACTACTTGTCACCCCCAAACTGATGGACAAACTGAAGTAGTCAATAGAGCATTGTCTACTATGCTTAGGGCTGTTTTGAAGAATAATAAGAAAATGTGGGAGGAATGCTTGCCTCATATTGAATTTGCTTATAATCGTTCATTGCATTCTACTACTAAGATGTGCCCTTTTGAAGTTGTGTATGGTTTCCTAGCTCGTGCACCTATTGATTTGTTGCCTCTTCCATCTTCGGAGAAGGTTAATTTTGATGCTAAAGAACGTGCTGAATTGATTTTAAAAATGCATGAGTTAACTAAGGAAAACATTGAGCGTATGAATGCTAAATATAAACTTGCTGGAGATAAGGGTAGAAAACATGTTGTGTTTGCACCTGGAGATCTTGTTTGGTTACATTTGCGTAAGGATATATTTCCTGATTTGCGCAAATCAAAGCTAATGCCACGTGCTGCTGGTCCCTTTAAGGTGTTCGAGAAAGTAAATGATAATGCATATAAACTTGAGCTGCCTGCAGATTTTGGGGTTAGTCCCACTTTTAACATTGCAGATTTGAAGCCTTATTTGGGAGACGAAGATGAGCTTCCGTCGAGGACGACTTCATTTCAAGAAGGGGAGGATGATGAGGACATCAATACCATTGTTACACCCACATCCCCTACTGCTACATATACTGGACCAATTACTAGAGCTCGCGCATGCCAATTAAATTATCAGGTACTTTCGTTTCTTGGTAATGATTCTAATGTTCATGAGAATATGATGCTGCCTAAATTGGATACATTTGTTTTGCTTACAAGTGAAGGGCCTAGCTTGGAGAAGGATGGACATTGGAGCAAGAACAAGCATGGAGATGATGCCATGCGCAAGGGGAACCAGAATGGAGTTACAAGTGATGATTTCAGGACTTTGAAGCCACCATAATGGGTGCATGAAGCCTTGGACGAAATATACAAGATGCCACTTCATAAATTTCGCCCCGAGGCCATTCTAGGTGCTGCGTCACCTTATTATTGGGCCAGGCCCATGTAATTTCGAAATACATAAGTATAGGCTATTTTTAGAGTCCGTATGTGTGGGGAAACAAGAGATAGGGTTGATTTCAGACCCCTCCACCAAGGGCCACGAAATTCCCCCCTCTTCCTCCATATATACAGCCCTTAGGGCGCCGTTTAGACTTTGGGTTTTGTTTAGATTAAAAGTTCGCCATAGCTGCAACTTCGCGTACTTCATTTGTGTTCAACGACCAGACAAAGGCGTCACAGAACCCCACCTTGATCAATAAAGCTTTCATCTTATATTCGCAATATCCAGATTGCAATCTCAGTTTCTTGCTTGTTCTTCGTTTGCTTGCAGGAAACAGATCCTCGTGGTCAGGTTGATCGTGCTCCGGCGTGGTCAATAACCTCTCGGAGTTGGTTTAGCGATTGCTAAGGCGCGACGTCCTCGCACGTTCGTAGTCGGATCGTCAAAGTCGACTTCCACCAAAGCGAAATCCATCATCTCATCGAAAGACGGCACACCTTTGCCTCTATCACTCTACATATGCTTGTAGACCGAAAGCGGAAGTGTATAAAACATGGTTGGTGTAGTTGTACTCTTCATGATCAGATCACGATCCAAACCGGTCTAGCGCTGAGCGGACGACACCTCTGAGTTTTGCACACATGCGGCTCGGTGATGTCTCTGACTCCTTGATCCAGCAAGGAAGGGAAAAGATGTAGATGGGATAATTGCATTTTTACCCCTAGTTGGTTCCTACCCACGGGTTTTGCCCTTACTTTTCGAGCTTGCTCAGTTTTTCCCATACTTTTTCCGCCGAGATCCCTCGAATGCCCTTTGACCGTTTGACCAAAAATTTGAAAATTCATAACTAATTCATATGAACTCAGAAAAATGCAAATAAGATATCAAAATGTTCAGATAAACATTACCTTTATGGGCATATCATTTGCATTCAGCACAAAAGCATCATTTAAACTACCCGAGGTAATTCATGTTATTAACATTATTAAAAATAAATAGGTATAAACAATATTTTTTCATGAATAAAAATTACATGCAAATGTAGGTGATGTTTTCTGAACATCCTGATAACTTATTTGCATTTTTCTGAGTTTGTATCAACTTGTTATGAATGTTCTAACGCCTTTGACCATTATTTGGAAACTTCATAACCAGTTGATACGAACTCAGGAAAATGCAAATAAGGCATCAGGATGTTCAGAAAACATCACCTACATTTGCATATAATTTTTATTCACGAAAAAATATTGTTTATACCTATTTATTTTTAATAATGTTAATAAAATTAATTACCTCAGGTAGTTTAAATGATGCTTTTGTCCTGAATGCAAATGATATGCCCATAAAGGTAATGTTTATCTAAACATTTTGATATCTTATTTGCATTTTTTTGAGTTCATATGAATTAGTTATGAATTTTCAAAGTTTTGGTCAAACGGTCAAAGGGCATTCGAGGGACCTCGACGGAAAAAGTAAGGGAAAAACTGAGCAAGCTCGAAAAGTAAGGACAAAACCCGTGGGTAGGAACCAACTAGGGATAAAAATGCAATTCTCCCAAAGATGTAGATGGGATGACAACCAGCACGATGGCTTCATGGTGATGGTGGTGGTGGAATTCTGGCAGCGCTTCGCTAAGTGAAAAAAGGGGACGAGGATTATGCCGGGAGGGAGAAACAGGGCAGCAGCCAAGTCCAATCTGTTGGGGGGATTTTCTACGCCCCTTTCCCTTTATTTTTATGCATGGGAGGGCTAGGTTATAGAGGCAAAGGTGTCCCGTCTTTCGATGAGATGGTGGCTATCGTTTTGGTGGAAGTCGACTTTGACGATCCGACTACGAACGTGCGAGGACGTCGCGCCTTAGCAATCACTAAACCAACTCCAAGAGGTTATTGACCACGCCCGAGCACAATCAACCTGACCACGAAGGTCTATTTCCTGCAAGCAAACAAAGAACAAGCAAAAAACTAAGATTGCAATCTGGATATTGCGAATAAAAGAGGAAAGTTTTAGTAATGAAGGTGGGGTTTTGTGACATCTTGGTCTGGTCGTTGAACACAAACGAAGTACGCAAATTTGCAGCTATGTCGAACTTTTAATCTAAATAAAAACCAAAGTCTAAACGGTGCCCTAAGGGCTGTATATATGGAGGAAGAGGGGGGGGGGGGGCATTCGGTGGCCCTTGGAGGAGGGGTCCGAAACCAACCCTATCTCTTGTTTCCCCACACATAAGGACTCTACAAATAGCTTATACTTATGTATTTCAAAATTACATGGGCCTGGCCCAATAATAAGGTGACGCAACACCTAGAATAGCCTCTGGACGAAATTTATGAAGTGGCATCTTGTATATTTCGTCCAAGACTTCATGCACTCATTATGGTGGCTTCAAAGTCCTGAAATCATCACTTGTAACTCCGTTCTTGTTCCCCTTGCGCATGCCATCATCTGCATGCTTGGTCTTGTTCCAGTGTTCTTCCCTCTTATCCATGCCAGGCCCCTCATTTGTAAGAAAAACAAATGTATCCAATTTAGGCAGCATCATATTCTCATGAACATTATAATCATTACCAAGAAACGAAAGTACCTGATAATTTAATTGGCGTGCGCGAGCTCTACTAATTGGTCCAATATATGTAGCAGTAGGGGCTATGGGTGTAACAATGGTATTGATGTCCTCATCATCCTCCCCTTCTTGAAATGAAGTCGTCCTCGACGGAATCTCATCTCTCTCACCCAAATAAGGCTTCAAATCTGCAATGTTAAAAGTGGGACTAACCCCAAAATCTACAGGCAGCTCAAGTTTATATGCATTATCATTTGTTTTCTCTAACACCTTAAAAGGACCATCAGCACGTGGCATTAGCTTTGATTTGCGCAAATTAGAAAACCTATCCTTATGCAAATGTAACCAAACAAGATCTCCAGGTGCAAAGACAACATGTTTTCTACCCTTATCTCCAGCAAGTTTATATTTTGCATTCATACGCTCAATGTTTTCCTTAGTTAACTCATGCATTTTTAATATCAATTCAGCTCGTCATTTAGCATCAAAATTAACCTTCTCCGAAGATGGAAGAGGCAAGAAATCAATAGGTGCACGAGGTAGAAAACCATACACAATTTCAAAAGGGCACATCTTAGTAGTAGAATGCAATGAACGATTATAAGCAAATTCAATGTGAGGCAAGCATTCTTCCCACATTTTCTTATTATTCTTCAAAACAGCCCTAAGCACAATAGACAATGTTCTATTGACTACTTCAGTTTGTCCATCAATTTGGGGGTGACAAGTAGTACTAAAAAGCATTTTAGTCCCCAACTTAGCCCATAAACATCTCCAAAAGTGGCTAAGAAATTTAGTATCATGATCTGAAACAATAGTATTTGGCACACCATGCAAGCGAATAATTTCACGAAAGAGCAAGTCAGCAACATTAACAGCATCATCGCTTTTATGACATGGTATAAAGTGTGCCATTTTCAAGAATCTATCCACGACAACAAATATGCTATCCCTCCGCTTCTTTGTTCGAGGTAAACCTAAAACAAAGTCCATAGATATATCCTCCCAAGGAACACTAGGTACAGGCAAAGGCATATATAAACCATGAGGATTGAGTCGTGACTTAGCTTTTTGACATGTAGTGTAGCGAGCAACAAAACGCTCAACATCATGTCTCATCTTTGGCCAAAATTAATGTGTAGCAAGTATATCCTCCGTCTTCTCCATGCAAAGTGTCCTATTAATCTTCCTCCATGCGCCTCCTGCAATAACAAAAGACGAATGAAGCTAGCTGGAATGCATAGCTTGTGAGCACGGAACACAAATCCATCATTAACGGCAAACTTGTTCTATGTTCTTCCTTCTTTACAATGCTGCAATACATCTTTAAAATCAGCATCATGCACATATTGATCTTTGATGGTCTCCAAACCAAATATTTTGAAGTCAAGTTGTGAAAGCATAGTATAGCGACGAGACAATGCATCAGCAATAACGTTTTCTTTACCTTTCTTGTGTTTAATGACATAAGGGAAAGTCTCAATGAATTCAACCCATTTAGCAATGCTACGATTCAGTTTAGCTTGACTTATAATATGTTTCAAAGATTCATGATCAGAATGTATAACAAATTCTTTGGGCCATAAATAATGTTGCCATGTTTCTAAAGTCCGAACAAGAGCATATAATTCTTTATCATAAGTAGAATAATTCAGACTAGGCCCACTCAATTTTTCAGAAAAGTATGCAACAGGTTTACCACTTGTAATATCACACCTCCTAATCCAATTCCGCTAGCATCACATTCAAGCTCAAAAGTCTTATTAAAATCAGGAAGTTGGAGTAAAGGAGCATGTGCCAACTTATCTTTCAATACCGTGAAGGCTTCGTCCTGTGCGGTACCCCAAACAGAAGGCACATCCTTCTTTGTAAGATCATTAAGAGGTGCAGCAATGGTGCTGAATTCTCTCACAAAATGTCTATAGAATCCAGGAAGGCCAAGAAAACTCCTCACTTGTGTGACCGTTTTGGGCTGCAGCCAACTCTTAGTAGCTTCAATCTTGGCTTTATCAACTTCAATTCCCTGTGGAGTAACAACATAGCAAGAAAAGATACTCAGTCGGTGCAAAAGGTGCACTTCCCAAGGTTACCAAACAAACGTGCATCACGTAGAGCAATAAAAACAACACGTAGATGTTCCAAATGTTCTTCCAAAGATTTGCTATAAATCAGTATATCATCAAAATAGACTACCACAAATCGTCCAATGAAAGCACGTAAAACTTCGTTCAATAATCTCATGAAATTACTAGGTGCATTAGTTAACCCAAAGGCATGACTAACCACTCATATAAACCAAACTTAGTTTTAAATGTTGTTTTCCATTCATCTCCCAATTTCATACGAATATGATGGTATCCACTACGCAAATCAACTTTGGAGAATATTGTAGAGCCACTCAATTCATCAAGCATATCATCTAACCTAGAAATAGGATGACGATAACGAATAGTAATATTATTAATGCCTCTACAATCAACACACATACGCGACGTACCATCCTTTTTTGGCACTAGTATGATAGGAACATCACAAGGACTAAGAGATTCGCATATATAACCTTTGTCGAGCAGCTCCTGTACTTGACGCATAATCTCCTTCATCTCCTCTGGATTGGTACGGTATGGTGCATGGTTGGGTAGTGATGCACTGGGAATTAAGTCAATCTGATGCTCAATCACTCGAATAGGTGGTAATCCCGGTGGCACATCTTGTGGAAAGACGTCAGCAAACTCCTGCAAAATGTTAGTGATAGCAGGAGGCAAAGAGGAAGGCACGTCCTCGAATGAAAATAATGTCTCTTTGCACACAAAAGCATAGCAAATAGATTTGTTAAAATCTAGCTCATCAATATCAGATTTGGTGGCAAGTAAACATGCACTTTTCAATTTAATTTCAGAAGCAACACTAGATGGTTTATTATTAGGCTTCATTTGTTGCTCAAATTCTTTTGCCACAATATGATTTTCACTCTTATTTTTCTCCTGTTTTACTTTATTAGCTCTATTAATATCATCTTTCAAAATGGAATCAGGAGACATAGGAAGCAAAGTAATATGTTTATGCTTATGAACAAGAGTATACTGATTGTTTCTACTACGGTGTACATAATTTTTATCAAATTGCCATGTTCTACCAAGTAATAAGGAACATGCTTGCATAGGTGTACAGAAATTTTATCAAATTGCCATGTTCTACCAAGTAATAAGGAACATGCTTTCATAGGTACCACATCACAATCAACATAATCAGCATATGTAGAGATACTAAAATGCACACGAACAATACGTGTTACCTTAACCTTACCGCTATTGTTGAACCATTGGATGTAATAAGGATGAGGATGTGGTCTCGTGGTGAGAGATAGCTTCTCCACCATCTCAATGCTAGCCAAGTTGTTGCAACTCCCTCCATCAACGATGACATGGACAGAACCTTCGCAACTCCCTTTGTATGGAACAAATTATGCCTCTGATTTTGCTCAGCTTGTGTGACCTACACACTCAAAACACGTTGAGCAACTAAACATTCATACCTGTCAGCATCTTCAATAGCCATGTATTGCGTCTCATGATCAGAATCATCTCCACCGTGTTCTTCACTTGTAATAAGAGCCAAAGTCTCCTCATCATAGTCACTAGCAGACTCATACCCACCATCCTCAGTAGCAAGCATCACACGCTTAGATGGGCATTCTCTCGCATAATGACCTCCACCCTTGCAACAACGAAAAATAATATCATGTGTTTGCCCTGTTGATGCCATGGATGAAGCTCTGTGCGGGACCGGAAGGTGTACTCCTGGCAGATGGTGGTGGTGGTGCCTATTTTCTTGTATCTCGGTTGGAATTGGCGGCTGAAGTTAGTGGTGCTATAGTAGGACGTGTGGGAGTAGAGGATGTACGTGGTGTCCATGATGAAGATCGACCTGCAGAAAAATTAGTTCGCGCCAATGCTTGTCGATCCTGCACTTCACGTTCAGATTTACAAGCAAGATGGAATAAACGAGTGATATTATTATACTCCTTATACTCTAGAATGGTCTGAATCTCTTTATTTAATCCAACCGTAAAACATGCAAGCATAGCTTCATTATCCTCAACAATACCACATATAATCATGCCAGTTTGTAATTCCTAATAATATTCTTCTACAAAAAATTTTCCTTGTCTTAAACGCTACAATTTTTGAAGCAATTACGTTGATAATATGGTGGAACCCAACGGGTACGCATAGTAGTTTTCAAAGCAGCCCAAGTAGCTGGAATAGGATATAATCTACAATGTCCAGACCACCAAACAGAAGCAAAACTAGTGAATTCACAAACAGCAGCAGCAACATGTCTCTCCTCAGGATATTGTAAGCATGTGAAACGTTGTTCAATTTCTAACTCCCAAGTAAGATATACATCAGGAATGTATCTACCCTCAAATGGTGGAATATTCAATATCAGTTTAGGAATATGATCATAATCTCATACCTGAGGTGGTGCTGCAGCCCTACCGTTGCGATTATGTGCCTGAGGTTGACCTGCTGGTGGTGGTGCTGGTGGCTGCACGTAGTTCTGATTTTGATCAAACTCATCCTCGTAATAGTCCTCCACCTCTGCAGTAGCAGCAAGAGCTATAGAAGCATCAACAATAGTAGCAGTGGCACCAGAATTTTGTCCAGGCTCAATGGGAACACACAGTGCTCACCCCACTTGATTTGGAAGGCGACGTTGTTGTTGTTACTGTAGCGGTGCAACAGGTGCAACCGGCAGTGGTTGTGGAAGACGCGCGTGCAATTCATTAAACTTGTTATTGAGCTTTATTTTGAACATCTTCTCAATGCCTTCTATCTTCTCCATGGCCTCTTCAAATCTGTTTAGCACATCTTGCACCTGTCCAGTCATCAGTTGCTGAAATTTATCATGTAGATGTTTGTTCGTCATGTTCTCCCAATCAGTCTCATCAGCTTGTGATCCTACCATGGTTAGCAGCAATAGCAACACACAAGAATATGATCCTACAGACTACTAGGAAGTGGTGGTGTGTCACAAATCCATCAAGAGAATCTCAAACTCTTACCAGTCCTTACCCAGCAGCAGGTCGTGATCGGCGACCGTTGTAGTCAAAACTCTCAAAGCTTGGATAGAGCGATGGCCAGGGAGAGTCAAACACACGACGTAGATATATGTGGAGCTAGGAAGGCTTATGATATGGTAGCAAAAAGGGTCAGCAATAATCAATTCATGGATGCAAAGTTGAATAAACGCTCAACGACGGTACTGTGCTGGTCCTAGGCTAGACCGTACTAGAGATGCGATCCTAGAACACTAACAAAATCACGATGCTGCACGTAAACAAGGGAGGAGCACTCTCAGAATTTTTTTTTCTTTGTTTTGACTCTTTTTGCTCCGCGACAATTTTTTCCGGAAAAGTCTACAAATGGTCTAAGAACTGCGTAGCCAGAATTTTGCAGACTTATTTTTTTTAAACTGGAACTATTTTTTTACTGCGGGTGGCACAAAAGTTGGGGAGTCCTACCCTATCACGACTCGGAGTATGGCGTGATCTGGAAATCTAAAACAGAGTAAAAAATACTGGACTCAGAGTAGGACTGGTGGCAGAGATGAATCTGGTGGAACTCGGACTACTGGTGGAGATGAATCTGGTGCGGTTGTGGTATATGGCAGCGGCGATGATTATGCGGTGGTGATATATGGCCGCGACGATGATGATGATGCGATGGTGATATATGGCAACAGTGATGATGATGGTGCGGTGGCGGATGATGCGGTGGTGATATATGCCAGCGGCGATGATGATGGTGCGGCGGCGGCGTGACAACTTATGACCAGAACTCGAAATTCTAAAAGACTAGATGCTAAGACCATCAACTTGACACGACGACGCAACCGCAAATTCAACAAAGCAAAATACTGAAAAGACTATGCAAAGGCTCAGACTGGTTCAGATATGATTAACTAACCCTAATTTTTTGTGGCTTTTTTGTGGACTGTAGGTATGAAGAACATACTCGATCTATACTACAAAAGACTGTAAAATCTCACTGAGCAACCTGGAAATCTGATACCACTTGATAGAGGCAAAGGTGTCCCGTCTATCGATGAGATGGTAGCTATCGTTTTGGTGGAAGTCGACTTTGACGATCCGACTACGAACGTGCGAGGATGTCGCGCCTTAGCATTCGCTAAACCAACTCCGAGAGGTTATTAACCACACCGGAGCACGATCAAACTGACCACGAAGGTCTATTTCCTGCAAGCTAACGAAGGGCAAGCAAGAAACTAAGATTGAATCTAGATATTGCGAATAAAAGAGGAAAACTTTATTAATGAAGGTGGGGTTCTGTGAAGTCTTGGTCTGGTCGTTGAACACAAACGAAGTACGTGAAGTTGCTGCTATGGCGAACTGTTAATCTAAACAAAACCCGAAGTCTAAAAGGTGCCCTAAGGGCTGTATATATGGAGGAAGTGGGGGAATTTCGTGGCCCTTGGGGGAGGGGTCCGAAACCAACCCTATCTCTTGTTTCTCCACACATACGGACTCCAAAAAAAGCCTATACTTATTTATTTCGAAATTACATGGGGCTGGCCCAATAATAAGGTGAGACAGCACCTAGAATAGCCTCTGGACGAAATTTATGAAGTGGCATATTATATATTTCGTTCAAGGCTTCATGCACTCATTATGGTGGCCTCAAAGTCCTGAAATCATCACTTGCAACTCCATTCTTGTTCCCCTTGTGCATGCCATCATCTCCATGCTTGGTCTTGCTCCAGTGTTCTTCCCTCTTATCCATGCCAGGCCCTTCATTTGTAAGCAAAACAAATGTATCCAACTTAGGCAGCATCATATTCTCATGAACATTAGAATCATTACCAAGAAACAAAATTACCTGATAATTTAATTGACGTGCGCGAGCTCTAGTAATTGGTCCGGTATATGTAGTAGTAGGGGCTATGGGTGTAACAATAGTATTGATGTCCTCATCACTAGGAGTCCAATCCCTCCACCCCATATGGCTAGCGCACCAAGGGGGAAGAGTTGGACTCCTAATCCTTCTCCCCTTCTGTCGTACGAAGTTGGGACTCTTTCCCCCTTGCCCACATGGGTCTTTGGGGCTGGTGCGCCCATCCCAAAGAGGCCAGAGCGCCTCCCCTTAGCCCGTGCTGGCCGTCGGGACATGGTGGACCCAGTTGTGGACTTCCACACCCTCCATAATCCTCCGGAAGCTTCCCGGTACAATACCAAAAAACTGCCTTTTCTGAAATCCCAAAAAATGACATTCCATATATAAATCTTTACCATGGACTATTTCGGAGTGCCTCTTGATGAGGAATATCTCATCCGGGACTCTAAACAACTTTAGGTCACCAATACAAATATCCCAATTCTACCCTAGCGTCATCAAACGTTAAGCGTGCGACCCTGCGGGTTCGAGAATCATGTAGACATGACCGAGACACCTCTTCAATTAATAACCAATAGCGAGACCTAGATACTCATATTGGTTCCTACATATTCCATGAAGATCTTCATCGGTTGAACCACGATGTCAAGGATTCAGTTAATCCCGTATGCAATTCCCTTTGTCTAGCGATATGTTACTTGCCCGAGATTCGATCGTTGGTACCTCCATACCTAGTTCAATCTCGTTACCGGCAAGTCTCTTTACTCATTTCGTAATACAAGATCCCATGAATAAACTCATTAGTCACATGCTTGCAAGCTTCTGGTGGTGTTGTATTACAGAGAGGGCCCACAGATATCTCTTCGTCATACGGAGTGACAAATCCCAGTCTCGATCTGTGCCAACCCAACAAACACCTTTAGAGATACCTGTAGAGAACCTTTATGATCACCCAATTATGAAGTGACGTTTGGATACACACTAAGTATTCCTCCGGTGTTAGGGAGTTGCACAATCTCATGGTCTAAGGAGCAGATACTTGACATGAAGAAAGTTGTAACAAATAACTAAGCGATACAACATGTTGCTAAGCTTACGGTTGGGTGTGTCCATCACATCATTCTCTGAAATGTGATCCTGTTATCAAATTACAACTCATTTCTATGGTTAGGAAACCTTAGCCATCTTTAATCAACGAGCTAGTCTTGTGGAGGCCTACTAGGGACACGGTGTAGTTTATGTATTCACACATGTATCTAAGTTTCCGGCCAATAAACTTCTGGCATGAATAACAAACATTTATCATGAACAAGGAAATATGGTAAGAACCATTTTATTATTGCCTCCAGGGCACATTTCCAATAGTCTCCCACTTGCACTAGTGTTAATAATCTAGTTTACATCATAATGAATCTAACACCATAGATTTTTGGCGCCGATCATGTTTTGCCCGTGGAAGAGGTTTAGTCAACAGGTTTGCCACATTCAGATCGTGTGTACTTTGCAAATATTTATTTCCCCATTGTTAATTAATGTAATCACAATAGAGAGTCATCGGATCCAATACACTAGGCACAACTCCTAGATCAGGCATGAACTCCTTGATCCAGACTCCTTCCCATGCTGCTTTCGAAGCTGCTATATATTCTGCTTCACATGTAGATCCTGCCATGATGCTCTGCTTGGAGCTACTCCAACTGACTTCTCCTCCATTAAGAATATATACGTATCCGGTTTGAGACTTCAAGTCGACTTAACCCTTTACGACGAGCTCTTTGTCACCTCCATACATGAGAAACATGTCCTTAGTCCTCTTTAGGTACTTAAGGATATTTTTGACTGTTGTACAGTGATCCACTCCTGGATTACTTTGGTACCTCCCTGCCAGACCTATGGCAAGGCACACATCAGGTCTGGTACACAAAATGGCATACATTATAGATCCTATGGCTGAGCCATAGGGGATGACTTTCATCCGTTCTCTTTCTTCTGCCGTGGTCGGGCATTGAGTCTTACTCAACTTCACACCGTGTAACATAGGCAAGAACCCCTTCTTTGACTGGTCCATTTTCAACTTCTTCAAAATCTTGTCAAGGTATGTGCTACTTCTTGAGCTTGCGTTGGTTTTTCCCTTGAAGAGGAAAGGGTGATGCAGCAAAGTAGAGATAAGTATTTCCCTCAGTTAAGAACCAAGGTATCAACTAGTACGCGGAACACACAAGTCTCCAAGAGTTGTACCTGCACAAACAAACAAATACTTGCACCCAACGCGATAAAGGGGTTGTCAATCCCTTCACAGTTACTTGCAAGGATGAGATCTGATAGTGATAGATATAAAAGATAACCAAAAGTGCAAAATAAAATAAAAGTAAATAAACTACAACAAGGTATTTTTGTGTTTTTATTTTGTAGATCTGAAAATAATATGATAAAAGATAGACCCCGGGGCCATAGTTTTCACTAGAGGCTTCTCTCTTGAAAGAAAGCATAAGATAGGTAAAAAATTACTATTGAGCAATTGATAGAAAAGCGCATAGTTATGACGATATCCAAGGCAATGATCATGTATATAGGCATCACGTCCGAGACAAGTAGACCAACTCCTGCCTGCATCTACTACTATTACTCCACACATCGACCGCTATCCAGCATGCATCTAGTGTATTAAGTTAGAAAGATCGGAGTAATGACTTAAGCAAGATGACATGATGTAGAGGGATAGATCCAATCAATATGAACACACCCCATCTTTTTATCCTTAATGGCAACAATACAAATACGTGTCATGTCCCTTTCTGTGACTGGTATTAAGCACCACAAGATTGAACCCATTATAAAGCACCTCTCCCATTGCAAGAAAAATCAATCTATTTGGCCAAACCAAATCAATAGATGAAATACAAAGCTATATAAATCATGCATAAAAGAGTTCATAGAGGACTCAAATAATATTCATAGATAATCTGGTCATAAACCCACAATTCATTGCATCTCAACAAATACACCACAAAAGAAGATTACATCAAATAGATCTCCAAGAACATCGAGGAGAACATTGTATTGAAGATCAAGGAGAGAGAAGAAGCCATCTAGCTACTAGCTATGGACCCGTAGGTCTGTGGTAAACTACTCACACATCATCGGAAGGGCGGTAAGGTTGATGTAGAAGCTCTCCGTGATCGAATCCCCCTCCGGTAGAGTACCAAAAAAGGTCCCTAGATGGGATCTCACAAAGACAAAAACTTACAGTGGCGGAAAAGTATTTTGGGTGTGCCCTCTGGTCTTTGGGGTATATTTGGGTATTTATAGGAGAAGGTTAGAAGAGCCACGAGGGGCACACAAGCTTGGGGGCACGCCCCCTGAGCTTATCGCCGCCTCGTGGCCCTTCTGGCTTCCTCCCAAAGCTTCTAGGGTGTCTTGTGGTCCAAGAAAAATCGCCAAAAAGTTTTGTTCCATTTGGACTCCCTTTGGTATTGATTTTCTGTAAAGAAAAAAAGCAAGGAAACAAAATTGCAACTGGCACTAGGCACTAGGTTAATAGATTAGTCCCAGAAATGATATAAAATAGCATAATAATGCATATAAAACATCCAAGATTGATAATATAATAGCATGGAACAATAAAAAATTATAGATACATTGGCGACGTATCAAGCGTCCCCAAGCTTAATTCTTGCTCGTCCTTGAGTAGGTAATTGATAAAAATAGAGTTTTTGATATGGAATGCCACATAACATGTTTATCATGTAATATTTCTTTATGTGGCATGAATATACATATCCATAAGATTCAAAACAAAAGTTTAATATTGACATAAAAACAGTAATACTTCAAGCATACGAAAAAGCAATAATGTCTTTTCAAAATATCATGGCTAAATAAAGTTATCCCTAAAAAATCATTAAGTCCTGTCATGCTCCATCTTCTTTACACAAAGTATTTATCATGCACAACCCCGATGACAAGCTGATCAATTGGTTCATACTTTTTAACGCGCTTCAGCTTTTTCAACTCTCACGCAATGCATGAGCGCAAGCCATGGATATAACACTATGGGTGGAATAGAGTATGATGTTGGAGGTTGTGTGGAGAATACAAAGAAAGAACAAATTATCACATTGACGAGGCTAATCAACGGGCTATGGAGATGTCGATCAATTGATATGAATGTGAGGAGTAGAGATTGCCATGCCACGGATGCACTAGAACTATAAGTGTATGAAAGCTCAAAAGAAAACTAAGTGGGTGTGCATCCAACTTGCTTGCTCATGAAGACCTCGGGAGTTTGAGGAAGCCCATCATTGGAATTGGAATATACAAGCCAAGTTCTATAATGAAAAATTCCCACTAGTAAAATATGAAAGTGACAAAATAGGAGACTCTCTATCATGAAGAACATGGTGCTACTTTGAGGCACAAGTGTGGAAAAGGATAGTAACATTGTCCCTTCTCTCTTTTTCTCTCATTTCATTTTTTCTTTTTTCCTTTTTTTATTGGGCACTTTGGCCTCTCTACTTTTTTTTTTGGGGGGGGGGGGGGGGGGGAGGGGGCTCATTTGGCCTCTTTTTTTATTCCTCACATGGGAGAATGCTCTAATAATGAATATGATCATGACACTTATATTTACTTACAACTCAAAATTACAAACGATACTAGAACAAAAATATGACTCCATATGAATGCCTCCGACAATGTACTAGGATGTGCAATGATCTAGCATAACATGTATAAAAAAATATGAACAGTGGCTGAGCCACAAATAATATGTCAACTATAGGATCATGCAAAGCAATATGACAATGATGATAGATGTCATAATAAAATAGAACAATGGAAGTTGCATGGCAATAAATCTTGGAATGGCTATGGAAATTCCATAATAGGTAGGTATGGTGGCTCTTTTGAGGAAGATATAAGGAGGATTATGTGTGATATAGCGTATCATATCACGTGGTTTCGATGCACCGACGAAGTTTGCACCACAACTCAAGGTGAGAAGGCAATGCACGATACCGAAGACGCCAGCAAATTGCGGGAAGGTAAGAGTACGTATAATCCATGGACTCACATTTGTCATAAATAACTCACATACTTATTGCAAGACTTTATTAGCCCTCGAAGCAAAGTACTACTACACATGCCCCTAGGGGGATAGATTGGTAGGAAAAGACCATCGCTCGTCCCCGACCGCTACTCATACTTGACCGCTACTCATAGGGAAGACAATCAATAATAAATCATGCTCCAATTTCATAGCATAACAAGATACCATATGCGCATGCTCCAGGAATCACAAACCTTAAAACCAATTCTTACTAAACCACAATTACTCAATAGCATGACTCTAATATCACCATATTTATATCCCAAAACAAATGCAAGGAATCAAACTTCTCATATATTCAATGATCTTTATGAAAGTTCTTATTATATCCATCTTGAATACCCATCATATTAGGACTAAATTCATAACCCAAGAAAATTACCATACTATTTATAAGACTCTCAAAATAATATAAGTGAAGCATGAGAGTTCATCAATTTCTTTAAAATATAACCACTGCCGTGCTCTAAAAGATATAAGTGAAGCACTAGAGCAACTACCTAGCTGAGAATATATAAGTGAAGCTCAAAGATTATTCTAATAAATTCACGATTAATGTGTGTCCCTATCAAAAAGGTGTGTCCATCAAGGATGATTTTTACAAACTAAAAAGAAAATAATGCAAATTCTTATATAATACATGATGCTCCAAGCAAAACACATATCATGTAGTGAATAAAAATATATCCTCAAGTAATTTACCGATGGATTGTAGACAAAAGAGGGGACGCCATCTGGGGCATCTCCAAGCTTAGACACTTGGTTGTCCTTGAATTTTACCTTAGGATGCCTTGGGAATCCCCAAGCTTAGGCTCGTGCCACTCCTTATTCCTTAGCCCATCGAAACTTCACTCAAAACATGAAAACTTCACAACACAAAACTCAACAAAAAACTCGTGAGATCCATTAGTATAATAAAGCAAATCACCACTTTAGGTACTGTTGTAAACTCATTCCAATTTTATATTTGCATTACATCTACTGTATTCTAACTTCATCATGGCTCATACCCCCTGATACAACCCTTAGATTCATGAAAACAAGCGAAAAACACAATGAAAACAGAATCTGTCAAAAATAGAACCGTTTGTAGTAATCTGAATATTAGCCAAACTTTCGTGACTCTTAAAATTCTGAAAAATTAGGACAACATGGGCAATTTGTATAAAAATCTTGTGTATAAAATTAAGGATTTTTCATCGCTCCAGTGATTTCTAAAAATTCTTCTACTGGATGTAAAAGTTTCTGTTTTTGCATAAAATCAAAGCAACAATCTTCCAAATCATCCCGAAGGTCTTACTTGGCACAAACACTAATTAAAACACTAAAACATAATCATAACAGTATCATAATTGTGTATTTATTGAAAAACATAAAAATTAAACTATTGGGCTGTCTCCCAATAAGCTCTTTCCTTATAGCCATTAAGATAGGCTTGAGATTTCGACGATGCTGAAACGAAAGATAATAATTGAAACACAAAGAGAGCATCATGAATCATTGAAAAACACATTTAAGTCTAACTCTCTTCCTATGCATATTAATTTTATAAGCAAACAAATTATCAAGACAAGAAATATCTAGCATATGCAAAGGAGAGGAATAAAACATTGGCAATCTCAACATACCGAGAGGAGATTTAATAACATGAAAATTTCTACAACCATATTTTACTCTCTCATAATAATTACATGTAGGATCATATTAAAATTCAATAATACAGCTATCATATAAAATTTTCTCTTCATGATCCACATGCATAAAAGTTTTATAATCTTCCAAGATAGTGGGATTAACATCAACTACAGTCATGACCTCTCCAAACCCACTTTTATCAAAAGTTTCATAAGATTGAACACTCTCCAAATGTGTGGGATTATTATTACCTAAAGTTGATGCTCTTCCAAACCCACTTTCAATATTATTATTGCAATATTTATTATCAATATCATATTCATCATGAGGCTTAAATAAATTTTCAAGATCATAAGAAGCATTATCACCCAAATCATGATCATTGCAATAAGTAGTGGACATAATAAAAATATCATTACCAAGCTTGTAGTGTCGGCGTTCTGGGAACGGGGGTCCCCAGACATGCCTGCCTGCGGCCTGCGGCGTGGCTCAAAGGGGGCCCAACACAGCCCATCTTCATTAAACACAAGTTCAAGACCCTCGCGAGGGGCCAAGCCTTGTGGGGCGAACGACAGAGAACTTCCTCAGGCACGGCCTCATCAGGTGGGCTCGCGAGGAGGCGGAGAGTTCAAAGCGGGGTGCCTCGCGAGGTGCCCATGACGCAAGCCATGACGACCAAGGGCGCCAGTCGGGCGCTAGCCCGCGCAGTGTCCTCCTTTCCTCTTTGGTGCAAAGGGAGCAAGCGCAGGCGAGAGCATCAAGCAAAGGCATCCATTTCGGTGCAACAAGACCAAGACTACCCCAACGGCAGGGAGGAAGTCATTGTGGAGCCCAAGCAGGCGTCACCACCAGAGCCTTTGACAAGCGAGGACCAACTTTAGTCAGGATAAGTGTACCCACTGTTCCCCTTCAAAATGGCCAATTGTTGGCACCCTTCCCGCTCAATATTTTGGGAAGAGGCCCAGGGCCTTTGCCTATAAATAGGACTAGCCACCCCCAGGGTAGGGGGAAGGGGACCTGACCTAGCAATCTGGATCCTCACCAAGAAACCAGTAGATAGAGCGATTGAACTCCTCCTAGCATTTCGTCGCACCAGCCAAGAACAGACCCTCGCAAGGCTGTTCTTCCTTGTATTGTTCATCATCAGCCCAAGAGGCAATCCACCACACCACACACTGGAGTAGGGTATTACACCACAATGGTGGCCTGAACCAGTATAAATCTTGTGTCTCTTGTGTTGTTCTGTTGGTAGCTTAGATCCTAGCGATTCGGCGAGGAACAGGCAGGCAGAGGGTTGAATCTCCACGCACACCCCAGAGTTCGAACCTCAAGGGTCTGCCGGAACCCGAAATCCGACATTTGGCGCGCCAGGTAGGGGTGCGCCGGGATCCACCTTCCGCCACTTCGCGTCTCGTCGCATTGTCATCACCATGTCCGGCGACCCTGATCCCTAAGCGGCTTGGCCCGCCCGCGCAGAGCTGCTCGCCCCGGGCGACCCCATGCCCCAGGCAGCTCGCGGTCCGCATGGCATTGTGGGCCGTGGGCGACGCGGACAGACCTCGACAGCTCTAACGCCACGGCAGACACGGTCGGCAGCAAGGGCCTCCAACCACGCCGCGGCCACGACGCCGTACACCCGCCGGGAGCAGGCAAACTCAAGGGCCGCGCTCATGGTGGCCCGAGAGCTGCTGCAGTGCAGGCTGATGGAAGGCGGCCGCGACGTGCTGCTAGAGCGGGTAGTGGAGCTCCTGGGCTGCACCGCCTCGGTGGCTCACCCTTCTGCACTCAGCTCCTGCCCCAGGCTCAGGGCGGCCCACGCGGGGGCCCCACGCGCACCCGCGGGCTCCAAGGCTACTCCAACACTAGCGAAGCTGTCAGCACCGAACCAGCGGCAGCACTGACTTCGCTCCCCGCCAGCGAAGAAGGACTCGTCGTGACCCACGGCCCCAGCGGGCCGCCGCGCTACCACCCCAGGCATGGCGCGTGGAGCCCTATGGCGCGGCCTTCGGGATGACGGCCCCAGAAGAGTACGTGCCCCACATGATGGATCAAGGGCACCCGCGTGAAGGCGAACATGGCTCACTCCTCAGCCCGAGCTGGGGGGACGAGGCGCCAGAAGCTGAGCTCTTCCAGGAACCCAGGGACGGCCCCACCGGCCATGCTGGAAGCGACGATTATCGGGTACCACTAATCCCACAGGAGCTGGCATACACTAATCATGGGTCGCAAGAGGTGCAGGTTGCCACAGCGAGCAGTTGCCCCGCTCCCGCGACCTCTTACCCCTCTGGAGGAGGGCGTCGGGGGCTGCAGGAGAGGGGCCGAGATCCAACATCACCACCACAGCGTTCGGAGCAAGGCGTTCCTAGGAGGTAGGCCCTCCACTGGGAGGTGCCTCAGGGCCTGCCCCTGGCGGAGGACCCGTGGTCGTCGGGGGAACCGCTGGAGACCGCTCTACCCCATCGGCGGTGTCCTGGTTTCCGGTCGTCGTTGATGGCACTAGAGTGTGGCGCAAGGCGGGGCCCTCGTCAGGTGATATGAAGCAAGGCCGGTACCTGTGAAGAAGGCCCAGTACCTGTGAAGCTCGCCGCCTCGTGACACTCTCACGTAATAATGAGTGGGGCTGTACACGCCCCAGAGTCTCAGGGGTGCCGGCCTCAGGCCCTGGGGCTCCCTCCCACGCCCAGTGGTAGCACTTAGCTCCGCGCTGGTGAGAAGACGTCCAAGACTAGACTAGGTACCGGACACGGCCTTTTTCTGCTTTCCTTGATTTTATCTTGGTTGTTGCTTTCCCCCGCTGGATTTAAAGTTGGACTCGAATTTGAGATTTGTGTGTGTTTGGGGAAGGGGTGCTTAGTCTCGTTCGAGCAAACTCTCGCGTTTCGGTTACGACCTCACCTCAGCTGCCTCCCCTCGCGAGCCCCTCACGAGCCGGGTCTGGCCTGGCTTGTGTGCAGCCCAGACTGCCGCCGATGTACCCTCTCAGGAGGTTCTCCACTGCAGATCCCACGGATTCAATCAGGAGGCATGCGAGGCGCCACGGCCTCGGATAAGTTATCTCGAGGCCCGCTCGGGACAAAGGTAAACTAGCCAGCTGGCTCGTCACATGGCCAACCACTTGGCACGGGCATGTGAGTGAAGTAGCCTTCACTAGTACGTTGAACATAAGTTTTACATTAGGGGCACCGCCTCCCAAAAATGCTCTTACAACCATCAGGACCAAGAGCCTGAGTTCTATTCATGCAGGATAAGGAAACAGGAACAATGCGCGCTCAGTCGGATAAATCCCCCAATGCATCCTCAGGAACGCCGCCCGAATTGTCGCTGGCGTCGCTGGCCTCGCCATCGCCCTCCGCGTTGTCATCAGCGGCGTCGGGGCCGTTCACCACACCGCCCTCGTCGACAGCCATGATCACGCCATCATCATCTGAAGCAAAGGCCCTGACAAGGGCGTCCACGTTGTCTTCTACCTAGTACGCCAGGTCGTCTCGGACGGCCTGGGGGACTGGGGCGATGGCGGCATCAAAGTTGAAGTGAGGATCCATGTTCTGGAGATAGCTGAAGACGCGGGAAAAGGCGCGCCCGAGCAGGGCTCGGCTCCTCTCCTCCACCAACCTGTTGGCACGGGCCGACCGCGCCTCCAGCTGCGTCACGATGTCGGTGAAGAACTGAAGGTTGCCGGCGTAGTTAATGGCATGCGGCTCACCGACGGCCGCCTCGCAGATGTTACCTAAGGCCGTGTTGGCCCTCTCCCGAAGCGTGGTGAGCATGGGGGCGTGCTTGTGTTCCAAGAGCCGGCGCTGACGTATCTCGTCCGCATTCTGGCGAGCGACGGCCTCAGCCTCAACCACCTGTTAGCGAAGAAGAAGCACCTCGGCACGGGAAGTAGTTGACTCCCCCTGCGCTGCCTCAAGTGCGACCCGCAAGGCATCGACCCGCCGCGTTGCTTCCTCCAGTTTGGCCCTGAGGATGGTGGTCCTACCTTCGGCCTCGGTCCGGACCAACTCCAGCCTATCCTTGAACTCGCGCTCGAGGTTCAAGCGCGCCGTCGCCACCCGGCGTCCAACCTCCTCCGAGACACGGGCTTCCCGCGCAGCGACATCGTCCTCCGCCCGTGTCACCGAGCGCTCCCTCGTCTCCTGGCACTCGTACTCGCATGCGCGTTTGGCGACTTCCAGCGCCAGCGCCTCCTCACGCTTCTGGAGCTCCGCTGGGTTGCCGGAGGCCACCTTCATCGACGCAAGGGCCGCCTCACGCAGCTCCACCTGCTCCTTCGGTGAGCGGCTCCGGGCCAGGAGTTCCCGTGCCTGCTCCTCCGTGGCCTCTCGCCGCCGGTCAGCTTCCCGGGCTTCTTCGACAGCCCGGGAACGGGCCTCCCGAGAGGCCACCAGCGACGCCTTGGCCTCCTCGTCATTGAGATCGCGCCGACAGTGCGCGAGGGCGGCAGCCACCTCCAGCTCACGCCTCTCCGCAACCAGGCGCAGGCCCTCGGCCTCAAGGCGCGCGTCCTCATCAGCGAGCTCCTCACCAAGCAGGCTCACCGCGTCAGCCGCCCTCCAAAGGAACCCTTGGCGAAGAGCGCGACGCTCCCGGGCGCACTCGAGTACGTCTTCCACACCGTCATCTGCCCCAAGCGAGTGCCGTGGGGCACGGATTAGCACTCCCCTCCCGGGCAGGGGGCTGGGGGCTGGCGCCCTTGAGATAACCGGGCACGCCCTGCCGGAGGCCCGACCTAGAGCCAGTCCATCTCCAAGTGAAGAGCGCCGGGAGTACCCCAGCCAATCACGGTCCATGACCAGACGAGAAGCCCACGGCAGGCTGGCTATGCCACGAGAAGGCTCGCGAAGGAAGGCCATGGGGAGCGCAGGGCCGCGCTGCGCCTCGGGATGGTTCATCTCACCAACCGGCCTCACCACAAGGGCCCTGCTGCTCGGAATGATCGAAGACGGCGGAGAGGGTGGAGGCGAGGGGGATGGCTCCTCATCCACCCCCGTGAGCTCGGAAGGAAGGGCCCTGCAGAGCAAGGATCAGGACAAGCAACGGAAGAATCAGGAGCAGGGAAGGGAGAAGGCTTACTCATCAATGGCGAAGTACTTCCTACGCTTCAGCAGGCGGCAAGGGTAATCATCGCCCAGGGCCTCCCTCCTCTTCCGGAGGGCCTCAAAGTCCATGCGGAAGTGACCCAAGAGTTGAGCGCAGGGGTCAGCCTGCGACGGGGAGGAAGCACCGAGGCGACCCGCGTCGGGGGCGTCCGCCTGATGCGCGCCGCCGGGGGCCTCAGCCGCAGGCACTGCGGGCGGCCGCTCGCCACCTTCAACTACGGTAGCACAGGCCTCAGGGGGCCGCTCCCTCATGAGCGTCGCCCCGTGCTGTCACCTTGGTGTGGGCACCCTCGGCCTTCGGAGGCTCATGCCTCCCTGCTCCGCCACTTGAAGAAAAATCGCCCTGGCCGGCTGCGAGGGCGACCACCACCACCGGGTTCTCGCGAGGCCCCTGGAGGCCAGCAGGGCGCGGCCCCCATTCGTCGAAAATGGGCATCTGGCTCATGAAGTCACCTTTATTCGAGCAGAGGTACAGCAAGGCCCCCCTTGCCGAATGCCGCCGGGGGAAGGATCCCCAGTTAAGACCAAGAGCACCTTCCTCAGTGCTTCAGGCGTCAGGTCCTCTTCCTAGAGCCGCATACGATCCCCACGACCGCTGAAGGCCCACACCCGATGAGAATGGCGTTGGAGAGGGGCGACGTGGCGTAGCAAGAACTCCTTCACCACCTTGGGCGCTGTCACGCCGAGCTCCTTCAAGAACTCAAAGCGACGCCAGACGAAGGCGAGCCGGGGGCTCACGAGCGTCTCCTGGCCCCAGCCTGAGTTGGGGACAGCAGGCGAAGATGGCTCCGTCAGCAGGGGGCTGGGCACCCCTACGTCCACATACAGCCACCGCTCACGAAACCCAGGCGCGGGTGGAGGAAGACTGAAGTCAATCCCTAAAGCCGCTGTCTCAGGCGCAGCGACGAAGCTCACGCACCCTGAACATTGGGTGGGGTCGGCAAGGCACAGAGAAAAGAAGTGGCACAGCAAGGCAACCGAAGGAATGATGCCCATCATTGCCTCACAAACGAAAGCGAAAACCGCGAGAAGGGTGATGGACTCAGGACCTAGATGCATCATATGGATCTGATAATGGGAAAGCACGGCGTTGAAGAAATCAGAAAAGGGGGGAACCAGTCGCGCCCACAGGGCGTCGCGAAGTATCGGACCTCAGTGGCAATCCTGTCGATGGAGAAGCGAGATGCGGGCCGGGCCGTCGTCCTGCTGCACTCGTTGAAGATGGTGGCCAGGGCCGAGCTGACCTTGCCCAGGCTTTCTTGATTGATTATGACCGGCCGATCGACGGCGGGGGCCGCCGACGGCAATGAGCGAGGCGGCGGCATGGGCTTCTTCCCTCTTCCCTTCCTCATCGGAGCCATGGCGGCAGAAAGGGGATGGGGAAGGTTCGAGATTGGATTGGATGCGGAAACTGGAGTTCGAGAGGAGAAAGGACAGAGAGCGTTCAAGCAGCGGAAAGGGGAGCGGCTGTGTGTGGCAGCGAGTCCGCCTAGCAAGGCATAAAATAAGGAAGCATGGGGGAACAGTGTCGCCCACGTCCAATCAACCGCCATGCGGCGCCCAAGGCCGCAGGCTGTTAGGGCCCATGACGCTTTGCACTTGCCCTTTCGCCTGTCTGCTCGGCCAAGACCGGGCGCGTCATGGGCCTGGGGGCTACTGTCGGCGTTCTGGGAACGGGGGTCCCCAGACTTGCCTGCCTGCGGCCTGCGGCATGGCCCAAAGGGGGCCCAGCACAGCCCATCTTCATCAAACACAAGTTCAAGACCCTCGCGAGGGGCCAAGCCTTGTGGGGCGAACGACAGGGAACTTCCTCAGGCACGGCCTCATCAGGTGGGCTCGCGAGGAGGCGGAGAGTTCAAGGCGGGGTGCCTCGCGAGGTGCCCATGACGCAAGCCATGACGACCAAGGGCGCCAGTCGGGCGCCAGCCCGCACAGTGTCCTCCTTTCCTCTTTGGTGCAAAGGGAGCAAGCGCAGGCGAGAGCATCAAGCAAAGGCATCCATTTCGGTGCAACAAGACTAAGACCAGCCCAATGGCGGGGAGGAACTCATTGTGGAGCCCAAGAAGGCGTCACCACCAGAGCCTTTGACAGACGAGGACTAACTTTAGTCAGGATAAGTGTACCCGCTGTTCCCCTTCAAAATGGCCAATTGCTGGCACCCTTCCCGCTCAATATTTTGGGAAGAGGCCCAGGGCCTTTGCCTATAAATAGGACTAGCCACCCCCAGGGTAGGGGGAGGGGGACCTGACCTAGCAATCTGGATCCTCACCAAGAAACCAGTAGATAGAGCGATTGAACTCCTCCTAGCAGTTCGTCGCACCAGCCAAGAACAGACCCTCGCGAGGCTGTTCTTCCTTGTTTTGTTCATCATCAGCCCAAGAGGCAATCCACCACACCACACACTGGAGTAGGGTATTACACCACAATGGTGGCCTGAACTAGTATAAATCTTGTGTCTCTTGTGTTGTTCTGTTGGTAGCTTAGATCCTAGTGATTCGGCGAGGAACAGGCAGGCAGAGGGTTGAATCTCCGCGCGCACCCCAGAGTTCGAACCTCAAGGGTCTGCCGGAACCCGAAATCCGACATGTAGCTTTGCATATTATTAGAATAATTGACATTAATATAATTTGTAGTAAAATCATTGCAAACATGCATTTCATTCAAGGAGCTATCATGAATTACTTTATAAAAATTTTTGTTTAATACTTTATCACAATTTTTAGATTCATGATTTTCAAGCAAAACTTCATAGAGATAATCTAGTGCACTCAAATCACTAGAAATTGGTTCATCATTATTGGATCTTTTACAAAGATTGGCAAGTGGATGAGGATCCATATCAATAGATATTTAGCAAGCCAAGATACAAGTAAATAGAAAGCACATGACAACACAAGCAAAGATAGCAAACAAGCAAAAAGGCAAACAAAAAATAATTTTTTACTTTTGTGAATACCTCTTAGAAGTGGGGGAGATGAAAACGAGAGGCAAAAGGCAAATAAAGTAAATGCAATAGATGATAGTTTATGATAGGTGCTTGGTAGGCTTGATGTAGGTCCTCCCCGCAACGGCGCCACAAAATTCTTCCTACTACTTCTTAAGCTTACATTGGTTTTTCCCTTGAAGAGGAAAGGGTGATGCAAAAAAGTAGAGAGAAGTATTTCCCTAAGTTAAGAACCGAGGTATCAATTCAGTAGGAGGAACACACCAGTCTCCAATAGTTGTACCTAAAAAAGAAGCAAATACTTGCTCCCAACATAATAAAGGGTTTGTCAATCCCTTCATAGTTACTTGCAAGGATGAGATCTGATAGTGAGAGATACAGAAGATAACTAAAAGTGAGAAACAAAATAAAAGTAAATAAATTGTTTCGCAACTTCTAATTCCTTTGAAGTGCTCTTATTCCTGGATATTTTTTGATAGAGTCCATACGTTGCCAAATTCTCAGATGGAGCGGTGATCCAAAAGGAATCCATCGAAGAGTATGAGCTTCTGGGAAAGCAAGGAGGTAGTTTTCCTGGTTTGATCTCTTGGTTCAAACAAACGGTAATTTCCATTAGACCATTCTCATTTCTTCGTCTAATTTGCGGCTAATGCAACAATACTTTCGTATTAAACTTGTAGGCTAATTAGAGTCTATGGACACCGATTGAGACTGGTTTTGACTTTAAGGTCAGTTCATTTGACAAATACGACATCAACGGGTATTGCTTTCATACCTATGACAAAGAGCTATCTATGGCCGATCGAAAGTCTACAAATTGTTGTGTCTCTGCTATCGACGATGGAGGTATCGAGTATTATGGGAGAGTTGAAGCAATTTATGAACTTCTATTCTATGGTCAACGCACCGAGTGCTGTAGTCTTCAAATGTTACTGGTTCCAGCCGAAGGAGACTAGAAGAACTCATGAACATATAGGGCTAGTCAAAATCAAACAAAGCACCCATTTAGATGTTCCCGATGTCTATATTACGGCTCAACAGGCGAACCAAGTTTTCTATCTACCATGGGTCTTCCAAACTAATCCAAATCTGAATGGTTGTGATGCACTAGTGCAGGATGCTGCTAACGCGACACTACAATTAGAGACCCTTCGACGAAACTGTGTGCGATGCAATAATCGCAAACGATGGTGTAAAAGAACCGTAAAAAAAGTGCAAAACATTTGCGATGACAGATGCATCAAACACGTTTCAGATTTTACTTGCGTTTGCGATACCGGGCATATGGTTGATCCAGCAGAACTTTTTGCGTTGAGGAAGCACAACATAAACGGGCAGCCTTATCAATGTGTGTGCGATATACGGCATATAGTTCTCTCCGATGAACTGTGTGCTATCAGGGAATGCAACAGAAATGGTCAGCCAGATCAAGGTGTGTGGGATATAAAGCATACGGTTCACCCGGACAAACTGTTTTTGATTAGGCAAGAGAACATAAACGGGTCATCTTAACAAGATGTGTGTGTGATATGCGGCATTTGCGATCAGCCAAAAGAACACAAACGATTTGTCTAAACCAGATGTGTGTGATACGCAGCAAACGACCCACTCAGATGAACTGTTTGCGATGAGAAATTATAACACAAACGGTTACTATAATAAGTTCGTGTGCAATTGTGTTCATACAAAAAACTTTGAAAAATGCAAACTAGTTGCTTGCATATAAACAATTATCAAAAAGTAACGACATAGACCTTCTTCAAGCCAATCAACATGTGTTCAAAAAACAAGAAATGTCAAAAATTACTAAACAAAGACCTCGATAGACCTTGCTGCTGTAGATCCCTCTTTGCAGCCTTTATTGCACAACACAATGGAAACGGTTCAACTGAACAATATGTGTGTGGTACTCGGCAAATAGGTCCGTGATCAGAAATGTGTGCGAAGACCAATAATAACACAGACGATTGCTGCTAATAAGCCGTGTGATTTGCTCTATCTACAGAAGAATAACATGTATATATATATAAACTAAAATAAACGTCCAATTACATAAGTGACTATACAGATCATTCGCACACACCTCAATAAAAATTGCATGCATTCTAAAGTAGGAGAAACGATTGAGTCATCTACTTCTTGTGACGCTCCCGCGATTGCTCTGTGGCTCGATCCCTCGGCTGGGGCATGACGAAGACACTTCCTCATGTCAATGATCCACCTATACATCTCGTGGCTTGTGTATGCATCATTGGCCACGTACTTGACGTGTTCTTCATCCAGTCTCTCATGCCAAACACTGTGCCAGGTGTCCTTGTCCTTCTTGCTCTCATCCTTCATCTTCATGTAGTAGGGCTCGATGATGGCCGAGGCGAGGTCAACCAGGGAGTTCAGTTTGTTCTTGGCACTGCCCCAGACCTTGTAGTGGTCCTGGATGTTGACAAGATTTGGATATTTAAAGCCTGAAACCTTGAGCGCTTTTAGATCATTGGTGGTGTCCACCGTACCGAAATTGTAGTCAGAGCTTTTGATAAACCTGGAGAAATGCTCGCAAGGCCTTGTGGCCAGGTGGTAGTGGTAGACGAGGACGTCACATGAACAACTGGGCGACGACAACCTTCTGATCGTGCCCGGCACGACCGATGATGTACTCGAGGTCGAAGCCGACGACTTGGTACTTGTCCTCGGCAAGGAACTGCTCCATAGTTTGGATGGAGCTCTCCACCCACACCAGATCATTTGTGTACACCACCAAGAGGGCCTTCCCCCTCACGTGGGTGTCCACTACGTGATGTGTGGTGAATTGCCCGCCGTCGTTGTCGTCGGCCGCTGGGAGCGCCATTGGAGCCATGGGGATTGCCATTGGAACCGCTGGATGTCCTCTTTGTATGTGTCGTCGTGGAGGTGCTTATTGTGTCATCTGACGTGAGAGATGAAGGTAAGTGGCCACATGAATAAATGGGGCTGGGCGGCCTTGATTCTCGGTGCGTCCGCATGGCAGTTTTTGCATCGGGTAACTGCATTGTCGAGCCGCGCCCGGCGCAACCGCATGCACACGAACATGCGTGATCGTGCATTGTCGAGCCGTGCCCGACGCAACCGCATGCACACGAACGTGCGTGGTCGTGCGCTGGCCCCAAACACTGGCAGTGCGCGTGGAGGGACGAGGGCAGAGCACCTAGAGGGGCGCGAGAGCAGAGCGCGCACGGCGGGACGCGAGCAGAGCGCGCCGCAACCGCCTCAACCGCAAGCAACCACACACATAGATCAGTTGAACACGTAGGAAATGGTCGCCTACAAGCCGGCCGACACTTGCCTCTCTGCGTAGAGAGCGGCCATGTGCTACTACCTTAGTCTTGGTCTATAGTCCCCTTTATATTATGTGCCATACTTTGCCCTCAAATTTAACCAACAAATGTTAATGCATGTTATAAAAATTATATAATTGGAAACTATGTTCAAATACGAATCCAACTATATAATCCTTGGTGACATGCATTCATATTTTATAAGTCAAATCCTACTTATAAACCAGGACAGGTGTATAGTTGGTAATTCAATCGCAAACCTTTTTTTATTAACCGTATGTGTATGTGGCCTTTCGTCCTCCTCTCGCACGTCTTGTCACTCTGCTGCCGCAGACGGCTTACAACGCAAGCTTGCACAGCGTGCGGGAGCGTTCTTTTGGCCAAACGGTGGCGCCAATGAATCATCAGTGAGCCCGTTCCCGCAAAACCTCGCAGGTTCCTGTGCAAGCTTCCCGCCCAACTGGGTGAAATCCCCCAAAATCCCAATGCTTACCGGCCTACTATAAAAACCCTCACGGCAGGCGAGTCCTGCGTCACATTTTACCCTCCCTCCCTGTAGCTTATGCCGTCTGCTTCTCCCACAATCGCCAATGGCACCGGTCCATCATGGTTTCTCAGCCACTCCACCGTCATCAGACGATAGCTCTAGCTGGGAGGCTACACCACGGCGGCGGTGCAGTCCCCGGCGTAGTGTAGTGCAGATGGCGTCCCTGTTGGGTTTGCGTGGAACACCCACCATACGCTCCGCCGCCGGTGCCTGTCAGCAGCTGTTGCCGGCCGCCGTTATCGCCACACCACCGTCAAAAGCTAGGGCCATCACCCGCTCCACCGCCGCGGCCCGAAGGCAGGAGGTGGCCGTCGTGGCCGCCACCCCACTGCCGGCCACTGTGTCCATCCCCCGCTCCGCCACCGCGACCCAAAAGCGGGAGGTGGTGGTCGTGGCCACCACCCCATCATCGGCCGCCGTGGCCGCTAGCCTACCGTCAACCGGCGGGGTCATCACCCGCTCCGCCTCCGCTGCCCGAAGGCAGGAGGCAGAGTTGGATGCCGGCACGTGCGTCAGCGACCTTGCACGCTACACTGAGTTCCTGTGGGAGGAGGAGGAGCGCCTCGTCGAGCATGCAAAGAGCCTTACCGCCACCGTGGCCGCGGCACATGCCGCCTCAGAGGCGAGGAATCAGGAGATCTACGAGGAGAACCACCGCTTAGAGAGGGATCGTCTAGAGCGGCAGTGGGCATTCGAGCTGGCGAGCGTCGCTGAACGTGCAGCAGCGGCATGCACCGTATTGCATTTGTCCAGCTCGTCGGTAGGCTCCTCCTCCTCTACCTCTTACTGAGCGCGCTCGGCAGAGGAGAGGCTGCCGGAAGTAGTACAAAGCCCTTCCGTAGTAGTAGTATTTTGGGGCTATTTTGTTCAGTTCATCTGACTATAGATGTGGTGGAACTATACAACGTACTTAAAATTAGCTAGTATATAAAGTAGAACTAGCTATTTCAGTATGTGGTTGGCAAGAATTGGGGAGAAGTTTGGTCGGTTCAGCTGTCGAGTTGAACTTTTTGTATAAATTAAGCACGACTGCTTAATCTATGAATGAAATCTATGCTTAATTACTGAATTTTAGTTGCAAAAATTAGATAGTGCTAGTGATTTTTAGCTGCATATTTTGACAAATCACAGTGTTACAAGGTTGACAAATGGTAATGTTACTAGATCAACAAATGTCAATCTTTCAAGTTTGACAAATGGCAACATACCCAATATGAAAGATGCAAATCTTACCTAATTGTTTGTAAGTGGTTGCACATGCGTCATCCAAAACAACTGTTTGCATTGAAGAGATGTACAAATCCTCCTCCCGCTTTGCATACGGGTGTTCTATCTAATACGTTTGCGATCACGAGCTACACAAATCCTGCTCGGCACATTTTCCCTTTGCTTCCTGGGAAAGCTGTTGGCTTGGATACGGGTGTTCTAACTAAAACGTTGGCGATCGAGATACAATATTAAACCCAAGAAAAAGAACTATTTCCGACGGCGGAGGCAGCATGCCGCGCCATCCTTGTCGTTGTCGTCCTCCGGGATGCCATTGTTGAAGTCTTCAAGGCAGCACAGAACGTTCTTCACTTGTAAATCAAACATCATGTCATCGCGCGATCGACGGGCGGGGCGCGGGAGGACGGCAACTGGCGGCGCTGAGAGGTAGCGGTCGACGGCCGTGTCCCATGCCGCTGAGGGGGGCACGCGCATGGGCACGGGCGTGGCGGGTGCAGCCAAACGCGCGGGGACCAGCGCCGCGGTGGGTGGAGGGGCGCGCACCGGCACGGGCGCTGGCGCTGGCGTGTACACGAGCTCGCGCGGGTCTGCGGAGACCACGATGCCGCCCGTGGCTTCCAGCTCTATGATAGCGACCAGCCCATAAATGCTACGGGGATGGTCACTGGCGCGGGCGTGGGGATGGGAGCTAGGACAGGAGCAGGACTAGCAACAGCCGCGGCCAGCTCATTCTGGGCCATGTCCATGAGGCCACATTCCTCCTTATTTTCTATCTCCTCCGGCTCGGAGTCGACTTCACCAAACTTGAAGACTAGTGGCAGATGATCCTTCTGCGCCATGGCATTGGTGGAGGTCTGCGGGAGGGAGGGGAATGGGAGGCGAACAATAAGGTGGCCCGTATTAAGTAGCGGCTCGGGCGCCATTAATGGAGAGGAAGGCGGGTGGCCATGGAAGTCAAAGGGCTCGATTCCTAGTGAGCATGCGCAACATACAACTCGCACACTTCCTGGTGAGCCTACACATTAGAGGACAGCTTGCACGCCTCTTGGTCAGCCCGTGCACCGGACTGCGCTCGCACGCCTCCCGTTCAGTCAAGCAGCTGTCCGCACGGCACCTCCTATAACCATTAAAACCAAGACACGTGGCGTCACATGAGGGGTTAACATAACACACACGATTTGAATTATATAAACGTTTGCATGTTAGAGTGGCAGCTATTTGTTTGAAAATGCCTTTGTTGGCTGTTATTCGAGTGCTTCTTCTCTCAAAATGGACACGAAAAATACCACAGCATGTCGGGTGCCATTCCATGATAGCATGCCAAGTTTCATAAATTTCAGACGAGTTTTAGATTTGCTAGAATTTAAAAACAAAGTATCTCAACGTTTTTCCAGCAATCAACAGTGCCCTGCTGTTTGAAATTCATTCGCATTTGATGTGAAACGAACCTCAAGGCGAGGATCGATCCGTTGTTGGCCCAATCTTTCACGGCACAAAACTCCATGGCAGCAAGAACTAGATGCGGGTTTACAAAGATGTTCACAAACCTCGCAAAAACAACACGCCAACCCCTCGATCCGAAGGAATAACGTGGACGAACCGTATAGGTTCAGCTTGTAATCTCCTACGCGTCATGTCGTAGGAACTCACACACCAGTAGAGACTTTTGACAAGATTTCTCTAAACTCGAAAATGACCGACGGCCAGAACACACACGGTGTCTAATTCATCTCAAAATAAACCTCCTTTTACAAGACACATTAACTTGGCCTTATATTGTGGCCGTACACCCTAATCTCGCTTGGAAAACAAGCAGCGTATTGTGGCTAACTAGATGGAAAAAAACTAATCTGGACTCTATCTATAATTAACAAACTAACTAAACCTTGTCTCGAGATGATTTTGTACGCTTATATTGCTGGTGGCCCCCATCCAATCTCCTGCAAGGTCGCGAAATCCCAACTTTCCGAAGTACACCGAACGTATATTTCCTTGTCATCCGGTGGTCTCGAACACGCAAAGTAGTAGCCGAATAGGTACCCTGCTATAGCCAGAGAATTAAACATCTTGCCCTTTTTAAACAAAGCAAACGACCAGATTATCTCTTGAAAAGGATTAGCACGTTGATTCTCCCAGGGTATATACTTTGCATGTGTCTCCCCGTGTGCATGCCCATCAGGTTTACTAAAAACAAAATCTTGCATATCATGCATGAAGGGCTGGATGCACATACATGCAAGCACACATGCATGCATGTTAGTAATTTCCAACGATGCTCGTGGTTTCTTCTCGTAATTCTCATATGATGAACCATCCACAAAACCAGCATGGATGTACGTTATAGCAACTAATGCTTCAACTTCCTCTTTGTCATGCTTCTGATTATAATCTATATATTTTGGCACATGGTCACCTTCAACTTTCAAACTTATGTGCCTAATAAATCAATACGAACAGTATCCGTACTAGTGGTAGCCATGGCCATATCATCCTCTCTCCCTTGAAGTGAAACCGTCCTCGGTTTTGAGTTAGACTTTATAGCAACCACATGATCTGCGGATTGTACATCCTTCGGAAAAAATTTAGCAACCTCGGCCTCCTTTTCCTTTGCTTCCTCGGGCTTGTTCATTTTTTGCAATCATTCTTTCCTCCAAGTCTTGAATGCCTTCTTCTCAAGGGCCATAAGAACATATTTTGTATCCCGTTCGACATTGTATGTGTTGGAAAGATAGACATGTGTAGCACTATTTTCCTTGTACCATGGCTCTCCCAACAACATATGACACGAAATCATCGGTTCTGGAATTACATCGCACATAACCTCACAAGAAAATTTGCCAACTGAAAATAATACCGCAGTTTGGTGTGTGACGTCAAACTTGTCGTAGCACCACCTCAATGAATACGGTCGTGGATGTGGTGTTGTCGATAGCTGCAGCTTCTCCACCATGTCGATGCCGACCACGTTGATCGAACTATCATGGTCGATCGTTGTGGCACAAACTTTGTCTCCCACTTTGTAGTAGGTGTGAAAAAGTTCAGCACCATAACCCTTCTCCTCCAGCAAAAAATCACCAGAGAGCCTCCAGTAGCTCCTTGGTGCCGGCGCGCCGGCCGTCTCCTCCGAAGTGCCATGAGAAACGCCGGTCTCTGATACCACTTGATGTGAAACGAACTTCAAGGCGAGGATCGAACCGTTGTTGGCCCAATCTTTCACGGCACAAAACTCCATCGCAGCAAGAACTAGATGCGGGTTTACAAAGATGTTCACAAACCTCGCAAAAACAATACGCCAACCCCTCGATCTGAAGGAATAATGTGGACGAGCCATATAGGTTCAGCTTGTAATCTCCTACGCGTCGCATCACAGGAACTCACACACCAGTAGAGACTTTTGACAAGATTTCTCTAAACTCGATAATGACCGACGGCCAGAACACACACGGTGTCTAATTCATCTCAAAATAAGCCTCCTTTTACAAGACCATTAACTTGGCCTTATATTGTGGCCATACACCCTAATCTCGCTTGGAATACAAGCAGCGTATTGTAGCTAACTAATCTAGACTCTATCTATAATTAACAAACTAACTAAACCTTGTCTCCAGATGATTTTGTACGCTTATATTGCCGGTGGCCCCCATCCAATCTCCTGCAAGGTCGCGAAAACCCAACTTTCCGAAGTACACCGAACGTATATTTCCTTGTCATCCGGTGGTCTCGAACACGCAAAGTAGTAGCCAGATAGGTACCCTGCTATAGCCTGAGAATTAAACATCTTGCCCTTTTTAAACAAAGCAAACGACCAGATTTATCTCTTGAAAAGGATTAGCACGTTGATTCTCCCATGGTATATACTTTGCATGTGTCTCCCCGTGTGCATGCCCATCAGGTTCACTAAAAACAAAATCGTGCATATCATGCATGAAGGGCTGGATGCACATACATGCAAGCACACATGCATGCATGTTAGTAATTTCCAACGATGCTCGTGGTTTCTTCTCGTAATTCTCATATGATGAACCATCCACAAAACCAGCAAGCATGTACATTATAGCAACTAATGCTTCAACTTCCTCTTCGTCATGCTTCTGATTATAATATATATATATATATATTTTGACTATAGATTATAATATATATATTTTGGCACATGGTCACCTTCAACTTTCAACCTTCATGTGCCTAATAAATCAGTATGAACAATATCCGTACTAGTGGTAGCCATGGCCATATCACCATTTCTGGCATGGGACCTAAGCATGCACCCAAGGACAAATATTTGATTTATCAACCAATTTATATGCACTGGAGCATGTGCATGTAGTTCAAATTTGAATTATGCACATAAAATGCCTAGAAAACCCAGTTAATGTATAAAAATGTCCAAACGAACCCCCAAAAATTGCAAAATTTAACACAACACTCATGTTGTTCTATGTTGACACTGGAAATTTTTTGAAAGCAATAAGAGGCAGTGGATATCATTTCATCCCCGAAGGTGGGACGTTTCCTACCGAAACAATCAGGCTTGTTGTGAGAAGCTCTGGTTTGTGAGAAGGTTATACCCAAACCTGCCCCAAATGGGACAAAAAAATTACCACAACATGTTGATGCCGCTCCCTGATAGCATGCCAAGTTTCATGAATTTCAGACGAGTTTTGGATTTACTAGAATTTAAAAACCAGGAATCTCAATGTTTTCGGCCGAGTGATGGTGGCAGGGTGTTTGACATTCATTCCCGTTTCTTGCATGGGACCTAAGCATGCAACCAAGGACACATATTTGAATTTTCAACCAATTTATTTGCATTAGAGCATGTGCATGTAGTTCAAATTTGAATTATGCACATAATTGCATCGAAAACTCAATTAATGCATAAAAATGTCCAAACAAACCCCGAAAAATCCTAAAAATTGACACAACACTCCTGTTGTTCTATGTTGACACTAATTTTTTTTTGAAAGCAATAAGAGGCAGCAGATATCGTTTCGTCCCCAAAGGTGGGACGTTCCCTACCGAAACCATCACGCTTGTTGTGAGAAGCTCTAGTTTGTGAAAAGCTTATACCAAACCTGCCCCAAATGGGAGAAATTTTTTTACCACGGCATGTTGATGCCGCTTCATGATATCATGCCAAGTTTCACGAATTTCAGACGACTTTTGGATTTACTATAATTTAAAAACCAGGAATCTCAATGTTTGCGGCCAAGTGACGGTGGCAGGGTGTTTGACATTCATTCCCGTTTCTTGCATTGGACCTAAGCATGCAACCAAGGACACAGATTTGAATTTTCAACCAATCTATATGCATTCGAGCATGTGCATGTAGTTCAAATTTGAATTATGCACATAAATGCATTGAAAATTCAATTAATGCATAAAAATGTCCAAACAAACCCCGAAAAATCCTAAAAATTGACACAACACTCCTGTTGTTCTATGTTGACACTAAATTTTTTTTGAAAGCAATAAGAGGCAGCAGATATCGTTTCGTCCCCAAAGGTGGGACGTTCCCTACTGAAACCATCAACCTTGTTGTGAGAACCTTTGGTTTGTGAGAAGCATATCCCCGAACCTGCTCCAATGGGACAAAAAATTTACCACGACATGTTGATGCCGCTCCATGACAGCATGCCAAGTTTCATGAATTTCAGACGAGTTTTGGATTTACTAGAATTTAAAAACCAGGAATCTCAATGTTTGCGGCCGAGTGACGGTGGCAGGGTGCTTGACATTCATTCCCATTTCTTGCATGGGACCTAAGCATGCAACCAAGGACACAAATTTGAATTTTCAACCAATTTATATGCATTAGAGCATGTGCATGTAGTTCAAATTTGAATTGTGCTCATAAATGCATTGAAAATGCAATTAATGCATAAAAATGTCCAAACAAACCCCAAAAAATCCCAAAAATTGACACAACACTCTTGTTGTTCTATGTTGACACTAGAAAAATTTGAAAGCAATAAGAGGCAATGGATATCTTTTCATCCCAAAGGTGGGGCATTCGCTACCGAAACCATCACGCTTGTTGTGAGAACCTTTGGTTTGTGAGAAGCATATCCCCAAACCTGCCCTAAATGGGACAAATTTTTTACCACGGCATGTTGATGCCGCTCCATGATAGCATGCCAAGTTTCATGAATTTTAGATGAGTTTTGGATTTACTAGAATTTAAAAACCAGGTATCTCAATGTATGCAGCCGACTGACGGTGGCAGGGTGTTTGACATTCATTCACATTTCTTGCGTGAGACCTAAGCATGCAACCAAGGACACAGATTTGAATTTTCAACTAATTTATATGCATTAGAGCATATGCTTGTAGTTCAAATTTGAATTATGCACATGAATGTATAGAAAACTCTGTCAATGTATAAAAATGTCCAAGCGAACCCCGAAAAATCCCAAAAATTGACGCACTACTAGTGTTGTTCTATATTGACACGAGAAACATTTTGAAAGTAAGAAGATGCAACATATATCGTTTCGTCCCCCAAGGTGGCACGTACCCTACTGAAACCATCAGGCTTGTTGTGAGAGAAGCTCTGGTTTGCGAGAAGCTTATACCCACACCTGCCCCAAATGGGACAATATTTATACCACGGCATGTCGCTGCTGTTCCATGATATCATGTCAAGTTTCATGAATTTTAGACGAGTTTTCGATTTACTAGAATGTTAAAAGCATGTATCTCAATGTTAGCGGCTGAGCGACAGTGTCAAGGTGTTTGACATTCATTCTCATTTGACAAACATTTGATTTTGCAACCTGTTTTTATGGATTGGAGCATGTGCTTCAATTTTGAATTGTGCACCTAAAATGGCTAGAAAACCAATTTAATGTATGAAATTTCCAAACGAACCCTGAATAATTCCAATTTTTTTACGACACACATATAGTTGCATGTTCACTGCAGATAAAAGGTCTAGCAATTCAAACACCGTCCATTGCCGCTGTGACCCCATTATGTAATTCAAATCAAAATTAAAAATCAAGTAGATCCCACACAATTTATTATCACCAACCGTGTGAGATGCAGTACAAAATATCTTGGAGCACCGTTGGTGTATAGTACGCCTATGGCTTACGCGAGAAGGTGTGTTGGCTATAGTCCACGGCCGGCGTGTCAAGCACACTAGCTCGCTCCCCAAATATCATTTCACTGTTCAATCGTCGCCGGTTAAAGATGGGGACGTGGACCCATGTCATGAGCGCAACTTCGGCGGCCCACTCCGGTGAGAGCACGGCCGTAGCCGCCATGCGCGTGCTAACAAGGTGCATGACCGCGGCCGCAATCCGCGACCGGGTGGCCAAGGCAGCCCAAACAGCCACTGTTGCTTCTCAGGTGGCGGTAGCAACATCTGCCTCAGGGATAGCTGCTGGCGAGAGCGGCACAATAGCTGTTCGTTCCACAGCGGCAGCCTTAGCCTTGATGGAGGCCGCCCACAACCATGTCGAGGCCGCCCACGCCCAGCTCGTGGCGGTCACTGCACAAACCGAACTAAGCTTCTCCGACAACGGCCGGCAACCCATGGCCGAACAGTTGGCAACCGCCGAGAGCGTTCGAGCAACCATCCGTTCCTCTGCCGCATAACTTGCAACGATGGAGCCCGTCCAAGCCCAGATCGCGGCCGCCCACGCCCAGCTCGTGGCGGCCTTTTCCAAAGTGATGGCGGATGCGGATGGCGAGATGCTTGCCGAATATGGTGTGATGGATGCCATGGAGCTCCTTCCCCAGGAGACCATCGGGTGCGATCTGGACATGGAGGAGGCGGCGGAGATCGACGAGCACCAGCCGTAGTAGTACTCTTTATTTTGTTTAATTAAGAGCGCCGATCTTTAATTTGTTAGAGTAATGCTTAGGCCAACTAGCTCTGTTTAATTGCTGAACTTGCTCGATTAAGAAGTGTGGGTGTGCTGTAGTCTCCTTTGTGTACACAAATTATGCAATGACGTGGATGAGCACTGTAACCAGGGAAATTGGAACCAAAATTTTTGACGTTCAAACTCATCACACACGGGTTAAGCTATCTGAATCGTGTGTGATGTTCACATATCATACAGATATTTGAATAAGGGACTGTGTCTGATGACACTTTGCGCGCTAGTTTTTTCGCTGAAGCGATTCCAAATTTTCGGCTTCCGCGGAAATATCTACCTCCCCGCCCCCTCTCCCTTACCAAAAGCCACATTTCCCCTGTTTCCGCCTTCCTTTCCAAGTTGAAACCTTCACTCCTTGCTTGCAGTGCTGCCCCCCTCGTCGGCGACCCTTCTTCACCCTGCTCGGCCTCACCTATCCAGGCAGGTAATCCACACCCGACCCCCATCCTCCTCCTCCTTCCACATCCCACATGCCCCGACCGCCGGCGCGAGCGCGACACCTTCCACCCAAATCACAGACCCCTCCACCAAATAAGCGCCGGCCTAAGCCATGGTGCACGCTGATAGGGGCAAAGGTGTCCCGTCTTTCGATGAGATGGTGATTATCGTTTCTGAGGAGTATACTTTGACGATCCGACTACGTACGTGCGAGGACGTCGTGCCTTAGCAATCGCTAAACCAACTCCGAGAGGTTATTGACCACGCCGGAGCATGATCAACCTGACCACGAGGTTCTATTTCCTGCGAGCAAACAAAGAACAAGCAAGAAACTAAGATTGCAATTAGGATATTGCGAATATAAGATGAAAGCTTTATTGATCAAGATGGGGTTCTATGACGTCTTGGTCTTGTCGTTGAACACAAACGAAGTACGCGAAGTTGCAGCTATGGCGAACTTTTAATCTAAACAAAACCCAAAGTCTAAACGGTGCCCTAAGGGCTGTATATATGGAGGAAGAGGGGGGAATTTCGTGGCCCTTGGTGGAGGGGTCCGAAACCAACCCTATCTCTTGTTTCCCCCACACATACAGACTCTAAAAATAGCCTTTACTTATGTATTTCGAAACTACATGGGCCTGGCCCAATAAAAAGGTGACACGGCACCTAGAATAGCCTCTGGACGAAATTTATGAAGTGGCATCTTGTATATTTCGTCCAAGGCTTCATGCACTCGTTATGGTGGCTTTAAAGTCCTGAAATCATCACTTGTAACTCCATTCTTGTTCCCCTTGCGCATGCCATCATCTCCATGCTTGTTCTTGCTCCAATGTTCATCCTTCTCCAAGCTAGGCCCTTCATTTGTAAGCAAAACAAATGTATCCAATTTAGGCAACATCATATTCTCATGAATATTAAAATCATTACCAAGAAACGAAAGTACCTGGTAATTTAATTGGCATGCGCGAGCTCTAGTAATTGGTCCAGTATGTATAGCAGCAGGGGCCGTGGGTGTAACAATGGTATTGATGTCCACATCATCCTCCCCTTCTTGAAATGAAGCCGTCCTCGACGGAAGTTCATCTTCCTCACCCAAATAAGGCTTCAAATCTGCAATGTTAAAAGTGGGACTAACCCCAAAATCTGCAGGCAGCTCAAATTTATATGCATTATCATTTATTTTCTCTAACACCTTAAAGGGACCATCAGCACGTGGCATTAGCTTTGATTTGCGCAAATAAGGAAATCTATCCTTACGCAAATGTAACCAAACAAGATCTCCAGGTGCAAACACAACATGTTTTCTACCCTTATCTCCAGCAAGTTTATATTTAGCATCCATATTGTCACGCCCAATATGCGACCATATCCAAAAGGAACTCGAAGGTCCCACCAATGATAGACCCGCATATTGAAACGCTTTTGCAAGGTGGATATCATTACATCAACATTACATAAATAGATGGGGATACATCTAAGAGGCATACAATGCCATAAGAATACAACAATGCATCATCCATAAGATCAACATCCGACTACGGATGAAACACAAATAGAAGCTCAAACGACATCCACCCTGCTAGCCCAGGCTGCCGACCTAGAACCTATCCCCTGATCGAAGAAGCAGAAGAAGAACTCCAAAACAAGCAAACATCGCTCTCGCGTCAAGATCATCGCATAACATGTACCTGCATGATAGAGGCGGGGTGTCTCGATCTTTCGATGAGATGATAGCTATCGATTTGGTGGAGACGACTTTGACGATCCAACTACAAACGTGCACGACGTTGCGCCTTAGCAATCGCTAAACCAACTCCGAGAGGTTATTGACCACGCCGGAGCACAATCAACCTGACCACGAAGGTCTATTCCTGCAAGCAATCGAAGAACAAGCAAGAATATGATAAAATCAATCTGAATATTGCGAGTATATATGAAGTATTGATAAAGGTGGGGATCCGTAAGCGGTCTTGGTCTGGTCGTTGGACACAAACGAAGTACATGAAGTTGCAATGGCTAACTTTTAACTAAACAAATGCCGAAGAAAAAGCAACTAGATGGATCTACTTATATAGGAGCAAGGGGTGACGGCCAAGGAGATGGGAGGACGTCCCAAGGCAGCCTAAAACTAACCCTAGATCGTACAAGGCCAATGGGCCCAAGTGGAGGTGACGTAACACCTTTGGACTTGTAGTTTGACTCGGATTCTGCTGCAGCGTCAGATTGTTTCATCCATAACTCAATGCTCCGGACGAATTTTAAGGTGAATCTAATTGGTTGGAAAGAGCACGAAATCTACTTTCCAACAAAAAAAGAATCACCCAATTCGGAGTCCGTATGAAGAAGTTGTTGACGTTTTGAGTCAGGTATGTCTGTGCAGTCCGAATCTGAGTCCAGAACATGAGAGACTTGGACTCTATCTTCTCTTGGGCCAAAAGTGACGTGAGAGAACTTTTTGAACAGCAAATAAACATCTCTTTCTTCTTTATCTTCATATGTGGATTGTACAAATGTCCCATACACCTGCAATTAGACAAAACACAAAAGTGTGTGAAGTATTTTTGTTCTGGATAACATAAATAGATTATTGAATAGTTTGCACTAGAAATCACCTGACAAATATGCATGTATGCAATATTTTTGGTCATATCCAAGGTAGTCATGTCCTCATCATCCTCCCCTTCTTGAAAATAAAGCCGTCCTCAGCGTTTCTTAATCTGAAATGTGGCTCACAAAAGAGACAAGGTGTACATGTTGTATATGTATATGTCATCCATTTTTACTTCCCTTGATTTTTGCATATATGACACATGAATAGATGAGTAACTTGCATAGTTCATAAAATCTAAAGCCAAAAAATTAGCACATGAAGTAGAAGGCATGAAAATATTGCAACTCAGTTTGCACAGCTCTTATTCATTTCAAAAGATTGACAATGTTCATCATTAAACCATCCCAACATTGGTGAATAAACCTTACTTGCATCAAATTTACATGCTACAATATGCTTAAATAAGCAAACATGCAATAAGTCATTCAACACAGAATCATCACCAGGATTAGAGGTCATATCAAAATGATTAAACATTGATTCTTTTGCATCAACAGTTAATTCAATGGGTGCACTCAACATTGTTGGTATTTCAGTTGTTTGATCACATGACGCATTCATGACAGTATCAAGATTCTCTAAAATAGGTGATGTGCTCAAATCACCAGGTAACTCAACACATGATGCATTCAAGTTAACTAGGGATGCATCATTCTCATGTGAAGTTATATCATCAATACCTTTACTGTTACCTTGTCGCAAAGGCGTAGCTGATGTAGGTACAGATGTAGAAAATGCACCATACTCTTGAGATGATGTCGCGCTCACAATCCGAGGTGGGGCTGCTCTAGTAGGTGCAACGGTGGAGGAACCAACCGGCGGTGGTGAGCATGAACTGGAATAGTAGTTGTTGTAGTCACCCAATGCATCCTCCTTTAACTGTCTCTCAAAGGTACAAGCACGAACATACATACCAGTAATGCAACGAGGAATATACTGAAATCTTGCCTGAATATCATGGTTCAAACCACCAAAAAATCTATTCATTGTATCATCCTCAGAATCTTCTATGTCACAATGATGCATATAAGATTTGAACTCTTGGTAGTAAGCATGAACAATGTTATTGCCTTGTTTAAATTGTTCAAATTTGCGAAGCAATTCACGACGATAGTAAGGAGGGAAAAACTGTTTTCTCATTACATCTTTCAAATCTTTCCAAGTTGTGGGTTGGTTATCAATGTTTTTCTTACAATGCACACTCCACGAAACAGAAGCAAAACCAGTAAATGCTCTAGTGGCAGCTCGTACTCGCTCAAGTTCAGAAAAAACATGCTGACTAAAAACTTGTTCTACTTCAAGCTCCCAAGCTAGATAAATAGCAGGATTAAATCTACCCTCAAATGACGGTAAAGAGGTAACCTGGCCATGTGCTTGTGTGTGTTGTCCCAACTCTCGTGATGGTGAAGATGTGTTCGTCGTCCAAGAACTTCTATCTCCGAAACCTGTCATGATTAGTAGAAACAAGAAACAAAATTCGAGAATAATGTTCCTATTAACTACTAGGATGTGGTTGTAAAGTGCTCACAGTAAAGCAAATATAAATATCTTACAAGTTCTTACCATGCGGCAGGTGGTGACAGGCAACCAGCGGTGTCAAGTAACTCTGAAGATTGTGTAAAGCGATTGCCAGGGGAACGTACGTATACACGGTGTAGAAATATGTGGAGCTGGGTTGGCTATATATGGTAGCAAAATTTTTAGCAATAATCAATTCAAAGATGCAATGTTGAATAAACGCTCAACGACGGTACTGTGCTGGTCCTAGGCTAGACCGGACTAGAGACGCGAGCCTAGAACACTAATGAGGTCACGGCGTAGCACAACTAGCATCAATGAAGGATACTAAGTAGCTCTTGACAGCAAGATATAAGTGAAGATAATGATGAAAAACAACTGCCAAGCAGGACATACAACAACTCTCTCTCCAACTTTCCTCTTGAAAAGTTTGAGCCAATTTTCTGATAAATTCTTTCAAAGAATGCTACTAACTCAAGCTTTCCAATGCAAAAAGAATCACTCAATTCCGAGTTGATATGAGGAGTCAAAGAATTCTAAAACTGGCCTGAAAAATTGGAACAAGCTGTATTCACGAACTTCAGAGGGCAAAAACACCTATTTAGAAGCCGATTTTGAGGTGTCAAATATTGAACTAGCTTCTGAAACTATTTAGATGCGGCTCGTATCTAGCTTCAATTTTGAGTACTCACAGAGTCAAAACGGACTTCGTATGAGGAAGATACACCTGTTTTACTGAACAGTGCGCAAAACAGATTCCAATCCGAATTTAGGTACGAGATTGATTGTAGATAGATACGATTTTTTTTTCCTCTCTCTTCTTTTTCTCACGCTTTTTTTTCTTTTTCTTCTCTCTCTTTCTCTTTTTTTTTTCCTTTTTTCTCTCTTTTTTTCTCTATCTTTTTTTTCTCCCTCTTTCCAAGACAAACCAGATAAGATGCAGATTGGATCAGGCGAAGATGTGAATGACCTCAACTATGATTATGACAATGAACAGTGCGTAGCACGTGGTGGAAATTAATGGATGGGATGGTGGACAGCAGAAGGGATAATGATGGAGCGGCGGCGTGACTAATGTGAACAGAACTCGAAACTCTGAAGGAACTAGACAGTAAGACCAGCAACTGACACGACGATGCAACCGATAATTCAACTATGCAAGCAATGAATAGAAAATTGCAAAGGCTCAGACTGGCTTGGATAAAGGATGAACAGATCTAACTTTTTTTTGTGGCTCTTTCATGGACTGTAGGTATGAATGACAGATGCAATCTAAACTATGAAAAACTGTAAAATCTCACCGAGCAACCTGAAAACTGATACCACTTGATAGAGGCGGGGTGTCCCGATCTTTCGATGAGATGATAGCTATCGATTTGGTGGAGACGACTTTGACGATCCGACTACAAACGTGCACGACGTTGCGTCTTAGCAATCGCTAAACCAACTCCGAGAGGTTATTGACCACGCCGGAGCACAATCAACCTGAACACGAAGGTCTATTCCTGCAAGCAATCGAAGAACAAGCAAGAATATGATAAAAGCAATCTGAATATTGTGAGTATATATGAAGTATTGATAAAGGTGGGGATCCATAAGCGGTCTTGGTCTGGTCGTTGGACACAAACGAAGTACACGAAGTTGCAATGGCTAACTTTTAACTAAACAAATCCCAAAGAAAAAGCTACTAGATGGATCTACTTATATAGGAGCAAGGGGTGACGGCCAAGGAGGTGGGAGGACGTCCCAAGGCAGCCTAAAACTAAACCTAGGTCGTACAAGGCCAAGGGGCCCAAGTGGAGGTGACGTAACACCTTTGGACTTGTAGTTTGACTCGGATTCTGCTGCAGCGTCAGATTGTTTCGTCCATAACTCAACGCTCCGGACGAATTTTAAGGTGAATCTAATTGGTGTGGAAAGAGCATGAAATCTACTTTCCAACAAAAAAAGAATCACCCAATTCGGAGTCCGTATGAGAAAGTTGTTGACGTTTTGAGTCAGGTATGTCTGTGCACTCTGAATCTGAGTCCAGAACGTGAGATACTTGGACTCTATCTTCTCTTGGGCCGAAAGTGACGTGAGAGAACTTTTTGAACAGCAAATAAACACCTCTTTCTTCCTTATCTTTATATGTGGATTGTACAAATGTCCCATACACCTGCAATTAGACAAAACACAAAAGTGTGTGAAGTATTTTTGTTCTGGATAACATAAATAGATTATTGAATAGTTTGCACTAGAAATCACCTGACAAATATGCATGTATGCAATATTTTTGTAATATCCAAGGTAGTCATGTCCTCATCACTGCAACTGTTGTTATAGTAATCTGTGAGCCACGAGGACTCAGCAATCCCATTACCATGGGTATCAAGACTAGCAAAGTTTAATGGGTAAGGAAGGGGTAAAGTGGTGAGGTCGCAGTAGCGACTAAGCATAATATGGTGGCTAACATACGCAAATGAGAGCGAGAAGAGGAGCAAAAGGAATGGTCGTGAAGCTAGCAATGATCAAGAGGTGATCCTGAACACCTACTTACGTCAAACATAACCCAGAAACCGTGTTCACTTCCCGGACTCCGCCGAAAAGAGACCATCACGGCTACACACACGGTTGATGCGTTTTAATTCTGATCTGGTGTCAAGTTATCTACAACCGGACATTAACAAATTCCCATCTGCCACATAACCGCGGGCACAGCTTTCGAAAGATAATACCCTGTAGGGGTGTCCCAACTTAGCCCATGATAAGCTCTCGCGATCAACGAAGGGTATACCTTCTCCCAGGAAGACCCGATCAGTCTCGGAATCCCGGTTTATAAGACATTTCGACAATGGTAAAACAAGACCAGCAAAGCCGCCCGAATGTGCCGACAAATCCTGATAGGAGCTGCACATATCTCGTTCTCAGGGCACACCGGATTGTCCAAACTTCCGGTAGGCCATCCCAGAGTTGCCCCTGGTGGCCACCGGCGGCTGACAGGTTGGACCAACACTCACAACGAGCACTGGCCCGGGGAGGGGGGGGGGGGGGTAAAAATAAGATGACCCTCGAGAGCGCGACTCCCAAGGGAAAAAGGGCTAGGTGAGGCAAATGGTAAAACCAAGGTTGGGCCTTGCTGGAGGAGTTTTATTCAAAGCGAACTGTCAAGGGGGTCCCATAAATCACCCGACCGCGTAAGGAACGCAAAATACGGGAACATAACACCGGTATGACGGAAACTAGGGAGGCAAGAGTGGAACAAAACACCAGGCATAAGGCCGAGCCTTCCACCCTTTACCAAGTATATAGATGCATTAATAATATAAGAGATATTGTGATACCCCAACATAACCATGTCCTCCATGGAGCAATCTTCAACTTCACCTGCAACTAACAACGCTATAAGAGGGGCTGAGCAAAGCGGTAACATAGCCAAACAACGGTTTGCTAGGAAGGGTGTCAAAGGTTAGAGGTTCATGGCAATTTGGGGAGGCTTGAAGAACAAGTGATAGGAAGCGCAACATAGCGATAGAACGAAGTAACTAGCATAGAAATGATAGTAGTGAGATCCAGGGTAGCGGTCATCTTGCCTGAAATCCCGCAAGGAAGAAGAACGAGTCCATGAAGAAGATGAAGCCACGAAGACGAACCAAGCGTAGACGAATGAATCCTCACGATCGCAATGAAATGGGAACTATCGAGAAGAAGCACACAACAAGGTAAACACACCACACATAGACAAGACATGATGCACAACCAAGCATGATGCATGACAAAGCTACATGAAGCTACTCATGGTAAGAGATGATGCAAACAAGAACAACACATCAAAAGCAAGTTTAAATGAGGCCGGAAACAACATATAACAATTCCGGCAAGTCCTCATATGCAAATTTAGAAGTTGGTCCAGATCTGAATAAACCTTATGTTCAAGTTGTTAAATACCAAGTTAAGATGCACCAAGATGATCTACACGAAATTCTAGTCAAGTTACATATAAAGTTCATTAGATTCGGAGATACGGCCTAGAAGATATGAGCAAAACAAGTCAAACATGGCATTAATGCAAAATGCATACAAACATCAAGCAAACCTCCCAAACATGGATGCAACATGATAATATGAAACTACACGCAAAATGAAGCTAGTTTCATATAGAGCCCACTCAAAACGGAGCAACGGTTCAACACATACACTCTATACAAGTTTAAAGGACAAGCTGTCCAAAACAGCAACTAGGCATCTAGCAAGCATCAAAATAACATGCTACATCATACCAACCAAATAACAAAAGGCATGGGCATGAAGTACAGATAAAGCATGACAAAAGATGAACACTGAGCTATCTCCAGAAATCACTATAACATGCTCAAAAGGACATGGCAAGATTGCAAATAATAACAGTTTCAGGCTTAGCAGAAATAACATCAGGTTGCAATGTTTAGAGCTATCAAACAACATGTTACAGGAACTTATCATGGCAAACAAAGGCATGGCATGAATCTACTAATTGCATATAACAAAAGTCCCTTACTGACCATGAGCCAAAAGGGCACAGAAAATATGATGGCACCCATGTAAACATGGCAAGTTATATGACAGATTCATAGATGGCAGGAACAACAATAAGTAGGCATGTTGGTGAGCTTGAACCACTAATCACAGAGCAATACATGGCATGGCAAAGTAACTAAAAGTAAGAATACATGTTTATGAAGCTAAGCATGGCAAGAGCAAGTTCATAGGGTACATGGATCACTAGCAAAGCTCATGGCAAAACTGAACTTAAAGTTAACAGGCTGACAACAACATTATTTAGCAGGTTTGGAGCAAGATTACAACAAGCTACATCAATCTATAAATACAACCAGGGGCATGGATGGATAGATCATGACATGTATAACAAATCATCATTAGTGAGCATCTCCAGATTATGCATAGTATGACTTGTAGCAGCAGGTTTACATAGCATCACAAAATAACAGATTCAGCCTAGCAAAACAGTAACAACAAGTACCCTCCTTAACAAGCTCGATGCACTCACTACAAGACCCGCAAAAATACAAGGATGGCACCACTGTAAAGATGGCATGATGTAGCACAAAACACATGTAGAGCTCATGCTCATAAGACGCACACATCAAATGCAACAAAAATGACAAATCATCAAGTTATAACAGTTTCAGCAGGTTAACATTATATAGCACTCTTGCAACAATTATTCAGGCATCAAGATGGACTCAAATGAACATGATGCAATGGAATGAAATGAACAACATCTCACATCGAACAATTTGACATATTACATGCGCAAAACGGAGCAGTATGCATGGAGTTATGATGCGATGAACATGGCATGAAAATGCAAATATATCAGGGACTTGGGCGTTTCCGGGGTCAACCTTCGGGATCCGGATCTGGCACGGAAATTGAAGCGGCGGCGGATCTCGCCGGATCCGAGGCGCCGGTGGCCGGAGAAGGCCGGGGAGGCGCGGGAAGGTGGCCGGCGAGGTTGAGGCGGCCGAGGTCGCCGGAGATCGGGCGCGGGGAGGCGGAGATCGGGCGCGGGGAGGCGGGCTCGCGGCGCGGGGCGGCAGAGCCGCGGCAGCTAGCGGGGCGACAGGCACCACGCGGCGGCTCTCGGTGGCGGAGGGCGAGGCGCCTAGGAGGCGGCCCGGCGGCGCGGCAGGCCGGCGAGCGGGCGGCGAACGGCGGCGCGGCCGGGCGGCGGCGCGGGCGAGGCAGGCGTCTCGGGCCCGGTCGCGGGCTGCGGCGGCGGCGGCTTTCGGCCGGGAGGCCCCCGGGCGGGCTCGCGGGCCCGCGCGGCGGAGGAGAGAGAGAGGACCGGCGGGGGACAGGTGGCGCGACAGGGTTGGAGCGGGAGGCGGCGGCGATGACGTGGCGACTTATGGTTGGCTGGAGCGACGTGTCCGGCGGACATGTCCGGCGCGGACGGACGTGTCCGGCGGCGCGAGGAGGAAGACGCTAGGGTTTGACTGCGAAAATGGACGGGGGATGCCTTTTTATAGGTAGAATGAGCTAGGAGAGCCCAAATGAGGAGCGGTTTTCGCCCACACGATCGTGATCGAACGACCGAGAGCATGGAGGGGGTTAGATGGGTTTTGGGCCACCTTGAAGGGGTGTTGGGCTGCAAAGAGAAAGAGGCTTTACGGTTCCCCGATTAACCGTTGGAGTACCAAACGACCTCCAAATGGCACGAAACTTGACAGGCGGACTACCGGTGCTATACCAAGGCCACTTGGCAAGACTCGGTCCATTCCGAGAAAGTTTAACACCCGCTCACAACAGGAGACAAAAGGGGGACGTCGGAGGACATAGGAGTGCCGGATTGCAAAACGGACAACGGGGAAAATGCTCGGATGCATGAGACGAACACGTATGCCAAAGCGATGCACATGATGACATGATATGCAATGCATATGATGACATGGAAAAATGCAACACGCAAGCACAAGACATGGCAACGACGGCGAATAACTGACAGACACCTGACGCATCGAATCCGGGGCGTTACAACTCTCCTCTACTAACAAGAGATCTCGTCCCGAGATCTTAGGACCGAGACGGAAGGGAAAAAGGGACGAGGTGAAACAAGAACTCAAGAGAAGAAGCAAAGAATCAAGGACACTCGAGAAGAAGAGAGGAACGACGAGAATGACGAGAATCGAAAACTCGCGGAATCAGATAGACTATGAAACTACTCCGGTTAGAACGAGATAAGAAACAGATAAGACTGGAAGGATTTAGGCAAAACTCTGACTGAACATGGAGAGAATAGAACATGAACTTGAGAAGATGGAACGATACTTGACTTGAGGAACAACACAAAACCTCCGAAAGACTTGAAAGAGTTGAATGAAAAGGTCGGAGAAGGAAAAGACAACTTGTGCCATGAATGAAATTTAAAGCATCTTTAGAAGGAAGGTTTAAACGGAGTTGTTGAGAAAATCAACAACGAAAAGAATAAGCTTGTTGTGGACTTATAGATAACATCTCAAGATCATAAGGTGATAACCAGCCACAAACGGAAAAGATTGAATAGCTTAGAAGAACAAAGAAATGCAAAACTCCACTTCAAAAGAATACGGAGAATTAATTGCACTTCGAGACGCAAGAGGAAAAGATATTTGAACTCCACCGACAAGAATCTTGATGAACTCTTGAAGAATGAAGTAAATCATGATGAACCACCATGAAGAACTCCGGTAACGAAAAGGATGATGAGATAGAATGAAGGATGAAAGAATAAGATGAGCATTGCAATGATTTAGATGGAGGTTCCGACGAGATGGTCGAGGAAATTTGAACTCCGGAAAAGAAAAGATGAAAATGCTTAGAACTAGAATTTAATCCTCATGAACAAACTCCGAAGAAAAGGGACTACTCACTTGGATGAAATAAGAATAAGATTTATTGTATGCTTATCCTTCATCAACTTAAATTGATGACAAGCAATGGATTTTGCATATTACTTATTCTTCTTGAAAAGGATTAAGAGGGGTTATAGCACGAAACTTGAGAAAGTCTTCATGAACCACCGGTAGGATTCGAAAGAACGAATGGATTAAAATGATAATCAAGGAAAAAGAATCTGAAAGAACCACCGTTAGAATTCGGAAATGACTGACGAAAGAGAATAAATCACCGGGAAGAATTAGAAGACAAATATGCTTAAGGGGATTTAGATGCAAACGAACGAAGAGATCGCGAACTGATTGAAGAATACTTGAATGAAGCACCGGAAGAATATTGAGATGAACGAAAGGGCACAGATATAGAATAATTGGAGAACGAATCTGAAAACTTAGAATGAAGAAATCTTCCGAAAAGATGGCCTCCGGATGATCGACAGAGAAAGCAACTCCTGAAATGCTCCGGATGGATGAAAAGAATTTACATGACTTGAAACAATTTGATAGGATAACATCGAGCTAGCACCGCGAATCTCCGGGGGAATGGACAAGATTTAGAGGAAAAACTCTTCTTCGGTCTTCAAATGACGACGAGAAACACCACCAAAATTACTGAGATACTCCGGGAGAATGAAAAATGAAGAGGTTGAGCCCACAATGAAAATGATTAAGAAACGATCTTGGAAAGGCATGTGACTGATGGAATCCATTCTTACGTCACATTTGAAAAGAATTTGAGAATAACTCCCGGGGAATTAGAAGAGTCAGGTAAGATCCTGGGAAAAGACCTGTGGGTTAGGGCCCACTAAAAGAAAAACATCGTTGGAAAGGGTTGTTGAACAGATAGATGATGCACCGGAACAAATGAAATATTTGAATGAGGTGACAACCTCGAATTAATTCAAACAGAGACGAATCTCCTGAGATGTCTTGAGCACTCTGGAAGGATAAACTGGCGAGAGGCGAACGAGCAAAGGGAAATATTTGAAATGAGGGAAAGAATATGATCGACAAAGAAAAACTTGAATTGAATCCATCGGAGAAGAAAAAGAGATGAAGAATGTCAAACGAGACGAGAATTCACCGGTTGAAATAATTGAGGGAAGACTGAAGAGGCTCCGTACGAATGAAATTGATGGTAGAAAGAGACTCAAACTCCGGGAAGAAGAGGGTGGGAGGGAGAGAAAACAAGGGTAACTTGGAAGGGGGGAAACGACGAATATCTTGAAGAGAAAACACCGGTTGAAAACAATGAGGATAGAAAGTAAAGACTTCGCATGAGTAGGATGGATACTCGATTATAGGCTCCGGTTCCGAGAAGAAAAAAAAGGTGGGCGGGTGGGGAAAAAAGAACTGAGGATTGAACTCAAAGATGAAGAGGCTCGAGTCAACTTGACGAGAAATGCACCGAACAAAAGAGGATGGACAACTCACGAAACTAACCACATGATCCTAAAGAAAATTTTTGAAGGGGAAGAGGTGTAAGTCAAAACCTCTACGTCAAGATTCCTCACCAGAGCGACGAAGGGGGCTTAGGAGTAAAAAGAATTCCTACCCTCCGATATAACTAGACTCCGAAATCAGTTTTCTTCTAGACTCAACAACGGCCAAACTACACGATCAATCAAGGGGGGCTCCTAAGGTCGGTCGAGGCTTTGATACCAACTTGTCATGCCCAATATGCGACCCTATCCAAAAGGAACTCGAAGGTCCCACCAAGGATAGACCCGCATATTGAAACACTTTTGCAAGGTGCATATCATTATATCAACATTACATAAATAGATGGGGATACATCCAAGAGGCATACAATGCCATACGAATACAACAATACATCATCCATAAGATCAACATCCGACTACGGATGAAACACAAACAAAAGCTCAAACGACATCCACCCTGCTAGCCCAGGCTGCCGACCTGGAACCTATCCCCTGATCGAAGAAGCAGAAGAAGAACTCCAAAACAAGCAAACATCGCTCTCGCGTCAAGATCATCGCATAACCTGTACCTGCAACTGTTGTTGTAGTAATCTGTGAGCCACGAGGACTCAGCAATCCCATTACCATGGGTATCAAGACTATCAAAGCTTAATCGGTAAGGAAGGGGTAAAGTGGTGAGGTTGCAGCAGCGACTAAGCATAATATGGTGGCTAACATACGCAAAACAGAGCGAGAAGAGGAGCAAAAGGAACGGTCGTGAAGCTAGCAATGATCAAGAGGTGATCCTGAACACCTACTTACGTCAAATATAACCTAGAAACCATGTTCACTTCCCGGACTCCGCCGAAAAGAGACCATCACGGCTACACACACAGTTGATGCGTTTTAATTCGGATCTGGTGTCAAGTTATCTACAATCGGACATTAACAAATTCCCATCTGCCACATAACCGCGGGCACGACTTTTTAAAGATAATACCCTGCAGGGGTGTCCCAACTTAGCCCATGATAAGCTCTCACGATCAACGAAGGATATACCTTCTCCCAGGAAGACCCGATTTGTCTCGGAATCCCGGTTTACCAGACATTTCGACAATGGTAAAACAAGACCAGCAAAGCCGCCCGAATGTGCCGACAAATCCCGATAGGAGTTGCACATATCTCATTCTTAGGGCACACCGGATTGTCCAAACTTCCGGTAGGCCATCCCAGAGTTGCCCCTGGTGGCCACCGGCGGCTGACAGGTTGGACCAACACTCACAACGAGCACTGGCCCGGGGGGGGGGGGGGGTAAAAATAAGATGACCCTCGAGAGCGCGACTCCCAAGGGAAAAAGGGCTAGGTGAGGCAAATGGTAAAACCAAGGTTGGGCCTTGCTGGAGGAGTTTTATTCAAAGCGAACTGTCAAGGGGGTCCCATAAATCACCCGACCGTGTAAGGAACGCAAAATCCGGGAACATAACACCGGTATGACGGAAACTAGGGCGGCAAGAGTGGAACAAAACACCAGGCATAAGGCCGAGCCTTCCACCCTTTACCAAGTATATAGATGCATTAATAATATAAGAGATATTGTGATATCCCAACATAACCCTGTCCACCATGGAGCAATCTTCAACTTCACCTGCAACTAACAACGCTATAAGAGGGGCTGAGCAAATCGTAACATAGCCAAACAACGGTTTGCTAGGAAGGGTGTCAAAGGTTAGAGGTTCATGGCAATTTGGGGAGGCTTGAAGAACAAGTGATAGGAAGCGCAGCATAGCGATAGAACGGAGTAACTAGCATAGCAATGATAGTAGTGAGATCCAGGGTAGCGCTCATCTTTCCTGAAATCCCGCAAGGAAGAAGAACGAGTCCATGAAGAAGATGAAGCCACAAAGACGAACCAAGCATAGACGAATGAATCCTCACGATCGCAATGAAACGGGAACTATCGAGAAGAAGCACACAACAAGGTAAACACACCACACATAGACAAGACATGATGCACAACCAAGCATGATGCATGACAAAGCTACATGAAGCTACTCATGGCAAGAGATGATGCAAACAAGAACAACACATCAAAGCAAGTTTAAATGAGGCCGGAAACAACATATAACAATTCCGGCAAGTCCTCATATGCAAATTTAGAAGTTGGTCAAGATCTTAATAAACCTTATGTTCAAGTTGTTAAACAGCAAGTTAAGATGCACCAAGATGATCTACACGAAATTCTAGTCAAGTTACATATAAAGTTCATTAGATTCGGAGCTATGGCCTAGAAGATATGAGCAAAACAAGTCAAACATGGCATTGATGCAAAATGCATACAAACATTAAGCAAACACTCCCAAACATGGATGAAACATGATAATATGAAACTACATGCAAAATGAAGCAAGTTTCATATAGAGCCCACTCAAAACGGAGCAACGGTTCAACACATACACTACAAGTTTAAAGGACAAGCTGTCCAAAACAACAACTAGGCATCTAGCAAGCATCAAAATAACACGCTACAGCATACCAACCTAATAACAAAAGGCATGGGCATGAAGTACAGATAAAGCATGACAAAAGATGAACACTGATCTATCTCCAGAAATCACTATAACATGCTCAAAAGGACATGGCAAGATTGCAAATAATAACAGTTTCAGGCTTAGCAGAAATAACATCAGGTTGCAATGTTTAGAGCTATCAAACAACATGTTACAGGAACTTATCATGGCAAACAAAGGCATGGCATGAATCTACTAATTGCATATAACAAAAGTCCCTTACTGACCATGAGCCAAAAGGGCACAGAAAATATGATGGCACCCATGTAAACATGGCAAGTTATATGACAGATTCATACATGGCAGGAACAACAATAAGTAGGCATGTTGGTGAGCTTGAACCACTAATCACAGAGCAATACATGGCATGGCAAAGTAACTAAGAGTAAGAATACATGTTTATGAAGCTAAGCATGGCAAGAGCAAGTTCATAGGGTGCATGGATCACTAGCAAAGCTCATGGCAAAACTGAACTTAAAGTTAACAGGCTGACAACTACATTATTTAGCAGGTTTGGAGCAAGATTACAACAAGCTACAGCAATCCATAAATGCAACCAGGGGCATGGATGGATAGATCATGACATGTATAACAAATCATCCTTAGTGAGAATCTCCAGATTATGCATAGTATGACTTGTAGCATCAGGTTTACTTAGCATCACAAAATAACAGATTCAGCCTAGCAAAACAGTAACAGCAAGTACCCTCCTTAACAAGCTCAATGCACTCACTACAAGACCCACAAAAATACAAGGATGACACCACTGTAAAGATGGCATGATGTAGCACAAAACACATGTAGATCTCATGCTCATAAGATGCACACATCAAATGCAACAAAAATGACAAATCATCAAGTTATAACAGTTTCAGCAGGTTAACATTATATAGCACTCTTGCAACGACGATTCAGGCATCAAGATGGACTCAAATGAACATGATGCAATGGAATGAAATGAAGAGCATCTCACAACGAACAATTTGACATATTACACGCGCAAAACGGAGCAGTATGCATGGAGTTATGATGCGATGAACATGGCATGAAAATGCAGATATATCAGGGACAGGCATTTCTGGGGTCAACCTTCAGGATCCGGATCTGGCACGGAAATTGAAGCGGCGGCGGATCTCGCCGAATCCGAGGTGCCGGTGGCCGGAGAAAGCCGGGGAGGCGCGGGGAGGCGGCCGGCGAGGTCGAGGCGGCCGAGGTCGCCGGAGATCGGGCACGTGGAGGCGGAGATCAGGAGCGGGGAGGCGCGCTCGCGGCGCGGGGCGGCAGAGCCGCGGCGGCCAGCGGGGCGCCAGGCACCACGCGCTGGCGCTCGGTGGCGGAGGGCGAGGCGCGGAGGAGGCGGCCTGGCGGCGCGGGAGGCCGGCGAGTGGGCGGCGAACGGCAGCGGAGATCCGGCGCGGCGGCGCGGCCGGGCGGTGGCGTGGGCAAGGCGGGCGCCTCGGGCCCGGTCGCGGGCTGCGGCGGTGGCGGCTTCGGGTCGGGAGGGCCCCGGGCAAGCTCGCGGGCCCGCGCGGCGGAGGAGAGAGAGAGAGGACCGACGGGGGACAAGTGGCGCGACGGGGTTGGAGCGGGAGGCGGCGGCGATGACGTGGCGACTTGTGGTTGGCTGGAGCGACGTGTCCGGCGGACATGTCCGGCACGGACGGACGTGTCCGGCGGCGCGAGGAGGAAGACGCTAGGGTTTGACTGCGAAAATGGACGGGGGATGCCTTTTTATAGATAGAATGAGCTAGGAGAGCCCAAATGAGGAGCGGTTTTCGCCCACACGATCGTGATCGAACGACCGAGAGCATGGAGAGGGTTAGATGGGTTTTGGGCCACTTTGAAGGGGTGTTGGGCTGTAGAGAGAAAGAGGCTTTACGGTTCCCCGGTTAACCGTTGGAGTACCAAACGACCTCCAAATGGCACGAAACTTGACAGGCGGACTACCGGTGCTATTCCAAGGCTAGTTGGCAAGACTCGGTCCATTCCAAGAAAGTTTAACACCCGCTCACAACAGGAGACAAAAGGGGGACGTCGGAGGACATAGGAGTGCCGGATTGCAAAACGGACAACGGGGAAAATGCTCGGATGCATGAGACGAACACGTATGCCAAAGTGATGCACATGATGACATGATATGAAATGCAGATGATGACATGGCAAAAGGCAACATGCAAGCACAAGACATGGCAACGACGGCGAATAACTGACAGACACCTGGCGCATCGATTCCGGGGCGTTACACATATGCTCAATGTTTTCCTTAGTTAACTCATGCATTTTTAAAATCAATTTAGCACGTTGTTTAGCATCAAAATTAACCTTCTCCGAAGATGGAAGAGGCAACAAACCAATAGGTGCACGAGGTAGGAGACCATAAACAACTTCAAAAGGGCACGTCTTAGTAGTAGAATGCAATGAACGATTATAAGCAAATTCAATATGAGGCAAGCATTCCTCCCACATTTTCTTATTATTCTTCAAAACAACCCTAAGCATAGTAGACAATGTTCTATTGACTACTTCAGTTTGGCCATCAGTTTGGGGGTGACAAGTAGTATTAAAAACTAGTTTAGTCCCCAACTTAGCCCATAAACATCTCCAGAAGTGGCTAAGAAATTTAGTATCACGATCTGAAACAATAGTATTTGGCACATCATGCAAGCAAATAATTTCACGAAAGAACAAATCAGCAACATTAACAACATCATCGCTTTTATGACATGGTATAAAGTGTGCCATTTTCAAGAATCTGTCCACGACAACAAATATGCTATCCCTCCCCTTCTTTGTTCGAGGTAAACCTAAAACAAAGTCCATAGATATATCCTCCCAAGGAACACTAGGTACAAGCAAAGGAATATATAAACCAAGAGGATTGAGTCGTGACTTAGCTTTTTGACATGTAGTGCAGCGAGCAACAAAACGCTCAACATCCCGTCTCATCTTTGGCCAAAAGAAATGTGAAGCAAGTATATCATCCGTCTTCTTCACGCCAAAGTGTCCCATTAATCCTCCATGCGCCTCCTGCAACAACAAAAGACGAACAGAGCTAGCTGGAATGCATAGCTTGTTAGCACGAAACAGAAATCCATCGTTAACGATGAACTTGTTCAATGTCTCCCTTCCTTACAATTCTGTAATACATCTTTAAATTCAGCATCATGCACATATTGATCTTTGATGGTCTCCAAACCAAATATTTTAAAGTCAAGTTGTGAAAGCATAGTATAACGACGAGACAATGCATCAGTAATAACATTTTCTTTACCCTTCTTGTGTTTAATGACATATGGGAAAGTCTCAATGAATTCAACCCATTTAGCATGTCTACGGTTCAGTTTTGCTTGACTTTTAATGTGTTTCAAAGATTCATGATCAGAATGTATAACTAATTCTTTGGGCCATAAATAATGTTGCCATGTTTCTAAAGTCCAAACAAGAGCATATTATTCTTTATCATAAGTAGAATAGTTCAGACTAGGCCCACTCAATTTTTCCGAAAAGTATGCAGTAGGTTTGCCATCTTGTAATAACACACCTCCTAATCCAATTCCACTAGCATCACATTCAAGCTCAAAAGTCTTATTAAAATTAGGAAGTTGGAGTAAAGGAGCATGTGTCAACTTATCTTTCAATACCGTGAAGGCTTCTTCCTGTGCGGTACCCCAAACAAAAGGCACATAATTCTTTGTAAGCTCATTGAGAGGTGCAGCAATGGTGCTGAAATCTCTCACAAAACGCCTATAAAATCCAGCGAGGCCAAGAAAACTCCTCACTTGTGTGACCGTTTTGGGTTGCGGCCAACTCTCAATAGCTTCAATCTTGGCTTTATCACCTTCAATTCCCATTGGAGTAACAACATAGCCAAGAAAAGATAATCGGTCGGTGCAAAATATGCACTTCCTAAGGTTACCAAACAAACGTGCATCACATAGAGCAATAAAAACATCATGTAAATGTTCCAAATGTTCCTCCAAAGATCTGCTATAAATCAGTATATCATCAAAATAGACTACCACAAATCGTCCAATGAAAGCACGTAAAACTTCATTCATTAATCTCATGAAAGTACTAGGTGCATTAGTTAGACCAAAAGGCATGACTAACCACTCATATAATCCAAACTTAGTTTTAAATGCTATTTTCCATTCATCCCCCAATTTCATACGAATTTGATGGTATCCACTACGCAAATCAACTTTGGAGAATATTGTAGAGCCACTCAATTCATCAGGCATATCATCTAGCCTAGGAATAGGATGACGATAACGAATAGTAATATTATTAATGCCTCTACAATCAACACACATACGCGATGTACCATCCTTTTTTGGCACTAGAATAACAGGAACAACACAAGGACTACGGGATTCGCGTATATAACCTTTGTCGAGAAGCTCCTGTACTTGACGCATAATCTCCTTTGTCTCCTCTGGATTGGTATGGTATGGCGCACGATTTGGCAGTGAAGCACCGGGAATTAGGTTAATCTGATGCTCAATCTCTCGAATAGGCGGTAATCCCGATGGCACGTCTTGTGGAAAGACGTCAGTGAACTCCTGCAAAATGTTAGTGACAGCAGGAGGCAAAGAGGAAGGCATGTCCTCGAAAGAAAATAATGCCTCTTTGCACACAAAAGCATAGCAAACAGATTTGCTGAAAACTAGCTCATCAATATGAGATTTGGTGGCAAATAAACATGCACTTTTCAATTTAATTTCAGAAGCAACACTAGATGGTTTATTATTAGGCTTCATTTGTTGCTCAAGTTCTTTTGCCACAATCTGATTTTCACTCTTATTCTTCTCCTGTTTTGCTTTATTAGCTCTATTAATATCATCTTTCAAAATGGAATCAGGAGTCATAGGAAGCAAAGTAATATTTTTATCCTTATGAACAAGAGTATACTGATTGTTTCTACCATGGTGTACAGAATTTTTATCAAATTGCCATGGTCGACCAAGTAATAAGGAACATGATTGCATAGGTACCACATCACAATCAACATAATCAGCATATGTAGAGATACTAAAATGCACACGAACAATACGTGTTACCTTAACCTTGCTGCTGTTGTTGAACCATTGGATGTAGTAAGGATGTGGATGTGGTCTTGTGGTGAGAGATACCTTCTCCACCATCTCCAAGCTAGCCAAGTTGTTGCAGCTCCCTCCATCTATAATGACGCGCACAGAACGTTCCTTCACAACTCCCTTTGTATGGAACAAATTATGCCTCTATTTTGCTCAGCTTGTGTGACCTGCTCACTCAGAACACGTTGAGAAACTAAACATTCATACCAGTCAGCGTCTTCAGGAGCCATGTATTGCGTCTCATGATCAGAATCATCTCCACCGTGTTCTTCACGTGTAATAAGAGCCAAAGTCTCCTCATCATAGTCACTAGCGGATTCATACCCACCATCCTCAGTAGCAATCATCACACACTGAGATTTGCATTCTCGCGCATAATATCCTCTTTCCTTACAACAACAACAAATAATATCACTTGTGTGCCCTGTTGATGCCATGGAAGAAGAAGAGCTCTGTGCAGGCCCGGCAGGTGTGCTCTTGGCAGATAGTGGTGGTTGTGCCTGCTTTCTTGTATCACGGGTGGAGGTGGCAACTGATGGAGGTGCTGGTGTAGTGGAAGTAGAGGATGCACGCGGTGTCCATGATGAAGGTCGACCTGCAGAAAAGTTAGTTCGCGCCAATGCTTGTCGATCCTGCACTTCACGTTCAGCTTTACAAGCAAGATGGAATAAACGAGTGATATTAGTATACTCCTTATGCTCTAGAATGGTATGAATCTCTCTATTTAATCCACCCATAAAATGTGCAAGCATAGCTTCATTCTCCTCAACAATACCACATCTAATCATGTCAGTTTGTAATTCCTGATAATATTCTTCTACGGAATTTCTTCCTTGTCTTAAACACTACAATTTTTGAAGCAATCCACGTTGATAATACGGTGGAACCCAACGAGTACGCATAGCAGTTTTCAAAGCAGCCCAAGTAGCTGGAATTGGATATAATGTACAATGTTCAGACCACCATACACATGCAAAACTAGTGAAAGCACAAACAGCAGCAACAACCCGTCTCTCCTCGGGATATTGTAAACATGTAAAACATTGTTCAGTTTCTAACTCCCAAGTAAGATATATATTAGGAACATATCTACCCTCAAATGGTGGAATATTCAATTTCAGTTTAGGAACATGGTCAAGATCTCGTACCTGAGGTGGTGGTGCAGTCCTACCATTGCGATTATATACCTGAGGTCGACCTGCTGGTGGTGGTGCTGGTGGCTGCACGTAGTTCTGATTTTGATCAACCTCATCCTCATAATCACCCGCATACTCATCATCCTCCTGGGTACCAGCAGCAGCAGTAGCACGAGCCAAAGAAGCATCAACAACAGGTACAGCAACACCAGAAGTTTTGCCATCCTCAAGAGGAACACGCTTCACTCGTCCATACTGATTTGGAAGGGGGCGTTGTTGTTATCGTTGCAGAGCTGCGATAGGTGCAGCCGGCGGTGGTTGTGGAAAATGCGCGAGCAATTCATTAAACTTGTTATCAAGCTTTGTTTCGAACGTCTTCTCAATGCCATCTATCTTCTCCATGGCCTCTTCAAATATGTTTAGCACATCTTGCACCTGTCCACTCATCATTTGCTGAAATTTATCAAGTAGCTGTTTGTTCGTCAGGTTCTCCCAATCAATCTCATTGGCTTGTGATCCTGCCATTGTTAGCAGCAAATAGAAACACAGAAGAATATGATCCTACAGACTACTAGGAAGTGTGGTGGTGTATCACAAACCCGCCACAGTTCTTACCCAGCAGCAGGTGGTAATCGGCAACCGTTGTAGTCAAAAATCTCAAAGCTTGGATAGAGCGATGGCCAGGGAGAGTCGAACGCACGACGTAGATATATGTGGAGCTGGGAAGGCTTATGATGTGGTCGCAAAAAAGATCAGCAATAATCAATTCAGAGATGCAAAGTTGAATAAACGCTCAACGACGGTACTATGCTGGTCCTAGGCTAGACTGTGCTAGAGACACGAGCCTGGAACACTAACAAAATCACGACGCTGCACGGAAACAAGGGAGAAGTACACTCTGATTTTTTTTGCGCTATTTTCTTTGCCGAAAATCACTATAATGGCGAGTGTCTCAAAACTCTTCCCAAGTGAAGATAACATGATAGACACGAAATCTTTTTGACCAATTTTTTTTTGACTGCCCGGACCCAAAAACTGGAAACGGGTCAAAAAAAATTCTATAACGGCGACTGTCTCAATACCCTTGGAAACACCTAAAAATAGGATAGCCAGAAAACTTTTTGTCAAGTGCGTTTTTGGAAAATTTGGGGCCTAAACGGAGGGTGGTTTCCGGACTCTTTTTTTTGGAAACCAACCTCTTCTACGGACGACAAAAGATTGCTGGAATCCGAAACCTACTCAGACAAGGAAACACAAATCTGGAAATAAACATATCTCGAAAGTAAACCTAATATGAGATGGACTTGGAGTGGTGGTGATATATGGATACGGATCGTTGGTGGTATATGGACTCGGATTAGTGGTGGTATATGGACTCGGAGCGGTGGCGGATAAACGATGATGGAGATGGCAGGGGCGATGTATCTGGTGTGGTGGTAGTATATGGCAGCGGATGATGGACCTGGTGTGGTGGTGGTATATGACTGCGGATATTGATGGTGCGACGGTAGCGTGAAAACCCGTGAACAGAACTCGAAATTCTAAAAGACTAGACACTAAGACTAGCAACTAGACACGATGATGCAACCACAAATTCAACAAAGCAAAATACTGAAAAGACTATGCAATGGCTCAGACTGGTTCGGATAGGATGAACTAACCCTAATTTTTTTGTGGCTTTTTCGTGGACTATAAGTATGAAGAACAGACTCGATCTAAACTACAAAAAACTGTAAAATCTGACCAAGCAACCTGGAAATCTGATACACTTGATAGGGGCAAAGGTGTCCCGTCTTTCGATGAGATGGTGATTATCGTTTCTGAGGAGTAGACTTTGACGATCCGACTACGTATGTGTGAGGACGTCGCACCTTAGCAATCGCTAAACCAACTCCGAGAGGTTATTGACCACGCAGGAGCACGATCAACCTGACCACGAGGGTCTACTTCCTGCGAGCAAACGAAGAACAAGCCCAAAACTGAGAGTGCAATATGGATATTGCGAATATAAGATGAAAGCTTTATTGATCAAGATGGGGTTCTATGACGTCTTGGTCTGGTCGTTGAACACAAACGAAGTACGCGAAGTTGCAGCTATGGCGAACTTTTAATCTAAACAAAACCCAAAGTCTAAACGGTGCCCTAAGGGCTGTATATATGGAGGAAGAGGGGGGAATTTCGTGGCCCTTGGTGGAGGGGTCCGAAACCAACACTATCTCTTGTTTCCCCAAACATACAGACTCTAAAAATAGTCTATACTTATGTATTTCGAAATTACATGGGCCTGCCCCAGTAAAAAGGTGACGCAACACCTAGAATAGCCTCTGCACAAAATTTATGAAGTGACATCCTGTATATTTCGTCCAAGGCTTCATGCACTCGTTATGGTGGCTT